>OX451741.1:703490169-704090169 GCA_948472305.1 Vicia faba | reverse complement strand
GGTTTGTTGTAAATCCCACACCCGGATTTGGGGCACCTTTTTAGGTAAATAACAAAAACTGTGAGGGAACTGTGCGGGGTATACCGACATGGTTGAAGCAGTAAGCTATGTTAGTGTGACATATTTGTGAGTACCGGTAACCCTTGAGTTCAATCAAGGAGATTACGGGGCCGCTGAGTGATGTCGTGAAGCACTAACGAACTCTTAGAACCTTAATTGACCATCTTAGCCGTTTTAGGGGTAGTGAGATGACCGACTTTGGTGCAGTCCGAAGTCGGTAGATACTCGATTCTACACTCATGGAGGGTTGTTTTCTTGGAATATTTTGGTCGCTGTTGTACCCCAAAATTTGCCCTCCCATATTCTTCAAGATTTTCAAAGAGCATGCTTCACAATCTCTCAAGGGTTGCACAGTCCAATTGCCTCCTAACAGTCAAAAATTATGGTTTTGGTTCTGGCAAAGAAATTGAAGTTTTCAAAGGTTCAAACAAGTCCCACATGCCTACAAACATGGTCAAGCATCCATATGCCAAGTTTCAAGACTCACAGCATAAAATTGCACAATCAAAAAACCCTAATTGCTCAACAGTCAACTGCAGGGGCAAAATGGTCATTTAACAGTCAAAAGTTCAAATTTTTGGTCAACATCTTATTTTGAAGCCACAAACATCATTTGATCAATTCTTGATCATGATTTTCAAGGCATGGCTCAAAAAGTCTCAAGATGCAAAAGTTTCCATATTTGGACAGTTGAAAAAGTCAACTGTAACTTGACCAAGGCATAACTTCCACATGGTTTATCAGAAAAATTCCATCCAAAGCTCGTTTTGAAGAGAAAGACATTTACTACAACTCCTCTTCACACTTCAAGTCCAAGAAATGCTCTCACAAAAAGTTATCAATCTCAACATTATAGGTCATTTTCAAAAGCCAACAAAAAGGCACTTTAAGTCAAAGGCCATAACTTGCGATTGGTAAATCAAAATAACATGAGACCAAAGGCATCGGTTAGAGGACTTCAAGACCTTTCCAAAATGTCCAAGAACATGATCAAAGCTTAAAAATTGAGCAAGATATGCCTTGTGGAAGTTGGGAAATTTTTGGGAATTTTGAAAAGTCAACTTTGCTTCAAATGCCTCAAAATTGCTAATGGGCCACATTTTCTTCCAAGAATCATCATCCAAAAGTTATGCACGACCCATTGACCCAAAGGGGAGTTATTTCATCATTTTTTATTATTTATTTGAATTTTTATCACCATTAATTCATTTAATTAAAATAAAATATGACAAAAATAGCAAAGCATGTGTTTTAAATCTTTTTGCAGCATATTCTCTCATCTACTCACTCAAGATTTCGTGCACACTCAATATGGCAAGAATCTCCATTGATTGGCATAAGAATGGTATGAAAAAGATTGAAAAAGATACCATTAAAAATCAAATATTGAAACATTGATTGCAAAGGTTTATGGACTTGGATTTCTACCCTAATTCGTTCCATATACATACACAAACACAACCCTAATGCTCAGGACCTGGAAGCCGCGCCTCAAACCAAAGAACAAACTTTGCATTTTCACTAAAAATTTCAAATCTGATTCCATAGCTAGAGCACTTTTCCAAGCCAAAGAACGATTCCATTACCTTCCTGACGCATCAAGGAAGCTTTCTGAATCAAAACCACAGTCTCTAACCTCAAGAATCGGTAGAATGAGGCCGCCCTGTTCTTGACATTTTTCATATTCGTGTTTTAATTTATACGCATCATCCTTGCATTTTTCTTGTTGATTTTTACTAATATGGTTGTTCTAAATCTGTTGGCATCATTTAATTGAGTTTTTGTGCCCTGTACGAGAATCTGCCATGGCAATTTTCTAGGTTTTCACAAGCTTGAAATTGGGGACTTTTGCATAAGGAAAAATTAGACAGCAAGACTTATACCATTGAAATCGTGACGTTCCAACGAATCTAAAACACTCACCGCGCTTTTTTTATATTTGTTCAATTTCTATTCGCTATTTTTTTTGTGTTTCAGATTGTGGGGGTTTAAAACCCCCGTTATCCATTACATATTTCTCAGGAAAAAGCGAAGAAGTGGAGAAGAAGATGGGTTGTCATCATATGGTTGGCTGATTCAAAAGCTTGGCGCGCGTTTTTGTGTTTTATACCACTTGCACTCACTTTTCATTATATTAATTGTGTTTCATTATAATAACAAAGTTGCCAAATAGCTCAGTTGGTGGAAAGTGATGTTTGCAAACCTTGGGACCTGGGTTCGATTCCCAGGTCCCCCATACTCTTAATATTTTTTCTTGCAATATGATCAGGTACACTGACTCTCCTATAGCCCACCAAACATCCAGCGCTGGTGCTTGCCACATGTCTCCTGAGATCAATCCAAAAGCCAAGATATGAGTTCCATCATGCACCTCAGTCCAGGGGTCTACACGTGACCATCAAAAGTCAACCAGGCCTCCTTCAAATGGGCCAAATTGCTATGAACAAACCTCCATAATTGGGTCTACCATCCCTCCTGTTTGTATTTCTCTCCTTCATTCTTTTTGCTATTTTATTTATTTATTTGTTTTAATTTAATTACTTTCTTTTAATTTTTCAAATTAATTTTTTTATAACATAAAAATACAAAAAAACCAGAAACTATAAAAAATAAAATATGTTGGTTAATTAATTTACTAGTATTTATTTTGTAAATAAATTTTATTAACTAATTTAATCTTAACTTTAGGTTTAATTTCAATGTTTTTTATGTAATAAATTAAAAAAATATAGAGATTAGGGTTTTAACACTTTTATTCTTTTTTTTCTTATTTAATAATTATTAACCACTAATTACTTTTGTAAATAAACATGCCATGTAAATAATTAATTAAAACTAGGTCAAACTTAAACATTTTTTTTAACAAATTAAAAATAGTTTAGAATTAGGGTTTTAATTCCATTTAATTCTCCTTAATTTCATAAATACAAAAACTCCAAAAAATAAGTTCTTGCTTTTATTCAATTTAATTAATTCACGATTTCGATCTAACTTCTTTAAAAGGGTCCAACACCCTCGCATTCTCGATTTTATTTCTTTTCGCACATTTACTTTTATTTCCCTTTTTTTAAAATTTCATGTACTTGTCCCAAAGCCTTGTAATAGATTAATTAGGATATTTACTTTCCGCATCTTTATTTATTTCAAATCGGGTCTTGGTTTAATTTGGCGATGTAGACCCGCACCTTTGTAATAGCGTAGGACTTTTAATTCCGCATCTTTTAACTGTTAATAACTACATGAAAGAATGAATGCCAAAAATAAAAACAAAGCGTAGATCACCAATGCATGAACAAGACAAATATAACTGAAAATGACACACAAATCACACACCACCCCTAGGGTACGTCTCACTGTTGCCTTGCCCCTCGAAAAGTGGTCGTCGAGTAGAGGATGTTTTAGTAAGTCCTCATGTCCATGAACATGGCATGAGGGTAGCTTCTAAGGTGTCTTCCTATTGCTCTGGTGACCACACTGTCCCTAAACACGAATTGACCCGAACACCTCCAACGGTGGTGCTACCTATCTCTCAATGGTGGGATGGAACTGCCTTAAGGACATTTACACAGTCTAATTCCTTAGGGTAGGTAGATGACTCGTAGATACTTGCTCTAATTCAAAACAAAATCAAAAACTTATTTTCACACCGACACTTTTCAAAAAGCTTTCAAAAACAACTTTTCAAACACTCTTGAGGACTGATACAAGAGTCGAACTGAAATTTCAAACGAAACTTTTTTTAAAACCCACAGTTGAAAAGCAAACAAACATTTTGAAAACACAAATGAGCAAGTATCTAAGAGCCCATGGATAACCATGGATAGAAAGGGTGCTAACACCTTCCCTTTCTATAAATCTACCTCCCGAACCGAGAACTAATCTCAATAAGGAATTTTTCTGTGCTTTTGTCCTTTCCATTTGGAGAAAATAAAAGACGGTGGCGACTCTTGCTTCCGCGACATTTCGCGAACCAGCTTTAAACAGTCAGTTCCAGATCCACCGATCACAGAACTGGCGACTCTGCTGGGGAATACTCTTATAAAGTGAGGTGTACCTTAGGGCTAAGATCACTGTGTTTTCAATTGTCTGAATTGCTTGCTTTATTATTGTGGGTACTGTCTTGGGAGTTCTATAGATCCTAACCCGGATCTGGGGATACCTTCATAGAAAGTGGCAACAAGGCTGTGAGGGAACTGTGCGGGGTATACCGACATGGTTGAAGCAGTCTGCTACGTTAATGTGGCACTTTGGTGTGTACCGGTAACCCTTGAGTCCAGTCAAGGAGAGTACGGGGCCGCCGCGTGGTGTCGTGAAGCATCAACTGACCTTAGGAACCTTAATTGAACCATCTTGGCCTCTTTAGGGTAGTGAGATAACTGACTTTGGTGCAGTCCGAGGTTGGTTGATACTCGATACTACACTCAGTTGAGGGTTGTTTTCTTGGAATATTTCGGTCTCCAGTTCAGTGGCTAAATCGAAACGATGAACAATGAAAGCAATCCAGTGATATTGGGACCCTTAAAACCCGGTTACTTCTGATAGGACAGGTTTTGAGCCCACCAACTTCAAGAGGGTAGTACCCCAAACCTCATGCTGGCCTAAACTCTAAGGGTTCTCTTGTGTGACTTGTGTGCCTTCCAACTTGACTACTTGCATACTTGTTATTTGACACTTGAGTTTCTTGCAGGTTTTGTTTATAGTCCTTAATCTGGACTCATAACAGGGTTTACCTACATTACTCCATGCATAGCATAACATCATACCATTGCATGCATCCTACATAAGGACTAACCCATTTCAAGGATCTCAAGGGCTTGTGATGCAGGTCATGATGAACCAACTGTCCAGCAAGGGACAAAGGGGATTTATTTTCCTCTAGACAAGGTTGTCAGGGGCTATGACCCACTGGATATGGTGAGCCTTTGACCCTTGAAGAAGGACTCTCAACAATATGCAGTTCCTTCAATCAAGCTACCGGATTCCAACTCTAACAATTTTCTTGTTTACCCCGCGAGATCCTTGAAAACATCGCATGCATACATACACATCATTGCATAACAGGTACCCTTTTTTCTACAGGTTTCTTACCTTCTTTGCTATTTATTTCAGCAGTCTCATCATGAATCCGGAAACATCTACTGAGCAATCCATCAAGGCTCTCCAGGCTCAGAACGCCCAGTTCCAAGAGCTGATCATGAGTTTGGCCCAGGGGCAACAAGATCTGAAGACCCTGCTTTTGAAAAAGAAGAAGAAGAGGACGGTGCTGTTCAACCCTAGACGCAAAGCTGGGAATGGATCACAAAATGAAGTTGAGCAGACTACCCCATCTGTTAGGAAAGATAGTCCCCAAGAAAGGGAGGTTCCTAGTCCAGTGGTCTCCGACAACGAGACCGATTACAATGGTGAGCAGTACCCTCCAGCTGAGGACAGGTATAAACAGTTGGAAGACCGGCTAAGTGCCATGGAAATACAAAAAGTGCCCGGCCTAGACTTCGAAGATCTAGGTCTATCTTCTGGGGTAATAATCCCGCACAAATTCAAGGCACCTGCCTTTGCCAAGTACGACGGGGCATCCTGTCCTAAGCTGCATCTCAGGTCTTACACAAGGAGGATCCAGCCCTACACGGCTGACAAGAATTTATGGATTCACTTCTTTCAGGATAGTCTGTCTGGAACCCAACTCGACTGGTTCTATCAACTGAATGGAGCTAACATCCGCAGCTGGGAGGATTTGGCCACTGGATTCTACAAGCAATACCAGTATAATGCCGACCTTGCTCCCACGCGTACTCAGCTTCAGGGGATGTCTATGGGTGCAGGTGAAGGTTTCAAAGAATATGCTCAAAAATGGAGGGACCTTGCTGGAAGGGTACAACCACCTCTGACTGACCGCGAGCTTGTCGACATGTTCTTGGGGACCCTGTCTGGTCCATTCTTCAACCACCTGATTGGGAATTCTGCTGCTGGGTTTACAGATTTGGTCTTGACCGGGGAAAGAATAGAAGCTGGCATCAAGTCAGGGAAAATACAGAATGGTGACTCCTCGAACACTGAGAAGAAACCATCCAAGAGAGAATCTAGTGATGTCTATGGCTCAAGAGGGCAGAATAGGTTCGAGCACCGCCAAGATGTCAACACGGTGGTTATTGCAAAACCGGCCGGTGCTCCTCAGCGTCATAATCAGCAAAGGGAAGAGAGACCCAAAAGGCAATTCACTCCCCTCGGCATGACCTTGTCACAGATATTGCCACAGTTGCTGGAAACCAAGTTGGTAACTCTCATGGACCCTCCAAAGAATCCCAACAGGACGCCTTCAAGGTATAACCCCAACGTTCGCTGCGCTTATCATTCTGACAGCCCGGGGCATGCTACATATGATTGTTGTACTTTGAGAAACAAGGTTCAGGATCTGATTGACGCAAAGGAAGTCCATCTCGACTCTCCAGAGGCTCCCAATGTGACCACTGCTCCCCTGCCCAAACATGGCTAGGATTGGAAACTTTTGTTCATTTGAATGTTCAAGATTGTATTTTTCTTCGATTGTTCAAACATTTTATTTCATGTCAAACTTGGTTATTTCATTAATGCATTACACATGTCTGTTTTGAAGTAATTATTTCGTATTCACTATATGCAAACTGTTTTCATATTTTTGTGATGTCAACTCTTGATCTATAATTCTAAGCCTCTTGAGGGAGGATGACGAAAACGATACCACGATCTTTACAGTATGCTTTTAAACAGACCCCGCTGATGAAGTACATGCATTGTTTCAAATCCCTAAACACTAGAGTTATAAGGAAGATAATCCCTCGTCAACCCCTCTGAGCCAAAGAAGTAGGAGTTTTTCTTTTCGAAAATTAAAACCCTTAATCATAACCTGGGGCAGGGTAGTTCTCTCAGCTGATCCAGGTGCACAACGAATGGCATCAAAAGAAGTCCTTCTGAAACAAAAGACAGTGATGGTTCCGAATAATCACAAAGATAGGCAGTCATTACCAAAATCAAAAAGCCCATTAAGTCAAAACCTATGAAGGAGACTTACAAAACTGGGGCATCCCGCTGACTGTAATCACAAAAGAAACAGTTCAGGCAAAAAACAGGGATAACGAAATCAAAAAAAAGGAAAGAGGTCACACAAACCCTCAATAACAAAAAGGAATGACTGCCTATTCAAAATAAATCATCAATATCTGAACCATCATTGGAACATCAGGACAAAGACTCAAACAAGGTCTAACGCACGATCAGCTGAGTTTAGGTTGAAGAACATCACGAAGAGCGGGTGGGTACAAATAATTTGAGCCTTTATCCTTTGTTTCTTAAACCATGAACCAGGCCACGTTACAACCCTAAAAAGTCCTAGCTGAAGCATGGGTTAGTTCGAAAGCATACTATTACGAAAGGTATCCTGACTCCTTAAGGCTCACGGTAAAATAACGAGTTGACATCACAGTTTACAAAACTTGCTTGTTTTACTAAAAATGCATTTTCAAAAAAACTTCGAGACAGACATAAGCTTTGCATTTTTAAAATAACATTGTTTGCATATGACTTTTTTGTTCGAACAGCAAAGAAATTCGCACGACGAATGTCTAATGGACAAAAGCTCTTCCAACCAAGGGGCAGACATGATCATTGTCCATCATCTGGGGCAGTTAAGTCAAGATTCGGAGAATCTCTCAAAAGGCCAACCAGCCTGGGGCAAATCTCCATCTGGATCACTTGGAGCATTGGACGATCAAACAAAGATCTTCTGGTAGTATGGCAACACTACAATACTAACAGGGGCACCTCCCTACATCCTGAGAGCGTGGACATAGTCGAAAAAAAATACTGCGCATAATCAAAGACCCGCTAGGTTGACACACCTAGGAAAAAATAAGGGCTTCCCGGCGAACCAAAAGGGTTCGGGCAAAATAAGGGATGAAATGAAAAAAAATCTGTGCACCCGGCAAGTCGAAAACCTGAAAAGGCGGCTTGGGCAAAAAAGGGTATCCCGATGGACTGAAAACCCGAAGGGGCAGTCCAGGCAAAAGTTAGGGATCAAAAGCGTACGACTATGTCCCGGCATCTCGTCACTTGCCTACCAGAAGAAGATTTGTCAAATCGGCAGTCATCAAGCACCTCCACAGGTATCTTCCTCTCCCACATCAGAAACAGGGGCAATAATGAGTTGTCTAAGCGATCTAATTGCTCTGTCCACCAAGGTACATAGGTAGGTTCGGTTGAAAAACGTGACCAAGATATCTTAATTCCCCAGAGAGTGAGCCAGCAAGTCAGCGATACTCTCCCCAAGCAGAGTTAGTCCACTATCAACCTCAAGGAAGTTGGATTATCCCCCGCGGATCTCAACATTCCCCAGCGGAGTATACAAACATTCTTAACAAGCATCCCCGACAGTCTTGATCTAAGATTGTTCCCCGGCGGAATACCAGACATTCGGTGGAGCCACTTCCCCAGTACATCTCAAAAAAATTTCCCCAGGAGAGTCCAGTCCACCCCAGGAAAGCGGAATCCATATCCCCAGCAGGTCTTAAAGCTTATCCCCAGTAGATTCTGGAAGCTTGTCATCCGCATAGTACAAACGCTCCCCCGACTTTATTCAAAGTTTATTTCACCACCAGGATATAACTGGGTTATCCTCAGCCAATTGCCACGGAAAGATCGTCCCCGGCGAAGTCTTCCTATCCCCAGCGGAGTTCATCTTCCAACATAATACATCAATGGTATCCCCAGCGGAGTTATCATCAACATCTCAGCAAAGTGCCACTTTCCCCACAGAGCACTCCCCGTAGAGTAATCTATTCGCCAAGTTTATCCCCCAACGGAGTTATCTTCTCCTACCGGTATTCTTGCAACTATCATCCCCAGCGGAAACGAATATTCTTTTCTTCAAACATCAGCCCAGGAGTTAACTTCCCGGCACCCGTCAAGGATTTATTTTCCTAGACAAAAACATACGTTCATAAACATCACATTTCCATACATTATAGCATGCATATACGCATCATATCTTACAAGTCTCATTTATGTTGAGAACATCATTGCTTGATCCATATCATGCATTACATATGACTGACCTTTACCTTTCAGGAAAGATCCAGTTAAGTTTTCAGCTATATTTCAAGACCTTAGTCTGGTTCAGTTAAATCGACCCTAAGATTTTCCTGATTCTTATCCAGTCAAAGGCCTTCTCTGGTTCAGTCAGATCGACCCTAAGATCTCCCTGATTCTTATCCAGTTGAAGATATTCCAAGACCTAGTCTGGTTCAGTTAAATCGACCCTAAGATTTTCCTGATTCTTATCCAGTCAAAGGCCTTCTCTGGTTTAGTCAGATCGACCCTGAGATCTCCCTGATTCTTATCCAGTTGAAGATATTCCAAGACCTAGTCTGGTTCAGTTAAATCGACCCTAAGATTTTCCTGATTCTTATCCAGTCAAAGACCTTCTCTGGTTCAGTCAGATCGACCTAAGATCTCCCTGATTCTTATCCAGTTGAAGATATTCCAAGACCATTGTCCGGTTCAGTTAAATCGACCCTAAGATTTTCCTGATTCTTATCCAGTCAAAGGCCTTCTCTGGTTCAGTCAGATCGACCCTAAGATCTCCCTGATTCTTATCCCAGTAGAAGACATCTAGATTTTCTCAGTGTTCCTGTTGAGGTAGTAATCGCCCCAAGATTCTCTCAGCGTCCCTGTTGAGGTAGTAATCGCCCAAGGTTCTCTCAACGTTCCCGTTGAGGTAGTAATCGCCCCTGATTCATTCATCACCGTTTGAAGCCCCAGACCTGATTCCTGTAACCAGCCAGGACACATCTACACAAAGGGTCTGAAGACCAGCTCCTATAACAGGTCAGGTAATCATCTTTCTTTTTCCAGGTACACAGGTTCTCGCTAAAGAATCTCTTACGCGATCGACACCTAGATGGCATCTATAAGCCCATCCACCTTCCATCACCTCTCAGCATGGCATCTATAAGCCCATCTTCCTATCCATCAATCTCCAAATGGCATCTATAAGCCCGTTCCCACCATCACACTACTATGTGAGCACAAATTTCTGGGCACTCTAGTGTTCAATCATCTTCCACCTTCGGATTACGAAAGGCACGTCAGCCAATCTACATCCTCAGGTCTAAGAAGATTGAACAGGGGCAACTGTTGTACCCCAAAATTTGCCCTCCCATATTCTTCAAGATTTGCAAAGAGCATGCTTCACAATCTCTCAAGGGTTGCACAGTCCAATTGCCTCCTAACAGTCAAAAATTAGGGTTTTGGTTCTGGCAAAGAAATTGAAGTTTTCAAAGGTTCAAACAAGTCCCACATGCCTACAAACATGGTCAAGCATCCATATGCCAAGTTTCAAGACTCACAGCATAAAATTGCACAATCAAAAAACCCTAATTGCTCAACAGTCAACTGCAGGGGCAAAATGGTCATTTGACAGTCAAAAGTTCAAATTTTTGGTCAACATCTTATTTTGAAGCCACAAACATCATTTGATCAATTCTTGATCATGATTTTCAAGGCATGGCTCAAAAAGTCTCAAGATGCAAAAGTTTCCATATTTGGATAGTTGAAAAAGTCAACCGTAACTTGACCAAGGCATAACTTCCACATGGTTTATCAGAAAAATTCCATCCAAAGCTCATTTTGAAGAGAAAGACATTTCCTACAACTCCTCTTCACACTTCAAGTCCAAGAAATGCTCTCACAAAAAGTTATCAATCTCAACATTATAGGTCATTTTCAAAAGTCAACAAAAAGGCACTTTAAGTCAAAGGCCATAACTTGAGATTGGTAAATGAAAATAACATGATACCAAAGGCATTGGTTAGAGGACTTCAATACCTTTCCAAAATGTCAAAGAACATGATCAAAGCTTAAAAATTGAGCAAGATATGCCTTGTGGAAGTTAGGAAATTTTTGAGAATTTTGAAAAGTCAACTTTGCTTCAAATGCCTCAAAATTGCTAATGGGCCACATTTTCTTCCAAGAATCATCATCCAAAAGTTATGCACGACCCATTGACCCAAAGGGGAGTTATTTCATCATTTTTTATTATTTATTTGAATTTTTATCACCATTAATTCATTTAATTAAAATAAAATATGACAAAAATAGCAAAGCATGTGTTTTAAATCTTTTTGCAGCATATTCTCTCATCTACTCACTCAAGATTTCGTGCACACTCAATATGGAAAGAATCTCCATTGATTGGCATAAGAATGGTATGAAAAAGATTGAAAAAGATACCATTAAAAATCAAATATTGAAACATTGATTACAAAGGTTTATGGACTTGGATTTCTACCCTAATTCGTTCCATATACATACACAAACACAACCCTAATGCTCAGGACCTGGAAGCCGCGCCTCAAACCAAAGAACAAACTTTGCATTTTCACTAAAAATTTCAAATCTGATTCCATAGCTAGAGCACTTTTCCAAGCCAAAGAACGATTCCATTACCTTCCTGACGCATCAAGGAAGCTTTCTGAATCAAAACCACAGTCTCTAACCTCAAGAATCGGTAGAATGAGGCCGCCCTGTTCTTGACATTTTTCATATTCGTGTTTTAATTTATACGCATCATCCTTGCATTTTTCTTGTTGATTTATACTAATATGGTTGTTCTAAATCTGTTGGCATCATTTAATTGAGTTTTTGTGCCCTGTATGAGAATCTGCCATGGAAATTTTCTAGGTTTTCACAAGCTTGAAATTGGGGACTTTTGCATATGGAAAAATTAGACAGCAAGACTTATACCATTGAAATCGTGACGTTCCAACGAATCTAAAACACTCATCGCGCTTTTTTTATATTTATTCAATTTCTATTCGCTATTTTTTTGTGTTTCAGATTGTGGGGGTTTAAAACCCCCGCTATCCATTACATATTTCTCAGGCAAAAGCGAAGAAGTGGAGAAGAAGATGGGTTGTCATCATATGGTTGGCTGATTCAAAAGCTTGGCGTGCGTTTTTGTGTTTTATACCACTTGCACTCACTTTTCATTATATTAATTGTGTTTCATTATAATAACAAAGTTGCCAAATAGCTCAGTTGGTGGAAAGTGATGTTTGCAAACCTTGGGACCTGGGTTCGATTCCCAGGTCCCCCATACTCTTAATATTTTTTCTTGCAATATGATCAGGTACACTGACTCTCCTATAGCCCACCAAACATCCAGCGCTGGTGCTTGCCACATGTCTCCTGAGATCAATCCAAAAGCCAAGATATGAGTTCCATCATGCACCTCAGTCCAGGGGACTACACGTGACCATCAAAAGTCAACCAGGCCTCCTTCAAATGGGCCAAATTGCTATGAACAAACCTCCATAATTGGGTCTACCACCCCTCCTGTTTGTATTTCTCTCCTTCATTCTTTTTGCTATTTTTTTATTTATTTGTTTTAATTTAATTACTTTCTTTTAATTTTTCAAATTAATTTTTTTTATAACATAAAAATACAAAAAAATCAGAAACTATAAAAAATAAAATATGTTGGTTAATTAATTTACTAGTATTTATTTTGTAAATAAATTTTATTAACTAATTTAATCTTAACTTTAGGTTTAATTTCAATGTTTTTTATGTAATAAATTAAAAAATATAGAGATTAGGGTTTTAACACTTTTATTCTTTTTTTTCTTATTTAATAATTATTAACCACTAATTACTTTTGTAAATAAACATGCCATGTAAATAATTAATTAAAACTAGGTCAAACTTAAACATTTTTTTTAACAAATTAAAAATAGTTTAGAATTAGGGTTTTAATTCCATTTAATTCTCCTTAATTTCATAAATACAAAAACTCCAAAAAATAAGTTCTTGCTTTTATTCAATTTAATTAATTCACGATTTCGATTTAACTTCTTTAAAAGGGTCCAACGCCCTCGCATTCTCGATTTTATTTCTTTTCGCACATTTACTTTTATTT
This sequence comes from Vicia faba, assembly GCA_948472305.1. Classification (NCBI taxonomy): domain Eukaryota; kingdom Viridiplantae; phylum Streptophyta; class Magnoliopsida; order Fabales; family Fabaceae; genus Vicia; species Vicia faba. The sequence goes on along the minus strand of OX451741.1, from coordinate 704,077,163 downwards.
CCCTTTTTTTTTAAATTTCATGTACTTGTCCCAAAGCCTTGTAATAGATTAATTAGGATATTTACTTTCTGCATCTTTATTTATTTCAAATCGGGTCTTGGTTTAATTTGGCGATGTAGACCCGCGCCTTTGTAATAGCGTAGGACTTTTAATTCCGCATCTTTTAACTGTTAATAACTACATGAAAGAATGAATGCCAAAAATAAAAAGAAAGCGTAGATCACCAATGCATGAACAAGACAAATATAACTGAAAATGACACACAAATCACACACCACCCCTAGGGTACGTCTCACTGTTGCCTTGCCCCTCGAAAAGTGGTCGTCGAGTAGAGGATGTTTTAGTAAGTCCTCATGTCCATGAACATGGCATGAGGGTAGCTTCTAAGGTGTCTTCCTATTGCTCTGGTGACCACACTGTCCCTAAACACGAATTGACCCGAACACCTCCAACGGTGGTGCTACCTATCTCTCAATGGTGGGATGGCACTACCTTAAGGACATTTACACAGCCTAATTCCTTAGGGTAGGTAGATGACTCGTAGATACTTGCTCTAATTCAAAACAAAATCAAAAACTTCTTTTCACACCGACACTTTTCAAAAAGCTTTCAAAAACAACTTTTCAAACACTCTTGAGGACTGATACAAGAGTCGAACTGAAATTTCAAACGAAACTTTTTTTAAAACCCACAGTTGAAAAGCAAACAAACATTTTGAAAACACAAATGAGCAAGTATCTAAGAGCCCATGGATAACCATGGATAGAAAGGGTGCTAACATCTTCCCTTTCTATAAATCTACCTCCCGAACCGAGAACTAATCTCAATAAGGAATTTTTCTGTGCTTTTGTCCTTTCCATTTGGAGAAAATAAAAGGCGGTGGCGACTCTTGCTTCCGCGACATTTCGCGAACCAGCTTTAAACAGTCAGTTCCAGATCCACCGATCACAGTCGCCAGTTAAGTGGCTAAACCAAAACAATGAACACAGAAAACAATTCAATGATATTGAGCTCCTTAGAACCCGGTTTCTATTTTAGGACAGGATGAGCCAACTAACTTCAAGAGGGTACTTACCTACAACCCCATGCAAGCCTGAACCTAAGGACTTGTTTTCTTTGTGTGAATATGATTACTTGTATATACACTCACTTGCTTTTTGCATACATGTACATAACATCATAACATCATATCATAGCATTTTCAATAACCATTTCAAGGATCTCGAGGGTTCTTTTGATGCAGGGTTACGTTGAACCAGACGTCTACCAAAGGACAAGAGGTTTCTCCTCTAAGCAAATGCCATCAGAGATCAAGTGCAACAACTTGAATCAGGGGCTATGACCCACTTGACATGGTGAGCTTGATTCTCGTGGAAAGACATCCACTGGTGCAAAGTTCTCCAATCAAAGATCAAGTGCAACAACTTGAATCAGTGGCTATGACCCACTTGACATGGTGAGCTTGATTCTAGTGGAAAGACATCCGCTAATGCAAGGCTCCAATCAAAGATCGAAGTTCAACCTCTAACATTATCTTGTGTTTACCCCAAGAGATCCTTGAAAGCATGCATCCACACATCATGCATTGCATCTTGACGATCTTTCCTTTTTTAGGTTTCCTTACTCTCCTACTGTTTATTTCAGTAAGAGATGGCTCTAGAAAGGTCTGTCAAAGTTATCCAAGACCAGACTGCTCAACTGCAGGAAATGTTCTTGAACCTGTCTTTGGGGCAAGAAGAAATGAAAGCTCTCCTCACAAAGGGCTTGGAGAATTCAAACAATGCCAGGAGTGATCAGCTTGCGGAGCTGCAGTTTGATCTGGCAACATTGAGGATCCAAGTGATGGGGCAGTTAGTGGGCCAGATGGCTCTCATCCAGGATTTGTCTCAAAGACAAGAAGAGCTCAGGGTTCTCGTCAATCAACTGCTTCGGAACAGCCAACTGGGGCAGACATCTGAGGTTGAAGAGCAAATCACCGCTCAGCCTCCATCCACTCAAGAAGACAAAGGGAAGGCTCCTTTGCTTGCTTCAGGGTCACAAGCCCAACAACAACCTCGCCAGCGTCAACGGGGTAATCGGCGTAAACAAGAAACGTCGGGAAGACAGTTCACAGAGACTGACATACCGTCATCTCTGATTCTAGAGCGTTTGTTGGAGGTCAATCTGACTGCTTTGAGGGATCCTATCCGGAACCCAAATACCTCCGCTCCTAACTATCATCCCTCATGCATTTTGTGTATACCACTCCTACAGCCCGGGGCACGACACTGACGACTGTTGGGCCTTGAAGAACAAGATTCAAGATCTGATCGACATTGGAGTGTTGAAGTTCATGCCAGACGGCGAGATGAAAATCTTCCGTTAAGGGTGTCCACACCTGGAGTGACAAAGCTCAAGCTGAAAGACTTTTGTTTCTTTTTGAATTTTCAAAGTTGTAATTTCTTTTGTTTCCAAAAAATTAACTGTTGATGTTAAACTCTGTTTCATTAATGCATTGCATATGTTTGTCTTGAATTCATCCATTCGTTTTCACTACTCTTATGTTTTCTTTATGATATTTGACTCTTGATAAAAAGCTACAAGCCTTTAGAGGGAGGATGACGAAACAATACCATAATCTCATACAATATGCTTTTGAACGGACCTTGCTGATGATGTACAGACATTTCTTTCGATTCCCAAACACTGGAGTTATAAGGAAGATAATCCCTAGTCAACCCCTTCGAGCCAAAGAAGTAGGAGTTTTCTGTTCTAAACAATCAAAACCTTTGATATAAACCTGGGGAAGGGTAGTATCTCAGTTAATTCAAAAGAAAATGCGCATTGAAGTTGCAAACTCTCAGTTCGTAACACAACGAACGACGTCAAAAAAGAAAAGCATTCCCTTGGAATCAAAAGACAGTGATGGTTCCTTATCATATAGACAGTCATTATCTCTCAAAAAAGAAAAAGCCCACTGAGCCAAAACCTGTAAAGGAGGCTTAAGAAAGCTGGGGCATCCCGCTGACTATAATCTCAACAAACGGGAACAATCAGGCAAAAGTTAGGGATAACAAATCAAAATCAAAATAGTGAGGTCATTACAAATCCTCAACAACATGAAAAATGTTGCAAAGAAAAAAGGAGATGATGACTGTCTCCCAAAATTCAACTGGTGAACCATCACCCAAAGGTCATTCCAAACTCAAAACAAAGTGCGACGCACAATTAACTGAGCTTAGGGTTGAAGAACATCACGAAGAGCGGGTGGGTACAAATACACTTTGAGCCTTTATCCTTTGTTTCTTAAACCGTGAACCAGGCCACGTTACAACCCTTCAAAAGTCCTAATTGAAGCATGGGTTAGTTCGAAAGCATACTGTTACCAAAGGTATCCTGACTCCTGTAAGGCTTTGCTCTAAAATCTCGCTTTGAACTGTCTGATAAAAAGTTTTCTGCTAAAAACACATTTTTCAACACTTCGAGACAAACATAAACTTTGCATTGCTTGAATATCACTGTTTGCATTTGGCTATTTGTTTGACAACGAAGAAATTCATACAGCAAATGTTCGGAGGAACGGAAACTCTCTTAATGAGTAAAATCACTTCAAAAGGATGACACTTCCAACGACAAATCTCCTATCAACAAGGGGCATGACATGGCACCATCCAGTTAACCTGGGGCAGTCCAGTCAAGGTTTCAACAGATCTTTCAAAATTCAGTTAACCTAGGGGCAGTCCAGTCAAGATTTCAAGAAATCTCTCAATTCGCAGGGTAATCTGATTCCAGACTCCTTCAACACCACTTGGGGCATTCGAATGTCAAAAGTGTTCAGCAATTCCTTCATCACCTGTTGGAAGATACGGTCCAGATACGCTCCAAACACGGTTGCCATTCTGTCACCCTTCTTAAGTTCCGGATCAACACCTGTAACAAGTCAGGAAAACATCTGTGGACGACTGATTGTGGATTAACACCTGTAACAAGCCAGGAAATTATCTACATCACCACTTGGGACATTCGAATGTCAAAAGTGTTCAGCAATTCCTTCATCACCTGTTGGAAGATACAGTCCAGATACGCTCCAGACACGGTAGCCATTCTGTTACTCATTCAGGCCCTAGTTACAGTTTCGGATACACTCCAGACACAGAAGTCATTCTGCTACTCATACAGACCTCAAATCCAAGATGTAGTTTTACATGGACTTATCATCAGGAAACCCTACACCGGTTCCTTCTCAAACTCAAAAGATTCTTACTCAAGATCTAGAAATAGTTCAAGATGTGACCCAGAGATGGCGACATTCAGTAACTTATTCCAGATCAACACCTGCAGCAATCAGAAGATTCTTGCAATCCCCAGCCAGAGAGTCTTCCAGAAGCTAACTCCCCTCAGAGTCAAGTTTCAATATCCCCAGCGGAGCTAAAACTCCCGATTATCAATCCCCAAGCAGAGTGAAGACTCTCATCCTCAGTTCCTCACAGAATATTCGAATATTCCCCAGTGAAGATCTCCTCAAGACAGGAATCCCCAGTAGATTGGCATACAACCCAAGCTCCTGATTCCCCTACAATGGTCCCAGGACTTCTTATCTGCAGCAATCAAAAGATTCTTGCCCTCCACAGCAGCAACCAAGGATTTGTTCTCCCTGGCAGCAGTCAAGAGTCTTTTATCTTCCGCCGTCCAGGATTCATCTATCCTTAGCAAGACAGCTCTTCGGCTTACATACGCATTCATCTACATTCATATCATAAACATTGATATAACATATTTTGCATCATACATATCATGCACCATAACTTTGTGTTTAGCTAACATTTCACCCTTTTCAGGATAAAATTAAAAGGCTATCATTAACAATTATTCAGATACAGTATGGATACACCCCAGACACGACGGTCATTCTATTGCTCATTCAGAATCTCAAGTCAGATACAGTATGGATACACTTCAGATATGACGGTTATTCTACTACTCATTTGGACTACAACAATCAGATACGGACTAGATACACTCCAGACTCGGCAACCATTCTATCTCTCATTCAGATTCATTTATCCACCTCAAGGTTCAATGCATTCCAAACACGGATACCATTCTGACCCTTACAACAGCAACTTGACTCTCTCCAATGCGTTCGCCACAGAAGTTGTTCTGTCATTTATCTCAATCCTAGTTACAGTTTCATATACACTTCAAACACAGAAGTCATTCTATTACTCATACGGATCTCAATCCCAGTTACAGTTTCAGATACACTCCAGACACGAAAGTCATTCTGCTACTCATACAACTTTCAACTTCAGATACAGTCCGGATACGCTCCAAATCTGGTTGCCATTCGGTCACTCATTCACAATTTGTCCCCAGCACACAGTTGCTCCATATAGATGTTTCTCTGTTATCCTGATACAATACAAATACACTCCAGACACATCAATCATTCTGATATTCGTTCTACACCTCAAACACAGTTACAACTCAGATACGTCCCAGACACGGAGGCCATTCTTCTGCTCATACAAACTCAGTCCTTAGATGCAGTTCAAGTACATTCCTGACACGGATACCATTTTGATCCTCATTCTTCTGACCCGTCACACTACAATTCAGCAAACCTCCCAGATGGCATCTTTAAGCCCATCTCCGACGAGATTCTGTCACCCTTCAGATGGCATCTTTAAGCCCATCTCCAAATGGCATCTCTAAGCCCATTCCCATATCCATTGTTCTGATAAATGCAAATTTAAAGGCACTCTAGTGTCCAATCTCCTTTTACCTTCGAGACGCGAAAGACAAACCTGCCAATCTAACTCTTCAGGTGCAAGAAGATTGAACAGGGGCAACTGTTGTACCCCAAAATTTGCCCTCCCTTTTCTTCAATATTTTCTCACCACAAGACCCTTAGAGCTCAAGATCCAGTTAGGGTTTCCTCTGCTCAAGACTCCTCCTTGCACTGTTGACCCAAATTAGGGTTTGTGTTTGCACAAAGATGTTTTGACCTAAAATGCCTAAGATGACTTCCATGCTTCATTTTGGACTCACAAGTTTATCCATACCAAGTTTCAAGTCTTGATTCCAAACTTTGCCCAATCAATTGGATAGTTGACCTATAAATCAACTGAATTGGGGAAAAAGTCAACTGTGGTCAATTGATAGTCAAACCTCATGATTTTTGACCCACATCAACATATTGAACTCATACAAACCATTTGGTCAAGTTTGGATCACAATTCCACAAGAAATTTGATCAGATCACCAAAAGGGCAAAATGGTCATTTTTAGGGTTTTGACTGCACAAAGGCAATTTTTGACTATTTGACCTAACCAATGGCAAACCAAGCTCATATATGGACTCAAGGACCCCATGGAATTGTTTTGACATGTTCAACAAATTCAAAAGATCCCAAATGCACAAGCTTGACAGATGAATTTTCCAATCAATTGATCAATTTTTGGCTGTATACTGAAAAGTCAAACTTTGACTTTTTGGTCAAAATCAAGCGTCAAGATTCATTTTTCATCAAAACATGCCAAATTATGAAACTTGTTCATCAAGAAATCAAAAATTGCAAATTAGGGTTTAAAATGAAGAATTTTCATAACTTAGATTTTTTCTAAGTTATGAAAATCCCTAATTTTTTCCTAACTTTATCCCATTTTTCCATCAAGATGCATTTGGATTCAAACAAAAGTCAAAACATGAAAGTTGTAGTCCATTGCAAAATCTACAACTTTTTTCACAAAGTTTCCTCAAAATAAGCTTGTAGATCAAGTTATGAATTTTGGAACAAGGGTGCAAAACATTCTTAACTTAGAGAAATTTTGACCTATTCTAGGCAGGATTTTTGCCTAACTTCATGACCACTTTTCACATGCTTCCACTTGGAATTTCAATTTGCATTACAAATATGGATTGTAGTACACATTCCAAGCTTTCCAAAATGTCAAAGAACTCATCAAACAACCTCATGGTTAGGGAGAATCGAATTTGGCAATATGGGAAAAACTCACTTTGTGCATGGCCAATTTACATGTCCATAACCTTGCATTTTGAACTCAGCATGTTCTAGGAAGGATTACAGGTCCTTTATGTCATTCATACTCATAAATTTAATGCAAACCCCTTGTGTTCAAGCCTTACATTATGTGTTTAAGCATTGCATACAAGATTAAGCTATAATTAGAAAAAGTGATATATCCACTTTTGAAAAGTGAAACTTTATGTCAAGTTTGAAAATCAAGTACAAGGCCATATCTTTGGGCACAAGTTCAGAAGCATATCACACTGATCAAGAGGGATGTTTGCAACACATTAGAGGGGCATGTACAAGTCTAGAGGACCAAGTTGATTTTTCTTGCTTAAGTGTGAAGAAACTTGCATAACATACACCAACTCTCATTTCAGCCAAGACAAGCTTAAGCAAAGTTGTTGTACACCTTCTAAACATCAGACCTAAGCTAGAGCACGAGCCAAAGACCTTCCAAACATCATCAAACCTCAAAACACCCTCCCACTGCAGAAAATAGAGTAACCTCTGCAGTTGGACTTCCATAAGCCAATCCATTCGTGCATTCTTGCTAAATCCAGTTCATACACATTCCCTACCATATATGCAAGCTATCCCAAGCATTGGACACGACCTGTAACACCTCTAACCAACATCACCATTTTCATTTTTTCTGTTTTACAGGTTGATTGCCATAGCTTGATCCAGTTGTTTTCAAAGCAAGTTAAAGGTTGGAATAGCATCCCTGAACTTCAAGCAAGTTGTACCAATCCTCATTTCGCCTTGAAGGTGCCTCCATTGTCAGACACAATCCAAGCTGAACAGGTAAGTTCATGGACTTCTATCTCTCAATATAGGAAGAGTTAGCTCTAAGTTTGTGAATGAAAAATGTTCTACTCATGCCCCTGAAACTATACATATCTTTACTTTCCATTTATGTTGCATGTGCTGAGAGAATTTGAGACCTGAACATTGACAAAAACTTAGGTTAAGAATTAGGGATGGAGAAATTCTCTCTCATTTCTGAGAGTTAGGTTAAGTTTTTTATATGCATGGAATCATGGCTTGATGCTTAACATTTTTCATGTTGTGAGTTTGTGCTAAAAGTCCAAGAATCCTGAGATAGCAGAAACGCGTATGTTGGTTGTACAAGCTTGCTGGAGGTTGAAGAAGATAGGTTCTGGGCTGGGCCTGAAATGTTTTTCTTTTCACACCACTATTTCACATTTGCACCTCCTTGGCCCATTGCATTTTATTTTCATTATTTTTGACTTTTGATTTTTGTTTCTGACTTATTTATTTTTGACAAAGCATAAAAAATATTAGAATTATTTTCCCCATATTTTTTGCATTTTATTTGATATTTATTTGACTTTATTTAGTTTTGTATAAAATTAAACCTAAATATACTATTATTTTAAAAATACAAAAAAACAATACAAACATGTTTTATTTCTGATTTTTTACTTTATATTATCTCTTGAAAACATTTTACATAAAATATACTTTTTTTTAATAATATAAATATTTTATTTTTGTACATATAATATATATTTAATAAATAATGTAAATACATGTATATTTATTAATATATTTAGGGAAAATACAAAGAATTAATATATTTTATTTTTATTAATATTTTGACCTCAAAAATACTTTTTTACAATATACCTTCTTTTATTTATTTTTGTACATAGTTAATAAATATTGCATATATTATATAATAAATACCTTTTATTCATAAAATTAGGGTTTTACCCCTAAATGCATAAAAATACCAAAATTTAATTAATTTTATTTTTGTTTATTTGACACATAAAAATACTTTTTTTCATACATACAAAAAACCATTTTTTGCATCTTGCACATTTATTATATTTTCATTTTTATTTAATTGTTGTATATTAAATAGTTTGTATAATTCAATTTGGATGTAATAGTTTAGGTTTAATTTCTTGCTAAAATATCCCCATTTGAACATTTGTACCCCCATCCCATATATTATGTTGTAATAGCTTAGGACCTTTTATTTTTCTCATTTAAAAGCTTTCTAATTATGCCATGTTAGAATTAGGGTTTTGTATGCAAAATTAACCAAAAATAGTTTGACCTAATTTCAAGATAAACAAGCATGAAAATGGACAACACTAATCACACTTGCACCCTTAGGGTACTCCACTTGTTGCCTTCAAAAATGGGCCATATTGCATGTTAGGTATCTTTGGCAAAAAGAAAACAATCAAATGATCATAGTCCCTCGATGAAGCTTTCGAAAGTTGCCTAAAAAATGATCAAGTCCCTAAAGGAAAAATTGCCCAAAGATATTTGGCACCATTGCAATCATGGTCTAAACGATGACACGCGCCCGTCCCGTTCACATCCTAACACAAGATTGTCCACCAAATACAATGGTGGAACAAAATTGTTAAAAGGGGTTAAAACATAAGAAAAAACCTTTGAGTACATTAGGGGTAGACAAAACTCTTAGTTACTTGATCGACTTGCAAAAACATTTGCCTATTTTACAAACCACAAACACTTTCAAAACAAAAACATTTGAAACATCTTTTCGAAAAGATACACACCGTTGTATATACTCAAACACGAGTCATTACAATGGTTGCCGAAACAAAGGCGTCTATTTCAAAAAACATTTTCAAAACACACACATACACACACCATTTTCAAGCAATCAAAAATCAAGGCAAGTGATCTAAAACCAAGTAACTAAGAGCCCATGGATAACCATGGATAGAAAGGGTGCTAATACCTTCCCTTTCTATAATCTACTCCCCGAACCCAAGAAAACATCTCAAAGGTTTTTGCTGTGCTTTTTAACCTTTCCTTAGGATAAAATAAAAAGTCGGTGGCGACTCTTGCTCAACCGAATAAGTGCGAAAAAAAACGCAAAACCTCTAGTCAGTTCTCCCACCGTATCACACCGGGGAAACTTATCAAAGGGATATGGTCACACCATTCCATGATATGATTCACAAGGAGGTTAAGGTGTATGTAGATGATATGATCGCCAACCCACACGGAGGAGGAACACATCATACATTTACAAAAGTTATTTGAGCGGTTGTGCAAGTTCAGATTGAGGTTGAATCAGAATAAATGTACATTTGGCGTCAGATCAGGCAAGTTACTGGGTTTCATTGTAAGTCAGTGTGGTATCGAGGTAGACCCTGACAAAGTAAAAGTTATACAAGGGATGCCAGCACCAAGGACATAAAAAGAATTTTGTGGTTTCTTAGGGTGATTAAATTACATCTCAAGGTTCATATCACATCTGACAGCTACATGTGAGTCGATATTCAAATTATTACGAAAAGATCAAACGGTAGTATGGAATAATGGTTGCCAGACATCCTTCGAGACAATAAAGAAATACCTGCAAGAGCCACCAATCTTAATGCCACCAGTTCCCGAAAGACCACTCATCATGTATCTGACAGTGCTCAAAGGATCAATGGGTTGTGTTTTGGGATAGCAGGATGAAACATGAAGAAAAGAGCATGCAATTTACTACCTCAACAAGAAATTCACTGACTGCGAAACCAGGTATTCACTCCTCGAGAAAACTTGTTGTGCTTTGGCTTGGGCTACCAAGAGATTGAGGCAATATATGTTAACCCACAATACATGGTTAATAGTAAGAATTGATCCTCTAAAGTACGTGTTCAAAAAACCGGCTCTTACAGGGAGAATCGCCCGATGCCAGATGCTATTATCAGAATAAGACATCCAATATGTCACTCAAAAGGCCATCAAGGGTAGTATAGTAGCTGATCATCTAGCTCACCAACCGCTTCCAGAATATTAACCTATGAAGTTCGACTTTCCAGACGAAGATGTCATGGTTATAGGTGACTATGAATACCAGAACCTGACGAAGGACCCGAGCCAAGGGCACGTTGGAAACTCATGTTCGAAGAGGCTTCAAATGCACTAGGGCACGATATAGGAGCAGTCTTGACTTCTCCAAAGAATTATCACAAGCTCTATACTGCAAGGTTATGTTTTGACTGAACCAACAATATTGCCGAGTACGAAGCTTGTATACTACGACTGGAAGCTGCCATTGATCTGAGAATAAAACACCTCGAAGTATTTGGGGACTCTTCATTAGTCATATACCAAGTCAACAGCAAATGGGATACTAAACATCCAAAACTGATTCCATAGCGGGATCATGTTTTAAAGTTGGTTGCGGAATTCAGAGATCACTTTTGGTCACATCCCACGAGAAGAAAATAAAATGGTAGACGCCCTGTCAACTCTATTAGCTATGTTCAAAGTAACTCGGCCAAACCATGAACCACGCATCACAATCAGACACTTTGAGGAGCCCGCACACTGGCTTGCTATTGAAGAAGGACCGGATGACAAGCCTTGGTTTTACGACATTAAGAGATACCTCGAAAAGCAAGAATATCCAGAAAATGCCTCGATCACTGGCAAGCGAACTCTATGGAAGTTAGCCTTAAAATTCTTTCTAAGTAACGATGTGCTATACAAAAGAAACTACAACATGGTACTACTCTGGTGTGTAGAAATGTAGGAAGCAGACACACTCATGAGAGAAATCCACGAGGGAACTTTCAAAACTCATACAAACGGGCACGCCATGGCTAGGAAGATTCTGCGATATGGGTATTATTAGTTAACGGTGGAAGCCGACTATTATCACTACACAAAGACATGTCACAAAGGCCAGATCTACGCGTATAAGATAAATGTGTCACCCAGTCCTCTGAATGTCATGAGCTCCTCTTGGCCATTTTCAATGTTGGGAATTGATATGATTGATATGATCTAGCCGAAATCATCCAATGGATACCGCTTCATACTGGTAGCCATCGATTACTTCACCAAATGGGTGGAAGCGGAATCCTACACCAATGTAACAAGTCAAGTGGTTACACGTTTGATCAAGCAAAATCTCATATGTAGATACGGGGTTCCAAGCAGAATCATTACAGACAACGAGTCTAATTTGAACAACAAGATGATGAAGGAACTGTGGGATGATTTCAAGATCGAACATCATAACTCCTCACCATACAGACCCAAGATGAACGAAGCCATCGAGGCAGCCAATAAAAATATCAAGAAGATTATTTAGAAAATGGTGAAGACATATAAAGATTGCCACAAAATGCTTCCTTTTTCTTTACATGGCTATCGCACTTCCGTGTGCACAGTGACATGCGCGACTCCTTTCTCTCTAGTATATGGCATGGAGGCAGTACTTCCAGTTGAAATCGAGATACCATCACTTCAGTTTCTAATGGAAACAAAGTTGGAAGAAGTAGAATGGGTTCAGATGCGACTTGATCAACTAAACCTCATAGAAGAAAAACGCTTGACAGCTCTGTGCCACCATCAATTGCATCAGAAACGAATGAAAAGATCCTTCGACATGAAAGTCCATCCTAGAATATTCAAGGAAGGAGATTTAGTGCTCAAGAAGATTCTGCTACCTCGCCTCGATTCACGTAGTAAATGGACACTCAACTACGAAGGTCCATACGTAGTCAAAACAACATTCTCCGATGGTGGTCTCATCCTCACAACAATGGATGGGGAAGAACTATCGCACCCAGAAAATTCAGACGCAATCAAAAAATACTATGTATAAAAAGCTCGCTAAGCTCAAACCTAAACGGGTGACTTAGGCAAAAAGGAGCGTCCCGGTTGATCGAAAACCCTTAAGGGTGATCCGGGCAAAAATCAGAGATTTCATACGAAGAAATAAAGAACAAAAAGAATGCGATCTAAGAACTGTGACTATGAACCACAAATGGAGATATGAATTTAAATCATACGATTCAGAAGCAAAGGAGATAGGAGCCATTAAAAGGATATTGAGGAACAACAGTAGCAATTATCATTTTCATTTCCATTTACAATTTTGAAATTTTTTGTAATTACCTCTTTTAAGGAATTCCATCTTGTACTTTCGCCTATTCAGAGGCATATCGATAAAAAATTTGCTTCCTTTCCATCTTTCAAATTGCATTTTCCCTTTTCAGACTTGTTTACAAAATACTACACTTATTTCTTGTGAATATTGTGTCGAAAAAATTTCGGGGAAATTGACAAATAAAAACATTTGATAAAACATCCAAAAGAATTTTTGTTATAAAATGCATCAAAAAGAAAATCCACGTCTGCATCCATACACATGTCTACGCATATGTTTATGTTCACAACACAAAAGTCTGCGTCAAATACATACATCCACACCTACGCTTGCGCTTACAATACAAAAAATCATTCAAAATATTGAAAACACTCTTCATCATGTTCCAATCAATTCAAAGATGCCACAACAATACAACATACAATGCCAAGGAATTGGTAACTCAAAACCAATGGTTTAAAGGAGAGAAAGCCGGAAACAATTTTCATAACATTTCAAGGCATACACACACGTTGCACACATTTTGAATATACAAACATTTAATACACATAATGTTGTACCCCAAAATTTACCCTCTCATATTTCTCAAAACATTGCAAGAAAAATCTCCAAGTTGCTCAAGAGTTGGACAGACAAGTTATCTCCTAAAGCAGTCTACCCCAAATTAGGGTTTTGTGTTGCATAAAGATCCTTGAGTCCAAATGACCTAAAATTCTCCCCAATTTCCTAATATGTTCTCAAGGTCATCCATGTCAAGTTTCAAGCCTTGCAGAGGAAGTTTGCTCAGTCAATTGCTCAAAGGGTCCAAAAATCGACTGTGCTAGGGCAAAAGTCAACTGTGACCTACATACAGTCAAACTTCAAGATTTTTTGTCAACATTCTAATTCTTAAGGATATTTCATCATTTGATCAAGGGTTGATCATGATTCATCAAGGATTGCTCAAAATTCATCAAAACTCAAAAGTTGCTAAATTAGGGTTTTGTAGGAAAAGTCAACTCAACTTTGACCAAGCATAACTTTCTCATACTTTATGAGAAATGACCCATCCAAAGATAATTTTTAAGAGGTTGAAATTTCCTACAATCCATATTCATACCCCAAGATCAAACAATGCACTCACAAAAAGTTATGAATTTGGACATTATAGGTCATTTTTGAAAGTCAACAAAAACACCTTTTTTGCCAAAGCTTATAACTTGAGAATGTAATGTCAAAATGAGATGAGACCAAAATGGTTGGTTAGAGGACATCTCAAAATTTCTATAAAGTCCAAGAACACCTCCAAAAGTTCAAAATTGAAGAAGTTATGCATTGTTAAAGTTGGACATTTTTGCAAAATTGCCAAAAGTCAACTATTCCCAAAACTTCAAATTTTTTCAAATGGGCCCATTCTTTTCCACTTGATTTAAGCTTGCATAGTTGCCCACGTGTCCTAGCTTCAGCCATGAGCCCATATTTTATTTTTATTATTTAATTTGATTTTTATTTGAATTTATTTATTTAAAATCAAATTAAATCATATAAAATCTAAAACTTTGATAACATGAGATTTTTTTTGCTGTTTCAGGCTTTGATTATCATCATTAACATCATCAAAATCTAATCAGGCCATATCATGTGCAAAAAGATTGAGATTTGGCAAAATTGGCAAGTTTGTAAAGGGTGAATCAAATCAAATTGGCAAGCATTGATGGGAGAAGATTTGAGCCAAGTTTGTTACCCTAACACACTATACAATACATAAGGAAGCCAAAGCAATCGGAATAAGGGTTGGAAGCTGCAGGCAGAGGCAGAACAAAGGTTGAAAAATTCACTAAAAAGCTTGAAATCAAAATCATAGCTAGAGGCATATTCAGAAGCCAAGACCTGTCCCAAACGCTTCCTGGAAACTCTCAGAAGTGAAACCAATCAGAATCACACGTTTTCCAGCTTCCTAGGGCACTTTAAGTGGTTCACGAGTCTGCTCCATTCTTGAAATCAATTTGTGTTATTCTTGCATCTACAACGAAAACTAATTGCATATTTTGATTCACCATGCCATTTGTAGTCTTTTGATATTATTTAATTTCATTTATCTAACATGTATGGTGATTCACCATAGCTAGGGTTTCAAGGTTTGGTTTAGGGGTTTTCGTTTCAGGTAAAATCAGCCTTAGTAATGGCTATAGGTATAACCGGGAGAGGAAGGCGAGTTTAACCATGGCATCAAGAGGCATTTCTATGGCCTATAGCGGATTTTGGAATATGCACGACTTGTAGTGACGGCCTGTGTCCGTAGCTATAGGTATTACAGGGTTTTAGCCACGAACATGAGGTTGAAGATGATGCGTGGCGTCCCGTCATTGGCCCTTTCAAAACCACGCGCGCATTTTTGTTTTTGTTCTGGCCATTGACTTGTTTTATTATATAATATACTCTTTTCATTATATTAACAAATAGACAACACAACATAGTGGCAAGGCAAGCACTCCAAACTCTTTCAGGACCTGGATTCGAATCCCAGGTCCCCCACTTCTTTAATGTTTTTTCTCTTCAGGTACTCCCATGTGCGCATGAGCTTGCAGAACACCGTGCGTCCTCATCCATGCAATAGCTAGATGGCCAAAGGCCAGATCTGGTGGTCCAGGAGTGGATGCCCACCATAGTCCAAGTCTACGCATGCCCATTGAATTCCAAAAGTCAACAAAGGCCAGCTACAATTGGGCCTCAGAATTGCTACTAACACCATAAAAACAGGCCCATACTCCTCTCTCATAATTCTTTTTGTTTATTTATTTATTGATTTAATTGTTTTATTTAATTTCTAACCAATCAAAAATTCTTTTTCTCATAAAATAAAAAACCACAAAATATTTTTATTCAATCAAATTTTTATTTTTATTAATAAACACTAATTAATTAATTTAGATTTTAATTAGAGTAACTTTAACCTATTTTTTTGTAAATAATTAAAATTAAATTAGATTTAATTAGGTTTTAATTACTAACTCAATTAATTTTATTTTCTTTCTTAAAATAACAAAAAAACCCAAAAATAATTTATTTTTATTAATTAATTTATTTAATTCAATTTAGTAATTAATTTAGGATTTATTTCTTTCTTAAAATAAAAACAACAAAAAGATGTCTTCTTTAAAAGGTCAAAACGTTAATCTTGCATCCGATTAAATTTTGCGCCGCGATTTATTTTCTTTTATCCAATAATGTATTTGCTCCCGGATTGTAATAGTAAATAGGACTTTTATTTATTTTTTATCGCTTTATTTATTTTTAAAGGGTTTGTATTTGGCGATGTAAATACCCGACGCCTTGTAATTTAAATTCCGCATTTTATTTCCGCAAACTATAACTGTTATATGTTTGATAATAGGGATGCATGACAAGACTGAATGTTTTAACCTAAAATCAACTTAGATCACCCTTAACATGTACAAGGATAAAAATAACTGAAAACGACACACTTGCACATGTGCACTCTTAGGGTACACCCCACTTGGTTGCCTTCGTACGCGGTCATTGAGTATAGGTCGTTTTAGAGGTCGCCCTCTTGTCTAAAAGATCATAGTCACCTCGAAATGGTTGCCTCAGATATTGTTGCCTCAAACAAATTATCTAAGACATTAGGGTTACCGCTAAGGCGTCCTAACATTGCTTTAGTGACCGTATGTCCCTAATTCAAATTGACCCTCAAACTCCAACTACGGTGCTACCTACTCATCAATAGTGGGATAACATTGTCTAAAGGAAATTAGCATAGAATGATTCCTTTTTCGAGTAGGTAGATAGTTCTTAGATACTTGCTCTTTCAAAACAAAACTTTTCACACTTACACTCCTTTTCAAACAAAGTTTTCAAAAACACTTCATTACACTCTTGAGGACAGAAGCAAGAGTTAAATTGAAGTTTTAAAACTTTTTCAAACCCACAAGCACAAAGAAAGCAATTTTTGAAAACAATTGAGCAAGTACCTAAGAGCCTGTGGATAACCACAGATAGAAAGGGTGCTAACACCTTCCCTTTCTATAATCTATCCCCCGAACCCGAGAAATATCTCGAAAAAAGGAATTTTTCTGTGCTTTTTTCCTTTCCTTGTTGGATGAAATAAAAGTCGGTGGAGACTCTTGCTTACCGCGATATTTTGCGAAAACAAACGCAAAACACAAACCAGCATTCCAAAAAACAGCCAGTTCTTCCCACTGTATCACACATACACTCAGGGTTCCATATCAATATCATACATCATATGCATGCGTCTTACAACAAATAAACAATCTCACCCTCAATTTAGCTATCTAAGGGTCAATCACCAAAGCACACTTCTTCTACAAAATTCAACCCGTCACCTAAGACTCCATGCAATGATGTGTTTAGCTCATCACCTAAGACTCCACGCAATGATGTGTTCCTTACAATATAGAATTACCTAAGTCTCCATGTTGTAATGTGCAAAACCCAGTACATTGCCTAAGACTCCATGCTGCAATGTTTGAAAGCCAAATAAGATCTGCCACCTAAGACTCCATATCGTGACGTGTTCAACCCATCACCTAAGACTCCATGCAGTGATGTTTTCCCTCCACAATGTAGTTCATTACCTAAGACTCCATGCAGTAATGAACGAAGCTCAGTACATTGCCTAAGACTCCACATAGAAATGTATTCCCCTCTTATTACCCATTACCTAAGACCCCATGTAGTAATGCGCGAAACTTAGTTCATTGCCTAAGACTCCATGCAACAGTGTAGCATGACCCATTGTCTAAGACTCCATGCAACGATGTGTTTCCCTCTCTTCACCCATTACCTAAGACTCCACGCAGTAATGTGCATCACTCCCCAATATAGATCATTGCCTAAGACTCCATGCCGCAGTGTTTAAAATCCAAACTTAGCTCGTCGCCTAAGACTCCATGCAACGATTCACAAACATAACCCATTGCCTCAGTCTCTAAGCAGCCACGCGTTATCAAGTGTTGTCTTATTAATCCCCCCCAAAAGGATGAATAAGCAAAGCCAAACTAAGACATACCATACTATTCTCTCAAGCTCTAAATCATTTGCCTCGTCGTCAAATCCTGGTAAGCGATATATCATCAACTTTGCCTATTTTCTCAAGACTCTTAAGGATATGCTATATCAATGTAGCCTTATGTTTGTTGGAAATTTTTTGAGGTATTCCAAGTATTCAATAAACTCATAATTAGGATGCACAAGACTTGTGTATTCTCACGCTATCCGATTGGAAGATAATTGATTAGGGGCAGTTGTCGTACCCCACATTTTTCCTACCTTTATGATCGTATTTTCAAAATTAAAATTAGAAGAAGATATTTTAATTAAGGATGGTTCAGCAATATATGATGGCTCATTATTAAATCCAAGTCAACCAGGGGGTGTATTTTAATTCAAGGGAATGGGGCTTTCTAAATCAGAAAGACCCATATATCCGTAGGTCCATTTACGAAGCATGTTGGCCAATGGCCCATGAGATTCAAATATGGAAAATTATTCCAGAAAAATTATTTATAGACCCATTAAGGTTTTTTAATAAAACTAATGCATTTTGTGGTCTTGCATTATTACTGCTTTAGAAAAAAGGACATTATTATTAAAACCTCTTCATTATAAGAATATTTCTTTATAAATTATATTTTTGTTATTACCAATTAAATTATTTTCTAATTGTTAAAAGGTTTTAATATAATGATGACTTATTATAAGGGAGATATTATATTAAACATTTTTATGAGTTCTTGTTTTAAAAATAAAACCTGTTGGATCAAATTATTAAAGCCAGTTAGGCCCAACCCGAGAAGAGTGTTTGTTGTAAATGACAAGTGTGTTGTTGGACAGAAAATAATACAAGGCCCAATTCAGTTAAGTGATGCGAGGCCCATTACTTGAACCAATTACTGTATCAATTACAGCAGGAAGATATGCGCTTTCATGGGCAAACAAGTATTGTATACATTAAAGACTAAATCAAATCTTTTACAAGGAAATAATGCAGAATTAGATATTATAATAAAGATTAAAAGCCCAGGTGTATAGCAGAACGAATCTAAAAATCTCTATTACATTACATAATCGATAAATCAATTACAATGAAGTTTGAATCCTTAATTTTGTACTAAATCCCTAAATATAAGCTAACTCGAATTGTAACAGCAATTCGTAAAACCCTATAAATACAAAACAAAAAAATACAGAAAAAGAGGGGGATTGCTGGGCGAAAAGACAGAAGAAGAAGGACCTCTTTTGCGGTTGAAGATCAGGAAAAAGGGGCGATTAGGGTTTCAATATCTGAAACCCTAATCGTGTTTTCACACCATCGCCGCTTTAACCATTCATCGTCGCTCTCTTCGAGCACCGCCAAGACCTGTGAATCACAAAAAAGGAAGAAGATCAAGATCGAGTGGAAGCTGAATCAGAATCCGGGAACTCGAAAGGGGTAAATGAACTTAGCTGTATTTCTTTCTATCATTGTTTTGGTATTTGGCTGGTTTATGGTGGGGAAGAGGCTGAAGGTTGAGCGCCGCCACAAAGGGAGTTGGATGTTAGGGTTTGAAAAGGGGGTAAGGGTTCGCGAAGGAAGAGGGAGACATAGAGTTATTGTAAAACAAAAGCAAAAATGAGGTAAAATTAAATATAGAAATATTTGTATTCAATTTGGATCCAGTGTGCGCGCGATTACTGTAGTTAAAATGTGCCCTTTAATCTGTCTGTTTGATCGTTAGTGGACGGCCGTAAGGCCAAGTCCACCGTAACGCTATACTCCCTCGCACATAAGATCAGTCCAGTTGGCCCTTCAATAGCGCATAATGAGCCAATCCCAATTTCTTTGTAATCCCCTTCAGTAGCTTTACTAAACCATCAAACAACTTACACCCCAGGCCAACTGGACCTGAATTTAATATCTGAATTCAGGCCCTAACTTTTTACACCCTACCCTTTTTGCTTACAAACATAAAATACACCGCCTTGCAGAATAATTAATATTTCTTTTTTTATTTAATTATTATATTTTCTTATTATTTTATTATTATTATTTTTTTATTTCTATAATTATTATATTTAATTTTTATACTTTATTTTCTTAAATTCTTATTTTTTCACATATTTTTATTTTCACATGTTATTATTCTTATTATCATTTAAATAATTATTTTATTCAAACTCATGCATATATTTTTATATATTTACAATAAAATATTTTTATATCATGCATTAATTAAGAATATTTTGTAATTAATATTATTAAAAAAATATTAACAAACATCAAATTATTTTTTCGCAATAAACTAATCTACACAAATAATTTTTGCTAAAGGGTTTCAAATCTATTTTGACTAATCGCGCATTTAATCCAAAATTCCACAATCTCTACACCCGGTCAAAATGCGAGGCGATTCAAAATACTTTTGCAACCCCTAAAAAATACAAACCCATATGAACTACGAATTGAGACTCTGATTCCTCATAACAGGATACATAGGCATACGACTAAAATCGTGGCGAGTTCTCCTGATTGGTTTATTTAACTATCCAGGGTCCCACTGGGACACACGTGCGTGCTGATGTGGAAATAGCTAGCAGTTTCATTTTATAATGTAATTGATTCATTGTAGTAACAGATGAAACACGCTACTGCAGTGGCAACACACACACACACACTTAAGGCTTACCATGCCAGGTTGTGGGTTCGATCCAGGCAGAGAGCAAATTTTTTCATTTTTTTCTCTAACCTTTGTTTTGCAGGTCAACAGGCGCCTGGGCCCTCTTATCATTGGGCCTGGGATTTCTCATTCTCACCCCCTAATTGCTATTGTTGTAGCGCCTGGGCCAATGTTATTGGGCTTAGGGAATTTAAAATCCTCGCACCCCCCAAAATTACTTCTACAGGCCCATTTTCTTATTATTTCACTTTTAATTCTTTTAGTAATTAATTTTTCCTAATCAATTAATTAAAGTTAATTTAGAATTAGGTAAAATCAATTTGACTTTTTTCATTTAATTAGATTAAATTAATATTTTTTAATAAATTAAATTAATTAACCTAACTTCCTTTCTTTACTAAATTAAGTAACTTAGATTTTATTAGGTTTTAATTCCCTTTTCTCAAAAACAACAAAAATATTTCCTTTCACCACTTAGAATTTTTAGGGTTTTAGATTTTACCTATTTTCCATTCTCTGTGTGTTTTCTTATTTCTTTCACATTATTATTTTCCATATTATTGTAACTGTACAAAGGATGTAATAATTTAATTTAGGACCTTTATATTTTTCCCCGTTTTGGTTTGTACTCCCCCATCCCGAAGTGATGTAATAGCGTAGTTTAAATTCCCCCATATTTATTTTGTCTGTACATATTTAACTGCTAGATGTATGCTTAATGTGTTTGCATGATAAGACCTAAAAATAAACAGTAGAAAACCTAAATGTCTGAGATAAATAATTGAAACATAATGCACTTCGCACACGCGCACCTCTAAGGTACCTCCACTTGTTGCCTTCAGAAAAAAAATCACGTCCCTCGAACGTAGGACGCTTTAGCAAAGACCTTCGGTCAAAAAGATCGTAGTCCCTCGATGACCCTCTGATGCTGCCTCCGGTAAACGGTCTAGTCCCTTACGATAAAATTGCTAAAGTGCCCTACGAGTTTCCTTTATGACTGTACGATGACCCTCGCCTGTCCCTCAATACATCCAATGATAGGGCTACCTACCGACTAATGGTAGAATAACACTGTTTAAAGGAAAAGAGGAAAAGAACAAATATCTTTCGAGTAGGTAGACCGCTTATAGTTGCTTGCTCACAAAAACAAATAAACAATTTTTCACACATACACAAACTTTTCTCTAAAATATTTTCGAATACAACACACTTTATATACGTTCTCAACGATACGAGAAACGTTACAAAGTTCTCCACACTAAGGCATCTTTACAAAATATTTTCAAAAATACACTTACACAAAAAAACATTTTTAAAGTGAGCTAGCAACTAAGAGCCCGTAGATAACTACAGATGGAAAGGGTGCTAACACCTTCCCTCTCCATAACCTACCCCCCGAAATCAAAATCTTTAAAATTTCTTTCATATTCTTTTCACCCTTTCCTTTGTTGGATAAAAGAAAAGTCAGTGGCAACTCTGGCTAACCTCAACAATTGAGATAAAATGCAAAACCAGTAAAGTCAGTTCTCCCACCATATTACAGAACTAGCGACCCTGCTGGGGAAGAACTAAAAGTGGGGTTACCTTAGAGATAGTTCATATTTTAGAATGATTTCCTTGTTTGACTTGCTTGATTTATTCTTAAAGGTTTGTTTGGGTATTCTTATATAGATCCTATACCTGGATCTGGGGCATATTAGGTAAGTAGCAATAGATCGTGGGGACTATACGGTGTAATACCGACATGGTTGAAGAGATGGCTATGTTAGTGTGACACATTTGTTGGTACTAGTATCCCTTGAGTCCAGTCAAGGAGAATACATGGTTGTTGTGTGGTGTCATAAAACACTAACTGACTGTAGAACCTTAGTTGAACAACTTGGCCATTAGAAAGTAGTGAGATAGCCGACTTTGGTGAAATACTAAAGTTGGTTGATACTCGATACTACACTCATTTATATCGGACTTTCGGGATATTTCGGTCGCTAATAAAGAAGCTTATGCTGAAACAACGCCTGGGAGAAAGATTAGTGATATTGAGACTCCTAGAACCCAGTTACTTCTTTTAGGACAGGTTGAACCAACTAAACTTCAAGAGGGTACTTACCTATAAACTCCATGCAAGCTTTAACCTAAGGCCTTGTGTTCTTTGTTTGTGTGTGATTAAATTTTTCGAACATAACATCATTCATCATAACATTCATACCATTCCATTTCCTAACCATTTCAAGGACCAAAGAATTTATCTTTGTCTTGTTTTGTAGACAATGGCTTCCACTCGCAGAAATACCATCTAAATCAACTTCGTAAGAGTGCCTCCTCAACTCAAAGAGTTAGTATCAAGGGTTTCTGAAAATTCTCCGTTCACCAACAATTATGGTCGACTTCTCAATCTGGTTACCTCGAAATTTGAAGAAGACATGATGAGGGTGCTCTTTCAGTTCTTTGACCTTGTGCATCATTGTTTCACTTTTCCCGATTATTTATTGGTGCCTACAATGGAAGAATTCTCCCAACTACTAGGAGTATCTGTTCTTGATCAAATACTCTTCACCGGTTTAGAGGAAACTCCAAGATCTAAATTTATTGCCAAGGCCTTACTCTGAAGAGTTCTGACATTGTAGCTAATTAGGAGACAAGAAATGGGGCCAAAGACTTTTTGGATAAATTCCTGATGGAGAAGGCTTGACTATTTTGGGATGATTTGGATTTATAAGCTTTTGAGGAGATCTCGGCTCTTCTAATATATGGGTTGGTTCTTTTTCCTAACCCTGACCAACTCATAGATGTGAATGCTGTCAAAATTTTCCTTACTCGTAACCCTGTGCCTACATTGCTTTGAGACGTTTGCACTCTCTTCATACTCGCACTATGAGGAAGAGAGGAAATCTTATGTGTTGCTGTCCTTTACTGTCTAGGTGGTTTATTTTGCACCTTCCTCGATCCGTTTTGAAGAATGAGCAGGGTTTGAGGTGGTCGTAAAGGTTAATGTCACTTTCTCATACATATATCCATTGGTGCTCTCAATCTCAAGAGGACATTACTATCATTTACCATTGTGGGGAGTTCCCTAATGTTCCACTCTTAGACATTAGGGGAGGTATTACTTATAACACTTCTCTGGATCTACGATAATTTGGCTATGCTCGAAGAGATGGTCCCCACGATGCACTCATTCAAGGTATTATATTTGACTACGAGAACGATGTCCAAGGTTATCATTGAAGGGTCGTACATGCTTGAGGCATGGTAAGCAAGGTGGATAGAAAGACTTTTGGGCATAATAATTCCATTCCTCTTGAGCCTTATCTCAAATAGGTACGAGCTCATGCTCAAAGTCTCATGATGCCATATCTAACCATCCTACCAATAGTTGTGGAGCCTGTTGTTGAGGGGGATGTTCCTTATACCATTCTCTACCCTGGTATGCGTACTGACCTTGAAGAGTTGCAAGAGTCTTGGATTCAACTGAAGGAAGAATGGGACATATTTGAGACCCAATTCTATGCAAGTGAGAAGAAAGTGTTGGAACTCATAAGGCAACTTTAGGAGGAGCAGAGTCTTAGCGTACATCAGTACAAAGAGGAAGTGTCCTTGGGAGATTTGATTCTTAGATTTTAGGAGTTCATTTTATCTTTGAAAGCTTTTGTAAGCCTAAAAGGTAGTTGTCATTTGAACTTTGCTAATAAATTTTTTGTTTCTTGTTTCCTCCTGGTTAGCAAATTTAAATTTCCTAAGGTCCTTGAAATCTTTGCATTTACATATCATGCATCATTTCATAACAGGCTTTTCGTACATGTTTATCATCTTCTCACTGTTTATTTCAGCAAAAAAATGGCCCTCGAAGAAACTGTAAAGGATCTCCAGGCTCAGCACGCTCAGTTCCAGGAAACTCTCATGAATCTAGCCCAAGGGCAAAAAGAGCTATTGGTGCTCGTCGCCAAGAAAAAGAAGACTAAAAAGCCAGCTGCTGTCTTCAACCTAAGGAGGAGATTCAAGGGTCCTGTTCAACCAGTCCATGTAGAAGATGACTCCTCTGAAGAAGATGACCACCATGATAAAGATGGCAAGGATAAGCAGGATTATGAGAATGCTCCTGAATACGAAGACTTTTCTGATGAACAATAAACTCATGCGGATGACAGATATAAGCAGTTGGAGGACAAACTCAAGGCAATGCAAGTCCAAAAGGTTCCTGGACTAGATTTTGGTGAATTAGGTATGGTTCCAGGGGCGGTAATCCCACCTAAGTTCAAGGTCCCTGTTTTTTCTAAGCACAATGGGGTCTCTTGTCCTAAGATCTACTTGAGGTCATACGTTCGGAAGATATAACCTCATACCGTTAACCGGAAGTTATGGGTCCATTTCTTCAAAGAAATTTTTGCTGGCACATAATTGGAATGGTTCTATCAGCTGGAGAGAACCAATATTCATACTTGGGAGGACTTGGTTGCTGCTTTCTACAAGCAGTACCAATACAATGCTGACCTGACACCAACTCGGGTGCAACTACAGAATATGCCCATGGGCTCTAATGAGGGGTTCAAGGAATATGCTCAGAAATGGAGGGATTTAGCTGGAAGGGTGCAACCTCCTTTGAATGATCGAGAAATGGTGGATATGTTTATGGGCACTCTGACATGCCCGTTCTTTAATCTATTGATCGAAAGCTCTTAGTCGGGTTTTACAGAAATGATTTTGACAGGGGAAAGAATAGAAAATGGTATCAAGAGCGGGAAGATCCCGATGGCTGCATCTTCAAATACCGTGAAGAAGTCATTTGGAGGAAAAAAGGAGGCCAATTTTGTCTATGGCCAGAAGAGACGTAGTAAAAGTAGCTATCACCAATCTGTGGGAGCAGTGTTAATTTCCAATCTGGGGCCTACTCAACAACAACAACAGGGTAGCCACTGAAGGCCAGACGCTCCAAGAAGGAAATTCACTAAGATTAATATGCCTTTGTCTCAAGAACTGCAACACTTGCTAAAAGCTGAACTCATTTCGCTGCGGGGTCCTCTTCCCAATCCCAACACCACTTCTCCTAAGTACATTTCGAACACAAGATGTGCTTATCATTCAAACAGTCTCAACCACGACACTAACAATTGCTGGGTCCTGAAGAACAAAATTCAGGACATGGTTGACAACAAGGAGATTGAGTTCGATCCTCCAGAGACCCCAAATGTGATTACAGCACCTATGCCCAAGCATGATAAAGGCATAAGTGTTGTCGAAGATATTCTGTATGTTACTTCTGTGAATGATGTGATTACTCCGCTCTCTACAATAAAGAAGAATTTGTACAAGCTGGCTTATTTCTAGGTTGTGTTGATGGTTGTTATTGCTATGCAGTCAAACCCAATAGCTGCGAGTCACTAAGAAAGGGTGTTTAAAGCTTGATGAATGAACACATTATTCTAATTGAAAAAGTTCCGCCTACCAATAATTTCTGCCAAGATCTGTCTGTTATCTCCGGTACTCCTTTTAGGATCCCTTCCAAAGGTCCTATAAGGATTACCGCCAATCCGAAAGCTGCTCCACTGGTTATTACAACGCCTGGGCCTATCCTGTATTCCTCGGAGAAGGAATTCCGTGGCATTATGGGTCTGATGTCTATTATCATGGTGTCAAGCAAGAATTGTCTGATGTAGAAAAAGAAGAAGCTAATCCAAGTATTGTCAATATTGCGGGACGAGTAAAATTACAAGAATTGGAAGGATTTTCTCTCTGGAAATCTCTCCACCTGCTTATATTACAGTTTCCAGGACGACTACAAAGACTCGGGGTAAAGGGTCGGCGATAGAGCCTGCCCAGACAGAGGTTCCAAAATTGGATCTTGTCAAAGATACTTCTGGAGAAGATTTAAAAGAGGTTCTTAAGATCATTCACCGAAGTGATTATAAAATTGTTAAACAGTTGGGGCAGACCCCATCCAAAATATCTATGTTGTCACTACTGGTGTGTTCTGAGGCCCATGCGAAGGCTTTAGTGAAATTCCTAAATACTGCTCATGTGCCACAGGAAATTTCGGCAGATTAAGTTGGAAGCTATGTGGCTAGTCTGACAACTGACAATGGTTTGGGTTTCTACGATGCTGACTTGACTATAGAGGGGTGGAATTACAATAGGGCCCTGTATGTCTCTGTTGATTTCAGGGGCACTACATTGGCCCATGTATTGATTGTCACAGGATCATCTCTAAATGTTTTACCGAAAGGCGCTCTCGACCAGTTAGATTGTGAAGGGTTGGTGCTGAAGCCCAGTAATATCATAGTTCGATCCTTCTACAACTCAAAAAAAATTATGCATGGAGAGGTAGACCTCCCGGTCAAGGTGGGTTCACAGATTTTTGAGTCCACTTTCTATGTCATGGACATCCGGCCGACTTACTCTTGTTTATTGGGACGCCCTTGGATCTATGAGGCAGGTGCCGTCACTTCTACCCTGCACCAGAAGCTGAAATATCTGGTGAAAGGGAAAGTTGTTACTGTTTGTGGAGAGGAGGAATATATGGTCAGCCATCTCAACTCATTCCGGTATGTCGAGATGGATAGAGAGTTTATTGAAACACTATGTCAAACCTTTGAGGTAATTTCTCCTGCTGCTGTTGAAGATGTTTCAGCCATTCCGAAGATCACCAAAGCTCCGCACAAGATGGCCTCCTTGAAAGATGCTAAGGCCACTATTGAAGAAGGTGGTAATACAATTTGTTGTCAGCTTCCGGATATCCCTTTCAAGTCTAACAAGTTTGGGTTGGGCTTCACTGCAGAAGGTCAGAGGGCTGTTCGTCGGGCTTGTGCTGGGATACCTCCCTTCCGTATCAGGAACGCTGGAGTCAATGCTATAGAAGATGCAAACATTGATTATGACTTCCATAACTGGATGTTCCCGACCGTGGGTGATGGACTAGAAAACTGGAAGGCAGAAGACATCTTTCCCATCTCCTTTAGTTAGGAGTAATAAGCTATATTCCTGTCTTTTTGTTTTCAATTTTTTTTGGCTATGTAATAAACAATGAGTTTAAAACCTTGTGTCTTACCCGGGGCACAATCGTTCATTTGTTAAAGGGTTGATTAACTATTCATAAACATTTGTTCATTCAATAAAAACATTGGACGTTTTGCATACAAATTTTGTGATCTCTGTCTTTCTTTTATCTTATTTCATTTTCAAATAGCCATGTGTTCTTACACACACTCACACACTACATTGCAGATCCTCTTACACTCTGGATCTCGTTGATAACGATTATGCTATTGCCTCATATGACTTTGACAATCCGATCTACCAATCTTAGGACGAAGGTGAGGAAGATTGTGAAATACCTGGAGAATTTGCCAGACTCTTGATACAGGAAGAGAAGACTATCCAACCACATGAAGAGCCGGTCGAAGTGGTGAACCTGGGTACTGAGACAGATAGAAGAGAGGTCAATATAGGCGCAGACCTGGGGAAAAATGTCAAAAGTAGGTTAATCCAGATGCTACATGAATACGTTGAAATCTTTGCCTTGTCATAGGAAGATATGCCAGGGCTCGATACCGATATTGTGGTTTGCCATCTGCCAATAAAAGAGGGTTGTGCTCTGATAAAACATAAGTTTCGCTGCATGCATCCTGAAATTTCAAAAAAGATCAAGGCTGAGGTTATGAAACGGTTCAACGTAAGGTTCTTGGCAGTGACGTCATATCCCCAGAGATTTGCTATTGAATCTAAAATTGGGCCAGATATCAATCAACCTTATCTTCCCCAGATAAGTCAGAAAGTTACCCATTTCTTCCATCCCCAGCAAGGGTATAAATTCCCCAATAGAGCAATGAACAACCAAAGTTCTTGAATTCTTCTCCCCAAGCAGGAATTAACATTCTCCAGCAGAGTTTCTTCAAAGCAAAAATCAATATTCCCTAGAGAAGTTCCCTCAAACAAGAAGGCGGGAATTCCCAGCGGACAAAATCCCCAAAAGATTGAAGATTACATATACTCTTCATCCCCAGCGACAATCAGGGATTTATTTTCACCAGACTAAGATGCTGCTCAAGTTTACGAATGCATTTCAAAAACATGTCACATTCATACAACATTTACAAACATCATAGCATATGCATACAAATCACATATTGCATAATCTCATTTATTTTGAGAACATCATTACAAAAATGCATTTCATACATCATGACATTGCATACAACTGACTCTTTGCATTTTCAGGAAAGATCAATTGACAGACGAACATCATCAACTACTTATATGACCTGACAATCTTCTCGAGGGCTACATCTGATGAAGGGCTATTTTAGCATTTCCCTCAGAAGGTCATTCTCAAAAGACATCTGCTGGTTTAGTTTAAATTAACCAATGATTTATCCTGATTCTTTTCCGATAGATACTTTCTCTGGTTCAGTTAAATCACCCTAAGATTTTTCTGATTCTTATCAAGTTAAAGACAATTCAAGACTTCTGCTGGTTCAGTTTAAATCGACCAATGATTTATTCTGATTCATTTCCAATAGATACTTTCTCTGGTTCAGTTTAAATCGACCCAATGATTTATTCTGATTTTTATCCAGTTAAAGACAATTAAAGACCTCTATCGGTTCAGTTTAAATCGACCAACAATTTATCCTAATTCTTTTCTGGTGGACTCTTTCTCTGGTTCAGTTTAAATTGACCCAATGATTTATTCTGATGCTTATTCAGTTAAAGACAATTCAAGACCTCTACTGGTTCAGTTTTAAATTAACCAATGATTTATCCGAGTTCGTTTCCGGTAGATACTTTCTCTGGTTCAGTTTAAATATATCCAATGATTTATTTTGATTCTTATCTAGTTAAAGACAATTAAATACCTCTGCTAGTTCAATTTAAATCGAACAACGATTTATCCTGACTATTTTCTGGTGGACTCTTTCTCTGGTTCAGTTTAAATCGACCCAATGATTTATTCTGATTATCATCCAGTTAAAGACAATTAAAGACCTCTGTTGTTTCAGTTTAAATCGACCAGTGATTTATCCCGAGGGCTACATCTGGCGAAGGGCTATTTCAGCATTTTCCTTAGAAGGTCATTCTCAAAAGACATTTGCTGGTTCAGTTTAAATCGACCAATGATTTATCCTGATTCGTTTCCGATAGATACTTTCTCTGGTTCAGTTAAATTGACTCTAAGATTTTTCTGATTCTTATCCAGTTAAAGACAATTCAAAATCTCGGCTGATTTAGTTTAAATCGACCAATGATTTATCTTGATTCTTTTTCGGTAGATACTTTCTCTGGTTCAGTTTAAATCAACCCAATGATTTATTATGATTTTTATCTAATTAAAGACAATTAAAGACCTCTGTTGGTTCAGTTTAAATCGACCAACAATTTATCCAGATTCTTTTCTGGTGGATTCTTTCTTTGGTTTAGTTTAAATCGACCCAGTGATTTATTCTGATGCTTATCCAATTAAAGACAATTCAAGACCTCTGCTGGTTCAGTTTTAAATCAACCAATGATTTATCCTGATTCATTTCCGGTAGATACTTTCTCTGGTTTAGTTTAAATCGATCCAATGCTTTATTCTGATTCTTATCTAGTTAAAGACAATTAAAGACCTTTGTTGGTTCAGTTTAAACCGAACAACAATTTATCCTGATTCTTTTCTGGTAGATACTTTCTCTGGTTTAGTTTAAATCGACCTAACAATTTATTCTGATTCTCATCTAGTTAAAGACAATTAAAGACCTCTGCTGTTTCAGTTTAAATCAACCAATGATTTATATCGATTCTTTTCCAGTGGACGCTTTCTCTGGTTAAGTTTAAATCACCCAAATATTTATTCTGATTCTTATCCAGTTAAAGACAATTATAGACATCTACTGGTTCAATTTAAATCAACCAACGATTTGTCCTTTTTTTCCTGTAGATACTTTCTCTGGTTCAGTTAAATCGTCCAAAGATTTATTCTGATTCTTATCAAGTTGAAGACAATCAATACCCTTCTCTAGTTCAGCTTAAATTGCTCAAAGATTTATTATGATTCTTATCTAGTTAAATTTAAGTACAGACATCTGCTGGTTCAGTTTAAGTCGACCAATGATTTATCCTGATGCTTTTCCAGTAGAGCTTTCTCTGATTCAGTTTAAATCAACCAAAAATTTATTCTGATACTTCTTCCAGTTGAAGTCAAAAGTTATTTTGGATGGCATCTATAAGCCCATCTCTGACAACTCTCTGTCACCTATCCAAATGGCATCTATAAGCCCATTCATGATACAATCAACCAACAATGTTACCTCTTGCACAAGCAAGTGCAAATTTATGGGCACTTAAGTGTTCAATTATCTTCTACCTTCAAGTCACGAATGGCGGAGATGCCAATTTAACTCTTTAGGTTTAATAAGATTTAACATGGGAAGCTGTTGTACCCAAAAATTTCCTCCCCCCCCCCTTTTCTTCTCAAGACATTCTTTGAAATCTTCTCAGATATTCAAGACACTCAAGGGTTGACTAGTCAAGATGCTCCTCCTAAGCCAAAGGGCTACAACTAGGGTTTGGGGTTTCTCAAGGAAATTTAGTTTTTAAAGGTCTCAAGTGGCTTCCATGGTTCCCCTTAGGTCCTCAACAAGGTTCATGTCAAGTTTCAAGTCCTGCATCACAAGTTTTCTCAATCAATGGCTCAGATGATTTAAAATCAACTATATTGATAAAAAAGTCAACTATGGTCAACATATAGTAAAACTTCAAGATTTTTGGTCAACATCAACATTTTTAGGTGGTATTAATCATTTGACCAAGGGTTGATCATGATTCCCCAAGGAAATCCCTCAAATCATCAAAAGTCAAGAATTGTCAAATTAGGGTTTCCTTAGAAGAAGTCAACTGAACTTTGACCAGGAATAGCTTTCACACACTTCATCAACTTTTCCCCAAACAAAGCTCATTTTGAAGAAAATTCAATTCCCCACAACTTTGTTTTTATTCTCAAGGCCAAAAACTGCTTCATTTGAAAGATATGGGCTAAAACATTATAGGTCATTTTCAAAAGTCAACAAAAGACACTTCTTATCAAGGCAACTTACATCAAAATAATGTCTTCAAAATAAAAAATGATCAACATAGAGATTATTTAGGACATCTTGAGCTTTCTAGAAAGCCAAAAATCATCTTCAAAATATAAAAATTGAGCAAGTTATGAGTTACACAAGTTGGGAAGTTTTGAAGAAATTCATGAAGTTCAAATTGGGCAATTTTGAAAATTTGAGCTAGTGAGCCTAATTTTTGGTGTTCAAACATGTTTACCAAATATTAGAGGACCTCTAAGTCCATTTATTCATGAATTTGATTTTTATTTATATTTATCTTGATTTTATTTAATTTAAAATCAAAATAAATTAAATAAACTCACAAAGGAACATGGGCTAATGCATGCGAGCTTCATTTGGATCATTCAAGGGCCCAATAACTCGTGGAACCCAGCCACAACCTGTCCAGGTTCATGCAAGTTCGAAAATGGCAAGAATACCATAATTTTAGCAATTTTTCAAAATTTGATTCTTGTTTTAAAACCATGGTTTATGGGTTGATTCTTTCCATACTTGTTCACCCTCACCCACTCTTCTATATAAAGCAAACAACGCAAGCCCAAAAGGACCATGCTTAGCTGCCTCAAAGAAACACTAAAAAATTTCTCAAAAAATCTTTCAAAGTTTCCAAAATCTTAACTTTAATTCTAGCCATCTCCAATCAAAACCAAGCATCAAAGTGTGTTCCTGAGACTCCCAAGAGTCCATACCAGTCACTACTCAGACCTGAAGCACGCCCGAACTCACTCTTTTCAGCACACCAGTTGGGTAAACTTCTCACGTCCAAATATTTTAATTCATGTAATTTAATTGGATTCAAGGCATATATCCATGTTCATATTGTTATCTAGAACTGTTTTAACGTATCACCTGTAAGGTTTAATGCAGAAATAAAGGTGTGCCATTGTTTGGGCACGATCTGAATTTGCTCTCAAATCTCATGATACACTAACACTTTGTTTGATTTGAGCCCAGATTTGAATTTAGAACATGATTTTGTGCAGGTTAGACCTCCTAGTTTGCCACAAATCTTCCAAATTCGCAGGTTACGAAAAACAACCCGTCAGAGAAGATGGTTGTTTCAGCCACCCACGATGGCGTTGACTGATTGAAAAAAGGCGTGGCAAGTTTGAATTATTTGATTGGCCAATAAAAGTTATAACACCATCTCTCATATACTGATTGGTTTATTTAAATGTCCACGGTCCCACTAGGACATGCATGCGTGCTGATGTAGAAATAACTAGCAGTTTCATTTTATAATGTTATTGATTCATTGTAGTAACGGATGAAACACGCTACGCCAGTGGCAACACACACGCACTTAAGGCTTACCCTTTCCAGGTCCTGGGTTTGATCCAGGCATGGAGATTTTTTTTTCATTTTTTCTCTAACCTTTGTTTTGCAGGTCAACAGGTGTCTGGGCCCTCTTATCATTGGGCCTGGGATTTCTCATTCTTACCCCATACTTGCTATCATTGCAGTGCCTAGGCCAATGTTATTGGGCTTAGGTAATTTCAAATTCTTGCACCCCCCAAAATTACTTCTACAGGTCCATTTTCTTATTATTTCATTTTTAATTTCTTTTAGTAATTAATTTTTCCTAATTAATTAATTAAAATTAATTTAGACTTTGGTAAAAGCAATCTGGATTTTTTCATTTAATTAGATTAAATTATTTTTTTAAATAAATAAAATTAACTAACCTAATTTCCTTTCTTTACTAAATTAAGTAACTTAGATTTTATTAGGTTTTAATTCCCTTTTCTAAAAAAAACAAAATATTTCCTTTCACCACTTAGAATTTTTAGGGTTTTAGATTTTACCTATTTTCCATTATCTGCGCGTTTGTTATTTCTTTCGCATTATTATTTTCCATATTATTATAATTTGTACAAAGGATGTAATAGTTCAATTTATTACCTTTATATTTTTCCCCGTTTTAATTTGTACTCCCCCCATCCCGAAGCGATGTAATAGCGTAGTTTAAATTCCCGCATCTTTATTTTATCTGTACATATTTAGCTGCTAGATGTATTCTTAATAGGTTTGCATGATAAGACCTAAAAACAAACGGTAGAAAACCTAAATGTCTGAGATAAATAATTGAAACACAACACACTTTGCACACACACACACACCTCTAAGGTACCTCCACTTGTTGCCTTCAGAAAAATAGTCATGTCCCTCGAATGTGGGACGCTTTAGCAAAGACCCTTGGTTAAAAAGATCGTAGTCCCTCGATGATCCTTCGATGATGCCTTCAGTAAAAGATCTAGTCCCTTACGATAAAATTGCTAAAGAGCCCTACGAGTTGCCTTTATGACTCTACGATGACTCTCGCCTGTCCCTCAATACATCCAATGATAGGGATACCTACCGACTAATGGTAGGATAGAACTGTCTAAAGGAATAGAGGAAAAGAACAAAGATCTTTCAAGTAGGTAGATCGCTTATAGTTGCTTGCTCATAAAAACAAACAAATAATTTTTCACACATACACAAACTTTTCTCTAAAATGTTTTCAAAGACAAAAGACTTTGTATACGTTCTCAACAATACGAGAAACATTACAAAGTTTGCCTCACTAAGGCATCTTTACAAAATATTTTTAAAAATACACTTACACAAAAAAAAGTATTTTTAAAGTGAGCTAGCAACTAAGAGCCCGTAGATAACTACAGATGGAAATGGTGATAAAACCTTCCCTCTCCATAACCTACCCCCTGAACTCAAAGTCTTTAAAAGGTCTTTCCTGTTCTTTTCACCCTTTTCTTTGTTGGATAAAATAAAAGTCGGTGGCGACTCTTGCTAACTGCAACAATTGCGATAAAACGCAAAATTAGTAAAGTCAGTTCTCCCACCGTATTACAGGACTGGCGGCTCTGCTGGGGAGGAACTAAAAGTGGGTTTACCTTAGAGATATTTCATATTTTAAAATGCTTTCCTTGTTTGACTTGCTTGATTTATTCTTGAAGGGTTGTTTGGGTATTCTTGTATAGATCCTATACCCGGATCTGGGGCATATTAGGTAAGTAGCAATAGATCGTGGAGACTATACTACATAATACCGACATGGTCGAAGCGATGGCTACGTTAGTGTGACACATTTGTTGGTACCGGTATCCCTTGAGTCCAGCCAAGGAGAATACGCGGCCGCTGTGTAGTGTCATAAATCAATAACTAACCATAGAATCTTAG
This sequence comes from Vicia faba, assembly GCA_948472305.1. NCBI lineage: Eukaryota > Viridiplantae > Streptophyta > Magnoliopsida > Fabales > Fabaceae > Vicia > Vicia faba. The sequence goes on along the minus strand of OX451741.1, from coordinate 704,042,293 downwards.
TTGAATAACTTGGCCATTAGAAGGTAGTGAGATGCCGCTCAATTTTTATTGGAGAAGGCTCACTACTTTTCTAGGATGAAGAGTACGGTTGCTTTTGAGGACATTTCTGCTATACTTTCTTATGGGTTGTTCTTATTTCCAAACGTCGACAAATTTATGGATATCAATGCCATCAGGATCTTTTTGATTGGGAATCATGTCCCTACATTATTAGGTGATGCTTATTACTCTATTCATATTCGAGATTCTTACCATGAAGGGATGATCATTTGCTGCACGCCTTTGTTGTATCAGTGGTTTATTTCTCACTTACCTAGGTCTGACGCTTTCTGGAATGTCAGGAAGGATCCTCGTTGGGCTCCAAAGATTATGGCCCTCACTCATTCAGATATTGTTTGGTATCATCAGGATTACCATGATGTGGAGATTGTTGAATGTTGTGGTAGTTTCCACAATGTACCTGTTCTTGATACAAAGGGAGGAATTAACTACAATCCCGTTCTTTCATGATGACAACTTGGATATCCGATGAGAGATAAGCCAAATAGTATTCATTTGAGTAATTTCTTCCTTAAAGAGGGATAGAATCATAAGGAAGCTAAGGAGAAGATTGCGAAGGCTTGACGTCATATTCATAGGAAGGGTAGAAAGGACTTGGGACATAGAGGAGCTATTTCTTTGGAGCCTTATCTTTAGTGGGTACAAGCAAGAGCCATTTAGTTGAAGATGCCATATTCCCGTGAAGCACCCATGCCTGATATGTTTGTGAAGACCACTCCTCCCTTTTTAGATGATGGGAAAGAGCTTCAGCTTGCCCTAGTTAGGATTCAACAGGAGAAGGAGGCTTGGAAGAATAAGTGTCAGACTTTAGAGGTGTCTTACCGAGCAGACCTGAAAGAGAAAGATGACCTGATCGAGATTCTTGAAAGTCGTGCTGTAGAGATGATGGAGAGGCAAGAGGATTTGTTTTCCTCTAGAGCTCAGTCAGGACCTAGTTGCTCACTTCCTGGCCCTAGTGATTGGAAAGAGGTCACCGACAGGTATGCAGAAGAGAACAAGCAGTTAAAGGCTCAGATTACAAGACTCACATGGAAGCATCAGTGTGTGGAGTGATCTTCATCAGCTTTGCTTTCTTAGGATCTTAGATTTTATCTTATCTCGTACTTGGGATTATTGAAACTTGTACTAAAAAGTTGTAATTCATTTTGAAGTTATTATAATGAGATTTTCAGTATTTCAAATGTGTTAGTACTTTAATATTTACGAATTGTCTATAATTCTTGGAGTCCCTTGAAATGTTAATAATAAAATAAATCATGTGCATTGCATATCATGCATCATCTTGTACATATTTCTTGCATTTCTGTTCATATCCAAGTGTCTTACTGTGTTTCTCTACTTCATTCAGAAGCAAGCTGTCTCACCAATACAATACTCGGGCTAATTTCAGGAGGAAAATGAAGAATCTTGAACAAGAGAATCGCGAGCTGCACAAAGAAGTTACTGATTTGAAGGACGTTATGGCCAATATGACTACTTTGATGGAATCATTGGTGGTTGCTCAGAATCAACCACCACTTGCTCAGCCTAAAAAAACAACGGTCACTTCTGAAACTCTGACAATTCCTATTTATGTTACTCCAGTTACCGTTGTTCAAAATCGTATGCCTCAGGGTTATCCGTGGGGAATTCCAGAGAACTTCATGCCAGAAGGTTACAATATTGATACTCAAGTTGCTCCATTTTCTCAAACTGCTGCTGTTTCTGCACCTTCTGTAGTGCATGTTACTCCTATGGCTAGAAAAGAGATCCACTATACTGCACCTTCTTCCGTGAATGTTTTTCCATTTGCTAATGATGAATTTTATCGTCCTGCTCCTCCACCGAATGAAAGTATGGGTTTCCATGACCGTTTGGATGACTTTCAAAACCAATTCAATGAGATGTGGAAGGAAGTAAAGGCCCTTCGAGGAAAATAATTGTTTGGACAGAACGCCATTAAACTCTGCCTAGTTCCCAATGTAAAGGTCCCAACAAAGTTTAAAGTACCAGAATTTGAGAGGTACAAGGGAAAATCTTGTCCCCGTGACCACCTTGTGATGTATATCAAGAAGATGTCTACCCATACTGATGATCAAAGTTTTCTCATTCATTTCTTCCAAGATAGTTTAACAGGTGCTGCTTTGAAGTGGTATATGAGTCTGGACAGTAACAACATCAGTACTTTCAATGATCTGGGAGAAGCCTTCATCAAATAGTACAAGTACAATATGTTCATGGCACCTGACCGTGACCAGTTAAGGGCAATGGCTCAGAGAGACAAGGAGTCGTTTAAAGAATATGTGTAGAGATGGCACGAGATAGCTGCCCAGGTGGTTCCACCTATGGGAGAACAAGAAATGACCAAGGTCTTCCTGAAAACCCTTGAATCATTTTATTATGAAAGGATGGGCGCGCTCGCCAGCGCGCCAAGTGATTTTACCGAAATGGTAAGCATGGGTGTTCGTTTGGAAGAGGCTGTTAGAGAAGGGCGCTAGACTAAAGATGAATGGAAGAAGAAGTCGTCATATGAGTTCTCTCGAAAGAAAGAAAGTGAGATGAATGTTGTTATCGGGAAAATAAAGACTAGGCCACCCAGAAGACATCAGCGATATCAGCAACAAGTTGCTTCTGTGACTCCTATCGTCAATGTAGATCCAACCACTATTACCTATCAAAGACCATCCCCTCAGGGAAATTAGGGGCAGAATCAGAAGAGAGAAGATTTTGACTCTATCCCCATGAGCTATGCAGAGTTACTCCTGGCATTGATTCAGAAGAAGTTGGTTCATACCAGGCCACCCCCTGGTATACCATCACCTTTGCCTTGGTATTATAAGGATGACCAGACGTGTGTTTTTCATCAGGGAGCACCAGGGCACAATATTGAGAACTATTACCCTTTGAAGTCCGAAGTACAAAAGATGGTGAGATCTGGCCTTTTATCCTTTAAAGATGTTGTCCCTAATATGAAAGATAATCCTTTGCCAAAGCATGGAGGAACAAATGATGTAAACATGGTTGTTGGTTGTCCAGGGGGCTTCCGGATTTTTGATATCAACCTAGTAAGTGGAGATTTGGTAAAGATGTATACCGGCCTCTGCAAGTTTAGTGACTATACACATGACCATGCTGGTTGTGGTATTTGCAGTACAAATATACATGGGTGTGATAAGATAAAAGTTGATCTTCATAAAATGATGGACGAAGGTCTCATTCATATAATCAGGTCTAGGGCAGAATACGAGGAAGATGTGAACATGGTCTTTGGATGTCCTGGAGAATTCCAGATCTTTGTCGTGAACCATATGAATGATAATTTGGTGCAGTTGCACGCTACTTTCTGTCATATGGATGGTCAAGTAGAACACCATTATGTATCTTGTCGGATCTGCTGCAGAGATTCTCGTGGTTGTTCCATCGTGAGAAGGGGTATTTAATTATTATTGAATAATGGTACTATTAAGGTTTCAGGGAATAGAGATGATTACAATAGGATTACCATGATTGAAGATTATTTAGCTGAGGTTGTGTCAGATGATGAGTATGCTTCTGCAGATGAATTCTTTTCCTCTGATGAAGATATGTTCTCCATCAATGATTCTGTGGTGTCCAAGTATTCCGAAGAAGGGGTGAATGTTATTGTGCCTTGTTTCAGCATTTCCATCCCCATAGAGATTGAGTATTGTATCAAGCCAGTTGTTGCTCCAGTGGTGATTTGCTTACCGGGTCTTGTTCCTTACGAATCAGAAAAATCCGTGCAATATAAATACAATGCTACAATCTTGGAGGATGGTGTGGAAGTTCCCATCCAACCTTTGTCTGATGTCAAGAATATTGCTGAAGCCATCCGAGTAACCCGCAGTGGTTGTGGTTTCGCATCTGTCATTCTAGGAAATGCTAATGCTGATAAGAAGATTGTTGAAAGTGTTGAACCTAAGAAAGCAGTGGGGGAATCTAGCGGTGCTACTCTGGAAAAAGATATGGATGATATATTAAATATTATCAAGATGAGCGACTACAAGATCGTAGATCAATTGTTGCAGACACCATCAAAGATATCTATTCTAGCCTTGCTGATGAACTCTTCTGCCCACAGGGAATCTTTGATGAGAATATTGGATCAAGCTTTTGTGGAAAGTGATATGCCGTTGGACCAATTCAGCAGTTTGGTAGGTAATATTACATCCTGTAATAACCTAAGCTCCCGTGATGACGAATTTCCTGACGAAGGAAGGAATCATAATTTGGCTCTCCATATATCCATGAACTGTAAGAACGATTACTTATCAAATGTGTTGATTGACAATGGATCTACTTTAAATGTCATACCGAGGAGCACGCTTATGAAGCTAAAGTACCAAGGAATTCCCATGCGCTCGAGTGGCATAATTGTGAAAGCTTCCTGTTGTACCCCAAAATTTCCCCTCCCATGTTTCTCAATACTTGTCAAGTGAGGTCCTCAAATTGCTCAAGGAGGTCCAAGAGTTGACCAGACAAAATCTCTCCTAAGGCAATCTACCTCAAATTAGGGTTTCATTTTGCATAAAGATGCTTGAGTCCAAAGGATCCAAAATTCTCACCACTGTCCTAATATGTTCTCAAGATCATCCATGTCAAGTTTCAAGCCTTGCAGAGGAAGTTTGCTTAGTCAATTGCTCAAATACCTAGAAGTCGACAGTGCTAGGTCAAAAGTCAACTGTGGCCCACATACAGTCAAACTTCAAGATTTTTGGTCAACATCCTCATTTTAAAGTATCATTTATCATTTGATCAAGGGTTGATCATGATTCATCAAGGATTACTCACAACTCATCAAAACCCCAAAGTTGCTAAATTAGGGTTTTGTTGGAAAAGTCAACTCAACTTTGACCAAGCACAACTTTCTCATACTTTATCAAAAATGACCCATCCAAAGCTCATTTTGAAGAGGTCATCATCAGCTCCCAAGTTCAAAATATGCACTCACAAGAAGATATGAATTTGGACATTATAGGTCATTTTGAGAAGTCAACAAGAACACCTTTTGGGTCAAAGCTTCATACATGAACATGGAAGACTCAATTGAGATGAGACAAAAAGGGTTGCTTATAGGACATCTTAAGCTTTCTAAAAAGTCCAATAACACATCTCTAGGGGTCAAAATTGAGGGAGTTATGCATTGGCCAAGTTGACCCTTTTTGCAAAATTGCCAAAAGACAAATGTGTCCAAAATTGCATTTTTTTGCCAAATGGCCCCAACTTTTTATGCTTGCACTGAGTTTGTAATGTGATCCATGACCCATGAGCCCTTCCACTTGTCATTCATTTATTTTTGTTATTTATTTTGATTTTATTTCATTTAAATCAAATAAAATCAATATAAAATAATGAAAATATCAAAAATCAATAAAACCTTGAGATTTTGTGCATGATTAGATTCATTATACAGCTGGAGACATGATCAAATCGTGCAAGGCATCAAAACAAGCACAAATTAGATCTTTTATCACTTTTGGAAATGTTGGATTTTTTAAGAAACAAGATTATTCTCTTCTTAATGGAGAGGTATTGGGTGGTTATTATGACCCTAATTCGCCCTCCATATATAAAGAAAGCCATCCCAAAACCCTAGCACGGTTCAGCAGCAGCCTCCCAAGGGTAGATTTCTTTCAAAATTTCAAAGAAGTGGATCAAGATCGAATTCAAAGTTTCAGCCGTCTACGAGACCTTTCATCCACTCCATTGTGATCCAAAGGTAAGACAAGGTGTAAACACACCCTTATTACATAGCCATGCATGCTGAGACTGTACATACATGAACACATACCTTGAAAAATTTCTATAGATCGTACTTTCGTTTATAGCTTGATTCAATTGATACTAACCATGCCATTGAGTTCAAGTGAATGTTTAGAACATGAATGGACCATCGTTTGAGATTTCTAGTGGCCAAAACATAAATCACCATTGTTAGGGCTCATATCGATTTAAGCTTCGTTTTGATGAAAGCAGGCAGTATTAAACCATGAAAATATCATCATGATGATCGCCATGCCCTAATTATTGGATCTGGTTACTTCGTATGGCTTGTTTTTGCTGTTTTCGCAGGGTTCAAGAATCGCCCCAATCAGAGAAGACGACTGGAGCACAGCTCCGGCGTCGTTGACTCTGGCTGACTCTGGTGTACGCATGCGTGGCCTTTTCCCGTGTTTTGATTGGCCCTTCAAATTGCTGACTCAATTAATTTTTCTGACTAGACTTAGTGGCTTTGTTTCCTATATGTTTTATTTATGTAATTATACTCATGATTCAATAGCTAGCGCAGATGGTCCAGATGGAAGTATGTGAGAGGAAGGACCTGGGTTCGATCCCAGGTCCAAACATTTTCACATTTTCTAACTTATCTCACGTAGATTCCATGCGCCTCAAGCCCAGGTCTATACCATGCGCTTACGAGATCCAGCCAGTAAATTGTTCCTGATTCAGATCCAACGTCTCATACACGCAGGTGTACCATGGACCATTAGAAGATCAGGGCATAGGATCCAAGGAAAGGTTTGGGCCATCAACATTTGGGCCCAGAAATTCAGCTCTAAACCCCCCTGTTTAGCAACAACATCCAGGCCCATCTCTTCACTCTTTTATTTTTCTTTGCTTTTATTTTAATTCTTTTAATATTTTTAATTAATTACTTTAATTAACACCATTAATCACTTTTTATAGGTAAAATCATAAAATCAAAAACCATAGAAAATTAGAATTAGGTTTTTTTTATCAAATTTAATTTAATTTAGGGAAATTCTAACCCCTTTTTTTAAATTAAAACCAATTAGAAAAATTAGGGTTAAACTCTTGATTTAATTTTTATTTCTTTCTCAAAATAAAAAATACAAAAAATAGGTTAATTTAATTATTTTTTCTTAATTAAAATTAATTAGTAATTAGTTTTTTTTATCATTCAATTGAGCTTTATTTTCTCAAATAACAAAAAAACGACAAAAAATGATTTTCCCTTTAAATTAAAATTAGGTATAGTTGGGGTCAAAACCCTAATTATCTTGTATACGATTTATCGCGCGTGTTTATTATTTTTTGCAAAATCGGTGTAACTGTCCACGGTATGTAATAGTTTAATATAGGACTTTCTTTTATTTTTCGTCTTGTGCGGGTTTTTTTGGCTATGTAATTAATCCATACCCCGAAGCCTTGTAATAGCGTAGGTTTATTTTCTCGCATTTTAATTCTCGCAAATATTAACTGTTTAGATGTATGATTGATAGGATTGTATGACAAGATTGCATGATAATTTAAAACGGCTAGAAAACCCTAATGTGCAAAGATAATAACTAAAATCAAATCACTCGCACATGTGCACTCTTAGGGTATACTCTCACTTCGGTTGCCTTCGGTAAACGATCATTAAGTATATGGTGTCTTAGTGGTTTCCCTCCTGTCTAACAAAGATCAAATGTCCCGTTCAGAAATGTTGCCTCGAATATGATCTTAAGACTTTAGGGTTATTACTAAGACGTCCTAATATTGCTTTAGTGATCGTACGTCCCTTACGAATTGACCCTTACAACTCCATCGACGGTGCTGCCTATTTCTCAATAGTAGGATAACATGGTCTAAAGGAAACGAGAATAGAAACGATCCTTTTACGATAGGTAGATGCTAGTAGGTACTTGCTCAAATAAAACTTTTCACACTTACACTTTTCAAAACAATTTTCAAAATAACTTCGTCACACATTTGAGGACTGATACAAAGGTTATCACGAAGTCAAGCTTTTTCAAAACAAAGCACATACACAAGCAATTTACAAAAAAAGATGAGCAAGTACCTAAGAGCCCATGGAAAACCATGGATAGAAAGGGTGATAACACCTTCCCTTTCTATAATCTACCCCCCGTACTCAGAGTATCTCAAAAAAGGATTTTTTTTGTACTTTTTTCCTTTCCGGTTGGATGAAATAAAAGTCAATGACGACTCTTGCTTACCGCGACATTTTGCAAACAAAAAACGCAAAACGCAAACCAGTATTTAACAGTCGGTTCTGCCACCGTATCACACTTCCGATGGATCAAGGAAGTATGTCATTGGGGAAGTAGATTTTCCTGTTCATATAGGCCCGCACCTTTTTCATATTACTTTCTAGGTTATGGATATTGTGTCCGCTTACAGCTGTTTACTGGGATGACCGTGGATCCACGAGGCAGGGGCTGTCACTTTAACTTTGCACAAAAAGATGAAGTTTGTTCGTGAAGGAAAGGTGGTCTTCATAAATGAGGAACATGCATTGTTAATATCTCATTTACCCTCTTTCAGTGTTGTGGAAGTAGATGAAGCTGCTGTTGGAACTCACTTCCAAGCTTTATCGTTGATAATGTAAGAGAGAATGAGAATTCTATGGCTTCGTTTAAGGATGCTCAGCAGGTAGTGCGCAATGACCCTAGTAAAGTATGGGGGAAGATTATTGATCCGCCAGTGAATAAGAATAGAGGTGGTTTGGGATTTTCTGCGAAGAATGGTAAAGGTGAGAATATGAAGCCGGAGTCTGCTTTGGGCAAATATCAAGATATCTTTCACAGTAGAGGTTACCTTCATCTAACTGTTCCTAGGGTAAATGCTATTATGGAAGGTGAAGAAGAGCAAGAGATGCCGAACTACGTGAGGCATGGAGTCAGAGTCCAGAACTGGGTCACTATTGGTGTTCCCTCTTACATTCACATTTCAAAGTAATTTGTTTTTGTTAATCTTTTCAAAAAAAATTCACTCTGCCCAAAGGTGAAAGTATTGATATTATACGGGCATATCTGTTGCTTTGATCATTAAAATCATTAATAAATGTTGTCTTTGATTCCCAAGTTGTGTCTTTATTTTTTTCTTTTTCTTGGAAAAGGGTAATCAGAAAAAACCCTTTCAAAATAAATAATAACTGTAAATAAATTTGCATAATCACTTGTTATATATGTCAGTTTCTAAAAAGCAATCATAAATCATATGTGCAGATTAATTAAAAAACCCGTTGAGTACAATGAGCCTGCACCCTCTCCCAACTTTGAATATCCAATATATGTGGCTGAAGAAGAAGAATATGATGAAATCCCAGAAGAGGTTTCACGGTTTCTTGAGCGTGAGGAAATTACCATTCATCTGTACAAAGAGCTGTTGGAGACAACCAATTTGGGTTCAGAGGAAGATCCAAAAGAAGTCAAAATTGAAGCATTGCTGCATCCCGACATAAATAGCAAGTTGATTGAATTGTTGAAAGAATATGTGGACATATTTGCTTGGTCATACCAAGACATTCCTGGTTTGGATACTGATATTTTGGAACATCATTTTCCGCTAAATCCAGAATGCCCGCTAATCAAGTAGAAATCACAAAGAACTCACCTTGATATGGCAGTGAAGATTAAGGAAGAAGTTTTAAAGCAGATTGTGATCGGTGGATCTGGAACTGACTGTTTAACGCTGGTTCGCGAAATGTCGCGGAAGCAAGAGTCGCCACCGTCTTTTATTTTCTCCAAATGGAAAGGACAAAAGCACAGAAAAATTCCTTATAGAGATTGCTCTCGGTTCGGGAGGTAGGTTATAGAAAGGGAAGGTGTTAGCACCCTTTCTATCCATGGTTATCCATGGGCTCTTAGATACTTGCTCATTGTGTTTTCAAAATGGTTTGTTTGCTTTTCAACTGTGGGTTTTAAAAAGTTTCTTTGAAAATTCCAGTTCGACTCTTGTATCGGTCCTCAAGAGTGTTTGAAAAATTGCTTTCGAAAGCTTTTTGAAAAGGTGTCGGTGTGAAAAGTCTTTTTGAGTTGTTTGAAATTAGAGCAAGTATCCTTGAGAACCTACCTACCCTAAGGAATTCGTCTGTGTAAATGTCCTTTAAAGTAGTGCCATCCCACCATTGAGGGGTAGGTAGCACCACCGTTGGAGGTGTTCGGGTCAATTCGATTTTAGGGACATGGTGATCACCAGAGCAATGGGAAGACACCTTAGAAGCTACCCTCATGCCAGGTTCCCGGATCATGAGGACTTACTAAGACATCCTCTACTCGACGATCACCTTTCGAGGCAAGGCAACAGTGAGGCGTACCCTAGGGGTGGTGTGTGCGAATTGTGTGTCATGTTTCAGTTATTTGTCTTGTCATGTTTGTTGTGATCTACGCTTGATTTTAATTAGGACATTCATTCTTGCATGCATATTTGTTAACAGCTAAAAGTCTGCGAAAAAATAAATCTACAGCTATTACAAATGGCGCGGGTCCACATCGCCAAAATAAACCGGACCCGATTTAGCGGACAAATAAAGTGCGAAAAGTAAAGTTACATGGCTCTGGGAGATTTACATAATTATAATTAGACGACATAAGATAAATGCGCAAATTAAATAATTACAATGGGCGTTGGACCCTTTTACAAAAATATTAAAAGTTAATGAGAATTAAAAATTAAGTGATTAAATGTTTTTTGGTATTTTTGTATTTTTTAGATTAAATAAGAAAAAAGGAGTTAATTGAAATTAAATTAAAAGGCAAACCCTAATTCTAATATTTTTTATTTATTATGAAAGAATTAAAATATAATCTACATTAAACCCTAATTTATTTATGTGCAATTTAATTATAAAAAATAAATAAATAAATAATTATTACTGTGAAAAAAAAAAGGGGAAAAAATTAAAAAGGAAGAAAAAGTGTTTATTAACCTAATTCTATATATTTTACATTTTTGTTAAAAAAGAATTAAACTTATAACCTAATTTACTAAATTATTTACATGTTTATTTGAAAATAATCATAATAAAATAAATATTATATTTTTTATATTTTCTGATTTTTTGAATGTTTTTATATTTTGTATAAAAAAAAAATATTTAACTAAACAAATAGCAAATAAAAGAAATAAAAAGAAAAATTAAAGAGAGAATAAAAAAAAAATAATAAGGCAAACCAGGGGGGGTAGTCCCCAATTCAGGAGGTAAGGCCCAAGAACGTTGGCCCATTAAGCCAGAGATTTGTTGACTTTTCCAGTTTGGGTGCCAGCGTGTTGACCTGGGCTTACGTGTTCCTCAGATCCACGCCATTGATTTAGTCATCAGGGACGCGTGGACGTTGGATGGTGAAGATGCATGGTACATGGTTATCTTGGACGTTGCATGGAATTGCTGAATGCAAAATAATATGAAGAATGTCAAGACCTGGGATTCGAACCCAGGTCTTTAACGTTGCCAAGCACGTGTACCTGCCACTAAAGCACTTGTATTTCATTTAATAAATAATAACCAACAAACATTATAAAAAGAAAGCGTTAACGACTTTGGAAATTCGCGCGAAATTTGAATCCGCCTATCATGCTTTGCCACGAGGTCTTCGTCCTCGTTTTTTCCTGAAACATAAATGTATGGCCACGGTTTTCTGGGCGTGGCTGAAGGGGTGATTTAAGAAAATAGCGAATAGCTCCATTCTTAACATAAATTAAGCGCGAGGATGCATTCTTCTTCGTCTCCATGCCCTGAATACAACCATGGTGTTGAGAACGTCCAATTTTGCCGTACCTGGAAACCCCTAATTCCAAAACTGAAAAACCCTAATGCTCGTTAATGGTGAAATCACATGTATTGCACAAAAACGAAATTCATTGGCATGGTTAGCATCAGAACAAAACAAGGAATAAGAATCTACAAAAAAATGCTGTAAACATGCTTGAGTTATGATGTACGATTCCCACTTTTTCTCTGTACAGTTTTGAATCCCTATACCAATTCTTAGCGTATTAATGGACGTTTGTGATTGGAATGTATCCAGGGCAACCTTGGCAAGCTGTTGAGATGGTTTTGGAGGTTTGAATCGACCTCTAGAGCCCTTTTCAGTTTTGAACTTTTTGAGAATTTTTGCAAGTTTGTAATGGCTTCTTGGGCGCAGCTTCCAGTCTTCTTGGCATAGGGTTGTGTTCTAGTACTTGTATGGAACGATTTAGGTTAAGAAAACTGCATAAAATCCCTTGTAATCTTTGATTGAAGATTTGATTTGCTTAAGGATCTTTTTGAATCTTATCATGTGCATTTTGTATCAATTATCCTCCAATTAGACCAAAACTTTCCATAATTGGCTAAGCACGAGATATTGACCTTGAATATGCACAAAAAGATTTATTTAGGTCAATTTTATATTTTCTACATATTTAAATAATTTAAATGAATTAAGATTAATATAAATTCAAATAAATAATTAAAAAATGAGAAAATACTTCCCTTTGGGCCTAATGGTCGTGCATAGGCTTGGCATGAAGAAACTTGGAAGAAAAATGGACCCATTAGCAAATTTAGGCCTTTTGAAGTAATGTTGACTTTCAAAAATTTCCAAAAATTTCCCAACTTCCACAAGGCATAACTTGGTCAATTTTTAAGCTTTTCACATGTTCTTGGACATTTTGGAAAGGTCTTTGAGTCCTTTAACCAATGCCTTTGGTCCCATGTCATTTTGATTTACCAATCTCAAGTTATGGTCTTTGACTTAAAGTCCCTTTTTGTTGACTTTTGAAGATGACCTATAATGTTGAAATTGATAACTTTTTGTGAGAGCATTTCTTGGACTTGAAATATGAGGATGAATTGTAGGAAATGTCATTCTCTTCAAAATGAGCTTTGGATGGAATTTTTCTGATAATCCATGTGAAAGTTATGCCCTGGTCAATTTCAGTTGACTTTTTCAGCTGTCCAAATATAGCAACTTTTGCATCTTTGATGATTTCTGAGCCAAATTTTGAGAATCATGATCAAGCATTGATCAAATGATGTTTGTGGCTTCAAAATGATATGTTGACCAAAAATTTGAACTTTTGACTGTCAAATGACCATTTTGCCCCTATAGTTGACTGTAGTGCAATCTAGGGTTTTGATTGTGCAATTTTGAGCTGAATGCCTTGAAACTTGACATGAGGATACTTGACCATCTTTGTAAGCATATGAGACTTGATTGGGCCTTTGAAAAGTTCATTTGCTTGACCAGAACTCAAACCCTAGTTTTGACTGTATAGGAGACAGTTGAGCTGCACAACCCTGGGGGAATTCTGTGACCTTGACTTGGCAATTTCTTGATGAATATGGGAGGGCAAATTTTGGGGTACAACAGTTTCCCCTGTTCAATCTTCTTAGACCTGAGGATGCAGATTGGCTGACGTGCCTTTCGTAATCCGAGGGTAGAAGATGATTGGACACTAAAGTGCCCAGAAATTTGCGCTCGCATAGTAGCAGTGATGGGGGAATGGGCTTATAGATGCCATTTAGAGATTGCTGGATTGGGTGATGGGATTATAGATGCCATATGGATGTTGATCGCGTAGGAGATTCCTTAGCGAGAACCTGCATACCTGCAAAAGAGAAAATGAGTACCTGACACGTTGCAGGAGCTGATTTTAGATGCTTAGTATAGATATGTCCTGACTGGTTACAGGAGCTGAGTCTGGAGCTTCAAACGCTGATGAATGAACCAGGTATGGTTACTGCCTTAGCATGAATGGTAAGAGAACCTTGGGTGATTTTAACTTCAACAACGCTCGTTGAGAAAATCTTGGTGGGAAATTACCATCTTTGCAGTATCGGGAAGAGAACCATAGAATTATAATCTGAAAGGAATGATCACCTCACTCAACGTCGGAGAGGGAAACATCTGAAAAAGGGATTACTACCTCACACACCGTTGGAGAGGGAACCATAGGAGAATATCACCTCACACTCATCGTCGGAGAGGGAAACATCTGAAAAAGGGATTACTACCTCACACACCGTTGGAGAGGGAACCATAGGAGAATATCACCTCACACTCATCGTCGGAGAGGGAAACATCTGAAAAAGGGATTACTACCTCACACACCGTTGGAGAGGGAACCATAGGAGAATATCACCTCACACTCATCGTCGGAGAGGGGAATATCAAAAAGACTTCTGGAAGCAGTATCAGAACGTCGCCATATCTGGTTTACATCTGAGACTATATCTGGAAGGGAATCTGGAAGCAGTATCAGAACGTCACCATATCTGGATCATATCCGAAACTATATCGAGAAGGAATTCTGGAAGCAGTATCAGAACGTCACCATCGCTGGGTTTACATCTGAAACTATATCGAGAAGGAATTCTGGAAGCAGTATCAGAACGTCACCATCGCTGGGTTTACATCTGAAACTATATCTAGAAAGAATTACGTTAGTTGATAGTAATCATTTTTGTATTGATCTTTTTCCTGAAAAGGCGAGACATAATTGGATGCAATATCACGATGCATGAACTGTATGTCTTCAAAATCAGTGAGATTCGTGTAGTATGATGCATATGCATGCTATAATGATGTATGTGACGTTTTATGAATGTATGTTTGTCTAAGAAAATAAATCCTTGACGGGTGCCGGGAAGTCGTATCCTGGGCTGATGTGGAAGAATAGTTGCCTCTGTTAGGGATGATAGTTGCAAGTAGACCGGTAGGAGAAGATAACTCCGTTGGGGAATAAACTTGGCGAATGAATAATTTGGCGGGAAGAAAAAAGATATTCTAGCGACCATGCTGGGAAGAAATACTCTGTGGGGAGATGCTTTTGCTGTATTGTTGAGGATGACTCGCTGAGGATACCTTGCTGTATTGGAAGTATGAATGGACTTCGCTGGGGATAGGAAGACTGTGTCAACGACGATCTTTCCGTGGCTTTTGGCTGAGGATAACCCAGTTATATCCTGTTAAGGAAATAACTCTTTAAATCAAGCCGGACGACGCGTTCGTGCCCTGTTAGGGGATAAACTTCCAGAATCTACTGGGGGTACGCTTATTGCTTGGGGGGATAGATTCCAATCTTCCTGGGGAACTGGATTAGATTCTCCTGGGGAAGTATTGAACTGTATTGGTTATGTTCTTCAACGGACCCTACCTTGACGCCTTGGAGGATAGAACAATTAGACTGCTCAGACAACTCTTTATTGCCCCTGTTTCTGATGTGGGAGCGGAAGATTCCTGTGGAGGTGCTTGATAGTTGTTGATGGACAAACCTTCTTCTAGTAGGCAGGTGACAAGAAGACGGGACATAGTCGTACGCTTTAATCCCTAACTTTTGCCTGGACTGCCCTTCCGGGTTTTCAGTCCACCGGGATACCCATTTTTGCCCAAGCCGCCTTTTCAGGTTTTCGACTTGCCGGGTGTACAGATTTTTCATTTCATCCCTTCATTTTGCCCGAACCCTTTTGGTTCGCCGGGAAGCCCTTATTTTTGCCTAGGTGTGTCAACCTAGCGGGTCTTTGATTTTGCGTAGTACTTTTTTCGACTATATCCACGCTCTTAGAATGCAGGTAGGTGCCCCTGGCTGCTTGTGTTGCCATATTACCAGAAGGTGTCTAATCGTGCAAGACTCGTTGCTGGAGTGCCCCAAGTGACTTAGGCAGAGATTTGCCCCAGGCTTTTTGGCCTTTTGAGAGATTCTCCGAATCTTGACTTAATTGCCCCAGATGATGGACAATAATCACGTCTGCCCCTTGATTGGGAGTGCTTTTGTTCACTAGGTGTTTCTCGTGCGAATTTCCCTGCTGTTCAAACAAAAAGTCATATGCAAACAAAGTTATGTTAAAAATACAAAGCCTATGTCTGTCTTGAAGATTTTGAAAATGCAGTCTTTTTTTCATAAAACAAATGAGTGTTTGCAAAACGTGATGTCAACTCGTTATTTTACTGTAGGCCTTAAGGAGTCAGGATACCTTTCGTCACAGTACGCTTTCGAACTAACCCATGCTTCAGCTAGGACTTTTAAGGGTTATAACGTGGCTTGGTTCACGGTTTAAGAAACAAAGGATAAAGGCTCAAATTTTATTTGTACCCACCCGCTCTTCGTAATGTTCTCCAAACCTAAACTCAGTTGATCGTGCGTTAGACCTTGCTTGAGTCTTTGATTTGATGTTCCAATAATGGTTCAGATATTGATGATTGATTCTGACTAGGCAGTCATTTTTGTTTTTGTTGAGGGTTTGTATGACCTCTTTCTTTTTGATTTCGTTATCCCTATTTTTTTTGCCTGAACTGTTTCCTTTTTTGGAATTACAGTCCGCGGGATGCCCCAGTTTCATAAGTCCCTGTTTATAGATTTTGACTTCTTGAGCTTTTCGTTTATGATTTTTTTTATGATAATGACTGCCTGTCTTTATGATTGTTCTGAACCATTACTGTCTTTGTTCGTTTTGTAAAGATCTCTTCGGTGCCATTCGTCATGCACTTGGATCAACTGAGAAGACTACCCTGCCCCGGGTTATGATTAAGGGTTTAATTTTCGAAAATAAAACTCCTACTTCTTTGGCTATGAGGGGTTGACGAGGGATTATCTTCCTTATAACTCCAGTGTTTAGGATTTGAAACAAATGCCTGTACCTCATCAGCGGGGTCTGTTCAAAAGCATACTGTAATGATCGCGGTATTGTTTTCGTCATCCTCCCTCAAGAGGTTCAGAATTATTAACCAAGAGTCGATCATCAGAAAAAATATGAAAAGAAATTTGAATATAATGAAAATAATTGTATTAATTCTCAGAACAGACGTATGCGATGCATTGATAACATAAAAGAGTTTGCTATGACAGTAATTGTTTGTATAAGCAAAGAAAAAATACAGCTCAAAAATTCAAATAAACAAAAGATCTTCAATGATTGGGCAACGGAGCAGTGATTATGTTCGGAGTCTCTGGCACTTCAAACTGAATCTCTCCAGCGTCGATCATATCTTGGATCTTGTTCTTGAGAGGCCAGCAGTTGTCTGTAGTATGCCCCGGGCTATCTGAATGATATGCACACCTATCGTTGGGATGATAGTTGGGTGCAGAAGTGTTCGGATTCCGGAGAGGAGCCCTTAAGGTGATCAGCCCCGCCTTCAACATTTGTTGCAGTGCTTGATCTAACGACATGTTGAGTTTGGTGTACTGCCGTTTCTCCTTGCGCTGCTGCCCCTGTCCTTGTTGAGCAGGTCCGGGATTGGAAATCTGGATTGCCCCTGCCTCCTGACGGCTCTTTTTACCGTGCACAGCATTGGATTCTTTCTTTCCATGATGAGGCTTTTTATCAGAAGGTGCAGCCTCTTGAATTTTCCCAGACCGGATACCAGCTTCAATTCGCTCTCCAGTCAAGATAAGATCTGTGAATCCAGCAGACGAATTCCCAATCAGGTGGTTATAAAATGGACCATACAAGGTCCCCAAGAACATGTCCACAAGTTCCCGATCAGTCAGAGGTGGTTGTACCCTTCCAGCCAGATCCCTCCATTTCTGCGCATATTCTTTAAAACCTTCACTTGACCCTAACGACATACCCTGGAGTTGGGTACGCGTAGGTGCAAGGTCGGCATTATATTGATACTGCTTATAGAAAGCAGTGGCCAACTCCTCCCAGTTACGAACTTTGGTCCCATCCAGCTGATAGAACCATTCGAGGTGAGTCCCTGAAAGACTTTCCTGGAAGAAGTGGATCCACAAGTTTTTGTCCACCGTATATGGTTGGATCTTCCGAACATAGGACCTTAGATGCAGCTTAGGACAAGACGCCCCGTCATACTTAGAGAAGGGTGGCACTTTGAACTTCCGAGGAATAACCACACCAGTTGACAAACCCAAATCTCCAAGATATAGCCCCGGTACCTGTTGGATTTCCATAGCCTTCATCCTATCCTCCAATTGTTTGTACTTGTCCTCAGCCGGAGGGTACTGTTCGTCGTCGAAATCTGTTTCATTGTCAGAGACCACTGGACTGGGCACCCTTTCCTCTGGATGACTGCTCTTCCCCACAGATGGAGTTGTCCTCTCAGTTTCAATTTGCGGTGTATTCCCAGATCTGCGTCTAGGGCTGAACAAAACAGTCCTCCTCTTCTTCTTGTCTTTCTTCAAGAGTAGAGCCTTCAGGTCTTGTTGCCCCTGGGTCAGATTCATTATCAGCTCTTGGAACTGGGCATTCTGAGCCTGGAGGTCCTTGATAGTCTGCTCGGCTGATGATTCAGGATTCATGACGATCGGCTGAAATAAGCAGCGGAGAAGGGTAAGCAACCTGTCAAAGGGATACCTGCAATGCAATGAGATGTATGACATGCATGTAATGTTTTCAAGGACCTCGCGGGGTAAACAGAGAAACTTTGTTAGCATTTGGAACCGGTAGCTTGATTGTAAGAACTTCATTTTGTTGAGAGTCCTTCGTCAAGGGTCAAAGGCTCACCATATCCAGTGGGTCATAGCCCCTGACACCCTTGGCTAGAGGAAAATAAATCCTCTTTGCCCCTGGCTAGATGTTTGATTTATCATGACCTGCATCACAAGCCCTTGAGATCCTTGAAATGGGTTAGGATGTATGCAATGGTATGCAATGGTATGATGTCATGCTATGCATGGGGTGATGTAGGTAAACCCTGTTATGAGCCCTTATTAAGGACTACAAACAGACCCTGCAAGAATTTCAGTATACTTTGTTATGAGTCCCAATTTAGGACTATAAACAACACCTGCAAGAAATTTGGTAAACCCTGTCATGAGTCCCTGTTAAGGACTATAAACAACACCTGCAAGAGATCTAGTAAACCCTGTTATGAGTCCCAGTTAAGGACTATAAACAACACCTGCAAGAAATTTGGTAAGCCTTATTATGAGTCCTAGCTAAGGACTATAAACAACCCTGCAAGTAGTTAGTACACCCTGTTATAAGTCCCAATTAAGGACTATGAACAAAACCTGCAAGAAACCTAAGTAAAACCTGTCATGAGTCCTAATTAAGGACTATAAACAGAACCTGCAAATGGTTAGTACCCCCTGTTATAAGTCTCAATTAAGGACTATGAACAAAACCTGCAAGACATCAAGGGTCAGATAACAAGCATGCAAGTAGTCAAGTACGAAGGCGCGCAAGTCACACAAGAGAGACCCTTAGAGTTTAAGCCAACATGGGGTCTGGGTATTACCCTCTTGAAGTTGGTGGGCTCAACCTGTCCTAATCAAAAGTAACCGGGTTCTTAGAGGATCCCAATATCATTGACTACCCTCAATCGGTCATAACTTCAGCATCGCAATCTTTTCTTGCGGCCAGAACCATCACGAGAGTTTAGCCTCAATGGGCGTAGCATACTGCTACTGTTCTAATGGCCAAGTTGGGTCAATTAAGGTTCTAAGGTTGTTGGTGCTTACTGACTCCTTAGAAGACCCATATTCTCCTCGTTGCGACACAAGGGATATCGGTACAGACCAAGGTGCCACACCAACGTAGCCACTGCTTCACCTGTGTCGGTCTACGCCGGACAGGTCCCTTACAGCTTATGCTACCTAAACAGGGTATCCCCAGATCCGGGTTAGGATCTATGTAACTCCGATGCAACCCACAATAGTAAAGCAAGCAAAACAATACAAGTGAAAACACAGTTATGACTTAGCCCTAAGGTACACCTCACATTATAAAGGATATCCCCAGCAGAGTCGCCAGTTCTGTGATCGGTGGATCTGGAACTGACTGTTTAACGCTGGTTCGCGAAATGTCGCGGAAGCAAGAGTCGCCACCGTCTTTTATTTTCTCCAAATGGAAAGGACAAAAGCACAGAAAAATTCCTTATAGAGATTGCTCTCGGTTCGGGAGGTAGGTTATAGAAAGGGAAGGTGTTAGCACCCTTTCTATCCATGGTTATCCATGGGCTCTTAGATACTTGCTCATTGTGTTTTCAAAATGGTTTGTTTGCTTTTCAACTGTGGGTTTTAAAAAGTTTCTTTGAAAATTCCAGTTCGACTCTTGTATCGGTCCTCAAGAGTGTTTGAAAAATTGCTTTCGAAAGCTTTTTGAAAAGGTGTCGGTGTGAAAAGTCTTTTTGAGTTGTTTGAAATTAGAGCAAGTATCCTTGAGAACCTACCTACCCTAAGGAATTCGTCTGTGTAAATGTCCTTTAAAGTAGTGCCATCCCACCATTGAGGGGTAGGTAGCACCACCGTTGGAGGTGTTCGGGTCAATTCGATTTTAGGGACATGGTGATCACCAGAGCAATGGGAAGACACCTTAGAAGCTACCCTCATGCCAGGTTCCCGGATCATGAGGACTTACTAAGACATCCTCTACTCGACGATCACCTTTCGAGGCAAGGCAACAGTGAGGCGTACCCTAGGGGTGGTGTGTGCGAATTGTGTGTCATGTTTCAGTTATTTGTCTTGTCATGTTTGTTGTGATCTACGCTTGATTTTAATTAGGACATTCATTCTTGCATGCATATTTGTTAACAGCTAAAAGTCTGCGAAAAAATAAATCTACAGCTATTACAAATGGCGCGGGTCCACATCGCCAAAATAAACCGGACCCGATTTAGCGGACAAATAAAGTGCGAAAAGTAAAGTTACATGGCTCTGGGAGATTTACATAATTATAATTAGACGACATAAGATAAATGCGCAAATTAAATAATTACAATGGGCGTTGGACCCTTTTACAAAAATATTAAAAGTTAATGAGAATTAAAAATTAAGTGATTAAATGTTTTTTGGTATTTTTGTATTTTTTAGATTAAATAAGAAAAAAGGAGTTAATTGAAATTAAATTAAAAGGCAAACCCTAATTCTAATATTTTTTATTTATTATGAAAGAATTAAAATATAATCTACATTAAACCCTAATTTATTTATGTGCAATTTAATTATAAAAAATAAATAAATAAATAATTATTACTGTGAAAAAAAAAAGGGGAAAAAATTAAAAAGGAAGAAAAAGTGTTTATTAACCTAATTCTATATATTTTACATTTTTGTTAAAAAAGAATTAAACTTATAACCTAATTTACTAAATTATTTACATGTTTATTTGAAAATAATCATAATAAAATAAATATTATATTTTTTATATTTTCTGATTTTTTGAATGTTTTTATATTTTGTATAAAAAAAAAATATTTAACTAAACAAATAGCAAATAAAAGAAATAAAAAGAAAAATTAAAGAGAGAATAAAAAAAAAATAATAAGGCAAACCAGGGGGGGTAGTCCCCAATTCAGGAGGTAAGGCCCAAGAACGTTGGCCCATTAAGCCAGAGATTTGTTGACTTTTCCAGTTTGGGTGCCAGCGTGTTGACCTGGGCTTACGTGTTCCTCAGATCCACGCCATTGATTTAGTCATCAGGGACGCGTGGACGTTGGATGGTGAAGATGCATGGTACATGGTTATCTTGGACGTTGCATGGAATTGCTGAATGCAAAATAATATGAAGAATGTCAAGACCTGGGATTCGAACCCAGGTCTTTAACGTTGCCAAGCACGTGTACCTGCCACTAAAGCACTTGTATTTCATTTAATAAATAATAACCAACAAACATTATAAAAAGAAAGCGTTAACGACTTTGGAAATTCGCGCGAAATTTGAATCCGCCTATCATGCTTTTGCCACGAGGTCTTCGTCCTCGTTTTTTCCTGAAACATAAATGTATGGCCACGGTTTTCTGGGCGTGGCTGAAGGGGTGATTTAAGAAAATAGCGAATAGCTCCATTCTTAACATAAATTAAGCGCGAGGATGCATTCTTCTTCGTCTCCATGCCCTGAATACAACCATGGTGTTGAGAACGTCCAATTTTGCCGTACCTGGAAACCCCTAATTCCAAAACTGAAAAACCCTAATGCTCGTTAATGGTGAAATCACATGTATTGCACAAAAACGAAATTCATTGGCATGGTTAGCATCAGAACAAAACAAGGAATAAGAATCTACAAAAAAATGCTGTAAACATGCTTGAGTTATGATGTACGATTCCCACTTTTTCTCTGTACAGTTTTGAATCCCTATACCAATTCTTGGCGTATTAATGGACGTTTGTGATTGGAATGTATCCAGGGCAACCTTGGCAAGCTGTTGAGATGGTTTTGGAGGCTTGAATCGACCTCTAGAGCCCTTTTCAGTTTTGAACTTTTTGAGAATTTTTGCAAGTTTGTAATGGCTTCTTGGGCGCAGCTTCCAGTCTTCTTGGCATAGGGTTGTGTTCTAGTACTTGTATGGAACGATTTAGGTTAAGAAAACTGCATAAAATCCCTTGTAATCTTTGATTGAAGATTTGATTTGCTTAAGGATCTTTTTGAATCTTATCATGTGCATTTTGTATCAATTTGCCTCCAATTAGACCAAAACTTTCCATAATTGGCTAAGCACGAGATATTGACCTTGAATATGCACAAAAAGATTTATTTAGGTCAATTTTATATTTTCTACATATTTAAATAATTTAAATGAATTAAGATTAATATAAATTCAAATAAATAATTAAAAAATGAGAAAATACTTCCCTTTGGGCCTAATGGTCGTGCATAGGCTTGGCATGAAGAAACTTGGAAGAAAAATGGGCCCATTAGCAAATTTAGGCCTTTTGAAGTAATGTTGACTTTCAAAAATTTCCAAATATTTCCCAACTTCCACAAGGCATAACTTGGTCAATGTTTAAGCTTTTCACATGTTCTTGGACATTTTGGAAAGGTCTTTGAGTCCTTTAACCAATGCCTTTGGTCCCATGTCATTTTGATTTACCAATCTCAAGTTATGGTCTTTGACTTAAAGTCCCTTTTTGTTGACTTTTGAAGATGACCTATAATGTTGAAATTGATAACTTTTTGTGAGAGCATTTCTTGGACTTGAAATATGAAGATGAATTGTAGGAAATGTCATTCTCTTCAAAATGAGCTTTGGATGGAATTTTTCTGATAATCCATGTGAAAGTTATGCCCTGGTCAATTTCAGTTGACTTTTTCAGCTGTCCAAATATAGCAACTTTTGCATCTTTGATGATTTCTGAGCCAAATTTTGAGAATCATGATCAAGCATTGATCAAATGATGTTTGTGGCTTCAAAATGATATGTTGACCAAAAATTTGAACTTTTGACTGTCAAATGACCATTTTGCCCCTACAGTTGACTGTAGTGCAATCTAGGGTTTTGACTGTGCAATTTTGAGCTGAATGCCTTGAAACTTGACATGAGGATACTTGACCATCTTTGTAAGCATATGAGACTTGATTGGGCCTTTGAAAAGTTCATTTGCTTGACCAGAACTCAAACCCTAGTTTTGACTGTATAGGAGACAGTTGAGCTGCACAACCCTGGGGGAATTCTGTGACCTTGACTTGGCAATTTCTTGATGAATATGGGAGGGCAAATTTTGGGGTACAACACAGATTAATGCCGATTTTCTTGTGACATTAGTGTACCCCAAAATTTTCCCTCTCATTTCTCAAGGATTCTCTCACAAGGTCTTCTATGACGTCAAGTTTGCAGTACTGGCACATCAATTTAGACTTGGAATTGGCACAAGGGCAAACTGGTCATTTGCACACTGAAAAGTAAAACTTTGACTTTTGATCAAAATCAAGTTTTAAGAATCATATTTAATAAAGACATGTTGAAATATGAAGTTTGTTTCATCAAGAAATTCAAAAGTCAAAATTCTAAATACTTAGAATTTTTTCTAAGTGTTTAAGAAATATGACAAGTTCAGAACTTCTGGCCAGATTTCCACTATGATGCAAGCTGATTCTGAAAGAGCTTCTAACACAAGAGTTTTAGATCTTAATAAAACCTAAAATATTGCAGAACAGAACTTCTCCTGAAAATGCTGGAATTTCAAGTTATAAATGTTCAAAGACATGCCCATGAAACAAAAACACTCAAGCAAATTTTGAACACTTTCAAGACAAACTTTGGTTAGAACTTCTGGGCCAATTTTCACAAATGTTCAGCCAGAGTTTGCACAAGTAATTCAAAGAAAGTCTACAAAGAGTGTCACAAACTTTCAGAAAAGTCTGAGAACTCCTTCAAAACACGCTGGAGCGAAAAGATTAAAGGATCGGAAGTTGGATGTTTTGCTCTAAGTTGCGCTGATACTGAACTTCTGGCTCAGATCTAGGCTATGATGCACAATCTCATAGTGCAGGATTTCTGGTTTGATAAATCTCATCATCATTTAATGCTCACAACCACTTTTGATTTTTTATCCAAAGGATTTCCCCACGTGTGAGAAAGAAGTACCATTGCTGTCCTTGAAAAGCAAACTTTTGTACAAGTTTATGCTGAGCCCATGCTTTGGTTTTGCCTCTGAGGGTACTTTTCCTTAATTCATGCTTACAAATCCAACTTAGGCACGGCTAGAAGCTGTTAACATTACTTGTTTGAACTTACTTCAAGAACAAGTCAGCGCCTAGCGTATGATGGCTGTACTTTTAACTTCTCCAAGCTACAAAGTTCCTGCCTATAAATTGAACTCCATTGACAACTATGAAGGCCAGTAAGAAAATTTGAAGGAGAAAAACTTTGAAACCTTGCTAAAATTCCCAGAAATCCTAAACTGCACACACAAAACACAAAACCTGCTAGTTTTTTATTCTTGCATTCAAACTCCAAGTTTTCTCAAAGTGTTTCTTGACCAAATCATCCATTCACCATTCAAAACCAAGCCAAGGGTTGTTCCAGCCTGGTGAATACGTGGGGAAGCTAACCAGAATATCACAACAGCCTGAACCATACTCTAATTCAGAAAAATCTCCAGAAGTAAGGTAAGTTTTCTCTGACTTGTATCTCATTGTTTAGGAATTTCTAAGCTTGCATTTTTAAAGATACAATGTAGATATCATGACTCTGATTCTGTACATACTCATATTTCATGTATTTTTGCCTAATTAGAGAGAATCTCAGTTCAGAACTTCTTGAGGAAACTAGGACTCAAAATCAGGATTAGCAAAATTCATGCTTGCTTCTAATTTACAGTTCTAATATTTTATACTTCTGAAACCATGATGGAAAACCTGCCATAATTGCTATGTTTGTGTTTTCTGTTCTGTTGAGAAATGACTAAGTTGCAGATGTTATGATTAGCACGGAGAAAGAGGTGAAGCTCATCATCAGAACTTACTTTATGTTATATGTTAATGCTTTTGCTTCTAATACCGGATGTACAACCACCCCAGTGGTAGAAATCGTGTGCATGAGACATTGGTGCTAAGGGTCCTGGGTTCTAACCCCAGAAGCTTTTTTTTAGATTTATTTATTGACATTTTCACCCATTTATCTGTCAGACAATAATCCTAAATTAGAACTTCTAAACAACCTTACCCAACAACATTATCACCTCACTCTCTCAAATAGCCAGAACTTCTGACTTGCCAGCGATACATGAACTTCTAGGTTCCCAGCTACACTACAGCTTCTGAACCCCCTAAACAATAAGAGATTTAGGTTTTCCTCTGTTCCCAGCAACCTCAGAACTTGGTGTACCCAGGCCTAGAACCTCTGACCTTCTGCTTGCCTACTAACATTTTCTCTCTTGCAGCGTATCAGAGTCAGAACTTCTGTTCCTCCTCGTTTCAGCAATGCGTTGATTCTGACTCCATTTTCTTGTTTATCTTATTTTTTGCTTTTAATAACCAAAAACACCAAAAGCATTTCATATTTACATGTTTTATTTCATTTCTTTCAGAACAAAGAAAAAAGATCAAAATATTTTCTTAAGTAAATTAACTTCTTAACAAAAACAAAACAAGTCCCTTTTACATTTCTTGTATATTATTTCAATATGGTTGTAATAGATAATTAGGATTTTAATTTCTTTCAATCCCCATTTGTGAATTTGTAAACCCCCTCCCCTAAACGATGTAATAGCGTAAGACTTTATTTTCCGCAATTTAACGCTTTCAAATACAAATGCTAGTAATTAGGATTTTGTATGGAAAGACTAAAACCAATCAATAGAAAACCCCAATCAAAGATATAAACAATGCATGTAAATCAATACACTTGCACACAAACACCCCTAAGGTAAATTCACTTGGTTGCCTTATGAAAATGGCCATATTACGTATGTGGGGTATCTTAGCAAAGACGATAAAAATACAAGATCATAGCCCCTCGATGACGTTATCTATGTTGCCTTTCAAAATGATCTTAGTCCCTAAAGAAAAATTCTAAGATACCTTGTAATATTGCTAATCATGGTCATACGATGACCCACGCCCGTCCATTTTATATCCAAAGATAGGGTTACTTACTAAATCGATGGTAAGATAACAATGTCAAAGGAAAGAGGAAATGAACATGAAAGACTTTTGAGTAGGTAGAATGTTCCTAGTTACTTGCTCAAATTCAAAACAAAAACATCCTTGATATTTTCAAAACAAACACCAACACTTTCAAAAACATCTTTCAAACTTGAAAACATTTTCAAAAGATTGAACACTTTGTATACATTATTACAAACGAGAATCATTACAAAGTTTGCCTAAACGATGACGCCCTTACAAAATACTTTCAAAAAACCACACAAAGAACATTTTCAAATAAAAGCAAGTGATCTACCAAGTAACTAAGAGCCCATGGAAAACCATGGATGAAAAGGGTGCTAACACCTTCCCTTTTCATAATCCACCCCCCGAACTCAAGAAAAAATCTCAAAGGTATTTCCTGTGCTTTTTCACCTTTCCTTTTGGATAAAAGAAAAGTAGGTGGAGACTCTTGCTAAACCGCAACATTTGCGACAAAACGCAAAACAACCAAGTCAGTTCTCCCACCGCGTTACAGAACTGGCGACTCTGCTGGGGAAAATTCTTAAAGTGGGGTTACCTTAGGGCTAAGATCATATTTACTTGCTTTCATTGTTTGACTTGTATGCTTTACATTATGGTTCTTTTTATGGGTTTGAATCCTTTACCCGGTTTGGGATACCTTATAGGTAAGTAGCAATACATTGTGGAAACTGTGCGGGGTATACCAACATGGTCTAAGCAATAGCTACGTTAGTGTGACATATTTGTGGGTACCGGTAGCCCTTGAGTAGTCAAGGAGAATACGGGGCCGCTGAGTGATGTCATGAAGCACTAATGAACTTTTAGAACCTTTACTTGACCAACTTGGCCTTTAGGACGTAGTGAGATGACCGACTTTGGTGCAGTCCGAAGTTGGTAGATACTCGATACTACACTCATTGAGGTTTGGTTTTTTAGGATGTTTCAGTCGCCATTAAAGAGGCTTGCGCTGAAACCATGCCCGAGGAAACAAACCAGTGATATTAAGCTCCCTTAGAACCCGGTTACTATTTCTAGGACAGGTTTGAGCCAACTAAACTTCAAGAGGGTACTTACCTATGAGACTCCATGCAAGCCTAAACCTAAGGACTTTTTTGCTTTGTTTGTATATATATACTTGTACATAACATCATAAACATCATAACGTCATACTCATATTCACTAACCATTTCAAGGATCTTGGGATTTATCTTTGTTCTGTTTTGTAGGACATGGATTCTATTCGCAGGAAAACCATTCAAGTCAATCTCGTAAGGATCCCTCCTCAACTCAAAGAGTTAGCATCAAGGGTTCCTGAGAATTCTCCATTTACCGAAAGACATGGTCGCCTCCTAAACTTGGTTACCTCCAACACTGATGAAGATATGATGAAGGTGCTCTTCCAATTCTTTGATCCTCTACACTATTGCTTCACATTTCCCGATTATCAACTTGTGCCAACTTTGGAAGAATTTTCCCAACTCTTGAGGATTCCCATTCTCAATCAACTACCCTTCAACGGTACAGAAAGAGATCCAAAACCAGAAGAGATTTCTCAAGCCCTACACTTGTGACAACCTGATGTCACAACTAATTGGGAAACAAGGAGTGGTGTCAAAGGTTTCTTAGCCAAGTTCTTGTTTGAGAAATCTCAAGATTGTTGGAACTCCTTGGACTTACAAGCTTTTTAGGAAATTGTGGCCCTTCTCATCTATGGGATGGTTTTGTTTCCAAATCTTGATCAACTCATAGATGTAAACGCCATAAAAATCTTCATCTCTCGTAACCCGGTGCCTACCTTGTTAGGAGACGTCCTACATTCTTTTCACTATCGCACTTTGAGGAAGAGATGTATCCTTATGTATTTCCCTCCTCTCTTGGAAATATGGTTTATTTCGCATCTCCCCTAATCTGTGTTGAAAAATGAGCAAGGTTCAAGATGGTCCCATAGGTTGATGACGCTCAGACATTCAAATATTCATTGGTGTTCCCGCTCTTTGGAGAATGTTACTATCGTCGAACATTGTGGATAA
Source organism: Vicia faba (assembly GCA_948472305.1). Classification (NCBI taxonomy): domain Eukaryota; kingdom Viridiplantae; phylum Streptophyta; class Magnoliopsida; order Fabales; family Fabaceae; genus Vicia; species Vicia faba. The sequence goes on along the minus strand of OX451741.1, from coordinate 704,014,183 downwards.
TTACCTAATATCCCTTTGCTTGGCATTAGAGGATGTATCACTTACAACCCCTGCTTAGCCCTATGACAATTTGGTTACGCCCGGAGGGATGGTCCCCACGAGATGCTTATCCAAGGAGTGGTATTTGACTACGAGAATGACGATCAAGGTTACCTTCAGAGGTTTATCCGAGCCTGGAGGATGTTGAACAAGGTGGATAGAAAGACGTTAGGACACAAGAACTCCATTCCCCTCAAGCCTTACCTTAAATGGGTGCGAGCTCGTGCTCAGAAACTTGTGATGCCTTATCCCTCCATCTTACCAGTCATCATGGAGCTCGTGGTCGAAGGAGATGTTCCCTACACTATCCTCTATCCCGACATGCCTACCTCTCTCGAAGACTTGCAAAAGGGTTGGATTCAGCTTAAGGAAGAACGAGATACTTTTAAAGCTCATTTCTATTCTAGTGAAAAGAGGGTCTTGGAGCTTACAAAGCAGCTACAAGAAGAGAAAAGTGTGAACGCTTATCTCGCGCCAAAGAGGATGCGTTCGGTATTTTTATCTTAGAAAGTTATTTTGTAATCCCAAGAGGCATGATGTAATCTCTCTTGTTTTGTCTAATGAATATTAATGTTTGTTATTTTGTCTATACAAATTTAAATCTCATTAATCCTTGAAATCATTTGCATGTATATATCCCATGCATCATAACATGCCAGGTTTTCGCATAACAGGTTTCCTTATCTTTCTGCTGTTTATTTCAGCAAGATGGATCTAGAGAAAACTGTGAAGGATCTCCAAGCCCAGAATTCTCAGTTTCAGGAAACTCTACTCGCCCTAGCCAAGGGGCAGTAAGATATGATGGCTTTGCTGGCCATTAAGAAGAAACCCAAGAAGAAAGCTCTACTCAACATGGGTAGAAGGTTCAAGGAGACAGTCCGTCAAATCCCAGTAGATTCATCTGAAGAGGACAAGAACCAGATTGGTGAGGTCAAGAGTACTCAGGCTGACTGTATCAATGATCAAGTATCTGATGATGATTATTTTAACGAGCAATATCCACCTGCCGATATCAAATACAAGCCGTTAGAAGACAAATTGAGAGCTTTTGAAATCCAAGCCATCCTCGGTTTAGATTTTGATGATTTAGGTTTGATCTCTAGGGTAGTCATTCCCCATAAATTCAAAATACCAACCTTTTTAAAGTACGATGGGGTTTCTTGTCCAAAACTCCATTTGAAATCTTATGTGCGCAAGATACAACCGCACACTGCTGATAAGAAGCTCTGGGTTCACTTTTTCCAAGATAGCTTGGCTGGAACACAATTTGAATGGTTTTATCAGATAGATGGTTCTCGTATCAATACTTGGGAGGATTTAGCTACTGCCTTCTACCATCAGTATCAGTACAACGCCGACTTGGCGCCAACGAGGGTTCAATTACAAGATATGACCATGGGAAAGAATGAAGGATTTAAGGAATATGCACAAAAGTGGAGAGACCTTGCTAGTAGGGTCTAACCACCCTTGACCGATAGGAAGCACATCGACATGTTCATGGGCACTTTATCTGGTCCTTTCTTTAATCTGTTGGTGGGCTTCTCTTCTTCTGGTTTCACCGAATTAATCTTAACCAGTGAAAGAGTTGAAAGTGGCATCAAATGTGGGAAGATCTCTGTGGCATCTACCTCCACCTCCAATCCTCTCAAGAAAACTTTTGATGCAAAGAAGGAAGTCAATGCTGTGTACGGGGCAAGGCCCCATACCAAGAAGAATGATCACCCGTCTGTCAATGTTGTACGAATCTCCAATCCAACTCCTACTCCAAGACCATCTGCGAATCATCAATGTTTTGAAACTCCAAGAAGACAATTTACGAGGTTAGACATGTCATTGTCTCAAGCCTTACAACATTTTCTCAAGGCTAATTTAGTGACATTGCATAATCCTCCCGCCAACCCTGATATCTCGTCACCAAAATATAATCCGAACTCTAAGTGTGCTTACCATTCAAGTAGCCCCGGGCACGAGACTGACCAGTGCTGGGCCTTGAAGAGAAAAATCCAGGATTTGATTGACAACGAGACTATTGAGTTTGATCCTCCCCCAATGTAGAATGTAATTACCGCTCCAATGCCGAAGCATGACAAGAGTGTTAATGTTGTTGACGATACAATTTTTGTTGCCTATTGTGATCGGTGGATCTGGAACTGACTGTTTAACGCTGGTTCGCGAAATGTCACGGAAGCAAGAGTCACCACCGTCTTTTATTTTCTCCAACAAGGAAAGGACAAAAGCACATAAAAATTACTTATGAGATTAGTTTCTCGGTTCGGGAGGTAGATTTATAGAAAGGGAAGGTGTTAGCACCCTTTCTATCCATGGTTATCCATGGGCTCTTAGATACTTGCTCATTTGGGTTTTCAAAATGTTTGTTTGCTTTTCAATCGTGAGTGAGTTTGAAAAAGTTTCTTTGAAAGTTTCAGATCGACTCTTGTATCAGTCCTCAAGAGTGTTTGAAAACTTGTTTTTGAAAGCTTTTTGAAAAGTGTCGGTGTGAAAAGAGTTTTTGATTTGATTTGTTTTGAATTAGAGCAAGTATCTATGAGTCATCTACCTACCCTAAGGAATTAGGCTGTGTAAATGTCCTTAAGGTAGTGCCATCCCACCATTGAGAAGTAGGTAGCACAACCATTGGAGGTGTTCGGGTCAATTTGTTTGTTAGGGACAGTGTGGTCACCAGAGCAATAGTAGGACACCTTAGAAGCTACCCTTATGCCATGTTCATGGACATAAGGACTTACTAAAACGTCCTATACTCGACGACCACGTTTCGAGGGGCAAGGCAACAGTGAGGCGTACCCTGGGAGTGGTGTGTGAATTGTGTGTCATTTTCAGTTATGTTTTATCTTGTCATGCATTTGGTGAGCTACGCTTTGATTTTATTTGGGCCATTCATTCTTTCATGTGATTAGCAGTTTAAAGGTGCGGAAATTTAAAATGCGGAAAATAAAGGTCCTACGCTATTACAAGGCGCGGGTCTATACATCGCCAAATTAACAAAGACCCGTTTTCGAATAAAAATGCGGAAAGTAAATAAATTTCCTAATTACTATTACAAGGCTTTGGGCAATTACATAAGATTTAAAACAAACATAAGAATACGCGTGCGAAAAGAAATTGGAATTGAGTGTGCGAGGGCGTTGGACCCTTTAAAGATTAAATTGAAATTAAAAGTTGATTAATGATTAAATAAGGAAAAGAAATTATTTTTTATGTTTTTTTGTATTTAATGAAATAAAGAAAATTAAAATTAAAAGAAACCCTAATTCTAAGTTATTTTTAATTATTAATGAAAAATTATTTAAGTTTAAACCTAATTTACTCTAATTAATTAATTACATATTTATTTACAAAATTAATTAATAGTTAATAATAATAATAGGAAGAAAAAATTATTTATTAAGAAAAGAGAATAAAAATGCTAAAAAACCTAATTTCTACATTTTTTAGTTCTTTAAGAAAAATATTAAAATTTAGACCTAAATTAACCTAAATTGATTATTAAATTTATTTACAAAAATATTAATGACTTAAATGTTAAATAAAACATATTTTTATTTTTATGATTTCTGATTTTTTTGTATTATGAAAATTATTTTGTGAATTAAAAGAAACAATTAAAATAATTAAAATAAATAAAAGAGAAAAGAAAAAGAGAGGAAGAATATACAAACAATGGGGGTATTCAGACCCAATTTGGAGGTGTTGTTGAAGTAGTTTGGCCCACTCAATTCCAGACCTTGTTTGACTTTTTGTAATTACATGTGGATCCTTTGACTAGCGCGTATGGTAGTCTTCCTGTGGTGACCTTCAGATTGAAATTCATGGACATTTGGCAGGCATCAGTGTGGACGTGTATGGTGGACTTTAGATGAGAGATTGCACCTGAACACGTTACAACAAAAATTATGGAGAATATGGGGGACCTGGGAATCGAACCCAGGTCCCAATGCCTGTAGGACAACGCACAAGCCAACTGAGCCAACGCGTTAGTTTGTATGTATAATGGACAATGATCAATATAATGGAAAAAGTAAAATTACGCTGAACCAAAAATAAAAACGCGCTAAGTTTGAATCAGCCAACCACGTTCATCCACGCTAGCCTTCTTCTTCCTTTCTCTGCAAAAATAAGAAACAAATAGCGGGGGTTTTAAACCCCCACTAAATAGCACAGTAAATAATAGCGATTAGCATATGGTCAAAAAGAAAAAGGGCGCGAGGTGTGGATTCCGTTCATTGGGATCTCCTGATTTCAATGGTACTGGTCTTATTGTCCAATTTTGTCAGATGCACAAAGCCCTAAATTTGTAGCTCTGAAACCCTAAACAGCTTTCATGGTGGATTCTTGTACAGGGCTTAATAACTCAATCAAAGAATGCCAATAGCTTCAAAACACTCATGTTAGTATAAATCAATGCTTAAAACGTATGAAAAATGTATGCAAATTCAAACACGAATATGAAAATATTTATGAACAGGGAGGCTTCATTCTACCAATTCCTTGAGTATGGAGGCGTGGTTTTGATTGGAACAGCTTCCTGGTAGTGTCAGCAAGCTTTTGGAATAACTTTTAGGCCTTGAAACGAACTCTAGCTAGGTTTTCAGTTTTGAGATTTTTTGTCAAAAGTTGCAAAGTCGTTCTTTGTATTGGGCGCAGCTCCTGTGTTCTTAGGCCTTAGGTTTCACTTATGCTTATGTATGTGAATGAATTAGGTAAAAAAAGCCAGCCCAAAAATCCATCCATTCATGATTTTGAGATTTGATTTTCCATGATCCTTTTTCAATCTTTTTCATGCCAATTATGCCAAATCATGGAAGATTCTTTCCTTTTTGAATGGTACACGAATATTTGATCCATAAAGAATGAATTGGCTGCACAAAAAGATTTGAAACACATGATTTAGTATTTTTCTCATATTTAATTTTAATTAAATGAATTAATAGGATTAAAAATTCAATTAATTAATTAAAAATAATAAAATAACTCCCTTTTAGCTTAATGGGTCGTGCATAGCTTTTGGATAATGATTCATGGAAGAAATTGAGGCCCATTAGCAATTTTGAGGCATTTGAAGCAAAGTTGACTTTTCAAAATTCCCAAAAATTTCCCAACTTCCACAAGGCATATCTTGCTCAATTTTTAAGATTTGATCATGTTCTTGGAAATTTTGGAAAGGTCTTGAAGTCCTCTAACCAATGCCTTTGGTCCCATGTCATTTTAATTTACCAATCTCAAGTTATGGTCTTTGACTTAAAGTGCCTTTTTGTTGACTTTTGAAAATGACCTAAAATGTTGAGATTGATAACTTTTTGTGAGAGCATTTCTTGGACTTGAAGTGTGAAGATGAGTTGTAGGAAATGTCATTCTCTTCAAAATGAGCTTTGGATGGAATTTTTCTGATAAACCATGTGGAAGTTATGCCTTGGTCAATTTGCAGTTGACTTTTCCAACTGTCCAAAAATAGAAACTTCTTCATCTTGAGACTTTTTGAGCCATGCCTTGAGAATCATGATCAAGAATTGATCAAATGATGTTTGTGGCTTAAAAATAAGATGTTGACCAAAAATTTTGACTTTTGACTGTCAAATGACCATTTTGCCCCTGCAGTTGACTGTAGGACAATTAGGGCTTTTGACTGTGAAATCTGGTGCTGTGAGTCCTGAAACTTGGCATGTGGATGTTTGACAATGTATGTAGGCATGTGGGACTTGTTTGCGCCTTTGAAAACTTCAATTTCTTTGCCAGAACCAAAACCCTAATTTTTGACTGTTAGGAGGCAATTGGACTGTGCAACCCTTGAGAGATTTTGAACCTTGATCTTGGCAAATCTTGAAGAATATGGGAGGGAAAATTTTGGGGTACAACAGTTGCCCCTGTTCAATCTTCTTAGACCTGAGGATGTAGACTGGCTGGCGTGCCTTTCGTAATCCGAAGGTGGAAGATGATTGAACACTAGAGTGCCCAGAAATTTGCGCTCACATGTTAGCAGTGTGATGATGGGAATGGGCTTATAGATGCCATTTGGAGACTGGTGGATAGGAGGATGGGCTTATAGATGCCATCGGGAGGTTGTCGATCGCGTAAGAGTTTCCTTAGCAACTTGCGTACCTGAAAAAGAAAATGATTACCTGGCCTGTTACAGGAGCTGGTCTTCAAACTCTTTGTGTAGACGCTCCCTGGTTGGTTACAGGAATAGAATCTTCAACTTCTTCAGACGTGCCCTGGCGAGATACAGGAATTGAGTCCGGAGCTTCAGAAGGTGATGAATGAATCAGGGATGGTTACTACCTCAGCGTGACGATGAGAGAACCTGGGGCGATTACTACCTCAACAGTAACGGTGAGAGAATCTTGGATGTCTTCTACTGAGTCTTCATCAGGAAAATCTTTAGGAATCGATTTAACTGGACTAGAGAAGGCCTTTGACTGGATTGGCATCAGAAAAATCTTTAGGAGTCGATTTAACTGAACCAGGCAAGGTCTTGGAATCTTCAACTGGATAAGAATCAGAGAGATCTTAGGGTCGATCTGACTGAACCAGAGAAGGCCTTTGACTGGATAAGAATCAGAAAAATCTTTAGGAGTCGATTTAACCGAACCCGGCAAGGTCTTGGAATAACTTCAACTGGATAAGAATCAGAGAGATCTTAGGGTCGATCTGACTGAACCAGAGAAGGCCTTTGACTGGATAAGAATCAGAAAAATCTTTAGGAGTCGATTTAATTGAACCAGGCAAGGTCTTGAACAAACTTCAACTGGATAAGAATCAGGGAGATATTAGGGTCGATCTGACTGAACCAGAGAAGGTCTTTGACTGGATAAGAATCAGAGAAATCTTTAGGAATCGATTTAATTGAACCAGGAAAGGTCTTGAACAAACTTCAACTGGATAAGAATCAGGGAGATCTTAGGGTCGATCTGACTGAACCAGAGAAGGTCTTTGACTGGATAAGAATCAGAAAAATCTTTAGGAGTCGATTTAACTGAACCAGGCAAGGTCTTGGAATCTTCCACTGGATAAGAATCAGGGAGATCTTAGGGTCGATCTGACTGAACCAGAGAAGGCCTTTGACGGGATAAGAATCAGGAAAATCTTTAGGAGTCGATTTAACTGAAACAGACAAAGTCTAGGAATATCTTTGACTGGAAGAATCAGAGAGATCTTAAGGCCGATCTGACTGAACCAGAGAAGGCCTTTGACTGGATAAGAATCAGAAAAATCTTTAGGAGTCGATTTAACTGAACCAGGAAAGGTCTTGGATTAACTTTGACTGGATAAGAATCAGAGAGATCTTAGGGTCGATCTAACTGAACCAGACGAAAGTCTTGAAATAACTTCAACTGGATAAGAATCAGAAAAATCTTTAGGAATCGATTTAACTGAACCAGACGAAAGTCTTGAAATAACTTCAACTGGATAAGAATCAGAAAAATCTTTAGGAATCGATTTAACTGAACCAGAGGAGGTCTTGGACATAGCTGAGAACTTGACTGGATCTTTCCTGAAAGGTAAAGGTCAGTTATATGCCATGCATGGTATGGATCAAGCCAGGATGTTCTCAACATAAATGAGATCATATGTTCATGATGCATATATGCCTGCTATAATGCATGGAAATGCGATGTTTATGAATGTATGTTTTTGTCTAGGAAAGTAAATCCTTGACGGGTGCCGGGAAGTCACATCCTGGGATGATGTAGAGCTTTTGTTTCCACTGGGGAGTGATTGCAAGAATGAACCGGTAGGAGAAGATGACTCCGTTGGGGACGAAACTTGGCGAATGGATTACTCTGCGGGGAGAAAATACTCTAGCGATCTTGCTGGGGAACAGTACTCTGTGGGAAGAGAGGTACTTTGCTGGGATGTTGACGGTAACTTCGCTGGGGATACTGTTGATGTTGGAAGTGTTAATAGACTTCGCTAGGGATAAGAAGACTTTGCTGAGGGCGATCTTTCTGTGGCTTTTGGCTGAGGATAACCCAGTTATATCCTGGTAGGGAAATAACCTTTGAATAAAGTCGGGGGACGCGTTCGTGCTCTGCAGGGGGGAAGATTCCAGAATCTACTGGGGATAAGCTTCCTGCTGGGGGGATGGATTCAAACTTTCCTGGGGAAACTTTGGACTCTCCTGGGGAAAATTTTGAGATGTATTGGGGAAGTGGCTCCGCTGAATATCTGGTGTACCGCCGGGGAACAATCTTAGATCAAGACTGCCGGGGATACTTGTTAAGAATATCTGTATACTTCGCTGGGGAATGTTGAGATCTGTGGGGGATACCCAACTTCCTTAAGGCTGGTTGTATAACTTTGCTTGGGGAGAGTATATTGACTTGCTGACTCACTCTCTGGGGAATTAAGATATGCTGGTTATGTTCTTAGCGGAACCTACCTTGATACCTTGATGGACAGAACAATTAGATCGCTTAGACAACTCATTATTGCCCCTGTTTCTAGTGTTACCTGTAATTAATCCTTTGTTTCATATGCAAATATTTATGAGTTGGCAATTAGTGTCAAATGCATATATCACAAATTGAACCTTGGACGTTCTTCGCAAAACAAAACAGAAAAAGGAAAAACAATTGGCAATTGATCTGAAAAATGATTTTTATATTGATTTTGAATTTGCCTGTAAATAGGCGTTTTATGTACAAGAGGCTGACGTCCTAGTAAGAGCTGAAGAATTGGCATGCAAAGGAATTTGTGCCCATCTCCTTCATTGAGGAGTAATCTACTTGTTATTGCTTTTGTTTCAATTCAAGAACATGTTGTCTGTAATTTTTTATTAATGACTTTTAAGCCATATGTCTGGCCCAGGGCACTTTGGTCTATTTGTAAAGTGTTTTATTTATGTTCATCTAATCATATGATCATTCAGTACATTGGACTCTTTTGCCTTCAAATACTTATGTTCATTATCTTTCCTTTCTTTCAAATACAGTTCTCAAAAAAATAGCCATGTATCTTACATGCACACACACACACACACACACACTCCTGCAGGTCCACGTCCACTCTGGATCCTATTGCCAATGACTCTACTATTGCCGACTATGACTTTGAATGTCCTATCAACCAAGCCTAAGACGAAGGCGAGAAAGATTGTGACATACCAGGAGAACGAGCCAAACTTCTATTACAAGAGGAAAAAGCTATTCAACCGCACAAAGAGTCAGTTGAAGTTATCAACCTGGGTACTGAGTCAGACAAGAAGGAAATTAAGATCGACACTAATTTAGAAAGCAGTTCCAAGAGCAGGTTGGTTCAGATGTTGCGTGATTACATGGACGTATTTGCTTGGTCTTATGAAGATATGCCTGGGTTGGATACCGACATCGTAGTTCATCGTCTGTCGACAAGAGAAGACAACCCTCCTGTTAAACAAAAGGTTCATTGCATGAGGCCTGATATGTCTGGAAAGATCAAAGCTGAAGTGATGAAATAATTTGATGCAAGGTTCCTAGCTGTGACATCCTATCCTCAATGGGTTACCAATGTGGTATCGGTGCCGAAAAAGGACAAAAAAGTTCGCATGTGCGTAGACTATAGGGATATGAATAGGGAAAGCCCCAAGGATGATTTCCCTCTACCATACATTGACGTCTTAGTTGATAATACTGCTCAGCATAAAGTCTTCTCTTTCATGGATTGTTTCTCAGGCTATAATCAAATAAGGATGGCTCCCAAAGACATGCAAAAGACTACATTCATTATGCAATGGGGCACCTTTTGCCACAAGGTCATGCCATTCAGATTGAAGAATGAAAGGGCAACATACAAAGGGCTATGGAAGCTTTGTTTCATGACATGATACATCATGAATTAGAGGTTTACGTGGATGATATGATCTCCAGATCACAAACTGAAGAGGAACATCTCGATCACCTATACAAACTATTCGAAAGGCTAAAGAAGTACAAGTTGAGGTTAAACCCTAACAAGTGCACGTTTGGAGTACGATCTGGAAAGATTCTAGGTTTTGTTGTCAGCAATAAAGGCATTGAAGTTGATCCTGCAAAGGTAAAGGCCATCCAAGAAATGCCAGTCCCTCATTCTGAAAAAGAAGTCAGAGGATTCTTGGGTCGTCTCAATTACATTGCTCGCTTCATATCACACCTGACTGCTACTTGTGAGCCAATCTTCAAACTTTTGAAGAAAGATCAGGTAGTCAGATGGAATGATGAGTGCCAGGTTTCCTTTGATAAAATCAAAGAATACCTACAAAAACATCCTATTCTCATGCCTCCAATTGAAGGAAGACCCTTGATCATGTACTTGACAGTATTAAAGAACTCTATGGGATGTGTTTTGGGCCAACATGACAAGTCTGGCCGAAAAGAGCATGCTATTTATTACCTGAGCAAAAAGTTTACGACTGTTGAAATTCTGGCAACAGATACTCAATGTCACAGTGAATGTTATGACACCGTATCTGACACACTTTAAGACAGTAATTTTAAAAGCAGTAAAGAACACAATCAATTGTTTACCCAGTTTAGTGTGTACCAACACCTACTCTGGGGGCTACCAAGCCAGGGAGGAAATGCACTCTAAGAGATATTAATTCAGGAATAAACCAACCAGTTTATCTCCTTCACTTAAGACCTACCCAATGCAACTTCAATCTAAGTTCAACTTAAACCTGAGTTCCTGCTCACTCCCCCTCAATCACAGCAGTGATACTAGACTTATTGATTAATGAAATTATGAAGATACTCTTCAGTACACACACTTGATTTTGCTTCATAGCTTTAATCAAGTGACAAACACTCGTGCTTCAAAGCTTTGAGTGATACACAACCCTAACTTGACTTTGCTTCAAAGCTTTAATCAAGTGACACAAACACTCGTGCTTCAAAGCTTTGAGTGAAACACAACCCTTACAATCAAATCCTACTCCAAGTCACTTATCACAATGATAATTGTTTGGCTCACAGTAGTTACAACTATACAATCCCTTATTGATCTTCTGTCAAAAAGTGTCCTTCACCAACAGTCTTCATGAGGAATATATAGGCAGCTATTCTTCAGTTAGGGTTTCCACGAAAATAGCTAGGGTTAATTAGAGTTAACCTCAGGACTTGGTCATAGGTCTTTAACAACCAGATTAGGGTTAAGCAGAGTTAACCTAATGTCCACGTGAGTATCTGATCTGGACTGTATAAACCAGATTCCTGAAAATTCTCAGGAATAACAAATCTGCACAAATGTTAGATCAGTACAGGATGTCTTAACATTGGTTGTGACAACAAGAATCCTGTTCACTGATTTTGGTAGAATGCAATTAATATGATCATTGCTTAATGATCAGCTAGACACTCATATTGAGTAGCTCCTGTATGATATTCTTTTTCTGCAGAATGTACCTTGTATCCCAGAATGTTATGACATCAGTCATGACATTCACAAAATTGGTTTTACCAAAAAAGATGCCAACAACCAAACACTTACAAACTCCCCCTTTGGCAAATTTTTGGCTAAAACCCCTAAACAATCAGAGATTAGAAAGCAACAAAATTTTTTAATAACATCTACCAAGTCTAATTCTACCAAAATATTTCAAAATCTTCTCCCCCTTTTTAGCCATAAAGAGGCCAAAGATACTTGTACTTTTAAGTTATACAGTCATCCAAAAGGAATAATAAAAACACAGAGAAAAATAAAAAAGTCATTTGGTAGCAGCAGCAAACTTTTCAACAACACTGATCTTCAAGCACTGTCATCTTCTGAGGAGGCACTATCTTCAGCATTATGCTGGTCCTCATCAGCATCCTCTTCCCTTCTTTGTCCTTCATTCTCATCCCGTTTTATTCTAGCAATCAGGTCCTCAAGGGTTCTTTTCCTTGTATCAAGCTCTTTGCAGGTTTCCTTCAACACAGCTATAACATCAGTTTTCTTGGAATGGGATTTGATAGTTGATGTCTCAGCAGATGTCATAACAATGTCAGAGACATGTGTTCCCTGAAACAGCTTATAGTGCAAACCAAGAGCAGGGGCTCTTTTGCATACAATATCTTTTTCAACTAGAATATCAGGATACTGAGCAATGACTATACCACACAGGAGAGAGGGAAAGGCAATAGGGCCTTTAATAGCACAACTACCAGCATGTTTCAATGTTTGATCAAAGATATATTTGCCATAGTCAAATTTTATCCTGGTTCCAACAGCATAAATAAATCTTCCCATGCCTGTGGAGATGGTTGATTTATGGTTGGTGGGAACCCAGTTTGCTGCACCAATTTTGTGCAGAATGGCAAACTTCATGCTCAGCTTGCTTGCATTCAGCTTCCCTTTTAAGGGCCAGCTCTTGACTTGATTTGCAGTGATGGTTTGACAAACTTGGTTGTCAGTAACTTCAAGCTCAAGGAAAGCATCATCAGGTCTTCCTAGGAATTTTTTTATTTCAGAGGGAGAGAAATTTACCTTCCTTCCTCTCACATACACACTCTTAAAATCTGCTGACTTTCCATCATTACACCCATCAGATAAATTTACTATGAATTCTTTGACAAGAATCTCATAGAAGTTGGTAAACTTTATCATAGTTTTCATTAGACCAGCAGTCTTGATTAGATCCATGATCTCCTTACATTCAATGGCACTGTTGTTCAGCTCTCTTTCCATGGCAATCCTTTTCAGAAATATATACTTCCACCTATTTGCATTTTCTGGATGGTGAAAGGAGATGTTGTCAATGGCAACTTCAGGGACTTTAGGCATTTTGCTCGAAGAGAGTTTCTTTCTGAGAGGAATGTCTGGAACATGGCTCTCAACATCAAACTCAAATTCTGATTCCTCATCAGATTCAGAGGGTTCAGGGTCCTTCCTTTTCTTGGCTATTGGTTGTCTCAAAGATTTTGAGAGACTACCAACAGGTACTCTAGTTTTCACCTTCCCCTTCTTTTTTGACAATCCAGCTTTCCGATCCTTCTCAGCTTCTACTCCAGTCTTGTTCTCAGACCTGGTTTTCTTGTGAACAACTTCAGTAGCCTTCTCTTTGGAGAGGCTTTTGGCAGCATCTTGCTTTCCTTTTATGTTCATCATCCTTCTAGCTATGCTAGGGTTGATATTGGCAATTAAATCATTGTCAGAGTATTCTTCATCAACATCAATAACCGGGGGTTCAACATCCTTGTCAGTAGGGTTCTGGTGATCATCATGATTTTCAGGAGATTTCCTAATGTTGTCATCAGGTGTCTCAACATTCTGAGTGACATCTAGATTCATTTCAACATTTGGACTAGCAGATTCTTGGTTCAAAGGTACAGAAATGCCAGGTACATAGTGATTCTCATTTAGAATCCTAGTGACTAGTCTAGCAATAGCTTGATGAACATAAATAGAACCTTCCATATTTTCTATTTCTGGAGGAACAAAAGATGATGGTTAAGAAGATTTACCAGATGGAGAGGCTTGTGATCTTCTTGCATGTCTGGTTCGCAGCTTCTTGACCTTAGTGGGATCAACTGCCAGTTCACAAAGAGGAGTTATCTCCAGAACATCAGAATCCATGCAGTTTGTGATTTCCCTAGGTTCGCGGTCAGAGGATGCGGAAGAAGCAGTCGCCTTTGAAGAGGATGATGACATGGATAGTTGATACATTTTAAGTAATTTAGAAAGCATGTAATGGCGATAGTGAAATCTTCGTTTGAGAGATTGGAGATTGTTGCAGAAACGTGAGAGGAGGGAGATATATGAATGTCTATTCAACTTCTTAAAAATTTGGAAAGAAATAGAGAAATAGATGATTAGCCCAATCAGAGTAGACTTAACTAAAATATCTCTTTCATCCCTTGTTTTAAGCAAAATTAATTGCTACATTTCTTCATGTTGGCAAATACCCAGCTTACCCCTCAAATTTTCAAATTGACTAGCATCAAGTGCCTTGGTAAAAATGTCAGCCAATTGTAGTTCAGTGGCAACATGTTCCAGTTTAATCGCCTTTTCCTCCACAAGATCTCTGATGAAGTGATGTCTAATGTCAATATGCTTGGTCCTGCTATGCTGAATAGGATTCTTGGAAATGTTGATAGTACTCAGATTGTCACAGTACAATGTCATGACATCTTGTGTGACATTATACTCAGTAAGCATCTGTTTCATCCAGATCATTTGAGAACAGCTACTACCAGTTGCTATGTATTCAGCTTCAGCAGTAGATAGAGACACACAATTCTGTTTCTTGCTGAACTAGGAGACAAGATTATTTCCCAAGAAGAAACATCCTCCAGATGTGCTCTTTCTATCATCAGCACTTCCAGCCTAATCAGTATCACAGTAACCAGACAGAGTTGGTTCACATCCATGAGAGTACATCAAGCCATAGTTGGAAGTTCCACTCACATACTTCAGAATTCTTTTCACTTGGTTGACATGACTTACTTTGGGTTCAGCCTGGTATCTTGCACATACTCCAACTGCAAAATCAATGTCAGGTCTGCTGGCTGTTAAGTATAGCAGACTTCCTATCATGCTTCTGTACAAGCTTTGGTCCACATTAACCCCACTTGAATCTTTGGACATCTTTAAATGAGTAGGTGCAGAAGTCCTTTTGTGACTGGCATTCTCCATTCCAAACTTATTGACAATGTTCTTTGCATACTTGCTTTGAGACAGAAAAATTGAGTCTTCCATCTGTGTGACTTGTAGTCCAAGAAAGTAGGTCAATTCTCCCATGAGGCTCATTTGAAATTCAGCTTGCATCTGGTCAGCAAAATGTTTAACCATTTTATCTGACATTCCCCCAAACACTATGTCATCAACATAGATTTGAGCTACCATTATCTTTCCTCCTTCATTTTTGACAAAAAGAGTTTTATCCAAGCCTCCTTTCCTGTATCCTTTGTCAGAGAGGAATTTTGTCAACCTGTCATACCAGGCCCTAGGAGCTTGTTTCAGGCCATATAAAGCTTTCCTCAATTTGTAGACATGATCAGGGCAGTTTGGATCCACAAATCCTTTAGGTTGTTCCACATATACTTCCTCATTTAAGTACCCATTAAGGAAGGCACTCTTTACATCCACCTGAAATAGCTTGAACTTAAGGAGACAAGCATTCCCCAATAGGAGTCTGATTCATTCCAGTCTGGCTACAGGAGAAAAAGTCTCATCGAAATCAACCCCTTCAACTTGAGTGTATCCTTGAGCAACAAGTCTTGCCTTATTCCTAGTGACAACTCCTTCAGCATCTGATTTATTCTTGTAGATCCATTTTGTGCCAATGATGTTTGTTCCTCCTGGTCTAGGAACTAACTCCCATACTTCATGTTGCTTGAATTGGTTCAATTCATCTTGCATTGCTCCAATCCAGTATTCATCAGTTAAAGCCTCCTTAACATTTCTTGGTTCAATCTTAGATACAAAGCAAGAGTTTGTGATGGTTTCTCTAGATCTTGTAATGACTCCACTGTTAGGATCTCCTATGATGAGTTCCTTAGGATGATCTTTCTGAATTCTGATGGAAGGGTCTTTGTTAGCTTCCTTTGATTCAGACTCTGATAAAGTAGTTTTAGGAACATCATCCTTTTGAGTTGAGGTCTCAAAGAATGTCTCAACATCATATGGGACATTTGTTTCCTCATGGTAATCATCAACTATGACATTTATAGATTACATCATAACTTTGGTCCTGGAATTGAATACCCTATATGCTCTGCTGTTGGTAGAGTATCCTAGGAATATTCCTTCATCACTTTTATGGTCCATCTTTCTCCTTTATTCACGATCTGTCAGAATATAGCATTTGCTTCCTGTGATCGGTGGATCTGGAACTGACTGTTTAACGCTGGTTCGCGAAATGTCGCGGAAGCAAGAGTCGCCACCGTCTTTTATTTTCTCCAAATGGAAAGGACAAAAGCACAGAAAAATTCCTTATAGAGATTGCTCTCGGTTCGGGAGGTAGATTATAGAAAGGGAAGGTGTTAGCACCCTTTCTATCCATGGTTATCCATGGGCTCTTAGATACTTGCTCATTTGTGTTTTCAAAAATGGTTTGTTTGCTTTTCAACTGTGGGTTTTAAAGAGTTTCTTTGAAAATTCCAGTTCGACTCTTGTATCGGTCCTCAAGAGTGTTTGAAAAATTGCTTTCGAAAGCTTTTTGAAAAGGTGTCGGTGTGAAAAGTATTTTTTTGAATTTGTTTTGAAATTAGAGCAAGTATCTAGAGTCGTCTACCTACCCTAAGGAATTCGTCTGTGTAAAGGTCCTTTAAAGTAGCGCCATCCCACCATTGAGAGGTAGGTAGCACCACCGTTGGAGGTGTTCGGGTCAATTCGAAGTTCGGGACATGGTGATCACCGGAGCAATAGGAAGACACCTTAGAAGCTACCCTCATGCCAGGTTCCCGGATCATGAGGACTTACTAAAACATCCTCTACTCGACGACCACCTTTCGAGAGGCAAGGCAACAATGAGGCGTACCCTAGGGGTGGTGTGTGATTTGTGTGTCGTTTTCAGATATTTTTGTCTTTTGTCATGGGTGATCTACGCATTTGTTTTTATTTTGTTATTCATTCTTGCATGCCATTATCAACAGTTAAAAAAGTTGCGGAAATATAAAGTTCCTAAACTATTACAAAGGCGCGGGTCCATATCGCCAAATTTAATCCAGGACCCGATTTGACATAAAATAAAGAAATAAAGTAAAGTGCGAAAGATATAAAATGTCAGAGTTACATGGCTTTGGGAGAATTACATTAATATTATAAGAAATAAAATAAAATGCGCGAATTGAATTAAAATTGAAAGCGAGGGCGTTGGACCCTTTTTAATGAAATTAAATTATTATTAACAAATTAACTAAAATAAAATAAAAAGAAATTATTTTTTGGGAGGTTTTTTGTATTTATGAATTTTTTATAAGAGAATTAAACAAAATTAAGAAATTAATTAATTAACCCTAATTCTACAATTTTTATTTATTAAGAAAAACATGTTAAAATTAAACCTAAAATTAAATTAATTAATTAATGGCAAGTTTTATTTACAAAGATAATATTAAATAATTAATTATGGTGAGAGAAAAAGAAAAAGAATGGAAAATTACTTGAAACCCTAATTCTACCAATTTGTGGGTTTATTGAAAAATCTTAAAATTAATTCTAGAATTTAAAACTAAGTTAATTAATGAGTTTTATTTACAAAAATATTAAAATAAAATATGTTTTTTGATTTTTTATGACTTTCTGATTTTTATATTATTTTATATTTTATAAAAATAAATTAAATTAAATAATTAAAAAAGAAACAATTGACACAAATAAAATAAAAAGAAAGGAATTGAATTGCAAAACCTTAGGGGGTTCTGTCCCCAATTGTAGGTACCATTAGCATTGTTGGCCCAAGGTTTTAAGGCCTTATTTGACTTTTTCAGGAAGCATGTGGCATGTTTGACCAACGTCCAGGGTGTTCTCCAAATCTGGGCCTTTAGATTGGTATCAATAAGCGCGTGGCACGCCTGGAGGAGGGACGTATGGTGGTCTTCAGAGAGCCAACTGCATAGAATGACATTAAGAAAAATATTATGGAAAGGGAGGGGGACCTGGGGTTCGAACCCAGGTCCTAGAGATTACCAATGCACATGCCTGCCACTTTAACCAACGAAGCGCTTTATTTATAATGTAACTAATAAATAATATGAAATAAAACAAGAGTTAGTGGGGCGTTTTCGCGCGAAATTTGAACGAGCTAACCACCGACCTACACATCATCATCTTCTCCCATGGCTTTTGTACCTGAAACAAAAATACATTTAAATAGCGGGGGTTTTAAACCCCCACTAAGTAACAAGTGCAAAAATAACGATTAGCACATGGTGGCTCATAAATTGAGCGCGAGGTGTGTGTTCAAATCGTCCAAGCCTCCTGAATTGAATGGTCTAGGTCTCACGTCCTAATTTTTCCCTAACTGAGAAACCCCAATTCAAGGTTTTGAAAACCCTAGGCGTCGTTCATGGTGAAATCGCGTATGGGCAATGATTCTTCAATTAAATCATACTGCTAGCTTCAGAATCAACTCATTAGTACAAATCAAGAATAAAAATGCATGGATATGGCCTGAATAATAAAACACGATTATGCAAAAAGAAGGACACAGTCTGCCTTTTAATTACCAATTCTTGATGTTAGGGATGATGTTTTTGATTCAGACACGTTCCTTGAAGCCTCAGGAACACAATGGAATGATTATTTGGCCTTGAATCGCACTGGAAGGTGGTTTTCAGTTTTGGACTTTTTCACAAAAAACTCAAACTTGGTTCTTCTCTTCTGGCGCAGCTTAGAGGTTATGTGCACTAGGGTTTGCATGAGTATATATGTGTGAATGATTAGGGTAAGGTTTTTGGTCCAAAGAATCAATGAATTGATGGAGAGAATATTTGATTTTCCATGCATATATTTTCAAATCTTTTCATGCATATTTGCTACCAAATCATGGCAAATCACATTGATTCTTTCCCTATCTAATAATGCACGAAAATCTGAAGTTATTCCATGCATAAAAAGATTTAAAAAACTTGCCTTGGTATTTTCCACATATTTATTTTAATTAAATGAATTATTAGCAATTAAAAATTCAAATAAATAAATAAAAATGATAAAAAACTTCCCTTTGGGCCAAATGGTCGTGCACATGCCTTGGATGATGGATTTTGGAAGAAAAAGAGGCCCATTAGCAATTTTAAGGCATTTGAAGCAAAGTTGACTTTTCAAAATACCCAACTTCCACAAGGCATATCTTGCTCAATTTTTAAGCTTTGCTCATTTTCTTGGACATTTTGGAAAGGACTTTGATTCATCTAACCAATGTATTTTGTCCCATGTCATTTTGATTTACCAATCTCAAGTTATGGCCTTTGACTGAAAGTCCCTTTTTGTTGACTTTTGAAAATGACCTATAATGTTGAAATTGATAACTTTTTGTGAGAGCATTTCTTGGACTTGAAGTGTGAAGAGGAGTTGTAGGAAATGTCTTTCTATTCAAAATGAGCTTTGGATGGAATTTTTCTGATAATCCATGTGGAAGTTATGCCTTGGTCAAGTTACAGTTGACTTTTTCAACTGTCCAAATATGGAAACTTTTGCATCTTGAGACTTTTTGAGCCAAGCTTTGAGAATCATGATCAAGCATTGATCAAATGATGTTTGTGGCTTCAAAATGAGATGTTGACCAAAAATTTGAACTTTTGACTGTCAAATGACCATTTTGCCCCTGCAGTTGACTGTAGAGCAATTAGGGTTTTTGACTGTGCAATTTTGTGCTGTAAGTCTTGAAACTTGGTATGAGGATGCTTAACCATGTTTATAGGCATATGGGACTTGATTGGACCCTTGGAAACTTCATTTTCTTTGTTAGAACCAAAACCCTAGTTTTTGACTGTTAGGAGGCCCTTGCACTATGCAACCCCTTGGGGAATTTTGAAGCTTGCTCTTTGCAAATTTTGAAGAATATGGGAGGGAAAATTTTGGGGTACAACAGTTGCCCCTGTTCAATCTTCTTAGACCTGAGGATGCAGATTGGCTGACGTGCCTTTCGTAATCCGAAGGTGGAAGATGATTGAACACTAGAGTGCCCAGAAATTTGCGCTCACATAGTAGCAGTGTGATGGTGAATGGGCTTATAGATGCCATTTGGAGATTAATGGATAGGATGATGGGCTTATAGATGCCATGCTAAGAGGTGATGGAAGATGGATGGGCTTACAGATGCCATCTGGATGTTGATCGCATAAGAGATTCCTTAGCGAGAGCTTGCGTACCTGCAAAAGGAAAAATGATTACCTGACCCGTTACAGGAGCTGGTCTTCAAATTCTTTGCATAGATGTGTCCTGACTGGTTACAGGAGCTGGATCTGGATCTTCAAACAGTGATGAACGAACCAGGGATGGTTACTACCTCAACAGGAACGGTGAGAGAACCTTGGATGATTACTACCTCAACAGGAACGCTGAGAGAATCTTGGGTGACTTCAACCTCAACAGTAACGCTGAGAGAATCTTGGGGCGATTACTACCTCCGCAGTAACGGGGAGAGAATCTTGGGGACGATTACTACCTCCGCAGTAACGGGGAGAGAACCATAGGCGACTACAACCTCAACAGTAACGTTGAGAGAATCTTGGATATCTTCTACTGAGTCTTTATCAGAAAAATCTGTTAGGGGTCGATTTAGCTGGACTAGAGAAGGCCTTGGACTGGATAAGAAACAAAAAAATCTTAGGGTCGATTTAACTGAACCGGTCTAGGTCTTGAAATCTTCAACTGGATAAGAAACAGGGAGATCTTAGGGTCGATCTGACTGAACCAGAGAAGGCCTTTGACTGGATAAGAAACAGAGAAATCTTAGGGTCGATTTAACTGAACCGGTCTAGGTCTTGAAATCTTCAACTGGATAAGAAACAGGGAGATCTTAGGGTCGATCTGACTGAACCAGAGAAGGCCTTTGACTGGATAAGAAACAGAGAAATCTTAGGGTCGATTTAACTGAACCGGTCTAGGTCTTGAAATCTTCAACTGGATAAGAAACAGGGAGATCTCAGGGTCGATCTGACTGAACCAGAGAAGGCCTTTGACTGGATAAGAAACAAAAAAATCTTAGGGTCGATTTAACTGAACCGGTCTAGGTCTTGAAATATAACTGAGAACTTAACTGAATCTTTCCTGAAAGGTGAAGGTCAGTTATATGCAATGCATGATATGGATCAAGCAATGATGTTCTCAATATAAATGAGGTTTGTGAGATATGATGCGTATATGCATGCTACAATGATGTATGTGATGTTTATGAATGTATCTTTGTCGTCCAGGAAAGTAAATCCTTGACAGGTGCCGGGAAGTCACTCCTGGGCTGATGTTTAGAGAATAGATCTTTGCTTCCGCTGGGGATGATAGCTGCAAGAATACCGGTAGGAGAAGATAACTCCGTTGGGGAATGAACTTGGCGAATGGATTACTCTGCAGGGAGAACAGTACTCTAGTGATCTTGCTGGGAAGCAATACCCTGTGGGGAGAGAGGTACTTTGTTGAGTTGTTGATAATAACTTGCTGGGGATACCCTTGTTGTGTTGGAAGTGTTAAAAGACGTCGCTGGGGGTAAGAAGACTTTGCCGAGGACGAACTTTCCGTGGCTTTTGGCTGAGGATAACCCAGTTATATCCTGGTAAGGAAATAACTCTTTGAATAAAGTCGGGCGACGCGTTCGTGCTCTGCGGGGATAAGCTTCCAGAATCTACTGGGGATCAGCTTACTGCTTGGGGAGATGGTTCAACTTTCCTGGGGAAATCTGGATTGGACTCTCCTGGGGGAAGTTTTGAACTGTACCGGGAAGTAACTCCATTGAATGTTTGATATACCACCGGGGAACAATCTTTAGGTCAAGACTGCCGGGGATGCTTGTTAAGAATACATGTACTGCTGGAGAATGTTGAGATCTGCGGGGAATACCCAACTTCCTTAAGGTTGATAATATAGCTTGGCTTGATGGGAGTATACTGCTTGCTGGCTCACTCTCTGGGGAATTAAGATATCTGGTTGTATTCTTCAGCTGAACCTACCTTGATACCTTTGGAGGATAGAACAATTAGATGGCTTAGACAACTCTTTATTGCCCCTGTTTCTAATGTTACCTATAATTAATCCTTTGTTTTCGTATGCAAATATTCATGAGTTAGCAAATTATTGTCAATGCATATATCACAAATTGAACCTTGGACTTTCTTCGCAAAACAAAACAGAAAAGGAAAACAATTGGCAATTTTAACTGAAAAGTATATTTGTATTGATTTTGAATTTGCCTGTAAATAGGCGTTTTATGTACAAGAGGCTTGACGTCCTAGTAAGAGAACGCCGCCGAACAAAAGAGTTTATACAAATTTGTACAAGAGAAAATAAAACAGCTGTGTGAAATGAATGATCCACTGGGTTTCAACTCTGATATTGCCTTTATAACTCCGAGCGTCTCATCACTTGATGACCTTAGTTGAAGGTGAAGCTGACTGATCGATGCCGTCTGAACTTGATGTAGATACCGGATTCCGGATGCAAAGTGATCCAATGAGACATAGTATTACGCTTTATCCCTAACTTTTGCCTGGACCGCCCTTTCGGGTTTTCAGTCCACCGGGATACCCATTTTTGCCCAAGCCGCCTTTTCAGGTTTTCGACTTGCCGGGTGTACAGATTTTTCATTTCATCCCTTCATTTTGCCCGAACCCTTTTGGTTCTCCGGGAAGCCCTAATTTTTTCCTAGGCATGTCAGCCTAGCGGGTCTTTTTTCATGCGTAGTATCTTTTTACTATGTCTGCATTGGCGGGGTGAGGAAGGTCGTCACCATCCATGTTGGTTAGAATCATGGCTCCTCCTGAGAACACATGTTTAACCACAAATGGCCCTTCGTACGTAGGGGTCCATTTGCCCCTTGGATCACTCTGAGGAAGGATGATTCGCTTGATTACCAGATCCCCAACTTGATATTCCTGTGGTCTGACCTTTTTGTTAAATGCCCTGATCATCCGTTTTTGGTACGTCCGACCATGGCAGATAGCAGCAAGTCTCTTTTCATCAATAAGGTTTAATTGATCAAGTCGTGTCTGGATCCAATCATCTTCGTTCAGATTTGCATCCTTCATTATCCGGAGAGAGGGTATTTGCACTTCGATCGGCAAGACTGCTTCCATACCATAAACCAAGGAGAAAGGAGTTGCCCCGGTTGACGTCCTGGCTGAGGTACGGTACCCATGTAGAGCGAACGGTAACATCTCGTGCCAATCTTTATAAGTCACTGTCATCTTCTGCACAATTTTCTTGATATTTTTATTTGCTACTTCTACAGCCCCATTCATCTTCGGTCTGTAAGGAGAAGAATTATGGTGTTGTATCTTAAACTGCTCGCAGAGCTCAGTGATCATCTTGTTATTGAGATTGGTGCCGTTATCTGTAATAATTCTTTCTGGGACACCGTATCGACAGATCAGGTTGTGCCGAATGAACCGTGCCACAACCGTCTTGGTTACCGTAGCGTAGGAAGCTGCTTCAACCCACTTCGTAAAATAATCAATCGCTACCAGGATGAAGCGATGCCCGTTAGATGCCGTAGGTTTAATCTCACCGATCATATCTATGCCCCACATTGCAAACGGCCAAGGCGCAGTCAGAACATTCAGAGGAACTGGAGGAACATGAACCTTGTCTGCATATATCTGGCATTTATGGCATGTCCGGGAATGTTGGTAGCAGTCAGCTTCCATGGTGGACCAAAAATACCCTGCCCAAAGGATCTTCTTTGCCATAGTGTGTCCGCTGGAATGTGTACCAAAGGTCCCTTCATGTAGCTCTTCCATGATCCTTTCTGCTTCAGTCTTATCCACACAACGCAATAAGGTTGAATCATGGTTTCGCTTATACAAGATGCCGTTGCTAAGGAAGAACTTCGCTGCGAACCTTCTCAGAAACTTTTTATCGTTGACAGATGCACCTTCCGGGTATTCCTGAGCTTCCAAATATCTCTTCACCTCATGGTACCAAGGCTTCTCAGTCACCAATTCGGTCTCGAGATCACAACAGTAGGCCGATTCGTCCAGTTTCCAGATGATGATCCGGGGAGCCTCGTTGTCCCATTTGACCTTGAACATAGAAGACATCGTAGCTAACGCGTCCGCCAGCTGATTCTCCTCTCTTGGAAAGTGTTCAAAGGTTATCTTCGTGAAGTGAGGGATCAACGCCAACACACATTCTCTGTAAGGAATAAGATTCGGATGTTTCATATCCCACTCTCCTTTGATCTGATTGATCACGAGAGCGGAATCTCCGAAGACACTCAGAAACTTGATCCTTAAGTCGATCGCAGCTTGGAGACCCATGATGCATGCCTCATACTCCTCCATGTTGTTGGTACAGTTGAAACATAGTCGGGCAGTGAGTGGAGTATGAGTGCCTTGAGGAGATATGATCACAGCGCCGATACCATTACCCAAAGCATTGGAGGCTCCGTCAAAGTGCATAGACCATCGGGATCCTTCCTCAGGTCCTTCATCCGGTCCAGGTACTTCACAATCAGTCACTATCATGATGCTCTCGTCCGGAAACTCAAAGTTCATTGACTGATAGTCGTCTACTGCCTGGTGTGCCAAGTGGTCTGCCAATACACTTCCCTTGATGGCTTTCTGGGTCGTGTACTGAATGTCGTATTCTGTCAAGATCATTTGCCATCTTGCTATTCTCCCAGACAGAGCAGGCTTTTCAAATATGTACTTTATAGGATCCATCTTTGAGATCAACAAGGTAGTGTGAGTCAGCATATACTGTCTCAGCCGGCGAGCAGCCCATACCAAAGCGCAGCAAGTTTTCTCAAGCAGTGAGTATCGGGTCTCACAGTCGGTAAACTTTTTGCTAAGGTAATAAAAGGCATGCTCTTTTCGGCCAGACTCGTCATGCTGCCCCATCACACACCCCATTGAGTTGTCAAGTACTGTCAGGTATAATATCAGAGGTCTCCCCTCAACTGGTGGCATAAGGATGGGTGGTTCTTGGAGATACTCCTTGATTCTGTCAAAAGCAGCCTGACATTCATCATTCCAACGTACTACCTGATCTTTCTTCAGCAGCTTGAAGATTGGCTCACAGGTAGCAGTTAGGTGTGAGATGAACCGAGCAATGTAATTCAGGCGTCCTAAAAAGCCTCTGACCTCTTTCTCTGTTTTAGGAGCTGGCATCTCTTGAATAGCTTTGACCTTGGCAGGGTCCACTTGAATACCCTTATCGCTTACAACGAAGCCTAGCAACTTTCCAGATCTTACCCCGAAGGTGCACTTGTTCGGGTTCAACCTTAGCTTGTACAATTTCAACCGGTCAAACAACTTCTGTAGATGGTCTAGGTGCTCTTCTTCAGTCTGGGACCTTGCGATCATGTCGTCAACATACACTTCTATCTCATGATGGATCATGTCATGAAATAAAGCAACCATGGCACGTTGGTAGGTTGCCCCAGCGTTCTTCAGTCCAAAAGGCATGACCTTGTAGCAGAAGGTGCCCCACTGAGTAACAAAGGTAGTCTTTTCCATGTCTTCAGGTGCCATCTTGATCTGATTGTAGCCTGAAAAACCATCCATGAAAGAGAACACCTTATGTTGAGCTGTATTATCAACAAGGACATCAATGTGAGGTAGAGGGAAGTCATCTTTGTGGCTGGCCCTCTTCAGATCCCTATAGTCAACACACATTCTGACCTTTCCGTCTTTCTTTGGTACCGACACCACATTAGCAACCCACTGCGGGTAAGAAGTCACTGCAAGGAACCCGACATCAAACTGTTTCATAACCTCGGCTTTGATCTTCTCAGACATCTCTGGACGCATACGGCGGACCTTTTGCTTAACTGGAGGGCAATCTTCCTTGGTAGGCAAGTGATGGACCACAATATCGGTATCCAACCCGGGCATGTCTTCGTAGGACCAGGCGAAGATCTCCATATAATCATGTAGCATCTGAGTTAACCGTTGCTTCACGCTGAGCTCTAGGTTGGCACCAATCTTTACCTCCTTCCTGTCCGTCTCAGTACCCAGATTTATTGTTTCCACTGGCTCTTCATGTGGTTGAATTGCCCTCTCTTCCTGAAGTAACAGTCTTGCAAGCTCGCCAGGCACTTCGCAATCATCTTCACCTTCGTCTTCGACTAAGTTGATCGGATTTTCGAAGTCATAACTGGCAGTAGCAGAGTCGTTACCAGTGAGATCCAGAGTGGATTGAAACCTGTATGAGTGAGTGTGTGTAAATACAGCTGTTTTGAAATATATAAAGGAAGGAAAGACAGAAAAGGAGCATAAGATTTGAAATGCGAGAAAACGTCCAAGATCTTTATTTATGATATATGAAATGACAATTTATATGCCCTCACAAATGAAGCCACGGTGCCCCGGGTAAGACACCGGGCCATAGAGTTCAATTTTTTGTTTATTACAAATAACAAAACAAAGAAGTTTATTACTGCGTAACAAAAGTAACAGGAGTATGGTCTTTGGCAATCCAATTGGTCAATCCGCAATCAGTTGTCGGGTAGATCCAGCTATTGAACTCAGCTTCATCCACTTCACTATTCTCCCCAACAACATTCACTCCTGGGTTGGTAATAAGCACAGGAGGTCTTCTAGTCTTTGCCTTCCGCATAGCTTTTTGTCCCTCTGCAGTAAAACCCAGTCCAAACTTGTCAGTTTTCTGTGTAAAGTCAGGGAGCCTGCCCCAGTTAGCACATTCACCTTTCTGAATCACAGCCCGGACATCCTTTAGGGAAGCCATCTTCAAAGGAACCTCCTCTTCGACCGCTGTTTCTGCTGCTGCTAAAGTTGGAAGTACCTCTTCGAAATGCTGAAAGGGGGTTTCAATAAACTCCCCGTCCATCTCAATGTACCTGAAAGAATTCAAATGGCTCACCATATACTGCTCTTCTCCCTGCACAGTGACGATTTTCCCTCTGACAGGGTATTTTAGCTTCTGGTGCAAGGTAGAGGTCACTGCCCCAGCTTTGTGGATCCAAGGTCGACCCAGTAGACAAGAATAAGATGGACGGATATCCATCACATAAAAAGTAGAGTCGAATACTTGAGATTCCACACGAATAGGAATATCCACCTCTCTATGAACCATCCTCTTGGAACCGTCAAAGGCTCTGACGATAATATTGCTAGGCTTCAGCTCCAGGCCTTCACAATCCAAACGGTCTAAGGCTTTCTTGGGTAGCACATTCAGGGAAGACCCAGTGTCCACCAACACATGTGCCAGAGTAGTGCCCCTGCATTCGATAGAGACATGTAGGGCGTCATTGTGGTCTCTTCCCTTGGCAGTAAGGTCAGCATCTGAGAAACCCAAGCCATTGTCCGCTGTCAGATTTGCTACGCAATCAGTAAATTGGACTGCAGATGTCTCCTGTGGCACATGGGCCGTCTTGAGGAATGAAATCAGAGCCTTAGCGTGGGCCTCTGAGCACAATAGTAAGGAGAGCATGGAGATCTTGGAGGGCGTATGCCCCAGCTGCTCGACAACATTAAAGTCACTTTTCTTGATTATTTTTAGAATTTCCTCCATCTCTTGTTGGGAGGCCTCAGCAGTTACAGGTCTTGGTGCCTCCATCCGGGCAGGCTCATCTTCAATCCCTTCGCCCCGAGCATTGGATGACTCGGCAGCAGGGGAAACAACTTAATCAGAAACAGGAACAGGTACCCTTGTAGGTGTTATTGTGAGGGGTCTTCGAGCAGCGGGTGGTGCAATGTCAGGCGAGAAGAGCCTGCCACTGCGGGTAACCTTTGCTGGACCAGTGATATTGCTGATACTAGTGCCAGTGTCGAATTCTTGCTTAATTCCATTCACATACACATCTGCCCCATAGTGCCAGGGGATAGCCTTATCAGATTCGTAGGGGAGAGGCCCCGGAACAGTAATAACAACAAGTGCGACAGTCATGATTTGAACAGGCTTCCTTGGGAGAGCCTTGATTGGATTGTTAAAGATTGTAACCATATAAACTTCTTCTACTGGAACCAACTGAACAACAGACTTCTTGAATAGAATTTCCTTGCTGTCCATTAGGCTTTGGATGCCCAACTTCAGCAAAGGACAACCAGATAGGGAAACAGCACAGAACAGGCAACCCTCACTGCAACCCGGAAATAAACCGGCCAGCAGTAGGTTCCTCTTGACAGTCATTAAGTGAGTAGCCACATCATCCACAAAAACGGCGTATACATCTTCATCAACAGCATTTACCCCATGTTGGGGCATAGGGGCAGTCACCACATTCGGCCTCTCAGGCGCTTCAAACTGTATCTCTTTTGCATCGATAAGGTCTTGCACCTTATTCCTCAAGGCCCAACAGTCATCAGTGGAATGCCCCGGGCTATCGGAGTGATAAGCACAGCGGGCATTTGGGTTGTATTTGGGAGAAGCAGTATTCACAACCTTCGGGGATTCTCTGACAGTCACTAGATTGGTGGACAGCCACTGCGGCAAGATTTGAGATAAAGTCATACTCAAACGGGTAAACTCCCTTCTAGGTCTTTCAGCCCATGGAGGATTGGTTTGCCGAGGAGCGGCATCAGGCTTAGCAATCATCACCGCGTTGACAGATTGGCGGCGCTCAGATTTCTCTTGCCTTCTGGACCCGTATACAGCACTAGCCTCCTTCTTAGAGGGCTTCTTCTCTGAACTTGTAGATGCACCCTTCGGAATCTTACCAGACTTCAACCCAGCCTCAATTCTCTCTCCAGTTAGAATAAGATCAGTAAAACCTGTAGATGAGTTACCGATAAGATGGTTGAAAAATGGCCCAGATAGGGTCCCCAGGAACATGTCTACCAACTCCCGGTCAGTCAACGGAGGCTGCACTCTGCCAGCCAGATCCCTCCACTTCTATGCGTACTCTTTAAAACCTTCGCTTGACCTTAGCGACATACCCTGGAGTTGGGTACGTGTAGGGGCAAGGTCGGCATTATATTGATACTTCTTATAGAAAGCAGTAGCCAACTCCTCCCAGTTACGAACCTTGGTCCCATCCAGTTGATAGAACCATTCGATATGAGTCCCTGAAAGACTCTCCTGGAAGAAGTGGATCCACAAATTCTTGTCCACTGAGTACGGTTGAATCTTCCGCACATAAGACCTGAGATGTAGCTTGGGACAAGACGCCCTGTCATACTTGGTAAAGGATGGTGCTTTGAACTTATGGGGAATGATCACACCAGTAGACAAACCCAAGTCTCCGAAATCCAGCCCAGGCACTTGTTGGATCTCCATAGCATTCAGTCTGTCCTCCAACTGCTTATATCTGTCTTCTGCAGGAGGATACTGTTCCTCATCAAAATCAGTCTCGTTGTCGGAGACTACCGGACTAGGACCTTTTCCCTCTTGGGGACTACCCTTGCCTATAGAAGAACCAGCATCTTCATTCTGCAGAGTGTTTCCAAACCTTCGGCCCGAGCTAAAAAGAACAATTCTCTTCTTCTTGGGGACTACCCATGATTAATTCTTGAAATTGCGCATTCTGCGCCTGAAGAGCCTTGATGGACATCTCAGTTGATGATGAGTCAGGATTCATGATGCTGAAATAAACAGCAAAGAACTGTAAGCAACCTGAAAAGAAGAAAACCTGCTATGCACATGATGAATGATATATGTTTATGCAATGCATTCAAGGGTTCGAAAGTTCAAATTTGTTGTAGACAAAAAAGAACACACGTTATCATTAAGGAAATAATTGTTCAGTACATCAAAGCCTCATGGGCACAAATTACAAAGCGAATCAATCCCAAAAGACACTACGCATCCTCTTTGGAGCAATGTAGGTGTTGAGATTCCTCTCCTCATGCAATAAGCGGGTGAGCTCCAAGACCTTCTTTTCACTAGCATGTAGACTGGTCTCAAGAGAATTCCGTTCTTCCTTAAGCTGGATCCAGCTCTTCTGCATTTCTTCCCAAGATATGGGCATATCAGGATGCTGAATGGTGTAGGACACTTCTCCTTCCAAGACTGGCTCTTTGATTACTGGGAGCATATGAGGATAAGGCATCACTAACTTCTGGGAGCGGGCCCGTACCCACTTGAGATAAGGTTCCAATGGGATGGAGTTCCTGTGCCCCAGTGTCTTGCTGTCTATCCTACTTGGCATCCTCCAGGCTCTGATAAATCTCTGGCGAAGTCCTTGTGCATCGTTGTCGAAGTCAAAAACTATGTCAGGAATTAACATGTCATGAGGGCCATCCCTTCGAGCATAACCAAACTGTCTCCAAGCCAGGCATGGGTTGTAAGTAATACCTCCTCTGATTCCAAGTAAAGGAAAATTAGGGTACTCCCCGCAACGATCAATGATAGTGACATCTTCTCTGGACCGAGGGCACCAATGTATATCTGCATGTGTAAGAGTCATCAACCATTGTGACCATCTCAAACCCTGCTCGTTCTTCAAAACTGATTGTGGAAGGTGCAAAATAAACCACCTTCCCAGGAGAGGAGTGCAACACATAAGGACACCTCTTTTTCTCATGGTTCGAGTGTAACATGAGTGAAGGATGTCCCCCAGCAACGTAGGTATAGGATTCCTGGACATAAAGATCTGAACGGCACTGATATCAATAAGCTGATCTGGGTTAGGGAACAACACCAAACCATAGACAAGGAGGGCCACCACTTCTTCAAAAGCTTGTAAGTCAAGGGAGTTCCAACATTCATGGGCCTTTTCAAACAGAAACCTGGCTAAGAACCCCTTGATACCACTTCTAACTTCCCAATGTCCCTTGAGGTCAGATGATTGTAGGTGCAAGGCTTTAGCAATCTCTTCAAGCTTGGGTTCCTTTTTCGTACCGTTGTAGGGTAGTTGATCAAGGATAGGGATCTTCAGGAGCCGGGAGAACTCCTCCAAGATAGGTACCAGCTGATAGTCCAAGAAGGTGAAACAGTGATGCAGAGGGTCAAAGAACTGGAACAGGACCTTTATCATATCTTCCTCAATGTTGGTATTGACCAAGCTGATGAGTCTTCCATGTCTCTCACTGAATGAAGAGCTCTCGGGAATCCTGGATATAAGCTCCTTAAGCTGAGGAGGGATCCTTACAAGACTGATTTGAATTGTCTTTCTGCGAACAGTTTCCATGTCCTACAAAACAAGAACAAAGATGAAGATTCGAACCCCTGAAATGGTTAGTCAATGCATATGATGCTGGATGATGTCATGATGCTATGATTAAACACACCACAGATATTTACAAAGACAAACATGTAAGGCACACAAGGCACACAAGACAAGCCCTTAGAGTTTAAGGCCAGCATGGGGTCTGGGTAGTACCCTCTTGAAGTTGGTGGGTTCAACCTGTCCTATTAGAAGTAACCGGGTTCTAAGGGTCCCAATATCACGGGATTGCTTTCATTGTTCATCGTTTCGATTTAGCCACTGAACTGGCGACCGAAATATTCCAGGAAAGCAACCCTCAATTGAGTGTAGTATCGAGTATCAACCAACCTCGGACTGCACCAAAGTCAGTTATCTCACTACCCTAACGAGGCCAAGATAGTTCAATTAAGGTTCCTAAGGTCTGTTGATGCTTCATGACACCACGCGGAGGCCCCGTACTCTCCTTGACTGAACTCAAGGGTTACCGGTACACACCAAAGTGCCACATCAACGTAGCAGACTGTTTCAACCATGTCGGTATACCCCGCACAGTTCCCTCACAGCCTTGTTGCTACTTTCTAAGAAGGTATCCCCCAGATCCGGGTTAGGATCTATAGAACTCCCAAGACAGTCCCACAATTTAAAACAAACAAGTGAAAGCAATTGAAAACACAGTGATCTTAGTCCTAAGGTACACCTCACTTTAAAAATTTATCCCCAGCAGAGTCGCCAATTCTGTGATCGGTGGATCTGGAACTGACTGTTTAACGCTGGTTCGCGAAATGTCGCGGAAGCAAGAGTCGCCACCGTCTTTTATTTTCTCCAAATGGAAAGGACAAAAGCACAGAAAAATTCCTTATAGAGATTGCTCTCGGTTCGGGAGGTAGATTATAGAAAGGGAAGGTGTTAGCACCCTTTCTATCCATGGTTATCCATGGGCTCTTAGATACTTGCTCATTTGTGTTTTCAAAAATGGTTTGTTTGGTTTTCAACTGTGGGTTTTAAAGAGTTTCTTTGAAAATTCCAGTTCGACTCTTGTATCGGTCCTCAAGAGTGTTTGAAAAATTGTTTTCGAAAGCTTTTTGAAAAGGTGTCGGTGTGAAAAGTATTTTTTTGAATTTGTTTTGAAATTAGAGCAAGTATCTAGAGTCGTCTACCTACCCTAAGGAATTCGTCTGTGTAAAGGTCCTTTAAAGTAGCGCCATCCCACCATTGAGAGGTAGGTAGCACCACCGTTGGAGGTGTTCGGGTCAATTCGAAGTTCGGGACATGGTGATCATCGGAGCAATAGGAAGACACCTTAGAAGCTACCCTCATGCCAGGTTCCCAGATCATGAGGACTTACTAAAACATCCTCTACTCGACGACCACCTTTCGAGAGGCAAGGCAACAATGAGGCGTACCCTAGGGGTGGTGTGTGATTTGTGTGTCGTTTTCAGATATTTTTGTCTTTTGTCATGGGTGATCTACGCATTTGTTTTTATTTTGTCATTCATTCTTGCATGCCATTATCAACAGTTAAAAAAGTTGCGGAAATATAAAGTTCCTAAACTATTACAAAGGCGCGGGTCCACATCGCCAAATTTAATCCAGGACCCGATTTGACATAAAATAAAGAAATAAAGTAAAGTGTGAAAGATATAAAATGTCCGA
Source organism: Vicia faba (assembly GCA_948472305.1). Taxonomy (NCBI): domain Eukaryota; kingdom Viridiplantae; phylum Streptophyta; class Magnoliopsida; order Fabales; family Fabaceae; genus Vicia; species Vicia faba. Next base: position 703,981,842 of record OX451741.1, on the reverse strand, counting down.
GTTACATGGCTTTGGGAGAATTACATTAATATTATAAGAAATAAAATAAAATGCGCGAATTGAATTAAAATTGAAAGCGAGGGCGTTGGACCCTTTTTAATGAAATTAAATTATTATTAACAAATTAACTAAAATAAAATAAAAAGAAATTATTTTTTGGGAGGTTTTTTGTATTTATGAATTTTTGATAAGAGAATTAAACAAAATTAAGAAATTAATTAATTAACCCTAATTCTACAATTTTTATTTATTAAGAAAAACATGTTAAAATTAAACCTAAAATTAAATTAATTAATTAATGGCAAGTTTTATTTACAAAGATAATATTAAATAATTAATTATGGTGAGAGAAAAAGAAAAAGAATGGAAAATTACTTGAAACCCTAATTCTACCAATTTGTGGGTTTATTGAAAAATCTTAAAATTAATCCTAGAATTTAAAACTAAGTTAATTAATGAGTTTTATTTACAAAAATATTAAAATAAAATATGTTTTTTGATTTTTTATGACTTTCTGATTTTTATATTATTTTATATTTTATAAAAATAAATTAAATTAAATAATTAAAAAAGAAACAATTGACACAAATAAAATAAAAAGAAAGGAATTGAATTGCAAAACCTTAGGGGGTTCTGTCCCCAATTGTAGGTACCATTAGCATTGTTGGCCCAAGGTTTTAAGGCCTTATTTGACTTTTTCAGGAAGCATGTGGCATGTTTGACCAACGTCCAGGGTGTTCTCCAAATCTGGGCCTTTAGATTGGTATCAATAAGCGCGTGGCACGCCTGGAGGAGGGACGTATGGTGGTCTTCAGAGAGCCAGCTGCATAGAATGACATTAAGAAAAATATTATGGAAAGGGAGGGGGACCTGGGGTTCGAACCCAGGTCCTAGAGATTACCAATGCACATGCCTGCCACTTGAACCAACGAAGCGCTTTGTTTAAAATGTAACTAATAAATAATATGAAATAAAACAAGAGTTAGTGGGGCGTTTTCGCGCGAAATTTGAACGAGCTAACCACCGGCCTACACATCATCATCTTCTCCCATGGCTTTTGTACCTGAAACAAAAATACATTTAAATAGCGGGGGTTTTAAACCCCCACTAAGTAACAAGTGCAAAAATAACGATTAGCACATGGTGGCTCATAAATTGAGCGCGAGGTGTGTGTTCAAATCGTCCAAGCCTCCTGAATTGAATGGTCTAGGTCTCACGTCCTAATTTTTCCCTAACTGAGAAACCCCAATTCAAGGTTTTGAAAACCCTAGGCGTCGTTCATGGTGAAATCGTGTATGGGCAATGATTCTTCAATTAAATCATACTGCTAGCTTCAGAATCAACTCATTAGTACAAATCAAGAATCAAAATGCATGGATATAGCCTGAATAATAAAACACGATTATGCAAAAAGAAGGACACAGTCTTCCTTTTAATTACCAATTCTTGATGTTAGGGATGATGTTTTTGATTCAGACACGTTCCTTGAAGCCTTAGGAACATAATGGAATGATTATTTGGCCTTGAATCGCACTGGAAGGTGGTTTTCAGTTTTGGACTTTTTCACAAAAAACTCAAACTTGGTTCTTCTCTTCTGGCGCAGCTTAGAGGTTATGTGCACTAGGGTTTGCATGAGTATATATGTGTGAATGATTAGGGTAAGGTTTTTGGTCCAAAGAATCAATGAATTGATGGAGAGAATATTTGATTTTCCATGCATATATTTTCAAATCTTTTCATGCATATTTGCTACCAAATCATGGCAAATCACATTGATTCTTTCCCTATCTAATAATGCACGAAAATCTGAAGTTATTCCATGCATAAAAAGATTTAAAAAACTTGCCTTGGTATTTTCCACATATTTATTTTAATTAAATGAATTATTAGCAATTAAAAATTCAAATAAATAAATAAAAATGATGAAAAACTTCCCTTTGGGCCAAATGGTCGTGCACATGCCTTGGATGATGGATTTTGGAAGAAAAAGAGGCCCATTAGCAATTTTAAGGCATTTGAAGCAAAGTTGACTTTTCAAAATACCCAAAAATTTCCCAACTTCCACAAGGCATATCTTGCTCAATTTTTAAGCTTTGCTCATGTTCTTGGACATTTTGGAAAGGTATTTGAGTCCTATAACCAATGTATTTGGTCCTATGTCATTTAGATTTACCAATCTCAAGTTATGGCCTTTGACTTAAAGTCCCTTATTGTTGACTTTTGAAAATGACCTATAATGTTGAAATTGATAACTTTTTGTGAGAGCATTTCTTGGACTTGAAGTGTGAAGAGGAGTTGTAGGAAATGTCTTTCTCTTCAAAATGAGCTTTGGATGGAATTTTTCTGATAATCCATGTCGAAGTTATGCCTTGGTCAAGTTACAGTTGACTTTTTCAACTGTCCAAATATGGAAACTTTTGCATCTTGAGACTTTTTGAGCCAAGCTTTGAGAATCATGATCAAGCATTGATAAAATGATGTTTGTGGCTTCAAAATGAGATGTTGACCAAAAATTTGAACTTTTGACTGTCAAATGACCATTTTGCCCCTGCAGTTGACTGTAGAGCAATTAGGGTTTTTGACTGTGCAATTTTGTGCTGTAAGTCTTGAAACTTGGTATGAGGATGCTTGACCATGTTTATAGGCATATGGGACTTGATTGGACCCTTGGAAACTTCATTTTCTTTGTCAGAACCAAAACCCTAGTTTTTGACATTTAGGAGGCCCTTGCACTGTGCAACCCCTTGGGGAATTTTGAAGCTTGCTCTTTGCAAATTTTGAAGAATATGGGAGGGCAAATTTTGGGGTACAACACTTCCAAAGACATGGAAGTACTTCACTGTAGGCTTTCTTCCTTTCCAAAGTTCATAAATGGTGGAGGATGTTCCCTTTCTCAAGGTGACCCTGTTATGGACATAACAGGCTGTATTCATAGCTTCAGCCCAAAAATGAATAGGAAGTCTTTTGGCATGTATCATTGCTCTGGCAGATTCCTGTATAGTCCTGTTTTTCCTTTCCACAACTCCATTTTGTTGAGGAGTTATGGGTGAAGAGAATTCATGATTAATTCCTTCTGAGGAGCAGAACTCATCAAACTTACTGTTTTCAAATTCCTTGCCATGATCACTTCTGATTCTGACAATGCATCCTTCTTTTTCTCTTTGAATTCTTTTGCACAGTTCCTTAAATACTTCAAATACATCAGACTTTTCCCTAATGAAGTTAATCCAGGTGAATCTGGAAAAATCATCCACAACAACATAGGCATATCTTTTTCCACCAAGACTTTCCACCTGCATTGGTCCCATCAGATCCATATGTAGAAGTTCTAGCACCTTAGAGGTGGTCAGATGTATTGGCTTTGGATGTGACATTCTAGTTTGCTTTCCAACCTGACATTCACCACAGACTCTCCCTTCATCAATTTGAAGCCTTGGAATCCCTCTGACTGCCTCCATGGATATAATCCTTTTCATTCCTCTTAGATGTAAATGACCAAGTTTTTGGTGCCACAGTTTCACTTCTTTTTCTTCTTTGGCAATAGAGCACACAGAAGAATAATTAGTGTTCTCAGACTCCCATAAGTAACAATTGTCCTTAGATCTGACTCCTCTCATTACAACCTCTTGTTTTTCATTAGTTACAAGACATTCAGACTTGGTGAAGTTGACCTTGAATCCTAGATCATATAATTGACTGATACTTATGAGATTAGCAGTCAAGCCTTTTACCAGCAACACTTCATTTAGGTTTGGAACTCCAGGGCAGTCCAAGTTTCCAACTCCTTTGATTTCTCCTCTAGCACCATCTCCAAAAGTCACATAACTAGTAGTATGAGGTTTAACATTATTGAGAAGATTCTTGATTCCAGTCATGTGTTTATAGCATTCACTGTCAAAGTACCAGTCTTCCTTTGCAGAGACTCTAAGGGAGGTGTGAGCTATCAGGGCTGCAGACTTTTTTTCCCACTGTTGAGTATATGGTGCCTTGTTAGACTTAGGTTTGACAACTGGGGTCTGATTAGGATATCCATATAGTCTGAAGCAGAATGGCTTTATGTGACCAAACCTTCCACAATGATGACATCTCCATCTTTGATACTTTTTCTTCATATTTATCTGTTCTCGATGTTGAGTGTTATGTTGTGACATGTGATTTGACATTTGTTTATCATGTCTGATCTTCTTCTTGTCTACAATAGATTTCTTTGATGCCACAAATCCTAGACTAGACTTGTTTCCCACATTTTGTCCAACCTGAAGGATTTCTTCTAATTTGTCAGTTCCATTTGTCAGTATCTTGATAGATTTGGTCATCTGGTCAAGTTTTGAGTTTAGCATTTGAACTTCACCTTCGAGATGACTTATAGTATCAGTGCCTGCCTTCTTCTCAGCCTCCAACTTTACTATGAGTTTTTTTGTCTCTCATTTTGCTGACAGACTTCAGCACTTCTAATACATAACTTCTTATAGGTGTCAGCCAGTTCTTCAAATGTTACTTCCTCATCACTAGAGTCACTATCAGAGTTACAAATACCAGTTAGTGCAGTAACTAGTTTGGCAGATTCTTCTTCAGAATTACTTTCTGAGTCACAATCAAACCAAGTAACAGACATTCCTTTCTTTTGTTTCTTAAGAAAGGTAGGGCATTCAACTCGAATGTGCCCATATCCTTCATATCCATGGCATTGGATTCCCTTGCTTTGATTTCCCTTCTCTTCAGACTTTGGTCTTCTGCTGGAGTCATAAGATCTGTTAATGTCATAGGGAATGTTCTTGACATTTGACCTTGACTTTGGGTCCATTCTCTTGATGAGTTTGTTGAACTGCCTTCCAAGCATGGCTATAGCTTCTGAAATATTTTCTTCTTCATCCTCCTTGTTTTTATCTTCAGTATTAGATACAAGTGCTATGCTTTTGTTCTTCTTGTCGACATTGTCACTGATCCCCATCTCAAAGGTCTGAAGTGACCCAATGAGTTCATCAACCTTCAAGTTGCAGATATCCTGAGCTTCCTCTATAGCAGTCACCTTCATTGCAAATCTTTTAGGCAAGGATCTGAGAATCTTTCTCACCAGCTTTTCTTCTGACATCTTTTCTCCCAATGCTCCTGAGGTGTTGGCAATTTCCAGGATGTTCATGTGAAACTCATGAATGGTCTCATCTTCCATCATCCTTAGGTTCTCAAATTTGGTAGTCAGCATCTGAAGCCTTGACATTTTTACTTTGGATGTGCCCTCATGGGTAGTTTTGAGAGTGTCCCAAACATCCTTGGCCAGCTCATATTGATGTACTAGTCTGAATATGTTTCTATCAATTCCATTGAACAAGGCATTTAATGCTTTGGAGTTACCCAGGGCTAACTCATCTTCTTCTTTGCTCCATTCTTCCTCAGGTTTCAGACTGGTTGTCCCATCTTTCCCAGTTATGGTGGGATGGTTCCATCCTTTGTCAGCATCTCTCCAAGCCTTTTTGTCCAGTGATTTTAAGAAGGCAATCATACGAGGTTTCCAGTAGTCATAATTTGATCCATCCAGAATGGGTGGTCTGTTCCCAAATCCTCCTTCTTTGTCCATAGCGCCAGAAAATAATATCCCTAGATCTCACCCAGTAAGACAGGCAGGGTGCCTGCTCTGATGCCAATTGAAATTCTGGCAACAGATACTCAATGTCACAGTGAATGTTATGACACCGTATCTGACACACTTCAAGACAGTAATTTTAAAAGCAGTAAAGAACACAGTCAATTGTTTACCCAGTTCAGTGTGTACCAACACCTACTCTAGGGGCTACCAAGCCAGGGAGGAAATGCACTATAAGAGATATTAATTCAGGAATAAACCAACCAGTTTATCTCCTTCACTTAAGACCTACCCAATGCAACTTCAATCTAAGTTCAACTTAAACCTGAGTTCCTGCTCACTCCCCCTCAATCACAGCAGTGATACTAGACTTATTGATTAATGAAATTATGAAGATACTCTTTAGTATACACACTTGATTTTGCTTCACAGCTTTAATCAAGTGACAAACACTCGTTCTTCAAAGCTTTGAGTGATACACAACCCTAACTTGACTTTGCTTCAAAGCTTTAATCAAGTGACACAAACACTCGTGCTTCAAAGCTTTGAGTGAAACACAACTCTTACAATCAAATCCTACTCCAAGTCACTTATCACAATGATAATTGCTTGGCTCACATTAGTTACAACTATACAATCCCTTATTGATCTTCTGTCAAAAAGTGTCCTTCACCAACAGTCTTCATGAGGAATATATATGCAGCTATTCTTCAGTTAGGGTTTCCACGAAAATAGTTAGGGTTAATTAGAGTTAACCTCAGGACTTGGTCATAGGTCTTTAACAACCAGATTAGGGTTAAGCATAGTTAACCTAATGTCCACATGAGTATCTGATCTGGACTGTATAAACCAGATTCCTGAAAATTCTCAGGAATAATAAATCTGCACAAATGTTAGATCAGTACAGGATGTCTTAACATTGGTTGTGACAACAAGAATCCTATTCACTGATTTTGGTAGAATGCAATTAATATGATCATTGCTTAATGATCATCTAGACACTCATATTGAGTAGCTCCTGTATGACATTCTTTTTCTACAGAATGTACCTTGTATTCCAGAATGTTATGACATCAGTCATGATATTCCCAAAACTGGTTTTACCAAAAAAGATGCCAACAACCAAACACTTACAACTGTGAAACCAGATATTCACTGCTCGAGAAAACTTGTTGCGCTCTGGCATGGACTGCTCGCCGGCTAAGACAGTATATGTTGACTCATACCACTCTGTTGATTTCTAAGATGGACCCAATCAAGTACATCTTTGAGAAACCTGCCCTTTCCGGTCGGACAGCCAGATGGAAAATGATCTTGACTGAGTACGATATTCAATACACTATGCAAAAGGCCATCAAAGGAAGCGTGCTAGATGATCATTTGGCCCATCAAGATATGGATGATTATTAGTCAATCAACTTCTACTTCCCTGAAGAGAACATCATGCTGGTAACCGACTGTGCGAAACCTGGACCGTATGACAGACCTGAACAAGGATCCCGATGGACTATGGTCTTCGATGGGGCTTCCAACGCCTTAGGTAATGAAATTGGTGTTATAATCATCTCTCCTGAAGGTTGCCACACTCCACTCACTGCCAGATTATGCTTCGATTGCATGGACAATATGGCTGAATATGAAGCGTGCATCTTGGGTCTGAAAGCTGCTATTGACTTGAGGATCAAGATTTTGAATGTGTTTGGGGATTCCGATCTAGTGATTAGCCAAGTAAAAGGAGATTGGGACACTAAGAACCCAAATCTTATCCCTTACAAGGAACTTGTGCTATCCCTAATTCCCTACTTCGAAGAGATCATTTTTGAGCACTTCCCTAGGGAGGAAAACCAGTTGGCTGACGCTTTGGAAATCATGTCTTCAATGTTCAAGGTCAGATGGGACAACGAAGCCCCTATGATTACAATTGAAAGATTCGACGAACCTGCACATTGCTATGAGCTTGACACCAATGTGGAAAAGCCATGGTACCATGAGGTGATGAGATACCTTGAAGCACAAGAGTATCCCGAGGGAGCATCCATCAATGATAGAAAATTCTTACGAAGATTTGCAGCCAAATTCTTCCTAAGTAACCAGATATTATACAAGCATGATGGGCTTTTACTGTATAGTCTAAATTATAACTGCAAGTGCACAGCCTGTTAAAGTAATATATAAGATTATCGAACCACAAAGACCAATTGTCAATCTATCGATTCTATTGTTAAGGTGTTTATCTAAGGCAGATCAATAAGGGATTGAGTTTAGTACAGGGAAATAAAAGCAAATAAAATTAAAGAGATAAAACAAACGGGATCGAATGTAAATCACGAGATCAGACAATGTCCTAGCATGCATGTATAGTATTTACTTTTGGGCAATATTTTCCATTTATATCAAAGAACTGTTTAACAGGAACTTGTAGCTTTCGCATACTAAGAACCGAGTTTACTCTTTAAATTAAATTCCTTTATTGTCACTTATAAAGGGTGCCTAACGCGTTAAAGAAGTAAACCTATTTTTAAGAAACAAGTTATTTTGACTTAGTGAAAACGCGTTTTAATTTTGAAAACTTAACTTAAAGAGATCCTTGGCTTTTGACCAAGAATCATATTTTAATCCCACAAACGCGTCCGCAAATAGTTTCAAAATCATTTTCTAAAATTATATCAAGTAATCCTACTTAACCAAACGAACTGCTTTCGCTCTTTTCGTTTGGTCAAGAACTAATCTGGCTTAATCTCGAGTATGGACGGATTTCGATCTTACCCATAAACTTTTAAACACATTTAAACTAGTATTAAAAAGCTAAAACATCCCAAAGGTATTTCTATTAGCATGGCATACAGAACATAGTTATGATTCGATCCTTACATTCTAACCCTAATAAATTTATCTAGACATGGTAAGCATTTAAAGTCTATAAAACATGTAGACTATGATAAGAGCGTTTAAAGTCTATAAAACATGTAGACTATGGTAAGAGCATTTAGAGTCTATAAAATGTATAAACTATGGTAAGAGCATTTAGAGTCTATAAAATGTGTAGACTATGGTAAGAGCATTTAAAGTCTATAAAACGTGTAGACTATGGTAAGAGCATTTAGAGTCTATAAAACGTGTAGACTATGGTTAGAGCATAAAATAAATGAAAGCAATTAAATTATAACCTTGCTCCAATCGGAGGCTTGAATATGATACAAGTCGTGGAAATGTAAAAGATAGTATGATAAACTTCAACCAAAGTGCTCCAAACTTGAATACAATCTCACACACTCAAGTGTGATAACTTCCCGATGTGAGAAGATTATCACTTTACAAAGTAGTAATATATGCCTAAGCAGTAACTTGTCTGGATCTAAGTTTGCATCTAAGTTTGGATGAAAACGAAAATGAAATGAACTTGCTATTTATAGAAGATTATGAAATTCTACAAAGATGAGCATGCCCCTCAACTCCTTCTGAGTGGGAAATGGTTTGTGAAGGCCGCGGGTGCGGCCACCCTCCCCGCGGGCGCGGTGAGTGAAAATGGAGAGATCGTGGGAATGTGGAAGTTGGCCCCTGGGTGAAAGTGCGCCATGTCAGCGCGCTCCCTGTAGTCGGCGCAGAGCTGACGCCATGTGTGTATTTTCTTGGAAAAACCCTATTTTTCTGGCGTTTTCGCTCGTTTCTTTTCTGAAGGCTCTGAAAGGACATGTGACCCGAAAACAAAGGAAACAAGGGCATAATACTAGAAAAACAATAATAAAATTAAGGAAAACATGTGATATTCGAGTCATAAACATAGTGCGATTCGGTGTTATCAAAGCGCAACCATGATTCAACTCTACTCTGATGTATGGTCAAGAAAGAGGCAGAGGAAATCATGGAAGACATGCACGATGGTCTCTTCGATACTCACTCAAGTGGACATATGATGGCTAAGAAAATCTTGAGAGCTGGCTACTATTGGTCAACAATGGAGACTGCTTGTCATCAACATTCAAGAACTTGTCACAAATGCCAAATCTATGCTGACAAGGTCCATGTGCCTCCTATCCCTCTGAATGTCATGACCACTCCGTGGCCATTTGCAATGTGGGGCATTGATATGATTGGATAAATCAAGCCAACCACTTCCAACGGACACCGCTTCATTTTGGTCGCTATTGATTATTTTACCAAGTGGGTCGAAGCTGCTTCTTTTGCTTCAGTCACAAAGAATGTGGTAGCCAGATTCATCAGACACAACCTCATCTGCCATTATGGTATCCCCGAAAGGATCATCACCGACAATGGGACTAACCTCAACACTGCTATGATTACTGAGCTTTGCATTCAGTTTAAGATCAAACATCACAATTCTTCTCCATTTAGACCTAAAATGAATGGCGCAGTCGAAGCGGCCAACAAAAATATCAAGAAGATTATGCAGAAAATGGTGGTAACCTATAAGGATTGGCATGAGATGTTTCCATTTGCTCTACATGGCTACCACACTTCAGCTAGAACATCAACTGGGGCAACTCCCTTTTCCTTAGTCTATAGCATGGAAGCTATTTTGCCAATGGAAGTTTAGATTACCTCACTGAGGATTATGAATTAGGCAAGCCTAGGCGAAGACGAGTGGATTCAAACGAGATTAGACCAGCTAAACTTGATCGACAAAAAACGATTAGCTGCTATTTTCCATGGTCAGACGTACCAAAAACAGATGATCAAGGCTTTCAACAAAAAGATCAAGCCTCGAGTATATCAAGCTGGTGACTTGGTGATAAAACGCATCATTCTACCACAAGGCGACCCCAGAGGCAAATGGACTCCCACCTATGAAGGGCCATTTGTTATAAAGAGAGTTTTCTCTGGCGGTGCCATGATGCTGACTACCATGGATGGTGAAGATTTCCTACATCCTATAAATGCGGACATAGTTAAAAAGTACTACGCATAAGAGACCCTCTAGGTTGACACACCTAGGCAAAATAAGGGCATCCCGGCAAACCAAAAGGTTTGGGCAAAAATTAGGGATATATGCAAAAGATTGTACACCCGGCAAGTTGAAAACCCGAAAGGGCGACTTGGGCAAAAATGGGTATCCTGGTGGACTAAAAACCAGAAAGTGCGGTTCAAGCAAAAGTTAAGGATTAAAAGCATATGACTATGTCCCGTGGAATCAACACAGTCAATTTTATCACCAAGGTCCAAGTTCAAACGGTCCAAGATCAATCTAATCAACTTCTATCAACGGAAAGGGACATTCGAAGACATTGGGGCAATAGTAGAATGGGAAGGCAATGAGATCGTTTCACATGGCTATTTTTTTTATTCTCAATTTTGTTTTCCTTTCGACGATTTCCTCTTACTAGGATCTCCGTCTCTCTGTACAAAAATGCCTATTCATGGGCAAAATATCAATACATATATACTTTGAAGTGCAAAATTTATGTCTTTGTTTTGAATGCAAATTTGTCCAATGACTAAAATCGAATGAACATATGCATATGAACATAATTAAAACTGTTTGGCACATATGACCTAAGCAATAATAGGCACTTCTTTAAATAAATAGGGAATACCTTCACATAGTTATTCCATTAACTTCCTCCTCAACAAAGTTACTCACAAAGTCTCTTTGCATAGGATAATCCCCGACCAGAGTCTCAATCTCTTGGCAGCTCTCTCTCTAGTTTAGTCGAATTTTACAAGTTGAAGCCTCATGGATATCTTCCTATAAGAAACTCACCTCCTCAACATGGTTTATTTCCCCAACAGGTTTTATTTCCCTAACAACAATCGAGGAATCATAAAACTCCCCAGCCGAGCTCAATTTTATCCAACATACAACAATCAAGGCACCACAAAATCCCCCAGCTGAGTCTGTCTTCCCCAGCTGAGGATATTATCCCCAAATGGAGTCTATCCTCCAGAGGAAAAGAAGTTAAACCTTGGTCGGGTTGAGTCCAGATAACAATTGATCTCAATTTCAAGATACTATGAAACCTTGGTCGGGTTGAGTCTATCCTCCCCAAACTAGATAATACTCTGAAACCTGGACTCAACCCGACCAAGGTTTAACTTCTTTTCCCCAGTAGAGTTTGCCTCTGCCCCAACAAATTACCGTGAAACCTGGATCCGACCAGATATCAATTTTTAATTTAATCTTTTCAAGCAAGTTGTTGTGAAGCTTGGATCCGACCAGATAACAATCACCCTCAGAGATTCGTTGTGAAACCTAGAAACCGACCAGATAACAACTAAATCCTCAAACAGTTTATTGTGAAACCTGGACCCGATCAGATAGCAATTGACCTCGCCAACCTCAAAAATATGCAAAGCCTGGACCCGACCAGATGACAGTTTTTCAAACAGTTTATTGTGAAACCTGTAACAACCCAATTCTACCCGGACAAATTATATAAATAAATCAGAGTTATAAAATCATTCATGCAAACGAATCGGGATGCCACAAATTCTTCTATCAAATATCATTGCATTCATCGTGGATATATAATACTTTTAAAACATCGGATGAACCATCATCATGACATACTTAATTAAATAATTCAACATCTGCACAGCGGAAATTCTTAATAACATCTCTATCATCATTTCAACAACTTCAAAACAACACAATTTAATAATAATTAACTTAAAGTTCAACAACTCAATAATCAAAAATCAAAAGCAACAAGCATTCATCCCCACGAGTGTTACATATCAGAGCAATGACACTGACTCGAACTACTGAAGGTATACAACCTTCACTCTCGACACGTTACAAACATAAGGGAAACATTTAAACAGAAGGGGTGAGATATCTAACAATATAATAAAGTGCATGATAATTAATATATTAAATTAGACCACATAACGTCACCACTTCCCATCTCATAATCAACAATAATCACATCAATAATACACATTCACAACATCAATACACACTTCTTTATGCAATCATATAATGTGACTCAACACTATGCAAATGCATGTTATGATGCGGTGGGAGAACTGACTTGAGGTTTGCGTTTGTGTTTGCAAATTTTTCGGTTTAGCAAGAGTCGCCACCGACTTTTTATTTTATCCAAAGGAAAGGTCAAAAAGCACAGGAAAGACCTTTGAGATGTTTTCTTGAGTTCGGGGGGTAGATTATGAAAAGGGAAGGTGCTAGCACCCTTTTCATCCATGGTTTTCCATGGGCTCTTAGTTACTTGTTTAAATCACTTGCTTTTTCTTTTCAATTGTTTGAAATGGTGCTTTGTGTGTGGTTTTGAAAGTATTTTGAAAAGAGGCCTTTGTTTAGGCAACCTTTGTAATGATTCTTGTTTGAATGTATACAAAGGTGTTTGTCTTTTGAAAAATGTTTAAATGTTTGAAAGTTTGTTTGGAAATTGTTTTGAAGTTGTGTGTGTTTGTTTGAAAATAGCAAGGATGGTTTGCAAATTGATCAAGTAACTAGGAGTTGTCTACCCTAATCAAAAAGTCTTTCCTACACATTTTTATTCCTTTGACATTGTTGTTTTACCATTGTATTTGGTAAACAACCCTATCTTTGGATGTTAAACGGGACGGGCATGGGCAATCGTATGACCATGATAGCAATATTGCCAAGTATCTTAGCAAGTTTTTGAGGGACTTAAGATCATTTTTGTTTAGGTAACCAAGATAGCATCATCGAGGGACTATGATCTTTTTATTTTGTTTTGTTTTGCCAAGATACCTAGCATGCATACCATGGCCATTTTAAGGCAACAAAGTGGATGAAACCCTAGGGGTGTTTGTGTGCAAAGTGTTGTCATTTTTCATGCATTTTTGTCTTATATTAAGTCTTTCTATTTGTTTGATTTTTGGTCTTTGTATACAAAACTCTAGTTTACTATCATGGCATATAAATCGATAAAATGCGTAAAGTAAATCTAGACTATTACAATAATATTATAGGGAAGGGGGTACAAGTTTGAATAGAGGGATATTGCTCAAAATAAAACCCTAAAACTATTACAACCAAATTGAATTTAATTTACAAATAAATAAATAAACAAGTATTTAAATGTACAATAAAATGTAAATATGCAAAATGTATTATAATTGTTTTTATGTATGTAAAAATGAATTTATTTATGTCTTAAAAATAAGAAAATAAAAATGATTATTTTTGGAAAGGGTGAAAACCCTAATTTTTGCTTTAAGAAAATAATGTTTTCTAATTATTTATTTATCCATTTATGTACAAGGAAATAATAAAAATAATATATGCAAAATGTTAAAAATTGAAATATGTGTGAAAATATTATTTTAAGTGTATAAATGATATATAATATTTTTATATTATTTACAAATTTATTCAAGAAAATAAATTATATTTAACCTAATAAACTATTTTTTGTCATAAAAAAATAAAAATAAAAAAAATAAAATAAAATGCAAAAATTAAGAAAATATTTTTGAGATTTTTTAATATTTAGAAAAAATAAATAAAGTCAGAAAATAGAAATATGCAAGAAAATATAGAAAAATATAAGAAAATGCAAATGTGGGTGCAGGAAGTAAACAGGGGGTGTCAATAGTCAGACAAGCAAGGCCCATGCCCACTCCCACTTCGTCCCTGTCCTTTGGCCAAAATGCGCGCGCCCCTGTACTTCAAATCTGTTCTCTCTATTGCTTGCATGAAATCAAAAACACACAACATGAAACTTATAGCATTTTAACTCATGATTCTAATGATATAAAAAACTTGATCTAACTCTCAAAGACCCGAGAGAATTTCAGTGGCCCTAAATTCTAACCTAACTTTTTCAGCATGTTCAACATCTAAATTCTCCTAGCTCAGTTAATATAAATACAAGCTATGCATTTGTGCAGCTCAAGCACATTAAAGACTACATTTTTGCTTCACAAACCTAAGCCTAAGGATGTCTAAATAGAGAGATAGAAACATAGAAAATACCTTGTTCAGTTAAGTTTGAATATGGAAATGTAGTAACTTTGAGTGAGGCCTGAGGTACTTTTGAGCTTGCTTGATGTTCCCTTGACCTTTCCCAATGCTTAGCTTGCTTTGAAATGGCTTGAATTTACTTGTGGAAGTCAACTTGCAAAGCTTCAAAATGAAAATGGTGAAGTGTGAAAATGAGGTTACAGTTGCTGGACAGGGACTTGGATAGTTCAGGTGGGTTGTAGGGAATATGTTTGAAGTGGTTCAAGGCAAAACGCACGAGTGGAATATGTTTTGGAAGTGGTTCTGCAGAAGATGCCCTGTTTGGGAAAGAACATGTGATTTTGTGTTTTGGAGGGTTTGAGAAGTTGGAAACTCGTGTTTCTGGCTTGGTACAATATGCTGAGGTCGTTTGAAAGGATGCCAAGACTTGGTTTTAACAGATGAACCAGTTATGGACCTTTTGCAAGCTTACTTGCTTTTGAAGCAAAAGTTGAGTTGACAAAGCCAAAGCCTGTACAGGATAGCTCAAGGCCTAAGGAGATTTGGTACACTTTTCCTTAAACTTGTGGATGTTTTTTGTATCAAGAGATCAGGTCCAATGCTCAAGATAAACAAAATTGCAAAAAGTATGCTTTATGGAAATGGTATTGCTACCTTTATGCCATTTTTGGAATAAATCAATGTATAATGCTCCAAAGCTCAGAATAATGCCATTGTCCAATGTATTTGCATTCAATTTTGGAGTTTAAAAAGGATTAGAACCTGTAATGCAAGTACAAGCATGATCCAAACTGATTTGCAACTTGAACCAATATGAAAAATGCCATGGACAAAAGTGAGAAATGGCCATTTTCTTTCCTTCGATTCTCCCTAACCATAAATGATCTTGGAGAGTTCTTGGACATTTTGGAAAGCTTGTAACATTCTCTACAATCCATATTTGAAATTCATTTTTAGATTACAATTGGAACTAGGTGAAAAGTTGCCATGAAGTTAGGTCAAAAATCTGCCTAAACTAGGGCAAAATTTCACTAAGTTAAAAAGTTTTTGGACCCTTATTCACAAAATCATAACTTGAGATCCAAGCATATGTTGGGAAAACTTTGTGAATAAAAGTTGTAAATTTCATGGAGGACTACAACTTTCATGTTGGAAGTTTTGTTTGAATCCAATTACATCATGGTGAAAAACTTGGGAAAAGTTGGGAAAAAATAAGAAATTTCCTTAACTTCGAAAATTTCAAAGTTATGAAAAATTCCAAACTTAAACCCTAACTTTCAAAATTAGGTTTCTCGGTGAGCAAGTTTCATGTTTTGACACATCTTGATGAAAAATGACCCTTGGTACTTGATTTTGACCAAAAAGTCAAAGTTTGACTTTTCAGTGTACAGTTGATTTTTGATCAGTTGACTGGAAAATTCATCTGTCAATCCAATGCATTTGAGATCTTTTGAACCTTGTGATTATGTCAAGATGATGCCACTGAGTCCTTGAAAACATGCTTGAACTCAATTTGCCATTGGCTAGGTGAAAAATCATAAATTGCCCTTCTACAGTCAAAACCCTAATTTTGACCATTTTGCCCTTTTGATGATCTGATCAAATTTCTTGAGGAGTTGTGGTCCAAACTTGATCAAATGGTTCATAGGAGTCTATAATGTTGACGTGGATAAAAAATTATGAGGTTTGACTGTAAATTGGCCATGGTTGACTTTTTCCCTAATACAGCTGATTTTTAGGTCAACTGTCCAATTGACTGGGCAAAAATTTGATTCAAGGCTTGAAACTTGGTATGAGCAATCTTAGGAGTCCAACATGAAGTATGAAAGTCACATGAGGCATTGGAAGTCCAAAAATCCTTGTGCAAACTCAAACCCTAATTTCAGGTCATCAGTGCAAGGAAATGCCTTGAGCTGAGCAAACCTTAATCTGGTCTTGAGTCCAAAGAGTCTTGTGAGGAGAATCTTGATAAAATGAGAGGGAAAATTTTGGGTTACAACACATGTGGTACCATTGGAGCAGAACTCCCATCTCAAAAATTTCCAATTAATAGAGGCATCAACAAGGCATAAGCCTTCATCTCAATATTCGCAAATAAAGGCCATCTCAACGAGCATAAGCTCCATCTCAAAATGCAATGTATGCGACACAATCATGAATGTAATAACAACACCATAATTGACAACATCTCAATACAACACCATCGTTGGCAAAAGGCCTACATCTCAAAAGAATCTCATCATCTCTTCATCAACATCATTCATCATAAATCATTACACATCATATATACAGCATAATCCATCAAACAAAATCTCATTAACATCATCAACAATTCAGCCGTACAGTAATACAACAACACTCATCATCTTCACAATGTTGGACATAGGCCTACAACAAGATATTGCCTATAATCAGTTAATCAACTAAGGCTTACTTCTAAATCACCAAATCTCTACATACTAATATTCTGTAATATTACATCGTTATTATTAATCCTACTGTTACAAATCAAACAGCAACCTATAAGCATCTCATCTTCATCATTCTGCATAAAAACCAAAAAAGCGATCTACACGGTAACTAATTAAAATCTTATGGTTATCCTTACTATCTTCATTTTAACCCTTAAGAATAAATCTCATCGCGTTAGCTATTCAACACTTCGAATGACACCTCAAACGGAGTCCGGAAACTCAAGTTACAGCATTCTCAAACTGATTCTGCCAAAACCAGGTAACCTGGATCGACGCATAACGTCTTGGATCGACGCGTACTACACTGAACTCGCAACATGAGTCGACGCATCCTCTCTTGTATCGACTCATACTGAGTCTTCCACACAACATGTATCGACACATGCTCCTACGTATAGACTCATCCTGAGTCTAAAAGTCCTCATGTATCGATGCAAAACCTCTTCGTGTCGACTCATCCTGAGTCTCTAAACCTTCATGTATTAACACATCATGTTTGGGATCGACACATACTGCCCTGTCCTGCAAAATTTCTGCGATTTTCTCTGCGTTTTCACTACGGGTTCCATATTTTAAGCCCTAAAAACTTAATCTAATAATAGATAATCATTACTGTTGTACCCCAAAATTTGCCCTCTCTTTCTTCAGGAAATCATCTTGGATTCTCAGAGTCCCTCTGAAACAAATCCAAGTCCTGAATTGACATTTTTGCCCAAGCAAACCATTGACAAGAGCAAAATGATCATACAAGCTCTAAAGGCAACACTTTTATCTTGAGAAAAATTAAATTCTAAACATTTGGAATTTTTCTCTAAAAATGGGTGTTTAAGAAGAAATTGGCGCTTCAGAACTTCTGGACCAAACTCCAGATAGAAGCGGTCAGAAGTTGCAAACTTGGCTCAACGCAGTCAGAAGTTGGCTCTTCAGCAGCTACATCAACTCAGTCAGAAGTTGCAAACGTGGTTCAACACGTAAGCCTCAGACAGAACATGACTCTTTCAGCAGTTACGCAAGTTCAGCCAGAATTTTCTAAAGGAATGCAAAGGAAACAAGGAAGTCTGAAGGCTCCTTCAGAACATGCTGAAATCAGAAGATAAAAAGGTCAGAAGAGTGGGTATTACACTGATACAGAATCTCTAAGTCCAGGATTTCCAGAAGAAAACCCAAGGAACGTGTTAGAAAGTCAGGAGAATCCCCAGAATTTGCTAAAACAACAAGAGACCAAGACCATAGCATGGTTTACGTTGTTGGTAAAGCAAAACTGCTGGTTCAAGTTTCCTATTACTAGAATATTAGTGCTGATGAGTCTCATCACCATTTAATGCTCATTAATGCTCCCAACCACTCCTGAACATTCATCCAAGTAGTCCCTTCACGTGTGGCTTGGTAAACGCCTTTATGCAGGTTCTGGCATGGGTCTACGCGCCACCGTCCACCTAAGAAGTCACTTCACCCCAATCCACGCCTGCTGTTCCAGCCTAGGCTGAAAGGCTACCTGTTATCACAACTTCCCAGGAATTTCTTTCAAAGAACAATTCAACCTCTGTTGGCGCCTTTAATGCTCAAGAAATCCACAAGAGCTTTGCCTATAAATAGAGAACCATTGTCCACTGAAAAAGGGCGTCCAAAGAAACAGAAAAATTGCTAGAAGAGAAACAGAAATCTTTAGCAAGAAAGTGTTGTGAAACTCTGCCAAAATCTCCAGTGTTTCATAACTTTGAATTTCTTACCTTCAAACTTCATCAAATACCCAGTTTTCTTTGTGACTAAAGAACACTCTTTCAACTTCTGACCATATATACGCATACACCTTCATCTACCCTTTTCAAAAGAACCTGCCCAGAACACCATCAGAGCCAAAAGCTAGCTCTCATCCACAAACTTTCCCAACAGCCAGGTAAGCACCTGCTGACCTTCATCACGCTGCTAAGCATCATCAGCTTTGCATGCTCAAATGAACATAATGTAAATATCATATTGCTGCTGTTTGTGTTCTGAGGATCTTCATACCTCAGAACGTTTACCTTAGAACGTTTTGAGCCAACATAGAACCTGCATGTGACCTTGTTGGTTCTGTCCTTTGAAATACTTTGACATTTGCTGGAACTGTTCCAAGCATGTTTTCTGTTTTGTGGAAAAATAACAAAATTGCAGATGTTCTGATTAGCACAGGGAGAAGCCAAGTGCTGACTTTGACGTTAGCACATCTGAAGCCTGTGTTGCTGTCAATAATATCAGAACTTCTGAGAATTATTGTATTTCTAGCAGGATAAGAACTTCTGATTTCCCCACTAACAAACTTTTGTCTTGTAGCGCAGGGGGGTCAGAACTTCTGATCTTCCCACTAACAGGTTTCTGTTTTGCAGGTGCCAGAGTCAGAAGTTCTGACTCATACAGTTTAACCCAAAGGTTGATCATCTGGTAGCGGGCCTGAGTCAGAACTTCTGATGACCTCTCAGCAGCGCGCTGGCTCCCTCTCTCTTTCTCTCTATCTTGTTTTTGTTATTTTCTTTTCTTGTCTATTTTTCTCGTTGAACCACCCCATGTACAAATGTGTATCCCCACCCCCTAATTGTTGTAATAACGTAGGATTTTATATTTCTGCTTTTTATTGCTAGTAATTAGGGTGTGTATGGAAAGATAAAATCAATGAAATAGAAAATCCTAATTCAAAGATAAACTCTTGTATGCAATGAAGCACACTTGCACACTAACACCCCTAGGGTTACATCCACTTGTTGCCTTCAAAAATAGGCCATGTTACGCATGCAAAGTATCTTGGTAAAACAAACAAAATCAAAAGATCATAGTCCCTCGATGACGCTATCCAAAGTTGCCTTACAAAAATGATCTTAGTCCCTCAAAAGAAATACTAAGATACTTTGCAACATTGCTATCATGGTCTATACGATGACCCGCGCCCGTCCCGTTTACATCCTAACACAAGGTTGTTCACCAAATACAATGGTGAAACAACACTTTTAAAAGGGTTAAAAACATAAGAAAGATCTTTGAGAAAAATAGGGTAGACAACTCTTAGTTACTTGATCAAAAACCTTGCAAAACATCCTTGCTATTTTTTTCAAAACACACTCCACAACACAATTTCAAAACAACTTTCAAAATATTGAAAACCTTTCAAAAAGACAAACACCATTGTATACATTCAAACAAGAATCATTACAAAGGTTGCCACAACGATGGCCTCTTTTTCAAAACATCTTTCAAAAAAACACACAAAGCACCATTTCAAACAATTAAAAATGCAAAGCAAGTGATCTAAAGCAAGTAACTAAGAGCCCATGGATAACCATGGATAGAATGGGTGCTAATACCTTCCCTTTCTATAATCTACTCCCCGAACCCAAGAAAACATCTCAAAGGTTTTTTCTGTGCTTTTTAAACCTTTCCTTAGGATAAAATAAAAAGTCGGTGGCGACTCTTTCTCAACCGAAACATTTGCGAATACAAACGCAAATCCTAAAGTCAGTTCTCCCACCGTATCACAGAACTGGCGAATCTGTTGGGGATTTGTTTAAAAGTGGAGTAACCTTAGGGCTTAGATCAACACAGTCGAAGCAATAGCTATATTAGTGCGACATATTTGTGAGTACCGGTAACCCTTGAGTTCAATCAAGAAGAGTACGGGGCCGCTGAGTGATGTCACTAAGCACTAATGACCTAGAACCTTACTTGACCATCTTGGCCTTTTATTAGGGGTAGTGAGATGACCGGCTTTGGTGCAGTCTGAAGTTGGTAGATACTCGATACTACACTCATTGAGGGTTGTTTTCTTGGAATATTTTGGTCGCTAGTTAAGTGGCTAAACCAAAACGATGAACATGGAAAACAATCCAATGATATTGAGCTCCTTAGAACCCGATTACTATTTATAGGACAGGTTTTTAAGCCAACTATACTCAAGAGGGTACTTACCTATGAAACCTCATGCAAGCCTGGAACTAGGATCTTGTGTGAATTGCTTGTACATATGTTTGTGCATACATCATGAACATCATAAAGCATCATATGCATCCACTAACCATTTCAAGGATTTGGATCTTCATCTTTGTTCTTGTTTTGTAGGTCATGGAAATTCTTCGCAAGAAAACTATCCAAGTCAACCTCGTGAGAATCCCTCCTTAACTCAAGGAGCTCACATCCAAAATTCCAGAAAGATTTCCCTTCAGTGAAAGACATGGTAGACTGCTCAGCCTAGTCAACACCAGCGTTGAAGAAGACATGGTAAAAGTGTTGTTCCAATTCTTTGATTCCCTTCACCACTGTTTCACATTCCCCGACTACCAATTGGTGCCCACTTTGGAGGAATTTTCTCAACTCCTGAGAATTCCTATTCCTAATCAACTACCCTACAACGGTACGAAAAAGGAACCAAAGCCTGAAGATGTTGCTCAAGCACTACACTTGCAACCATCTCACATCAAGGGACATTGGGAAACTAGAAGTGGTGTAAAAGGCTTCTTGAAAAATTTATTGTTTGAGAAGGCACAAGAGTGTTGGAACTCATTGGATCTACAAGCCTTTGAAGAAATCGTGGCACTCCTCATTTATGGGTTGGTTTTGTTCCCAAATCCTGACCAGCTTATAGATGTCAACGCCGTCAAGATCTTCTTATCCAGGAATCCCATACCAACATTGCTTGGGGACATCCTCCACTCATTTTACACATGAACAATAAGAAAGAGGGGTGTTCTCATGTGCTGTACTCCTCTCCTTGCAAGGTGGTTTATTTCGCACCTTCCACAGTCTGTTTTGAAGAATGACCAAGGCTTAAGGTGGTCACAACGATTGATGACCCTCACACACTCGGATGTACATTAGTGTTCTCGATCCAGAGAAAATGTCATCATCATCGATCGTTGTGGTGAGTTTCCTAATGTTCCATTACTTGGCATTAGGGGAGGCATTACCTACAACCCTTGTCTAGCTTTGAGACAATTTGGATATGCACGGAGGGATGGCCCTCATGACATGCTGATTCCCAACCTAGTTTTTGACTTCGACAACGATGCGCAAGGACTTCGCCAAAGATTCATCAGAGCTTGGAGGATGCCTAACAAGGTAGATAGCAGGACACTGGGGCACAAGAACTCCATCCCTCTTGAGCCTTATCTCAAGTGGGTACGAACCCGAGCCCAGAGTCTAATGATGCCTTACCCTCATATGCTCCCTTTGATTAAAGAGCCTGTTAAGGAAGGAGAGGTTCCCTACACCATCCTATATCCTGACATGCCAACATCATGGGAGGAGATGCAGAAGAGTTGGATCCAACTCAAGGAGGAGCAGAATACTTTTGAAGCCAGCTTCTACGCCAGCGAGAAGAAGGTTTTGGAGCTCACCCGCCGACTCCATGAGGAAGAGACCCTCAACACCTACATCGCACCAAAGAGGATGCACAACATCTTTTTACCTTGAGAAGTTTTTTGTAATATTTGGCCCATGAGGCATTTATGTACTACCAAAATTTCTTCTTATTAATGTGACGTGTGTTCTTTTTGTTTGCAACAATTTTGAATTTCTAAATCCTTGAATGCATTACATGAATAAACATATCATTCATCATATGCATAAGCAGGTCTCCACACCAGGTTTCCTTATCTTTCTGATGTTTATTTCAGTAAGATGGATCTCGAACAGACGGTCAAAGATCTACAGGCTCAAAACTTTCAGTTTCAACATCTCCTAATGACCTTGGCAAAGGGTCAAGAGGATCTAAAAGCACTGCTTGGGAACAAAGAGCAAGAGAAAGTGAAAAAGAAGAAGAAAAGAGTGGGGGTAGCTACCCTGGGAAGAAGGTTTGAGGGTGAAGCCAGAAGAGTTCTTGAATTTCCCTCCATGTCTGAAGAGGAAACCAATAAAGGAAAAGGGGCTGCAGTACCTTCTGAATCCGAAGCTGAAGAGGAAGAGGCTGAAGAAGATGAAGACTACTCTGAGCAACAATACCCGCCCGCAGACGACAAGTACAAAAACCTAGAGGATAGGCTGGCAGCTATGGAGCTGCAAAGGGTTCCCGGGTTGGATTTCGAAGATTTGGGATTAGTTGCTGGAATTATGATCCCTCCAAAGTTTAAGGTGCCAATCTTTACAAAGTATGATGGGCTGTCTTGCCCGAAGATGCACTTAAGGTCGTACGTCCGAAGAATTCAACCTCACACATCCGACAGAAATCTTTGGGTGCATTTCTTTCAGGATAGCTTGTCTGGTACTCAGCTAGACTGGTTCTACAAGCTCGAGAGGTCAGAGATACACAGTTGGGAAGACCTGGCAGCTGCCTTTTATCGCCAATATCAATATAACTCTGACTTGGCGCCAACCCGTACTCAGCTACAGAGTATGGGGATGGCCTCAGGTGAGGGATTCAAGGAATATGCCCAGAATTGGCGTGATCTGGCCGGAAGAGTGCAGCCACCTCTTTCTGATAGGGAACTAGTTGATATGTTCCTGGGAACCTTATCTGGCCCGTTCTTCAACCATTTGATCGGTAGCTCTTCCGCAGGGTTTACTGAATTAATTCTGACTGGCGAACGGGTGGAAGTCGGTATCAAGAATGGGAAGATCCAAAAAGAGGCCTCTGCATCTACAACTGTTAAGAAATCATTTCCGGCGAAGAAGGAAGCGGCTGTTGTATACTCTCAGAGAAGAGTGGGAAGAACTGAGCACTGACCGACTGTGGGGGCCGGGATGATCCAAAATTCATCAAATGATCAGCCTTGTGGCAATCAGTCCAAACCAAATCAACAACAATGGGGAGAGCGGCCACAACGGCAGTTCACCCGCATTAATATGACACCTGCGCAAGTTCTTCCACATTTGTTGAAGCTGAATCTCACAAATATCAAAGAAGCGCCGAAAAATGTGAATACAACCTCACCAGCTTACAATCCGAATGCTAAGTGTGCCTACCATTTTGATAGCGCCGGACACGACACCAACAATTGTTGGGCGCTAAAAAATAAAATTCAAGACTTGATAGATGCAAAAGAGGTTGAATTCGATGCTCTAGAGAAACCAAACATAATATCCACTCCAATGCCGAAGCATGGTCGTAATGTCCATGCTATCGAAGAAGATCTGTATGTTTCTGATGTTGATGACCTGGTGACTCCGCTGTTAACAATCAAGTTAAATCTGCTGAAAGCTGGGATTTTCCCAGGATGCAAAGAAGATTGCCACTATTGTTGCTCTCTACCAATCAACTGTCCATTGCTGAAGAAAGGCATCCAAGGCCTGATGGACAGTCACCAAATCCTGTTTGAAAAGATTCCTGCTATTCCAACCCCTATCGAAGATGTTTCAATAATCACCATTTCCACCAACCTTTCCAAGGCCGTCAAAAAGCCTGTCAAGATTACATCCTCTACAAAGATTGTTCCCTTGAAAATAACCATGCCTGGGCCTGTCCCCTACACTTCTGACAAAACAATACCATGGAATTACGGTGGAGAAATCTATTACCATGGTGTTAAACAAGTTGGGATAACCGAAGGAAGTTCTGATGAAGAAGATACCGGTATTGGAAACATTGCCGGCACAAGCAAGATCACCCGAAGTGGGAGAATATTTTCTCCAAAGATTTCCCCTCCAAAGGTAATCTTTGGACCCTAAGCTGCTACCAAAGTTACTCCTGCACCGATAAAACTTTCCGCAAGAACTCTGTTGATTGATGAAGTTGTTATTCTTGTTGTTGTCCCTCCTACTTCGGCTGATAAGGGGAAAGGGATCCAAGATGAGCTCGT
Source organism: Vicia faba (assembly GCA_948472305.1). Classification (NCBI taxonomy): domain Eukaryota; kingdom Viridiplantae; phylum Streptophyta; class Magnoliopsida; order Fabales; family Fabaceae; genus Vicia; species Vicia faba. The sequence goes on along the minus strand of OX451741.1, from coordinate 703,957,122 downwards.
CAGGACGAGGGCTCAACCTTTAATCATCCCTGAAACCTCTAAGAAAGAGATGGAGGAGATCCTGAAGATAATTAAGAAGAGTGATTATGACATGGTAGAGCAACTGAGGCAAACCCCCTCGAAGATCTCCATGTTAGCATTACTACTTTGTTCAGAGGCGCACGCCAAAGCATTGATAAAATTTCTGAAGACAGCCCATGTGCCCCAGGAAACCTCGGCCGATCAATTCCAAGATTGTGTAGCCAGCCTTACCGTAGACAACGGCCTAGGTTTCTCTGATGCTGACCTGACCCCAAAAGGAAGAAAGCACAATGACGCTTTGCATGTGTCAGTAGAATGTCAAGGAACTACTATGGCCCATGTTTTGGTCGACACGGGTTCCTCTCTGAACGTGCTGCCTAAGAAAGCTCTCGACCGATTGGACTGTGAAGGCTTGGAGCTAAGACCAAGTAATATCATTGTAAGGGCGTTTGACGGGTCGAAAAGAATGGTACATGGGGAGGTGGACATTCCCATTAAAGTGGGCACAGAAGTGTTCCCCTCAACTTTCTATATGATGGACATTCGTCCGTCATACTCTTGCTTACTAGGGAGGCCATGGATACATAATGCTGGGGCAGTCACTTCCTCCCTACATCAAATGCTGAAATACCCTGTCAAAGGAAAAATCATAACCATGCATGGTGAAGAGGAATATATGGTCAGCAACCTGAACTCCTTTCGGTATGTAGAAGCGGAGGGTGAATTCATTGAAACCCCATTCCAGCACTTTGAGGAAGTCTCTCCTGAGGTGGCAGTAGCAAAAACAGTAGCTGAGGTACCAAAGCATATGGCCAGGATGGCATCTCTAAAAGACGCAAAGGCTGCGATGAAGGAAGGGAAGAGCTCAACATGGGGGCAGTTGCCTGATATCCCTCAAAAACAGACAAGTTTGGTTTAGGATTCACTACTGCGGGGAAAAAAGCTATGCGTCGCTCAAAAGTTGAAAGAACGCCCATCAAGATTTCTCCTTTTGGAATCAATGCTTTGGAAGGTGAAGACGAAGAGGCCAACATTGAAGACTGGATCTTCCCAACCATCGAAGGAGGACTACGCAACTGGGAGGCAAAAGAAGTTGTCCCCATTACTTTTATTAATCAGTAATCATCTGTCAAACATTTCATGTGGTCTGTAATAATTACTTTTGAACAATCTGCACGCTACTTTTTCACCTCATGCCTTTCCCGGGGCATGTAGGTCCATTTGTAAGGGTTTTGATTATCTTCATATTCATATGCCATGTTTAATGATTCATTGGACGTTTTTCATTGATAAACTGCTATGTTCATTTTTCTTTCCTTTCGCATTTTTGTTTGTTTAAGGATGACTATCCCTTACACACACCCACACTCACAAATGCAGGTACCCATCCACTCCGGATTCTATGGGTGACTATTCTGCTATGTCCTTCAATAACTCTGAAGATCTGGTCAATCAGGCTGAGTATGAAGATGACGAAGGTTGTGAAGTACCAGGGGAACTAGCCAGACTTCTACAACAAGAAGAAAAGACCATCTTGCCTCACGAAGAGTTGTTGGAAACTGTCAACTTAGGAACAGAGGAAGACCGGAAGGAAATACAAGTGGGTGCCAATCTGGAACCAAGTGTCAAGGAGCGCTTGATACAGCTGTTAAATGAATACATCGAAATCTTCACCTGGTCTTATGAAGACATGTCGGGTTTAGACACAGATATCGTGGTTCACCGTCTCCCTACAAGAGAGGATTGTCCACCGATCAAGCAAAAAGTCCGCCGAATGAGGCCTGACATGTATGAGAAGATTAAAGCAGAAGTAATGAAGCAATTCGACGCTGGCTTTCTGGCTGTTACATCCTATCCACAATGGGTTGCTAACATTATGCCAGTACCTAAAAAAGATGGAAAGGTCAAAATGTGTGTGGACTACCGGGATTTGAATAGGGCCAGCCCTAAAGATGATTTTCCGCTACCACATATCGACGTTTTGATCGACAACACAGCTCAGCACAAGGTGTTTTCCTTCATGGATGGCTTCTCGGGCTACAACCAGATTAAGATGGCCCCCGAGGACATGGATAAAACAACCTTTGTTACACAATGGGGTACCTTCTGCTACAAGGTGATGCCGTTCGGACTGAAGAACGCAAGGGCAACTTATCAACGCGCCATGGTAGCTTTGTTTCATGATATGATACATCATGAGATCGAAGTTTACGTAGACGATATGATAGCTCGATCACAAACAAAGGAGGAAAACCTTGAGCATTTGCAGAAGCTATTTTCCAGGTTGAAGGAGTATAAACTCAGGTTGAATCCAAGTAAGTGCACTTTTGGAGTTAGGTCTGGTAAACTTCTAGGATTTATCGTCAGCAACAAAGGCATTGAGGTCGATCCAGCGAAAGTGAAAGCAATACAAGAAATGCCTGCTCCTCGTACTGAAAAGGAGGTTAGAGGGTTCTTGGGGCGCTTAAACTATATTGCCAGATTCATCTCTCATCTGACATCTACCTGTGAGCCAATTTTCAAACTATTAAAGAAAGATCAGGTAGTCGAATGGAACGACGATTGCCAAGCTGCTTTTGATAAGATCAAGGAGTATTTGCTAGAACCTCCTATTATGATTCCAACCGTTGAGGGAAGACCGTTGATCATGTATCTGACCGTCTTGGACAACTCAATGGGGTGTGTTTTGGGCCAGCATGACGAGTCTGGTCGAAAAAAGCATGCCATTTATTACCTTAGCAAAAATTTTACCGACTGTGAGACTCGCTACTCACTGCTCGAGAAAACTTGTTGCGCTTTGGTATGGGCTGCTCGCCGACTAAGGCAGTATATGCTGACTCATACCACCTTGCTGATTTCCAAAATGGACCCTATCAAGTATATCTTCGAGAATCCTGCTTTATCTGGAAGAATAGCTAGATGGAAAATGATCCTAACTGAGTATGACATCCAGTATATCACCCAAAAAGCTATAAAAGGGAGTGTGCTAGCTGATCATCTAGCTCATCAAGCTATCGAAGATTATCAATCCATGAGATTCGACTTCCCAGACGAGGACATCATGAATTTGGACAACATTGAAGGTAACAGACCGTATGACGGACCTGAAAATGGATCCCGATGGACCCTGTACTTTGATGACGCTTCAAACGCACTTGGAAACGGTATCGGTGCGGTACTCATTTCCCCGGAAGGTTGTCACACGCCTTTCACGGCCCGACTTTGCTTCAGCTGTACCAACAACATGGCTGAATATGAAGCTTGCATTTTTGGTCTCAAGGCTGCTATAGACTTGGGGATCAAATCTTTGATTGTATTTGGGGACTCAGATTTGGTTATCAGTCAAATCAAAGGAGAGTGGGATACTAAACATCCTAATCTTATCCCATACAAAGAACATGTCCTAACATTGTTGCCTCATTTCGAGCAAATTACCTTTGAGCATTTCCCGCGAGAAGAGAATCAGCTAGCAGATGCTCTGGCTACGATGTCTTCCATGTTTAAACTCAACTGGGATAACGAGGCTCCCCTAATCACCATCGAGCGAATGGATGAACCTGCGCATTGTCATGAGATTAATACCGAAGAAGTAGTGGAACAACCCCGGTTTCACGAAATCAAAAGGTATCTCCAGACTAGAGAATATCCCGAAGGAGCTTCCGTAAATGACAAAAAGTTCCTAAGGAAATTTGCTGCCAAGTTCTTCCTGAGCAACGACATCCTCTATAAACGCAGCCATGATTGTGTTTTACTCCAATGTGTGGATAAGGCTGAAGCAGAGTTAATCATGACCGAGGTGCACAGCGGTACATTTGGCACCCACTTGAGTGGGCATACGATGGCTAAGAAAATTCTAAGGGCAGGCTATTACTGGTCTACCATGGAAGCTGAATGTCATCAGCATTCCCGTACCTGCCATAAATGCCAAATCTACGCCGATAAGGTACACATTCCTCCAGTTCCTCTCAACGTTCTGACAGCTCCTTGGCCATTTGCAATGTGGGGCATTGACATGATTGGAGAGATCAAGCCCACAGCGTCCAATGGACATCGCTTCATCCTGGTCGCCATTGACTATTTCACTAAATGGGTCGAAGCAGCTTCCTTTGCATCTGTTACTAAAAATGTGGTTGCCCGTTTTATCAAGAAAAATCTCATATGCCGGTATGGTGTTCCCGACAGGATCATCACAGACAACAGTACAAATCTGAATAATACTATGATCACCGCATTGTGCGAACAGTTCAAGATTTATCATCACAATTCATCTCCCTATCGGCCGAAGATGAATGGTGTTGTTGAAGCTGCGAACAAAAACATTAAGAAGATCATTCAGAAAATGACAGTCACCTACAAAGACTGGCATGAGATACTACCGTTCGCTCTGCACGGATACCGTACCACGACACGTACTTCAACCGGGGCAACCCCATTTTCTTTGGTATATGGCATGGAAGCTGTCCTACCCATGGAAGTTCAGATCCCTTCCTTAAGGATTATGAAGGACGCTGGTTTGAATGAGGATGATTGGATTCAGACCCGACTTGATCAACTCAATTTGATCGACGAGAAGCGACTCGCTGCTGTTTGCCATGGTCAGACGTATCAAAAACGGATGATCAAGGCTTTCAACAAGAAAGTCAGACGTCAAGTATACCAAGTCGGAGATCTCGTAATCAAGCGGATTATCTTGCCGCAAAGTGATCCCAGGGGAAAATGGACTCCTACATACGAAGGACCATTTGTGATCAAGAGCATATTTTCTGGTGGTGCAATGATTCTGACCACCATGGACGGCGATGATTTGCCGCACCCTGCGAATGCAGACATAGTCAAAAGATACTACGCATAAAATAACCCGACAAGTCGAAAACCCGAAAGGGCGGCTTGGGCAAAAATGGGCATCCCGGTGAACCGAAAACCCGAAAGGGCGGTTCAGGCAAAAATTAGGGATAAAACCAAAAAAATCTGTACACCCAGCAAGTCGAAAACCCGAAAGTGCGGCTTGGGCAAAAAGGGGTTTCCCGGTGGATCGAAAACCCGAAAGGGCGATTCAGGCAAAAGTTAGGGAATTAAAGCGTATGACTATGTCTCGTCAGATCACTTTAAGGACAATCTCTTCATCAACCAGCTCCAAGTTTCTGATCAATCCAGTCATCGGCAGACGAAGCATTGAATGGACAGATATTCAGAGTTATGAAGGCTATAGCAGAATGGGAATCCCGTGGAATCATTTCACATGGCCATCTTTCTTCTGTATAAATTTTTCAATTTTTACGACGACATCCTCTTACTAGGATGACTGTCTCCTTTGTACAAGTATACTCATAGAAAGTTAATACAAATACTTTTCCAGATACAGAAATTTGCTTTGTCTTCCTTTTGCTTTTCTACACTTATGTTTCATTTGAGAAACGTCCAATGTTTTGTTAAATAGGAATATGCATTTGAACATAATCATTTTCCTTACAAATCAAGAAAGATGATTACTGTTGGGTTGAAGGTACAGATAGATATCTTGATGCCCTTTCAGAAGGAATCCTCAGCAGAGTTAAAATCCAAATTCCCCAGCCGGAGAGCCTTCCAAGTCCCCCAAACAGAATTAAACTTCAGGATCTCCAGCAGAGCAAAGGTTTTCTCAAAACTGATCTCCCCAGCCAGAGGGCCTTCCAGAACTCAATTCCCCTCAGAGTTTCAGTATCCCCAGTGGAGCCTCAAAAATCTGAAAATCCAATCCCCAGTGGAGCTAAACATTCCAACTATCAATCCCCAGCGGAACTAAACTAGTGAACCTTCTCCCCACAGAGATACTTCCCACCAAACTGGAGATTCTCAGTCATACCTCTCCAACTTGAGTCTACCAGATTCTGAAATCCCCGGTAGAGATCATCAGAAATTCTCATTCCCCGCGAGTCACCAAGGAATTCCAATTCCCCGCAGTAGTCTTAAGATCCCTCAACAATTGAAGATCTTGCATTCCCTAAGGATAATCAGATGTTCCCCAGTGAAGATCTCCTCAGGATAGGAATCCCCAGTAGATTGGCCTACAACCCAAGCTCCTGATTCTCCAGCAGTAGTCAACAAGGATGTCTCATCCTCAGCGATCAAAATTCTTGCGATCCCCTGCAGCAGTCAAGGATTCACTTTCCCTGGCAGCAGTCAAGATTCTTTTATCTCCAGCCATCCAGGGTTCATCTATCCTCAGCAAGACAGCTCTCCAGCTTACATGCGCATTCATTTACATTCATATCATAAACATTGATATAACATATATATTGCATCATACATATCATGCAACATAACTTTGTGTTATAGCTAACATTTCATCCTTTTCAGGATAACATTAAAAGGCTATCATTAACAATTAATTAGATACAGTATGGATACACCCCACACACGGCGGTCATTCTATTACTCATTCAGAATTTCAGTTCAGATATAGTATGGATACACCCCAGACACGGCGGTCATTCTATTACTCATTCAGAATTTCAGTTCAGATACAGTATGGATACACCCCAGACACGGCGGTCATTCTATTACTCATTCAGAATATCAGTTCAGATATGGTATGGATACATCCCAGACACGGCGGTCATTCTATTACTCATTCAGAATTTCAGTTCAGATACGGTATGGATACACCCCAGACACGGCGGTCATTCTATTACTCATTCAGAATTTCAGTTCAGATACAGTATGGATACACCCCAGATACGGCGGTCATTCTATTACTCATTCAGAATTTCAAGTCAGATACAGTACAGATACACCCCAGACACGACGGTCATTCTACTACTCATTCAGACTAAAGCAATCAGATACAGACTAGATACGCTCCAGACACGGCAGCCATTCTATCTCTCATTCAGATTCACTTATCCACCTCAAGGTTCAATGCATTCCAAGCGCGGATACCATTCTGACCCTTACGACAGCAGTTTAATTCTCCCCAGTACGTTCGCCACGGAAGTCATTCTGTCATTCAGATCCTAGTTACAGTTTCAGATACACTCCAGATACGGAAGTCATCCTGCTAACTCATACAGATCTCAACTCCCAGTTACAGTTCCAGATACACTCTAGAGACGGAAGTCATTCTGCTACTCATACATCTTTCAACTTCAGATACAGTCGAGATACGCTCCAGATACGGTTGCCATTCTGTCACTCATTCAGAATTTGTCCCCAGCATGCAGTTGCTCCATACATATATTTCTCTGTTACCCAGATACAATACATATACACTCCAGACACGGCAATCATTCTGATATTCATTCTACCTTCAAAAGCAGTTACGGCTCAGATACGCCCCAGACACGGAGGTCATTCTTTTGCTCATACAAACTCAGTCTCCAGATACAGTTCAAATGCATTCTAGACACGGATACCATTTGGATCCTCCTTCTTCTGACCAGTCACATTGCAGTTCAACAAACGCTCCAGATGGCATCTTCAAGCCCATCCCCAACAAGATTTTGTCACATCTCCAGATGGCATCTTCAAGCCCATCCCCGACAAGATTCTGTCACATCTCCAGATGGCATCTTCAAGCCCATCTCCAAATGGCATCTCTAAGCCCATTACCGCATCCATTGTTTTGACGAGTGCAAATTCAAGGGCACTCTAGTGTCCAATCTCCTTTTACCTTCGAGACGCGAAAGGCAAGCCTGCCAATCTAACTCTTCAGGTGCAAGAAGATTGAACAGGGGCAACTGTTGTACCCCAAAATTTGCCCTCTCTTTCTTCAGGAAATCATCTTGGATTCTCAGAGTCCCTCTGAAACAAATCCAAGTCCTGAATTGACATTTTTGCCCAAGCAAACCATTGACAAGAGCAAAATGATCATACAAGCTCTAAAGGAAACACTTTTATCTTGAGAAAAATTAAATTCTGAACATTTGGAATTTTTCTCTAAAAATGGGTGTTTAAGAAGAAATTGGCGCTTCAGAACTTCTGGACCAAACTCCAGATAGAAGCGGTCAGAAGTTGCAAACTTGGCTCAACGCAGTCAGAAGTTGGCTCTTCAGCAGCTACATCAACTCAGTCAGAAGTTGCAAACGTGGTTCAACACGTAAGCCTCAGACAGAACATGACTCTTTCAGCAGTTACGCAAGTTCAGCCAGAATTTGCTAAAGGAATGCAAAGGAAACAAGGAAGTCTGAAGGCTCCTTCAGAACATGCTGAAATCAGAAGATAAAAAGGTCAGAAGAGTGGGTATTACACTGATACAGAATCTCTAAGTCCAGGATTTCCATAAGCAAATCCAAGGAACGTGTTAGAAAGTCAGGAGAATCCCCAGAATTTGCTAAAACAACAAGAGACCAAGACCAGTGCATGGTTTACGTTGTTGGTAAAGCAGAACAGCTGGTTCAAGTTTCCTATTACCAGAATATTGGTGCTGATGAGTCTCATCACCATTTAATGCTCGTTAATGCTCCCAACCACTCCTGAACATTCATCCAAGTAGTCCCTTCACGTGTGGCTTGGTAAACGCCTTTATGTAGGTTCTGGCACGGGTCTACGCGCCACCGTCCACCTAAGAGGTCACTTCACCCCAATCCACGCCTGCTGTTCCAGCCTAGGCTGAAAGGCTATCTGTTATCACAACTTCCCAGGAATTTCTTTCAAAGAACAATTCAACCTCTATTGGCGCGTTTAATGTTCAAGAAATCCACAAGAGCTTTGCCTATAAATAGAGAACCATTGTCCACTGAAAAAGGGCGTCCAAAGAAACAGAAAAATTGCTAGAAGAGAAACAAAAATCTTTAGCAAGAAAGTGTTGTGAAACTCTGCCAAAATCTCCAGTGTTTCATAACTTTGAATTTCTTACCTTCAAACTTCATCAAATACCCAGTTTTCTTTGTGACTAAAGAACACCCTTTCAACTTCTGACCATATATACGTGTTGTACCCCAAAATTTTCCCTCTCTTTCTTCAGGAAATCATCTTGGATTTTCAGTGTCCCTCTGAAACCAATCCAAGTCCTGAATTGTCATTTTTGCCCAAGCAAACCATTTACAAGAGCAAGATGATCACACAAGCTCTAAAGACATCGCTTTTATCTTGAGAAAAATTAAATTCTAAGTACTTGGAATTTTTCTCTAAAAAATGAGTGTTTAAGAAGAAATCAGCGCTTCAGAACTTCTGGACCAAACTCTAGATAGAAACGGTCAGAAGTTGCAAGCTTGGCTCAGCGCAGTCAGAAGTTGGCTCTTCAGCAGCTACATCAGCTCAATCAGAAGTTGTAAACATGGTTCAATACGTAAGTCTCAGACAGAACATGACTCTTTCAGCAGTTACGCAAGCTCAGCCAGAATTTGCTAAAGGAATGCAAAAGAAGCAAGGAAGTCTGAAGGCTCTTTCAAGAACATGCTGAAATCAGAAGATGAAAAGGTCAGAAGAGTGGGTGTTACACTGATACAGAATCTCTAAGCCCAGGAGTTCCAGAAGCAAATCCAAGGAACGTGTCAGAAAATCAGGAGAATCCCCAGAACTTGCTAAGACAACAGGAGGCCAAGACCAGAGCATGGTTTACGTTATTCTTGGTGAAACAGAACTGCTGGTTCAAAGTTTGGTTTCCATTACCAGAATATTGGTGTTGATAAGTCTCATCACCATTTAAATCTCATTAATGCTCCCAACCACTCCTGAACATTCATCCAAGTAATCCCTTCACGTGTGGCTTGGAAAACGCCTTTATTCAGGTTTTGGCATGGGTCTACACGCCACCGTCCACCTAAGAGGTCACTTCTCTCCAATCCACGCCTGCTGTTCCAGCCTAGGCTGAAAGGCTATCTGTTATCACAACTTCCCAGGAATTTCTTTCAAAGAACAACTCAGCCTCTGTTGGCGCTTTAATGTTCAAGAAATCCACAAGAGTTTTGCCTATAAATAGAGAATCATTGTCCACTGAAAAGAGGCGTCCAAAGAAACAGAAAAATTGCTAGAAGAGAAACAACAATCTTTAGCAAGAAAGTGCTGTGAAACTCTGCCAAAATCTCCAGTGTTTCATAACTTTGAAGTTCTTACCTTCAAACTTCATCAAATACCCAGTTTTCTTTGTGAACTAAAGAACACCCTTTTCAACTTCTGACCTTATATACGCATACACCTTCACCTACCCTTTTCAAAAAGAACCTGTCCAGAATACCATCAGAGCCAAAAGCTAGCTCTCATCCACAAACTTTTCCAACAGCCAGGTAAGCACCTGCTGACCTTCATCACACTGCTAAGCATCATCATCTTTGCATGCTCAAATAAACATAATGTAAATATCATGTTGTTGTTGTTTGTGTTCTGAGGATTTTCATACCTCAGAACGTTCTGAGCCAGTGTAGAACCTGCCTGTGACCTTGTTGGTTCTGCCCTCTGAAACACTTTGACATTTGCTGGAGTTGTTCCAAACATGTTTCTTGTTTTGTGGAATAATAACAAAATTGCAGATGTTCTGATTAGTACAGGGAGAAGCCAAGTGCTGACTTTGACGTTAGCACATCTGAAGCCTGTTTTGCTGTCAATAATGTCAGAACTTCTGAGAATTATTGTATTTCCAGCAGGATCAGAACTTCTGATTTCCCCACTAACAAACTTCTGTCTTGCAGCGCAGGGGGGTCAGAACTTCTGATTTTCCCACTAACAGGTTTCTGTTTTGCAGGTGCCAGAGTCAGAAGTTCTGACTCATATAGTTTAACCAAAAGGTTGATCATCTGGCAGTGGGTCTGAGTCAGAACTTCTGATGACCCCTCAGCAGCGCGCTGGCTCCCTCTCTCTTCCTCTCTATCTTGTTTTTTGCTATTTCCTTTTTTGTCTATTTTTCTCGTTGAACCCCCCATGTACAAATGTGTACCCACACTCCCTAATTGTTGTAATAGCGTAGGATTTTATATTTCCGCTTCTTATTGCTAGTAATTAGGATGTGTATGGCAAGATAAAATCAATGATATAGAAAATCCTAATTCAAAGATAAACTCTTGTATGCAATAAAACACACTTGCACACTAACACCCCTAGGGTTACATCCACCTGTTGCCTTTCAAAAAATGGGCCATGTTACGCATGCAAAGTATCTTGGTAAAACAAACAAAATCAAAAGATCATAGTCCCTCGATGACACTTTCGAAAGTTGCCTTACAAAAATGATCTTAGTCCCTCAAAAGAAAAACTAAGATGCTTTGCAACATTGCTATCATGGTCTATACGATGACCCGCGCCCGTCCCGTTTACATCCTAACACAAGGTTGTTCACCAAATGCAATGGTAAAACAAAACTGTTAAAAGGGTTAAAAAACATAAGAAAGATCTTTGAGTAAAATAGGGTAGACAACTCTTAGTTACTTGATCAAAAATCTTGTAAAACATCCTTGCTATTTTTCAAACACACTCCACAACACAATTTCAAAACAACTTTCAAAATATTGAAAACCTTTCAAAAAGACAAACACCTTTGTATACATTCAAACACGGATCATTACAAAGGTTGCCACAACAATGGCCTCTTTTCAAAATATTTTCAAACCCACACACAAAGCACCATTTCAAACAAATGAAAATGCAAAGCAAGTGATCTAAGCAAGTAACTAAGAGCCCGTGGATAACCATGGATAGAAAGGGTGCTAATACCTTCCCTTTCTATAATCTACTCCCCGAACCCAAGAAAACATCTCAAAGGTTTTTCCTGTGCTTTTTAAACCTTTCCTTAGGATAAAATAAAAAGTCGGTGGCGACTCTTGCTAAACCGAAACATTTGCGAAAACAAACGCAAAACCCAAGTCAGTTCTCCCACCGTATCACAAAACCGGCGACTCTGCTGGGGAGAGTGTTTAAAAGTGGAGTAACCTTAGGGCTTAGATCACCCTCTTGCATGACTAATTGTTTGCTTTGATTGCTTTATATCTTGGTTCTCTTGTGTGGGCTTGAAATCCTACACCCGGATTTGGGGAAACATTCATAGATAGCAATACGTTGTGGAAACTGTGTGGGGTATACTGATACAGTTGAAGCAATAACTATATTAGTGCGACATATTTGTGAGTACCGGTAACCCTTGAGTTCAATCAAGGAGATTACGGGGCCGCTGAGTGATGTCACTAAGCACTAATGACCTAGAACCTTACTTGACCATCTTGGCCTTTTATTAGGGGTAGTGAGATGACCGGCTTTGGTACAGTCCGAAGTTGGTAGATACTCGATACTACACTCATTGAGGGTTGTTTTCTTGGAATATTTTGGTCGCTAGTTAAGTGGCTAAACCAAAACAATAAACATGGAAAACAATCCAATGATATTGAGCTCCTTAGAACCCGGTTACTATTCATAGGACATGTTTTAAGCCAACTACACTCAAGAGGGTACTTACCTATGAAACCCATGCAAGCCTGAAACTAGGGTCTTGTGTGAATTGCTTGTACATATGTTTGTGCATACATCATGAACATCATGAAGCATCATATGCATCCACTAACCATTTCAAGGGTTTGGATCTTCATCTTTGTTCTTGTTTTGTAGGTCATGGAAATTCTTCGCAGGAAAACTATCCAAGTCAACCTTGTGAGAATCCCTCCTCAACTCAAGGAGCTCACATCCAGAATTCCGGAAAGCTCTCCCTTCAGTGAAAGACATGGTAGACTGCTCAGCCTAGTCAACACCAGCATTGAAGAGGACATGGTGAAAGTGTTGTTACAGTTCTTTGACCCCCTTCACCACTGTTTCACATTCCCCGACTACCAATTGGTGCCCACTTTGGAGGAATTTTCTCAACTCCTGAGAATTCCTATTCTTAATCAACTACCCTACAACGGTACAGAAAAAGAACCAAAGCCTGAAGATGTTGCTCAAGCACTACACTTGCAACCATCTGACATCAAGGGGCATTGGGAAACTAGAAGTGGTGTCAAAGGCTTCTTGGCAAAATTCTTGTTTGAGAAGGCACAAGAGTGTTGGAATTCCTTAGATCTACAAGCCTTTGAAGAAATTGTGGCACTCCTCATTTATGGGTTGGTCTTGTTCCCAAATCCTGACCAGCTTATAGATGTCAACACCGTCAAGATTTTCCTATCCAGGAATCCCATACCAACATTTCTTGGGGACATCCTTCACTCATTTTACACACGAACAATGAGAAAGAGGGGTGTTCTCATGTGTTGTACTCCTCTCCTTGCAAGGTGGTTTATTTCACACCTTCCACAATCTGTTTTGAAGAATGACCAAGGCTTAAGGTGGTCACAACGGTTGATGACCCTCACTCACTCTGATGTACATTGGTGCTCTCGGTCCAGAGAAAATGTCATCATCGTCGATCATTGTGGAGAGTTCCCTAATGTTCCATTGCTTGGCACTAGAGGAGGCATTACCTACAACCCTTGTCTAGCTTTGAGACAATTTGGATATGCACGGAGGGATGGCCCTCACGACATGCTGATTCCTGACCTAGTTTTTGACTTCGACAACAATGCGCAAGGACTTCGTCAAAGATTCATCAGAGCTTGGAGGATGCCTAACAAGGTAGACAGCAAGACACTGGGGCACAAGAACTCCATCCCTCTTGAGCCTTATCTCAAGTGGGTACGAACCCGAGCCCAGAGTCTAATGATGCCCTACCCTCATGTTCTCCCTGTGATTAAAGAGCCCGTTAAGGAAGGAGAGTTTCCCTACACCATCCTATATCCTGACATGCCAACATCATGGGAGGAGATGCAGAAGAGTTGGATCCAACTCAAGGAGGAACAGAATACTTTTGAAGCCAGCTTCTACGCCAATGAGAAGAAGGTTTTGGAGCTTACCCGCCGACTCCATGAGGAAGAGACCCTCAACACCTACATCGCGCCAAAGAGGATGCGCAACGTCTTTTTACCTTGAGAAGTTTTTTGTAACATTTGGCCCATGGGGGCATTTATGTACTGACAAAATTTCTTCTTATTAATATGACGTGTGTTCTTTTTGTCTGCAATAATTTTGAATTTCTAAATCCTTGAATGCATTGCATAAATAAGCATATCATTCATCATGCGCATAAGCAGGTCTCCACACCAGGTTTCCTTATCTTTTTGCTGTTTATTTCAGTAAGATGGATCTCGAACAGACGGTCAAGGATTTGCAGTCTCAAAACTCACAGTTTCAACATCTCTTGATGACCTTGGCAAAGGGTCAGGAGGATCTAAAAGCCCTGCTTGGGAACAAAGAGCAAGTGAAAAAGAAGAAGAAAAGGGTCGGGGTAGCTACCCTGGGAAGAAGGTTTGAGGGTGAAGCCAGAAGAGTTCTTGAATTTCCCCCTACGTCTGAAGAGGGAACCAGTAAAGGAAAAGGGGTTGTGGTACCTTCCGAATCCGAAGTTGAAGAAGAAGAGGCTGAAGAAGACGAAGACTACTCAGAGCAACAATACCCGCCCACCGACGATAAGTACAAAAACTTGGAAGACAGGTTGGCAGCTATGGAGCTGCAGAGAGTTCCCGGCTTGGATTTCGAAGATTTGGGATTAATTGCTGGAATTGTGATCCCCCCGAAGTTTAAAGTGCCAATTTTTGCAAGATATGACGGGCTGTCTTGCCCAAAGATGCACCTAAGGTCGTATGTCTGAAGAATCCAACCTCATACTTCCGACTGAAGCCTTTGGGTACACTTCTTTCAAGATAGCCTGTCTGGCACTCAGCTAGACTGGTTTTACAAGCTGGAAAGGTCAGAGATACATAGTTGGGAGGATCTGGCAGCTGCTTTTTATCGCCAATATCAGTATAACTCTGACTTGGCGCCAACCCGTACTCAGCTACAGAGTATGGGGATGGCCTCAGGTTAGGGATTCAAGGAGTACGCCCAGAAATGGCGCGATCTGGCCGGAAGAGTGCAGCCACCTCTTTATGAGAGAGAACTTGTCGATATGTTCCTGGGGACCCTGTTTGGTCCATTATTTAACCATCTGATCGGTAGCTCTTCCGCAGGGTTTACTGAATTAATTCTGACTGGCAAGCGGGTAGAAGCCGGTATCAAGAATGGGAAGATTCAGAAGGATGCCTCTGCATCTACAACTGTTAAGAAATCATTTCCGGCGAAGAAGGAAACAGCTGTTGTGTATTCTCAGAGAGGAGCAGGAAGAAGCGAGCGCCGACCGACTGTGGGGGCCGTGATGATCCAAAATTCATCAAATGATCAGCCCCACAATAACTAGTCCAGACCTAAACAACAATGGGGAGAACTGACACCACGGCAGTACACCCGCATCAATATGACGCCCGCGCAAGTTCTTCCGCACTTGTTAAAGCTGAATCTCACAAATATCAAAGAAGCGCCGAAAAATGTGAATACAACCTCACCAACTTACAATGCCAATGCCAAATGCGCCTACCACTCTGATAGCGTCGGACATGACACAAACAATTGTTGGGCGCTAAAGAATAAAATTCAAGACTTGATAGCTGCAAAAGAGGTGGAGTTCGATGCTCTAGAGAAGCCAAACGTAATATCTGCTCTGATGCCGAAGCATGGTCGAAATGTCCATGCTATTGAAGAAGATTTGTATGTTTCTGATGTCAATGACCTGATGACTCCGCTGTTAACGATCAAGTTAAATCTGCTGAAAGTCGGGATTTTCCCGGGATGTAAAGAAGATTGCTATTGTTGTTACTCTCTGCCAATCGACTGTCCATTACTGAAGAAAGGCATCCAAGGCCTAATGGACAGTCAACAAATTCTGCTTGAAAAGGTTCCTGCTATTCCAACCCCTACTGAAGATGTCTCAATAATCACCATTTACACCAATCTTTCCAAGGCCGTCAAAAAGCCTGTTAAGATTACATCCGCTACAAAGTCTGTTCCTCTGAAGATAACTATGCCAGGGCCTGTCCCCTACAGTTCTGAAAAATCAATACCATGGAATTACGGTGGAGAAATCTACTACCATGGTATTAAACAAGTTGAAATAACCGAAGGAAGCTCTGATGAAGAAGATGCCATCATTGGAAACATTGTCGGCACAAGCAAGATCACCCGAAGTGGGAGAGTTTTTTTCTCCAGAGATTGCCCCCCCAAAGGCAATCTTTGGAGCCTCATCTGCTGCCAAAGTCATTCCTGCACCGAAAAAACTTTCCGCAAGAACTCCGTTGATTGAAGATGTTGTTATTCCTGTTGTTGTCCCTCCTACATCTGCTGATAAGGGGAAAGGGATCCAAGGTGAGCTCGTCAGGACGAGGGCTCAACCTTTGGTCATCCCGGAAACCTCTAAGAAAGAGATGGAGGAGATCTTGAAGATAATTAAAAAGAGTGATTATGATGTGGTAGAGCAACTGGGGCAAACCCCCTCGAAAATCTCCATGTTAGCATTGCTACTTTGTTCAGAGGCGCACGCCAAAGCATTGATAAAATTCCTGAAGACAACCCATGTGCCCCAGGAAACCTTTGTCGACCAATTCCAAGACTGTGTAGCCAGTCTTACAGCAGATAACTGTTTAGGTTTCTCTGATGCTGACCTAACCTCAAAAGGAAGAAAGCACAACGACGCATTACATGTGTCAGTAGAATGCCAAGGAACTACTCTGGCCCATGTTTTGGTCGACACGGGTTCTTCTCTGAACGTGCTGCCTAAGAAGGCTCTCGACCGATTAGACTGTGAAGGCTTGGAGTTAAGGCCAAGTAATATCATTGTAAGGGCATTTGATGGGTCAAAGAGAATGGTACATGGGGAGGTAGACATTCCCATTAAGGTTGGCACAGAAGTGTTCCCCTCAACTTTCTATGTGATGGACATCCGTCCGTCATACTCTTGCTTATTGGGGAAACCATGGATACACAATGCTGGGGCAGTCACCTCTTCCTTACATCAAATGCTGAAATATCCTGTCAAAGGAAAGATCATAACCGTCCACGGTGAAGAGGAATATATGATCATCCACCTGAACTCCTTCCGGTATGTAGAGGTAGAGGGTGAATTCATTCAGACACCATTCCAGCACTTTGAGGAGGTCTCTCCTGAAGTGGAAGTAGCAAAAGTGGTAGCTGAGGTACCAAAGCGGATGGCCAGGATGGCATCTCTAAAAGACGCGAAGGCTGCAATGAAGGAAGGGAAGAGCTCGACATGGGGGCAATTGCCAGATAATCCTTACAAAACAGACAAGTTTGGATTAGGATTCACTGCTGCGGGGCAGAAAACTATGTGTCGCTCAAAGGTTGAGAGAACACCCATCAAGATCTCTCCTTATGGGATAATTGCTTTGGAAGGTGAAGACGAAGAGGCCAACATTGAAGATTGGATCTACCCAACCATCGAAGGAGGACTACGCAACTGGGAGGCAAAGGACTTTGTCCCCATTACTTTTATTAATCAGTAATTATCTGTCAAACATTTCCTGTGGTCTGTAATAATTGCTTTTTGTGATCGGTGGATCTGGAACTGACTGTTTAACGCTGGTTCGCGAAATGTCGCAGAAGCAAGAGTCGCCACCGTCTTTTATTTTCTCCAAATGGAAAGGACAAAAGTACAGAAAAATTCCTTATAGAGATTGCTCTCGGTTCGGGAGGTAGGTTATAGAAAGGGAAGGTGTTAGCACCCTTTCTATCCATGGTTATCCATGGGCTCTTAGATACTTTCTCATTGTGTTTTCAAAAATGGTTTGTTTGCTTTTCAACTGTGGGTTTTAAAAAAGTTTCTTTGAAAATTTCAGTTCGACTCTTGTATCAGTCCTCAAGAGTGTTTGAAAAATTGCTTTCGAAAGCTTTTTGAAAAGGTGTCGGTGTGAAAAGTATTTTTGAATTTGTTTTGAATTTAGAGCAAGTATCTACGAGAACCTACCTACCCTAAGGAATTCGTCTGTGTAAATGTCCTTTAAAGTAGTGCCATCCCACCATTGAGAGGTAGGTAGCACCACCGTTGGAGGTGTTCGGGTCAATTCGAGGTTCGGGACATGGTGATCACCAGAGCAATGGGAAGACACCTTAGAAGCTACCCTCATGCCAGGTTCCCGGATCATGAGGACTTACTAAGACATCCTCTACTCGACGATCACCTTTCGAGGCAAGGCAACAGTGAGGCGTACCCTAGGGGTGGTGTGTGATTTGTGTGTCAGATTCATTTATTTTTGTCTTGTCATGTTATTGGTGATCTAGCGCTTGTTTTTATTTTTGTCCATTCATTCTTTCATGCCTTGATTAACAGTTAAAAAATTCCGGAAAGTAAAAGATTCTAAGCTATTACAAAAGGCGCGGGTCCACATCGCCAAAATTTCTTGAACCCGATTTGACAGAAAATAAAGAATTAAAAGAAAAATAAAGGAAATTAATTTACAAGGCCTTGGGAGAGATACATAAATATTAAAAGAAATAAAATAAATATGCGAATTAAATAGGAATTAAGACGAGGGCGTTGGACCCTTTTTGCAAAATTAAATTAATGATGGAATTAATTAATTAAAAAAGAAAAGAAATTGTTTTTGGTATTTTTTGGTATTTTATGATTTTAATGGAAAAAAAGAATTAAATGCAATTAAACCTAATTCTACAATTTTTATTTTATTGAAAAGAAGATTAAATTTTAACCTAAAATTAACCCTAATTAATTTACATGCAATTTAATTACAAAAAATAAATATTTAATATTTTAATTATTATGGAAGGAAAATAAAAAGGAATAAAAATTAATTAAACCCTAGTTTTACCAATTTTAAGTTAATTAAGAAAATATTACAATTAAACCTAATAACTAGAATTAATTAATGCAATTTATTAAAAAAATACTAAAATAAAATATTTATTATTTTTTCATCTTTTCTGATTTTTTATGGTTTTGTGTTTTTTATGGAAAATAATTAAATTAATTAAAACAACAATAATTAAAGAAAGTAAAAATATAATGAAATAAAGAATAATAAAAATATTTGCAAACCTAGGGGGGTTGCTGTCCCCAAAGTGGAGGTATAGCCCAGCAATTTGAGGCCCATTTATTCATGGCCTGCTTGACTTTTCAGGACGCGTATATACGCGTTGACTAGGGTGCATCCTATTCCCCAGATCCTGGCCTTTGATTGAATACCCTGGGACGCGTGGACGTTTGATTTCGTGGGTGTATGATAGTCCACTATGTTGAATCTGCATGTGAATATTAGATGAAAAACAATATGGAAAGAGTGAAGACCTGGGGCTCGAACCCAGGTCATGAACGTTACCAGCACATACATATACCACTAAGCCATCCCACGCGCGTTTAACATATAATGACTAACAAATATTATAAAAGAAAAATAGTCAGTGGCTCAAAAACGCGCGAAGAATTTGAATGTTCCAATCAGCGCCTTCCACTTCATCGTCCTCTTCGTTGTGTTCTTTTTTCCTGAAACACAAAGACAATAAGCAACGGTTTTGAACCGTTCTATAACATACCATTAGAGAAAATAGCGAATAGGCCATAAGGCCTCATAAATTAGGCGCGAGGGTTTCTTTCTCTTCGTCCAAACACGCTTGATTCAGTGGTCTAAGTCCTGAAGGCTAATTTTTCCTTAAACGAAAACCCCCAATTCCAAGCTTCACAAACCCTAACTATTGTTAATGGTAAATCTTCATATAGGGCACGAAAACAAAATTAAACCATTGGATTAGCATTAGAATCAAACAATGAACATGAATCAAGCGTTAAAAATTACAAAAGATGCATGAATTGAGATGCACGATTATGAATTTTTTTTTGTACAGGTCATGTTCGTTTTACCAATTCTTGATGTTATGATGGATGATTTTGATTGGAAACCCTTCCTTGAAGCTTCAGGAAGGTGATGGGATAAAAATCTCGCCTTGAATCGTCCTGGAAATTGGTTTTCAGATTTCACTTTTCAAGCAAAAATTTCAAGTTTTTTGTATGCTTTTCTGCGCAGCTTTTTGTCAATGAGCATGAGGGTTTTGATCAGGCTTATGTATGGAGGGAATTAGGGTTAAAAAACTTGATCAAAATCCATGAATTAATGAATATGATATTTGATTTTTAAACCATGATTTTCAAATCTTTTTCACATGCTTTTTGATACAAATCACATCCAATTCCATTGGTTCTTTCCATATTTGGCTAGGCACGAAATCTTGAGGATATAATATGCATAAAAAGATTTAAGACCTAAGTTTAGTATTTTTCATGTATTTATTTTAATTTAAATGAATTAATTGTAATAGAAAATTCAAATAAATAAATAAAAATAATAAAAAAACTTCCCTTTGGGCCAAATGGTCGTGTGCATGTTTTGGATGATGAATTATGGAAGAAAAATAGGCCCATTAGCAATTTTAGATCATTTGAAGCAAAGTTGACTTTTCAAAATATCCAAAAATTTCCCAACTTCCACAAGGCATAACTTGCTCAATTTTTAAGCTTTGCTCATGTTCTTGGACATTTTGGAAAGGTATTTGAGTCCTCTAACCAATGCCTTTGGTACCATGTCATTTTGATTTACCAATCTCAAGTTATGGCCTTTGACTTAAAGTCCCTTTTTGTTGACTTTTGAAAATGACCTATAATGTTGAAATTGATAACTTTTTGTGAGAGCATTTCTTGGACTTTAAGTATGAATATGAGTTGTAGGAAATGTCTTTCTCTTCAAAATGAGCTTTGGATGGAATTTTTCTGATAATCCATGTGAAAGTTATGCCCTGGTCAATTTACAGTTGACTTTTTCATCTGTCCAAATAAGGAAACTTTTGCATCTTGATGATTTTTGAGCCAAGCTTTGAGAATCATGATCAAGCATTGATCAAATGATGTTTGTGGCTTCAAAATGAGATGTTGACCAAACATTTGAACTTTTGACTGTCAAATGACCATTTTGCCCCTACAGTTGACTGTAGTGCAATTAGGGTTTTGACTGTGCAATTTTGTGCTGAAAGTCTTGAAACTTTGTATGGGGATGCTTGACCATGTTTATAGGCATGTGGGACTTGATTGGACCCTTGGAAACTTCATTTTCTTGATCAGAACAAAAACCCTAATTTTGACTGTTCAGGAGGCCCTTGCATTGTGCAACCCTTGAAGAGATTTTGAAGCTTGACTTTACAATTCCTTGAAGAATATGGGAGGGCAAATTTTGGGGTACAACAGTTGCCCCTGTTCAATCTTCTTAGACCTGAGGACGCAGATTGGCTGATATGCCTTTCGTAATCCGAGGGTGGAAGATGATTGAACACTAGAGTGCCCAGAAATTTGCGCTTACATAGTAGCAGTGTGATGGTGGAATGGGCTTATAGGTGCCATTTGGAGATTGATGAATAGGATGATGGGCTTATAGATGCCATCTGGATGTTGATCGCATAAGAGATTCCTTACCGAGAACTTGCGTACCTGCAAAAGAAAAATGAGTACCTGACATGTTGCAGGAGCTGGTCTTCAGATGCTTTGTATAGATATGTCCTGACTGGTTACAGGAGCTGAGTCTGGATCTTCAAACGGCGATGAATGAACCAGGGATGGTTACTACCTCAACAGGAACGGTGAGAGAACCTTGGATGACTTTAACCTCAATAGCAATCGTTGAGAAAATCTTGATGGGAATTACCATCTCCGCAGGATCGGGGAGAGAACCATAGGCAATTATAATCTCAAAAGCGGACGTTTGAGAAAAACCTGGAATGGAATTATCGTCTCCGCAACATTGGGGAGAGAACCATAGGAAATTATAATCTCAAAAGCGGACGTTTGAGAAAAACCTGGAATGGAATTATCGTCTCCGCAGCATTGGGGAGAGAACCATAGGAAATTATAATCTCAAAAGCGAACGTTTGAGAAAAACCTGGAATGGAATTATCGTCTCCGCAGCATTGGGGAGAGAACCATAGGAAATTATAATCTCAAAAGCGGACGTTTGAGAAAAACCTGGAATGGAATTATCGTCTCCGCAGCATTGGGGAGAGAACCATAGGAAATTATAATCTCAAAAGTGGACGTTTGAGAAAAACCTTTGATAACTTCTACTGAGCCTTCATTAGAAAAATCTGTTTGGGGTCGATTTAGCTGGACTAGAGAAGGCCTTGGACTGGATAAGAAATCTTTGGAGTCGATTAACTGAATCGGTCTAGGTCTTGGAATATGATTGAGAATTTAACCGAATCTTTCCTGAAAGGTAAAGGTTAGTCATATGCAATGCATGATATGGACCAAGCAATGATGTTCTCCATATAAGTGAGATTTGTAAGATATGATGCGTCTATGCATGCTATAATGATGTATGTGATGTTTAGGAATGTATGTTTTCGTCTAGGAAAGTAAATCCTTGACGGGTGCCGGGAAGTCACTCCTGGGCTGATGTTGGCGAGTAGATTTTTGCTTCCGCTGGGGATGATAGTTGCAAGAATACCGGTAGGAGAAGATAACTCCGTTGGGGAATAAACTTGGCGAATGGATGACTCTGCGGGGAGACAAGTACTCTAACAAACTTGCTGGGAAGCAATACTCTGTGGGGAAGGAGGTACTTTGCTGAGTGTTGATAATAACTTGCTGGGGATACCATCGTTATATTGGAAGTATTAATAGACTTCGCTAGGGATAAGAAGGCTTCGTCGAGGACGATCTTTCTGTGGCTTTTAGCTGAGGATAACCCAGTTATATCCTGGTAAGGAAATAACTCTTTGAATAAAGCCGGGAGACGCGTTCGTGCTCTGCGAGGATAAGCTTCCAGAATCTACTGGGGATAAGCTTACTGCTTGGGGAGATGAATTCCAACTTTCCTGGGGAACTAGACTGGACTCTCCTGGGGGAGTTTTGAACTGCGGGGGAAGTGATTCCTTTGAATGTTGGTATGCCGCCGGGGAACAATCTTCAGGCCAAGACTGCCGGGGATGCTTGTTAAGAATGTCTGTATGATGCTGGGGAAGGTTGAGATCTGCGGGAGGATACCCAACTTCCTTAAGGTTGATAACTGCTTTGCTTGAGGAGAGTATACTGCTTGCTGGCTCACTCTCTGGGGAATTAAGATATCTGGTTACGTTCTTCCACTGAACCCATCTTGGTACCCTGGAGGACAGAACAATTAGATTGCTTTTAGACAATTCTCTATTGCCCCTGTTTCTGAGGTGGGAGAGGAAGGCCCGTGAGGTGCTGATAGTTGTTGATGGACAAACCTTCTTCTAGTAGGCAAGATGACAGGACATAGTCGTACACTTTGATCCCTAACTTTTGCCTGAACCGCCCTTTCGGGTTTTCAGTCCACCGGGATACCCATTTTTGCCCAAGCCGCCTTTTCAGGTTTTCGACTTGCCGGGTGTACAGATTTTTTTTCATTTCATCCCTTCATTTTACCCGAACCCTTTTGGTTCGCCGGGAAGCCCTAATTTTTGCCTAGGTATGTCAACCTAGCGGGTCTTTGATTATGCGTAGTATTTTTCCGACTATGTCCCCGTTCAGGGAATGTGGGGAGTTGCCCCTGTTGGAAGTATTTTGCCACGCCACCAGAAGATGTTTGATCAGGCAAGATTCGTTGTTGGAGTGCCCTAAGTGACTCAGGCGGAGATTTGCCCCAGGCTATTTGGCCTTTGAGAGATTCTCCGAATCTTGATTGGACTGCCCCAGATAATAGACCCTGATCATGTCTGCCCCTTGATTGGAGGTACTTCTGTTCATTAGGCATTCGTCGTGCGAATTTCTATGTTGTTCAAACAAAAAGTCATATGCAAACAAAGTTATGTTAAAAATGCAAAGCCTATGTCTGTCTTGAAGATTTTAAAAATGAATTCTTTTTTCATAAAACAAATGAATGTTTGTAAAACGTGATGTCAACTCCATATTTACCGTAGGCCTTAAGGAGTCAGGATACCTTTCGTCACAGTATGCTTTCGAACTAACCCATGCTTCAGCTAGGACTTTTAAGGGTTATAACGTGGCCTGGTTCACGGTTTAAGAAACAAAGGATAAAGGCTTAAATTATTTGTACCCACCCATTCTTCATGATGTTCTCCAAACCTAAACTCAGTTGATCATATGTTAGACCTTGTTTGAGTCTTTGCTCTGATTTTCCGGTGATGGTTCGGATATTGATGATTTATTTGGAATAGGCAGTCATTTCCCCCTTCTTTTTTTTTTTGTTGAGGGTTTGTAGGACCTCTTTCTTGTCTGATTTTTTGTTATCCCTTTCTTTTTTGCCTGAACTGTTTCCTTTTTTGGAATTACAGTCAGCGGGATGCCCCAGTTTTGTAAGTCTCCTTCATGGGTTTTGACTTAATGGGTTTTTTATTTTTTGAGATAATGACTGCCTTTCTTTATTGATTATTCGGAACCATCATTGTCTTTCTTTGTTTTGTAAGGACCTTTTTGGTGCCATTCGTTATGCACTTGGATCAACTGAGAGACTACCCTGCCCCAGGTTATGATTAAGGGTTTTGAATTTCGAAAAGAAAAACTCCTACTTCTTTGGCTCAGAGGGGTTGACGAGGGATTATCATCCTTATAACTTCAGTGTTTAGGGATTGAAACAATGCCTGTACCTCATCAGCGGGGTCTGTTCAAAAGCATACTGTAGCTTATGGTATCGTTTTCGTCATCCTCCCTCAAGAGGCTTAGAATTATTAATTAAGAGTTGATCATCAGAAAAAATATGAAAATAATTTGCATTTAGTGAATACGAATATATTGTTTTAGAACAGACATATGCGATGCATTAATGAAATAACAATGTTTAACATGAGTAAATGTTTGAACAAAAGAGAATTGCAACTTGAACATTCGAATGAACAAAAATTTCTCAATCCTAGCCATGTTTTGGCAAGGGAGCAGTGATCACGTGGGGAGTCTTGGGTACTTTAAACTGAATCTCTCCAGCGTCGATCATGTCTTGGATCTTATTTTTCAAGCTCCAACAATCATCTGTAGTATGCCCCGGGCTGTCAGAGTGATAAGCGCAGTGGGCATTGGGGTTATACTTCGGTGACGTCGTATTTTGGTTCTTCGGAGCTTCTTTTAGAGTTACCAGCTTGGTCTTCAGCAACTGTGGCAATATCTGGGATAAGGTCATGCTGAGTCGAGTGAACTGCCTTCTCTCGCTCTTTTGTTGGTTGTGATGTTGAATTTGTGACACTGGAGCCATTTGAGGAGCTCTCCCCTTACCTCCTTGTCTCAAAGGTGGTTGAACGATGACTGGCTTTTTACCCTTAGACTTTTGCCCCAGTTGGTTACCCTGAAGCAGTTGGTTGACGAGAAACCAGAGCTCATCTTGTCTTTGAGCTAACTCTTGAATGGCAGTCACCTGCCCCAGCATCTGGACCTTCAATGCATCCATCTCAGCTTGTAGGTGTTTCAGCCTTTCATCTTCAGCACTGTTCCTGACAAAGGTCTCCATGAGAAGTGTCCTTAGCTCTTCCTTCCCCTTGGATAGATTCAGGAGGGTTTTCCCGAACCTGGTCTCTTGAGCAAGAAAGTCCTGGTTATCTTGTTGGGATTCCATGGCTGAAATAAACAGCGAGAAGGGTAAGTGACCTGCAACAAGGGTACCTGTTATGCAATGATGTGTATGACATGCATGTAATGTTTTCAAGGACCTCGCGGGGTAAACAAGAAAATTTGTTAGAATTTGGGTCCGATAGCTTGATTGAAGGCACTCCATGTTGCTGAGAATCCTTCTTCAAGGGTCAAAGGCTCACCATATCCAGTGGGTCATAGCCCCTGACAATTTTGGCTCGGGGAACCTTCTTCAAGTGTCAAAGCTCACCATATCAAGTGGGTCATAGCCCCTGACAACCTTGGCTAGAGGAAAATAAATCCTCTTTGCCCCTTGCTGGGATAGTTGATTCACCATGACCTGCATCACAAGCCCTTGAGATCCTTGAAATGAGTTAGGATGTATGCAATGGTATGATGTTATAGTATGCATGGGGTAATGTGAGTAAACCCTGCTATGAGCCCTTATTAAGGACTATAAACAGAAACCTGCAAGAAACTCAAGTAAAACCTGTCATGAGTCCCAGTTAAGGACTAAAAAACAAAACCTGCAAGAAACTCGGTAAACCCTGTTATGAGTCCTAATTAAGGACTGCAAACCAAAATCTGTAAGAAACTCGGTAAAGCCTGTTATGAGTCCCTATTAAGGACTATAAACAAAACCTGCAAGAAACTCAAGTGTCAGATAACAAGCATGCAAGTAGTCAAGTTGGAAGGCACACAAGTCACACAAGAGAAACCCTTAGAGTTCAGGTCAGCATGGGGTCTGGGTATTACCCTCTTGGAGTTGGTGGGTTCAGCCTGTCCTATTAGAAGTAACCGGGTTCTAAGGGTCCCAATATCACTGGATTGCTTTCATTGTTCATCGTTTCGATTTAGCCACTGAACTGGCGACCGAAATATTCCAGGAAAGCAACCCTCAATTGAGTGTAGTATCGAGTATCAACCAACCTTGGACTGCACCAAAGTCAGTTATCTCACTACCCTAAAGAGGCCAAGATAGTTCAATTAAGGTTCCTAAGGTCTGTTGATGCTTCACGACACCACGCGGAGGCCCCGTACTCTCCTTGACTGAACTCAAGGGTTACCGGTACACACCAAAGTGCCACATCAACGTAGCAGACTATTTCAACCATGTCGGTATACCCCGCACAGTTCCCTCACAGCCTTGTTGCTAATTTCTAAGAAGGTATCCCCAGATCCGGGTTAGGATCTATAGAACTCCCGAGACAGTCCCACAATTTAAAGCAAACAAGGAAAGCAATTGAAAACACAGTTATGAACTAACCCTAAGGTACACCTCACTTTAAGTTATGTCCCCAGCAGAGTCGCCAGTTCTGTGATCGGTGGATCTGGAACTGACTGTTTAACGCTGGTTCGCGAAATGTCGCAGAAGCAAGAGTCGCCACCGTCTTTTATTTTCTCCAAATGGAAAGGACAAAAGCACAGAAAAATTCCTTATAGAGATTGCTCTCGGTTCGGGAGGTAGGTTATAGAAAGGGAAGGTGTTAGCACCCTTTCTATCCATGGTTATCCATGGGCTCTTAGATACTTGCTCATTGTGTTTTCAAAAATGGTTTGTATGCTTTTCAACTGTGGGTTTTAAAAAAGTTTCTTTGAAAATTTCAGTTCGACTCTTGTATCAGTCCTCAAGAGTGTTTGAAAAATTGCTTTCGAAAGCTTTTTGAAAAGGTGTCGGTGTGAAAAGTATTTTTGAATTTGTTTTGAATTTAGAGCAAGTATCTACGAGAACCTACCTACCCTAAGGAATTCGTCTGTGTAAATGTCCTTTAAAGTAGTGCCATCCCACCATTGAGAGGTAGGTAGCACCACCGTTGGAGGTGTTCGGGTCAATTCGAGGTTCGGGACATGGTGATCACCAGAGCAATAGGAAGACACCTTAGAAGCTACCCTCATGCCAGGTTCCTGGATCATGAGGACTTACTAAGACATCCTCTACTCGACGATCACCTTTCGAGGCAAGGCAACAGTGAGGCGTACCCTAGGGGTGGTGTGTGATTTGTGTGTCAGATTCATTTATTTTTGTCTTGTCATGTTATTGGTGATCTAGCGCTTGTTTTTATTTTTGTCCATTCATTCTTTCATGCCTTGATTAACAGTTAAAAAATTGCGGAAAGTAAAAGATTCTAAGCTATTACAAAAGGCGCGGGTCCACATCGCCAAAATTTCTTGAACCCGATTTGACAGAAAATAAAGAATTAAAAGAAAAATAAAGGAAATTAATTTACAAGGCCTTGGGAGAGATACATAAATATTAAAAGAAATAAAATAAATATGCGAATTAAATAGGAATTAAGACGAGGGCGTTGGACCCTTTTTGCAAAATTAAATTAATGATGGAATTAATTAATTAAAAAAGAAAAGAAATTGTTTTTGGTATTTTTTTGGTATTTTATGATTTTAATGGAAAAAAAGAATTAAATGCAATTAAACCTAATTCTACAATTTTTATTTTATTGAAAAGAAGATTAAATTTTAACCTAAAATTAACCCTAATTAATTTACATGCAATTTATTTACAAAAAATAAATATTTAATATTTTAATTATTATGGAAGGAAAATAAAAAGGAATAAAAATTAATTAAACCCTAGTTTTACCAATTTTAAGTTAATTAAGAAAATATTACAATTAAACCTAATAACTAGAATTAATTAATGCAATTTATTAAAAAAATACTAAAATAAAATATTTATTATTTTTTCATCTTTTCTGATTTTTTATGGTTTTGTGTTTTTTATGGAAAATAATTAAATTAATTAAAAAAACAATAATTAAAGAAAGTAAAAATATAATGAAATAAAGAATAATAAAAATATTTGCAAACCTAGGGGGGTTGCTGTCCCCAAAGTGGAGGTATAGCCCAGCAATTTGAGGCCCATTTATTCATGGCCTGCTTGACTTTTCAGGACGCGTATATACGCGTTGACTAGGGTGCATCCTATTCCCCAGATCCTGGCCTTTGATTGAATACCCTGGGACGCGTGGACGTTTGATTTCGTGGGTGTATGATAGTCCACTATGTTGAATCTGCATGTGAATATTAGATGAAAAACAATATGGAAAGAGTGAAGACCTGGGGCTCGAACCCAGGTCATGAACGTTACCAGCACATACGTATACCACTAAGCCATCCCACGCGCGTTTAACATATAATGACTAACAAATATTATAAAAGAAAAATAGTCAGTGGCTCAAAAACGCACGAAGAATTTGAATGTTCCAATCAGCGCCTTCCACTTCATCGTCCTCTTCGTTGTGTTCTTTTTTCCTGAAACACAAAGACAATAAGCAACGGTTTTGAACCGTTCTATAACATACCATTAGAGAAAATAGCGAATAGGCCATAAGGCCTCATAAATTAGGCGCGAGGGTTTCTTTCTCTTCGTCCAAACACGCTTGATTCAGTGGTCTAAGTCCTGAAGGCTAATTTTTCCTTAAACGAAAACCCCCAATTCCAAGCTTCACAAACCCTAACTATTGTTAATGGTAAATCTTCATATAGGGCACGAAAACAAAATTAAACCATTGGATTAGCATTAGAATCAAACAATGAACATGAATCAAGCGTTAAAAATTACAAAAGATGCATGAATTGAGATGCACGATTATGAATTTTTTTCTATACAGGTCATGTTCGTTTTACCAATTCTTGATGTTATGATGGATGATTTTGATTGGAAACCCTTCCTTGAAGCTTCAGGAAGGTGATGGGATAAAAATATCGCCTTGAATCGCCCTGGAAATTGGTTTTCAGATTTCACTTTTCAAGCAAAAATTTCAAGTTTTTTGTATGCTTTTCTGCGCAGCTTTTTGTCAATGAGCATGAGGGTTTTGATCAGGCTTATGTATGGAGGGAATTAGGGTTAAAAAACTTGATCAAAATCCATGAATTAATGAATATGATATTTGATTTTTAAACCATGATTTTCAAATCTTTTTCACATGCTTTTTGATACAAATCACATCCAATTCCATTGGTTCTTTCCATATTTGGCTAGGCACGAAATCTTGAGGATATAATATGCATAAAAAGATTTAAGACCTAAGTTTAGTATTTTTCATGTATTTATTTTAATTTAAATGAATTAATTGTAATAGAAAATTCAAATAAATAAATAAAAATAATAAAAAAACTTCCCTTTGGGCCAAATGGTCGTGTGCATGTTTTGGATGATGAATTGTGGAAGAAAAATAGGCCCATTAGCAATTTTAGGTCATTTGAAGCAAAGTTGACTTTTCAAAATATCCAAAAATTTCCCAACTTCCACAAGGCATAACTTTCTCAATATTTAAGCTTTGCTCATGTTCTTGGACATTTTGGAAAGGTCTTTGAGTCCTCTAACCAATTCCTTTAGTCCCATGTCATTTTGATTTACCAATATCAAGTTATGGCCTTTGACTTAAAGTCCCTTTTTGTTGACTTTTGAAAATGACCTATAATGTTGAAATTGATAACTTTTTGTGAGAGAATTTCTTGGACTTGAAGTATGAAGATGAGTTGTAGGAAATGTCTTTCTATTCAAAATGAGCTTTGAATGGAATTTTTCTGATAATCCATGTGAAAGTTATGCCCTGGTCAATTTACAGTTGACTTTTTTAGCTGTCCAAATAAGGAAACTTTTGCATCTTGATGATTTTTGAGCCAAGCTTTGAGAATCATGATCAAGCATTGATCAAATGATGTTTGTGGCTTCAAAATGAGATGTTGACTAAAAATTTGAACTTTTGACTGTCAAATGACCATTTTGCCCCTACAGTTGACTGTAGTGCAATTAGGGTTTTGACTGTGCAATTTTGTGCTGAAAGTCTTGAAACTTTGTATGGGGATGCTTGACCATGTTTATAGGCATGTGGGACTTGATTGGACCCTTGGAAACTTCATTTTCTTGATCAGAACAAAAACCCTAATTTTGACTGTTCAGGAGGCCCTTGCATTGTGCAACCCTTGAAGAGATTTTGAAGCTTGACTTTACAATTCCTTGAAGAATATGGGAGGGAAAATTTTGGGGTACAACACTTTTGAACAATCCGTACACTACTTTTTCACCTCATGCCCTGCCCGGGGCATGTAGGTACATTTGTAAGGGTTTTGATTATCTTCATATCCATATGCCATGTTTAATGATTCATTGGACGTTTTTCATTGATAAACTGCTGTGTTCATTTTCTTTCCTTTTGCATTTTTTGTTTAAAGGATGGCTATCCCTTACACACACCCACACTCACAAATGCAGGTACCCATCCACTCTGGGTTCTATGGGTGACTATTCTGCTATGTCCTTCAATAACTCTGAAGATCTGGTCAATCAGGCTGAGTATGAAGATGACGAAGGTTGTGAAGTACCAGGGGAATTAGCCAGACTTTTACAGCAAGAAGAAAGGGCCATCTTACCTCACGAAGAGTTGTTGGAAATTGTCAACTTAGGAACAGAGGAAGACCGGAAGGAAGTACAAGTGGGTGCCAATCTGGAACCAAGTGTCAAGGAGCGCCTGATACAGCTGTTAAATGAATACGTTGAAATCTTCGCCTGGTCTTATGAAGACATGCCGGGTTTAGACACAGATATAGTGGTTCACCGTCTCCCTACAAGAGAGGATTGTCCACCGATCAAACAAAAAGTCTTACGAATGAGGCCCGACATGTCTGAGAAGATCAAAGCAGAAGTGATGAAGTAATTCAACGCTGGCTTTCTGGCTGTTACATCCTATCCACAATTGGTTGCTAACATCGTGCCAGTACCTAAAAAAGATGGCAAGGTTAGAATGTGTGTGGACTACCGAGATTTGAATAGGGCCAGCCCCAAAGATGATTTTCCGCTACCGCACATTGACATTTTGATCGACAACACAGCTCAGCACAAAGTGTTTTCCTTCATGGATGGATTCTCGGGCTACAACCAGATTAAAATGGCCCCTGAGGACATGGAGAAAACAACCTTTGTTACACAATGGGGTACTTTCTGTTACAAGGTGATGCCGTTCGAACTGAAGAACGCAGGGGCAACTTATCAGCGCGCCATGGTAGCTTTGTTTCATGATATGATACATCATGAGATCGAATTTTACATAGACGACATGATAGCTCGATCACAAAAAAAGGAGGAACACCTTGAACACCTGGAAAAGTTGTTTTCTAGGTTGAAAGAGTACAAACTCAGGTTGAATCCAAGTAAGTGTACTTTTGGAGTTAGGTCTGGCAAACTTCTAGGGTTTATTTTCAGCAACAAAGGCATTGAGGTCGATCCAACAAAAGTGAAAGCAATACAAGAAATGCCTGCTCCCCGTACTGAAAAGGAGGTTAGAGGGTTCTTGGGGCGCTTGAACTATATTGCCAGATTCATCTCTCATCTGACTTCTACCTGTGAGCCAATTTTCAAACTATTGAAGAAAGATCGGGTAGTCGAATGGAACGACGATGGCCAAGCTGCTTTTGATAAGATCAAGGAGTATTTTCTAGAACCTCCTATTCTGATGCCACCCGTCAAAGGAAGACCGTTGATCATGTATCTGACCATGTTGGGTAACTCAATGGGGTGCGTATTGGGCCAGCATGACAAGTCTGGTCGAAAAGAGCATGCCATTTATTACCTTAGCAAAAAGTTTACCGACTGTGAAACTCGCTACTCACTGCTCGAGAAAACTTACTGCGCTTTGGTATGGGCTGCTCGTCGACTAAGGCAGTATATGTTGACTCATACCACCTTGTTGATTTCCAAAATGGATCCTATCAAGTATATCTTCGAGAAGCCTGCTTTATCTGGAAGAATAGCTAGATGGCAAATGATCCTAACTGAGTATGACATCCAGTACACCACTCAAAAAGCTATAAAAGGGAGTGTAATAGCTGATCATCTAGCTCATCAAGCTATCGAAGATTATCAACCCATGAGATTCGACTTCCCAGACGAGGACATGTTGAATTTGGATAACATTGAAGGAAACGGACCGTGTGACGGACCTGAAAAGGGATCCCGATGGACCCTGTACTTTGATGGTGCTTCAAATGCACTTGGAAACGGTATCGGTGCGGTACTCATTTCCCCGGAAGGATGTCACACACCTTTCACGGCCCGACTTTGCTTCAACTGCACAAACAACATGGCTGATGTTGTACCCAAAATTTGCCCTCCCTTTCTTCAGGAAACCATCTTGAGTTTTCAAGGTCCCTCTGAAACAAATCCAAGCCCTGAGTTATCCT
The DNA here is from genome assembly GCA_948472305.1 of Vicia faba. Taxonomy (NCBI): domain Eukaryota; kingdom Viridiplantae; phylum Streptophyta; class Magnoliopsida; order Fabales; family Fabaceae; genus Vicia; species Vicia faba. The sequence goes on along the minus strand of OX451741.1, from coordinate 703,924,499 downwards.
TTTGCCCAAACAAGCCACTTACATAAGCAAGATGATCTCACGAACTCCAAAAACAACGCTTTTATCTTGAGAAAAATCAAATTCTAAATACTTAGAATGTTTCTCTAAAATAAGTGTTTTTAGAAAAATCAGCGCTTCAGAACTTCTGGACCCATTCCAGATGAAAACGGTCAGAAGTTGCAAGCTTGGCTCAGCGTGGTCAGAAGTTGGCTCTTCAGCAGCTACATCAGTTCAATCAGAAGTTGTAAACGTGGATCAGTAGGTAAGCCTCAAACAGAACATGCCCTTTCAGCAGTTACACAAGCTCAGTCAGAATTTGCTAAAGGAATGCAAGAGAAGCAGGAAAGTCTGAAGGCTCCTTCAGAACAGGTTGAAATCAGAAGATGAAAGATCAGAAGAGTGGGTGTTACACTGATAAAGAATCTCCAGAGCTTACTAAGACAGCAGGAAGCCAAGGCCAGAGCATGGTTTACGCTGTTGATTCAACGCTGGTTTCCATTACCAGAATGTTGATGTTGATAGGTCTTGTCACCATTTAATGCCCATTAATGCTTCCAACCACTCCTGAGCATTCACGTGTGGCTGGGAAAACGCTTTTGCACAGATTCTGGCATGGGTCTTCACGCCACCGCCCACTTCAGAGGTCACTTCTCCCCAATCTACGCCTGCTGCTGCAATCTAGGCTGAAAGCTAGCTGTTACCACAACTTCCCAGGAATTTCTGTCAAAGAACAAATTCAAACTCTGTTGGCGCTTTAATGTTCAAGGCATCCACAAGAACTTTGCCTATAAATAGAGAGCTTTCACCACTGCAAAAGGCGTTCAAGAAAAAGAGAAGAAAATTGCTAAGTGAGAAACATAACTCCTAGCAACACAGCATTCTGAAACTCTGCCAAAATCTCCAGCTTTGTTTCATAACTTTGAGTTTCTCACCTTCAAACTTCATCAAATATCCAGTTTTTTTTCTGTAAACCAAAAACACCCTTTCCAAAACTTCTGACCATGCATACGTATACACCTTTACTTCCCATTTTCAAAGAAAATCTGTCCAGAACACCACCAGAACCAAAAGCTAACTTTCACCCACAAACTTTCCCAACAGTCAGGTAAGCACCTGCTGACCCTCATCACGCTGTTAAGCATCATCAGCTGTGCATATTCAAATAACATAATGTAAATATCATGTTGTTGCTGTTTATGTTTTGAGGATTTTTATACCTCAGAACGTTCTGAGCCAGTATAGGATTGGCCTGTGACCTTGTTGATTCTGACCTCTGAAACATTTTTGTATTTGCTGGATCTGTTCCAAATATGTTTACTGTTTTGTGGAGTAACAACAGAGTTGCAGGTGTTCTGACTAGTATAGGGAAAAGCCAAATGCTGACTTTGACGTTAGCATATCTGAAGACTGTTTTGCTGTCAATGATATCAGAACCTCTGAGAGTTATTGCCTTTTCAGCAGAATCAAAACTTCTGGTTTCTCCACTAACAAACTTCTGTCTTACAGCGCAGGGAAATCAGAACTTCTGATTTCCCCACTAACAAGGTTCTGTTTTGCAGGTGCCAGAGTTAGAAGTTCTGACTCATACAGTTTCACTAACAGGTTGATCATCTGGCAGCGGATCTGGGTCAGAACTTCTGATGACCTCTCAGCAGCGCGCTGGCTCCCTCTCTCTCTCTCTCTCTCTCTATATCTTGTTTTTTTGCTATTTTCTTTTTTGTCTATTTTTCTCGTTGAACCCCCCATGTACAAATCTGTATCCCCCTCCCCTAATTGTTGTAATAGCGTAGGATTTTACATTTCCGCTTCTTATTGCTAGTAATTAGGACGTGTATGGCAAGATAAAATCAATGAAATAGAAAAACCTAATTCAAAGAAAAAACTCTTGTATGCAATAAAACACACTTACACACTAACACCCCTAGGGTTACATCCACTTGTTGCCTTTCAAAAATTGGGCCATATTGCATGTTAGGTCTCTTTGGGCAAAACAAATAACTCAAATGATCATAGTCCCTCGATGACGCTTTTTTGCCTAAAAATGATCAAAGTCCCTTAAAGAAAATGCCCAAAGATACTTGGCACCATTGTAATTATGGTCTAAACGACGACCCACGCCCGTCCCTTTCACATCCTAACACAAGATTGTCCACCAAATACAATGGTGAAACAAAATTGTTAAAAGGGTTAAAACATAGCAATAATCTTTGAGAAAATTAGGGTAGATAGCTCTTGGTTACTTGTCAATTTGCAAAACAAAACACTTGCCTATTTTTTTTTCAAAAAACAACACATCACAATACACTTTCAAAACAAACCTTCAAAAACATTGAAAACTTTTTTCAAAAGACATACACCTTTGTATACATCCCAACATGGATCATTACAAAGGTTGCCACCACATTGGCCTCTTTTCAAAATATTTTCAAAACCCACACACAAAGCATCATTTCAAACAATTAAAAACCAAGGCAAGTTGATCTAAGCAAGTACCTAAGAGCCCATGGATAACCATGGATAGAAAGGGTGCTAATACCTTCCCTTTCTATAATCTACTCCCCGAACCCAAGAAAAATCTCAAAGGTTTTTTGCTGTGCTTTTTAAACCTTTCCTTAGGATAAAATAAAAAGTCGGTGGCGACTCTTGCTCAACCGAAACATTTGCGAATACAAACGCAAAACCATAGTCAGTTCTCCCACCGTATCACAGAACTGGCGACTCTGCTGGGGAGATTTTCAAAAGTGGAGTAACCTTAGGGCTTAGATCACCCTCTTGCATGACTAAATTGTTTGAATTGTTTGCTTTATATCTTGGCTCTATTGTTTGGGTTTGCAATCCTACACCCGGATTTTGGGAAACATTCATAGATAGCAATACGTTATGGAAACTGTGCGGGGTATACCGACACGGTCGAAGCAATAGCTATATTAGTGCGACATATTTGTGAGTACCGGTAACCCTTGAGTACAATCAAGGAGAGTACGGGGCCGCTGAGTGATGTCACTAAGCACTAATGACCTAGAACCTTACTTGACCATCTTGGCCTTTCATTAGGGGTAGTGAGATGACCGGCTTTGGTGCAGTCCGAAGTTGGTAGATACTCGACACTACACTCATTGAGGGTTATTTTCTTGGAATATTTTGGTCGCTAGTTAAGTGGCTAAACCAAAACAATGAACAATGAAAACAATCTCGTGATATTGAGCTCCTTAGAACCCGGTTACTATTTATAGGACAGGTTTTTAAGCCAACTACACTCAAGAGGGTACTTACCTATGAAACCTCATGCAAGCCTGAAACTAGGGTTTGGTGTGATTTGCTTGTACATATGTTTTGTGCATACATCATGGACATCATAAAACATCATACGCATTCACTAACCATTTCAAGGGTTTTGGATCTTCATCTTTGTTCCTGTTTTGTAGGTCATGGAAGTTCCTCGCAGAAAAACCATTCAAGTCAACCTTGTGAGAATCTCTCCTCAACTCAAGGAGCTCACCTCAAGAATTCCGGAAAGCTCATCCTTCAGTGAAAGACATGGTAGACTGCTCAGCCTAGTCAACACCAACATTGAAGAAGACATGATAAAGGTGCTATTCCAGTTCTTTGACCCTCTTCACCACTGTTTCACTTTCCCTGATTACCAGTTGGTGCCCACTTTGGAGGAGTTTTCTCAACTCCTGAGAATTCCTATCCTTAATCAACTACCTTTCAATGGTACGGAAAAGGAACCAAAGCCGGAAGATGTTGCTCTAGCATTACATCTACAACCATCTGACATCAAGGGGCATTGGGAAACCAGAAGCGGCGTCAAGGGATTCTTAGCAAAATTCTTGTTTGAGAAGGCACAAGAATGTTGGAACTCATTGGACCTACAAGCCTTTGAAGAAATTGTGGCACTCCTTATCTATGGGTTGATCTTGTTCCCAAATCCCGACCAATTAGTAGATGTCAATGCCGTCAAAATCTTCTTGTCCAGAAATCCAATACCAACATTATTTGGGGACATCCTTCACTCATTTTACACACGAACAATGAGAAAGAGGGGTGTTCTCATGTGCTGTACTCCTCTCCTTGCAAGGTGGTTTATTTCGCACCTTCCACAATCTGTCTTGAAGAACGACCAAGGCTCAAGGTGGTCCCAACGGTTGATGACTCTTACTCACTCTGATGTACATTGGTGTTCTCGGTCCAGAGAAAATGTCATCATCGTCGATCGTTGCGGAGAATTTCCTAATGTTCTTTTACTTGGAATTAGAGGAGGCATCACCTACAACCCTTGCCTAGCTTTGAGACAATTTGGATATGCACGGAGGGATGGTCCTCATGACATGTTGATTCCTGACCTAGTTTTTGACTTCGACAACGATGCGCAAGGACTTCGCCAAAGATTCATCAGAGCTTGGGGAAAGCTCAACAAGGTTGATAGCAAGACTCTGGGACACAAGAACTCCATCCCTCTTGAGCCTTATCTCAAGTGGGTACGAGCCCGAGCCCAAAGCCTGATGATGCCTTATCCTCATGTTCTCCCTGTAATTAAAGAGCCCGTCAAGGAAGGAGAGGTTCCCTACACCATCCTACATCCAGACATGCCTATGTCGTGGGAGGAAATGCAGAAAAGTTGGATTCAGCTCAAGGAGGAACGGAATACTTTTGAAGCTAGCTTCTACGCCAGTGAGAAGAAGGTTCTAGAGCTTACCCGCCGACTCCATGAGCAAGAGGCCCTCAATACCTACATCGCACCAAAGAGGATGCGCAATGTCTTTTTGCCTTGAGAAGTTATTTTGTAATATTTGGCCCATGGGGCATTTATGTACTAACAAATTTCTTCTTATTAATATGACGTGCGTTCTTCTTTGTCTGAAACAATTTTGAATATTCTAAATCCTTGAATGCATTGCATACATAAGCATACCATTCATCATGTGCATAAGCAGGTCTCACTCCAGGTTTCCTTATATGTCTGCTATTTATTTCAGCAGGATGGATCTCGAGCAAACAGTCAAAGACCTACAAGCTCAGAATGCACAGTTCCAGCAACTCCTGATGACCTTGGCTAAGGGTCAGGAGGATATCAAGACTCAATTGGGGAACAAAGACCCAGTGAAAAAGAAGAAAAAGAGACTCGGGATGGCTACCTTGGGGAGAAGATTTGACGGAGAAGCTCGGAGAGTGCTTGAATTTCCTCCTATCTCTGATGAAGGAACCAGCAAAGGAGGTGGAGCTGCGGTACCTTCCGAATCTAATGCGGAAGAGGAGGAGGTCGAAGAGGATGAAGATTATACCGATCAGCAATACCCTCCAGCTGATGATAAATACAAAGGGCTAGAAGACAGGTTGGCCGCCATGGAGCTACAAAGAGTACCGGGTTTGGATTTTGAAGACTTGGGTTTGGTTGCTGGGATTGTGATTCCCCCAAAATTCAAAGTGCCAGTGTTTGTGAGGTATGATGGGCTGTCCTGTCCCAAAATGCATCTCAGGTCCTACGTGAGAAAAATTCAACCCTATACGGCAGATAAAAACCTTTGGATTCATTTCTTTCAAGACAGTCTTTCTGGAGCTCAGTTGGAGTGGTTTTATCAGCTAGAAGGAACCCGCGTTCGAAATTGGGAAGATTTGGCTACCGCTTTCTACAAACAATACCAATACAATTCTGACCTTGCCCCTACTCGTACCCAACTTCAGGGTATGTCGTTAGGAACAGGCAAAGGATTCAAAGAGTATGCACAAAAATGGAGGGATTTGGCTGGCAGGGTGCAGCCTCCTTTAACCGATCGTGAACTTGTTGATATGTTTCTAGGGACCCTATCTGGGCCATTTTTCAATCATCTGATTGGTAATTCTTCCGCGGGGTTTACCGATTTGATCTTAACGGGCGAAAGAATAGAAGCTAGCATCAAGTCAGGAAAGATTCAGAAGGGTATTGCTGCAAGTACTCAGAGGAGGCCTTTTAAGAAGGAAGCAAGTGCCGTCTATGGTCCTAGAAGAAAAGTCAAGCCAGAAAGTCGCCAAGCCGTCAATGCTCTGGTCATTTCAAAACCTGTTGCTGCTCCTCAGCAGTACAATCAACAAAGAGGTGAAAGACCCAAGAGACAGTATACTCGGTTGAGTATGACCTTGTCACAAATTTTACTCCAACTATTATCAACCAACTTGGTGACCATCAAAGAAGCTCCTAAAGTCGTGAATACTGCATCTCCTAAGTATAACCCAAATGCCCGTTGTGCTTATCATTCTGATAGCCCCGGGCATACTACTGACGATTGCTGGGCCTTGAGAAACAAAGTGCAAGATCTTATTGATGCGAAGGAAATTCAGTTTAAAGCGCCTGAAAGACCGAATGTTGTAACTGCTCCTATGCCCCAGCATAGAGTAAATGCCATTGAAGAGGAGTTGTATGCTGTTTCAGTGAATGATGTTGCTACCCCTCTGTTGACTGTTAAGAGGAACTTGCTACTAGCCGGTTTATTTTCGGGTTGTAGTAAGGGTTGCCTCCCGTGTGCTGTTATCCCTACCGGTTGTCCGCTGCTGAAATCAGGCATCCAAAGTCTGATAGATAGCAAGGAAATTCTGTTCAAGAAAACTGCTGTTCCGTTTGTTTCTGTTGAAGAAATATCTGTCGTCACAATTTACAATCCTGCCAAAGCTCCCATGAAGAAACCAGTCCAAATTATGTCTGTTGCACCCATTACTATTACTGTTCTGGGGCCTCTCCCCTACGAGTCTGATAAAGCGGTCCCATGGCATTATGGGGCCGATGTGTATGTGCTTAGGGTGAAGCAGGAGTTCAACACCAATACCAGTATCAGTAACATCACTGGTCCCGCCAAGATTACCCGCAGTGGCAGGCTCTTCTCGCCTGACATTGCACCACCAGTTATCCGAAAACCTCTCACCATCACACCCACAAGTGTGCATGTTCCAATTCAAGTTCCTGTGTCTACTACTGCCGCCAAGTCCTCTGATACTCGGGGCAAAGAAGTTGCTACCGATTTGCCTGCTAGGACGGAGGCACCAAAAAAGACTGCTGTAGAAGCCTTCCAACAAGAAATGGAGGAAATTCTTAAAATCATCAAAAAGAGTGACTTTAACGTTGTTGAACAGTTGGGGCATACTCCCTCCAAAATCTCTATGCTATCATTACTGCTATGCTCAGAGGCCCACGCAAAAGCCTTGATTTCATTTCTGAAAACGGCCCATGTGCCGCAAGAGACCTCCGCGGATCAATTCACCGACTGTGTGGCTAATTTGACGGCTGACAATGGCTTGGGGTTCTCAGATGCCGACCTTACCGCCAAAGGGAAAAGTCACAATGATGCCCTGCATGTTTCCCTAGAATGCAGGGGCACTACTCTCGCACACGTGTTGGTGGATACTGGTTCTTCCCTGAATGTTTTGCCTAAGAAGGCATTGGATCGCTTGGACTGTGAAGGTTTGGAATTGAAACCTAGTAACATCATTGTTAAAGCCTTCGACGGTTCTAAGAGGATGGTGCACGGTGAAGTAAACATTCCTATTCGTGTGGGTTCCCAAGTCTTCGACTCAACGTTCTATGTAATGGATATTCGTCCGTCTTACTCCTGCTTGTTAGGTCGGCCCTGGATTCACAAGGCTGGGGCAGTAACCTCCACTATACACCAAAAGCTCAAATACCCTGTCAAAGGGAAGATTGTTACTGTGCAGGGTGAGGAGGAATACATGGTTAGTCACTTGAATTCATTCCGGTATATCGAGATGGACGGGGAGTTTATTGAAACCCCCTTTCAGCATTTTGAGGAAGTACCTCCAATTTTGGCATCGGCTGAAGCAGTGGTTGAAGAAGACTTTCCGTTAAAGATGGCATCCTTGAAGGATGCCCGGGCTATAATCAAGAAAGGCAATTGTGCAAACTGGGGTCAACTTCCCGACTTCACTCAAAAGAACGACAAGTTTGGACTGGGCTTTACTGCAGAGGCTCAGAGGGCTGTGTGCAAGGAAAAGATCAGAAAAGCTCCGGTGTTCATCTCCAACCCAAGGGTGAATGCTATTGAGGAGGATGTAGAGGAAGCGAAGTTTGACAGTTGGATCTACCCGACCACCAGCAACGGACCAAGCAACTGGACGGCAAAGGATTTTACACCCATTACATTTGTCACGCAGTAATTAACTCTTTTGATTTTCAATTTGTAACAAACAATGTGGTAAAACTTTTATTGGCTCGGTGTCCTACCCGGGGCATCGCAGCTCCATTTGTGAGGGCTTTTTGTATGACATTTCCATATATCATCAATCAAAACATTGGACGTTGTTGCATTTCAAATCTTGTGCTCTTTTCTTTCTGTGTTATATATTGCAAAACAGCTATATTTACACACACTCACTTATACAGGTTTCAATCCACTCTGGATCTCACTGGTAACAGCTCTGCTACCGCCAGTTATGACTTCGAGAATCCGATCAACTTGGCCGAAGACGAAGGTGAAGATGATTGTGAAGTGCCCGGTGAACTCGCAAGACTGCTACTCCAGGAAGAGAGGGCTATTCAACCACATGAAGAGCCGGTGGAAACAATTAACTTGGGTACGGAGACAGATAGGAAAGAGGTCAAGATTGGGTCTAATCTAGAGCTCAGCGTGAAGAAACGATTGATCCAGATGCTACATGATTACATAGAGATCTTTGCTTGGTCATACGAAGATATGCCTGGTTTGGATGCCGACATTGTAGTTCATCACCTGCCAACTAAGGAAGACTGCCCTCCGGTAAAGTAAAAGGTTCGCCGCATGCGCCCAGAGATGTCCGAAAAGATCAAGGCAGAGGTTATGAAGCAATTCGATGCCGGATTTCTAGCAGTAACTTCTTACCCTCAGTGGGTTGCCAATGTGGTGCCAGTGCCGATGAAGGACGGTAAAGTCAGAATGTGTGTTGACTACAGGGATTTAAACAGGGCAAGCCCCGAGGATGATTTTCCTCTGCCGCACATCGACGTTCTCATTGACAATACTGCTCAACACAAGGTTTTCTCCTTCATGGATGGTTTTTCAGGGTATAACCAGATCAAGATGGCTCCAGAGGATATGGAGAAGACTACCTTTGTGACTCAGTGGGGCACCTTCTGTTACAAAGTTATGCCATTCGGATTGAAAAAATGCTGGGGCAACCTATCAACGTGCCATGGTTGCTTTATTTCATGATATGATCCATCATGAGATTGAGGTATACGTTGATGACATGATTGCAAGGTCTCAAACTGAGGAGGAGCACCTTGATCATCTGAGGAAGCTATTTGACCGACTGAAGTTATATAAGCTGAGGTTGAATCCCAACAAGTGCACCTTTGGGGTGAGGTCCGGAAAATTGCTAGGTTTCATTGTGAGTGATAAAGGTATTCAGGTGGACCCTGCCAAGGTAAAAGCCATACAAGAGATGCCAACTCCAAGGACAGAGAAAGAAGTCATAGGCTTTCTGGGACGACTGAATTACATTGCCCGATTCATCTCACATCTAACTGCTACCTGTGAGCCAATCTTCAAATTACTGAAGAAAGATCAAGTAGTACGTTGGAACAATGAATGTCAAACTGCCTTTGAAAAGATAAAGGAATATCTCCAAGAGCCACCCATTCTTATGCCGCCAGTGGAAGGAAGACCTCTGATATTATATTTGACAGTACTTGACAATTCAATGGGGTGCGTGTTGGGACAGCATGACGAGTCTGGCCGAAAAGAGCATGCTATTTATTACTTGAGCAAAAAGTTTACCGACTGTGAGTCTCGTTACTCACTGCTTGAGAAAACTTGCTGCGCTCTAGTATGGGCTGCTCGCCGGTTGAGACAGTATATGCTTACTCACACCACTTTGTTGATTTCAAAGATGGATCCCATCAAGTACATATTTGAAAAGCCCGCTCTGTCCGGAAGAATAGCGAGATGGCAAATGATCTTAACAGAATATGATATCCAGTATACAACTCAGAAAGCAATTAAAGGAAGTGTACTGGCAGATCATTTGGCACACCAACCTGTGGACGATTACCAATCCTTGAACTTTGATTTTCCGGACGAAGACAACATGATGGTAACTGACTGTGAAATACCTGGACCGGATGAAGGACCTGAGGAAGGATCCCGATGGTCTATGCATTTTGACGGAGCCTCCAATGCTTTGGGTAACGGCGTCGGCGCTGTAATCATATCTCCCAAAGGAACTCATACTCCACTCACCGCCCGATTATGTTTCAACTGCACCAACAACACGGCAGAATATGAGGCATGTATCATGGGTCTACAAGCTGCAATCGATTTAAGGATAAAATTCCTGAGTGTCTTTGGAGATTCCGCTCTCGTGATCAATCAGATCAAAGGTGAATGGGATACGAAACACCCAAATCTTATTCCTTACAAGGAGTATGTGTTGACCTTGCTTCCCCACTTTGAAGAGATAACTTTTGAGCACTTCCCAAGAGAGGAGAATCAGCTAGCGGACGCACTGGCTACGATGTCTTCAATGTTCAAGGTTAAATGGGACAATGAGGCTCCCCAGATCATCATCTGGAAGTTGGACGAACCAGCATACTGCTGCGACCTCGAGGCCGAGAAGGCAACTGAAAAACCCTGGTATCATGAGGTGAAAAGGTACTTAGAAGCTCAGGAATACCCTGAAGGTGCGTCTTGTAACACCCCTTCTAAATACCCCAATTAAAGGTAAAGATTAAAATCAGAGAAATAAAATTGCACGAAAGGGTTGCCACAACACACATCACATTCCAAAGTTTTTAAGGAAAAAATGGACAGGGTATGTTTGAAAGTATAAGCATTCCAACACAAAACAAACATACAACAAATATTTACTTCATTCTCTCGTGCAAACACAACGGAGTTTCATAATTTCACATCATCTCCATTTATGGAGGAATCAAAACATAATTCAAGGCATCAAGCCATCATAATTCACATAAGCATATGTTATCAAGTCTCACATATACAAAACATCATATACACGAATAAGGATTATATACATCATAATCCAAATACAAAATAATCGAGTTCGACACTAAATAAATCCCCCCCATGTGTTACTACCAGAGCATCGACTCGACTCTAATCAAAATAAAACAGATTGCAATCCAATGCATCCGTTAGCTAGCGCCTCGCGCTACCGTCCTCGGTACCTGCACAATGCCATCAAAAGCATTGGCCAACAAAAGGGTAAGAATTCCAATAATCATATAACATGTAATTTTAAGTAAATGAAATGGCAATAAATAAAGCAATACATAATGATCATGTTCATTTTATCACCTGTAGTATCCTTACTCAAGGAATCCATTTCCAACACATTAACCATGTAAACCGATTATCCGAATACTCACATCCTTGGCACATAACCATAATTCAAACAACAACAATATTGGCACATAATCAAACACATCAACACACATATATAACATGCACAAATATACATGTGACTCACAACACGACTCAACGTATGCGAATGCGGTACCGACTCGTGGACCCAAGGTTCCACCACCTATGTTTCCCTTCTGGATCAAGGTCACTACGTCTTTTCCCACAATAGGGTCACCGTCTAGATATTGTGGACCCAATGTTCCACCACCTATGTTTCCCTTCCGGATCAAGGTCACTACGTCTATTCCCACACTAGGGTCACCGTCTATAAAATCATGTGAACCCACAGTTTCACCGTCTCTGTTTCAAGACCAACCATGCCATGCAATGTACAATATAACCAATGCATGCAATTAAGATTCACAATAATCTTAACATACACATACCATCAAATCCAACCAATGGAACATCAACTATTGTACATGCATGCATACATATAATTTAACAATCACAACGTCAAGTAAAATGTATACAAACAAGTTACTTACTCAACCAAAACATAAACCATCAACTATCAAACAATTCCAAATCGGAAAGTATATTTCAACATAAAGTCATCATCAATGAACCGGCATTACTCTCAATGTTACTCATCGCGATCGAGTCACCGGAATGTAACTCGAACGCTTAAATTCGGGATTAAACTCAATTTATTTCATTTCGTACTAAAATCGGGTCGATTCTTAAAAAGTCGAAATTTCGCAAAACGAACTTCACTACGTTAATCTACACGTCGAATTATGCTAGCACGTCAATTTTCGGTAAATTCAGAGCAACTTACTCCGTCACCGAAATTGCCGAAATCGGGAAATCGAAACATAATCGGGTTCCAAACTAAATCGGCTAACTTATGTCATATTTGTATTTAATTAATATAAATATTTAATATATTAAATTAAGAAAAGAAAAACAAAATATAAATTAATTAATTAATTTTCCTAAACTTATCTTTCATACTGTAAGTTTATTAATTTTCCTAAACTTATGCCATTGCGTTTTGTTCTTCTACGGTACTGCAAGTATGGCATTTTGTTCTTCTAAGGTACTGCATCTTTCATACTGTAAGTGTATTAATTTTCCTAAACTTATGCCATTGCGTTTTGTTCTTCTAAGGTACTGCATAGTTCTTATTTTTTTTTTTTTAACTACTGCATAGTTCTAACTTCATCAAATTATTATGCTGCTATTACATTTTGAAGTACATACTGCTACTTCTAACTTAATATATACTGCTAGCTTGCTTCAATCATACTACATTCTAGTTATAAACTTAACTGTTAGTTTTTATTTTATAAACTAAACTCAATTTAATTAATATAAATTAATTTTTCTAATTTAATTTCTATTAACATAACAATAATCCCACAACACTAACACCTAAATCAACTCTCCTAATTTATCTCAACAAATCTCAAAAACCCTAACATCAATTTTATCCCAAATCAAAATATACCAAATCAAATCTTAACTATATGCATTGGAAAATCAAACCCCTTACCTTGGTGTGGGTTTTCTTAAAACAAGATGATGATGATGTTGCAACTCCAAACCTAGCTTCCTTTCTTCTCTTCTCCTCTTTCTCTCTTCTTTTCTTTCTTCTTTCTATTTCTTACCAACTACTCTTACTAACTCTCCTTTTCTATTTTATAAAACTATCCTTCTACTACTAACTTTCCTCCCTCTATCTTTCTAAAATTATAATTTGGCCCCAACAATTATTTAATTCAAATTATATCATATAATTCTATTAAAACCATATTACATTTAATTAATATTTATTCCATAAAAACTAAATTATACCAATAAATCAAACGAAGCCAAATACACACCAAAATAATATTACTCAAAATAGTATTTTATCGTTATGAATATTTTTATTTCAAATAGCCGAATTAACATTTAATCAAAAACGTGGTGTTACAACTCTCCCCCACTTAAAAGATTTTCGGCCTCGAAAATTTTGACCAAAACGAACAAATCGGGACATGCCTACGCATTCGTCCACTCAATCCTTGCGCTAATTAAACAACATACAAAATACACCTAACACAAGGGCATCTCCCTAGCCATAACGTTTAGACAAGAACAACCATGCCGAGATGCGAAGCCCATACAATGCACTCGACAATCAACTAACACCCAACAACTAAACAAGTCGCAGACACACCGGTTCGCTCGAGAACTAAACAAACAAGATCGATACCATCCTAACGTCTCAACCATAGAATTAGTCATACACTCGAACCGATGCCTCGGAAACGAGTCACCAAAGGTAGGAACATAAAGTCCTACGACACAACACCGACACCATCGCTAAAACAAAAACAACAAAATGGTTATACAAACCAAAACTGAAACAATCAGAAAGGATAAAACCACGCGTGCTACGCAAACACGAAAAGATGCCATCATACACGCATAAGTACGAACTCAAGGATTACACTTGCAGTTATCGCTCTCATTCCAGAAAAATCACAAGGTCACATCGTCCTTGTAGATTACCAACGTACCACCCTTGAACAATAACAAGTTACCCAAACATAACTGAACCGCGACACACCACTCATCCTAGGACGTATACTGACGACTTGCGACTATAACTCACTAGCCCAAATCCAACAATCCCGCATACTCGCTAAAACTCAATGCTCGATATCTAAACCATGCTGTGTCACTTTTATGCATAAGATGCCAACCGTAAAACAACTTGGTTAATCCTCAACTTCACAATCACCCAAAATGGATACGTTCAAAGCGTACACCCATCAAGACACCTCGCAACATCAGCTTCATCAACTCGAAGAATCACTCTTTCATTCTCGATTGATCAACGTCCGTTGATCCTCTGAAATACACGACATAGTTTGACCTCTTCAAATACTGTCCAAATATTTCACTTGTGAAACTTCGATGTATACACTTGACTTCCACGAAGTCTTCCCTTATAACAATTCAATTCCCAAAGTTTAATTAAGTAATCACCATCCTCGCATCGTCGCAACGATTAATACACTGGTTTCTTATTCGAAACATCTCTCATATCTCTCATATCTTTCAATCTTCTAAAGTGGTAATCCAAACCAAAACACTCTCTCAAGAACTCTACTCATCAATTTCGTCTCATACTCCTGAAATTACAACATAGTTTGGACTTAGAACCATAACATCAATTTCTATGGAATCCAACATGAACACCGTCGCGACCGACTTCAGTCACAAATATAACATCTTCCTCTATAAAACATCAATCATCTTTAAGTACCTGTGGTTACCAAACCATCACCAAATTCCTTACCGTCAAGACTTATTTTAGTCGTAATCTAATAATCCACCGCGACCATTAGTATCCGGCGAAATCCATATGGTAGTAGTGAACGAATCCTTAATAACCTTCTGAGTTTAATCTCAACAAGCGTCTCAAAACAAACATGCAACATTCTTTCAAAATAATAAATCTCAAATAAGGTATTCTTGGGTTATCCTCAATATCAACTTAATAAACTCAACAACAGACGAAGTCTCTTTATAGATCATACTCAACTTGAATTGTCTTCAACAATTCCAATCTCCTTGTCGTTAACATCTGTACTTATAAGGTTCCAATGAGCATAACTGCATCAAACTCTAACTCCCGCATCCGATAATTTTCCATAAGAAAAATCAAATCGTTCCAAGGTAGTAATACACTTTTCCAACTCTATGTCGAAATACATCTTACGTCCAAAACAAAATATCACAACACGTCGCACCAGGTTCTTCAGTACAAAACAAAACCAAAATCAAGGCATTCGCTAAACTTTTCACCGGCTAAAACAAATTCGCTTCCCATTGCGAAGTCCAATTAGTGACTCAACCATTTCGGGTCAAAATACTCACGATCAATACCAACTCATAAAAATATCTTCCATCAAACTCACAAAGTTAACCATCCAAAACAAAAGAACTTCTAAACTATGAATTAGCCCCTTAAAGTCTTCGACAAGACACAAAATAAATCTTCGCGGAACTGTCCAAAATATTGCCGTCTAAGTTGCTTACTTAAGACACTCACGTCCAACAGTTCCAAAACTCCTTCTTTAGAGGACTCAACATGCACCAATCTAACTCCACTACTGATAACACAACACTCGGATGCTTGCCACAATTCCTTAACTTGATGTAAACCAAATAATATTCATGAACACGAAACAACTCTTCAGCTACTCATGAGAGTACTGTTGGAACATTCCAAAATCTTACCTGACGCATTAGTCACACTAATGACATCAGCTTATACTCGCCCGGACCATACACTATCTTGAAAAGCATTGCCTGAACATCTTCAACCCTCACACTAACCCATAGGCAGCCAGATTTCAAAACGATCTCACTAAACACATAAACTCCAAATAACTGCTTCACTTAAATATCAATCCTCTGAAGCAGACACTCGTCCTCAACATCCGCTTCGTTCCTTGACTACAAATGACACACCAACTTGGGTGACCTTTGCTCTTCTCGAACAACACAATCGGCGCACTCCACGGCGAACCACTCAAACAAACAAACTCTACTAAAACCAATATTCAAGTTGACTCTTCAACTCTAATTCAGAAACAAACATCCCTTAAGGATACTTCGAATCCCAACTAGTTCCAGAAACTAAATCCATCAAAACTTCACCTCGCATTACAGCGGTAATTCACTCACATTTCCACAAAAGGTTTCGGAAGAATCACAACAAGAAGCTCGCTTGCCAAAAATCTTATTTCTCACCAAAATCCAAATTCGCCCACAACTCAAGTAACCATGCACTGCCTTGTGCCAACTCATCTGCTTCACACACTATTAAGTTGGCAAGACAAGTCTATCCCAAACAACACAATTCCCGACTACTATCAACAAGAGATTAAGGATGATCAGTATCTCAATTTGTCAATAGACAGTCGACAATCATGAGGTGGCATCAACCATCGTTACCAAACCACAACAGCATCTTCAATCTTACCCCTCAAGCTACTTAAACATAACCATGCTTGAAGCATCAACTGCTCGACAATACTTACATCTTACAATCGGCGGTATACTGAACCAACCTCTTGCACAAAACTTCAGAGAAGAAACTTCTCCCCCACTTATTTCACACGTACCTCTGCAGACAACGAAAAGGAAACAATCAAGTACCGACAGTGTTTCACACACATGTCGCGTACCAAAAGGGATTAAACATATAAATAACCTGGCCGATAGACCGACCTGCTCTGATACCACTATTGTAACACCCCTTCTAAATACCCCAATTAAAGGTAAAGATTAAAATCAGAGAAATAAAATTGCACGAAAGGGTTGCCACAACACACATCACATTCCAAAGTTTTTAAGGAAAAAATGGACAGGGTATGTTTGAAAGTATAAGCATTCCAACACAAAACAAACATACAACAAATATTTACTTCATTCTCTCGTGCAAACACAACGGAGTTTCATAATTTCACATCATCTCCATTTATGGAGGAATCAAAACATAATTCAAGGCATCAAGCCATCATAATTCACATAAGCATATGTTATCAAGTCTCACATATACAAAACATCATATACACGAATAAGGATTATATACATCATAATCCAAATACAAAATAATCGAGTTCGACACTAAATAAATCCCCCCCATGTGTTACTACCAGAGCATCGACTCGACTCTAATCAAAATAAAACAGATTGCAATCCAATGCATCCGTTAGCTAGCGCCTCGCGCTACCGTCCTCGGTACCTGCACAATGCCATCAAAAGCATTGGCCAACAAAAGGGTAAGAATTCCAATAATCATATAACATGTAATTTTAAGTAAATGAAATGGCAATAAATAAAGCAATACATAATGATCATGTTCATTTTATCACCTGTAGTATCCTTACTCAAGGAATCCATTTCCAACACATTAACCATGTAAACCGATTATCCGAATACTCACATCCTTGGCACATAACCATAATTCAAACAACAACAATATTGGCACATAATCAAACACATCAACACACATATATAACATGCACAAATATACATGTGACTCACAACACGACTCAACGTATGCGAATGCGGTACCGACTCGTGGACCCAAGGTTCCACCACCTATGTTTCCCTTCTGGATCAAGGTCACTACGTCTTTTCCCACAATAGGGTCACCGTCTAGATATTGTGGACCCAATGTTCCACCACCTATGTTTCCCTTCCGGATCAAGGTCACTACGTCTATTCCCACACTAGGGTCACCGTCTATAAAATCATGTGAACCCACAGTTTCACCGTCTCTGTTTCAAGACCAACCATGCCATGCAATGTACAATATAACCAATGCATGCAATTAAGATTCACAATAATCTTAACATACACATACCATCAAATCCAACCAATGGAACATCAACTATTGTACATGCATGCATACATATAATTTAACAATCACAACGTCAAGTAAAATGTATACAAACAAGTTACTTACTCAACCAAAACATAAACCATCAACTATCAAACAATTCCAAATCGGAAAGTATATTTCAACATAAAGTCATCATCAATGAACCGGCATTACTCTCAATGTTACTCATCGCGATCGAGTCACCGGAATGTAACTCGAACGCTTAAATTCGGGATTAAACTCAATTTATTTCATTTCGTACTAAAATCGGGTCGATTCTTAAAAAGTCGAAATTTCGCAAAACGAACTTCACTACGTTAATCTACACGTCGAATTATGCTAGCACGTCAATTTTCGGTAAATTCAGAGCAACTTACTCCGTCACCGAAATTGCCGAAATCGGGAAATCGAAACATAATCGGGTTCCAAACTAAATCGGCTAACTTATGTCATATTTGTATTTAATTAATATAAATATTTAATATATTAAATTAAGAAAAGAAAAACAAAATATAAATTAATTAATTAATTTTCCTAAACTTATCTTTCATACTGTAAGTTTATTAATTTTCCTAAACTTATGCCATTGCGTTTTGTTCTTCTACGGTACTGCAAGTATGGCATTTTGTTCTTCTAAGGTACTGCATCTTTCATACTGTAAGTGTATTAATTTTCCTAAACTTATGCCATTGCGTTTTGTTCTTCTAAGGTACTGCATAGTTCTTATTTTTTTTTTTTTAACTACTGCATAGTTCTAACTTCATCAAATTATTATGCTGCTATTACATTTTGAAGTACATACTGCTACTTCTAACTTAATATATACTGCTAGCTTGCTTCAATCATACTACATTCTAGTTATAAACTTAACTGTTAGTTTTTATTTTATAAACTAAACTCAATTTAATTAATATAAATTAATTTTTCTAATTTAATTTCTATTAACATAACAATAATCCCACAACACTAACACCTAAATCAACTCTCCTAATTTATCTCAACAAATCTCAAAAACCCTAACATCAATTTTATCCCAAATCAAAATATACCAAATCAAATCTTAACTATATGCATTGGAAAATCAAACCCCTTACCTTGGTGTGGGTTTTCTTAAAACAAGATGATGATGATGTTGCAACTCCAAACCTAGCTTCCTTTCTTCTCTTCTCCTCTTTCTCTCTTCTTTTCTTTCTTCTTTCTATTTCTTACCAACTACTCTTACTAACTCTCCTTTTCTATTTTATAAAACTATCCTTCTACTACTAACTTTCCTCCCTCTATCTTTCTAAAATTATAATTTGGCCCCAACAATTATTTAATTCAAATTATATCATATAATTCTATTAAAACCATATTACATTTAATTAATATTTATTCCATAAAAACTAAATTATACCAATAAATCAAACGAAGCCAAATACACACCAAAATAATATTACTCAAAATAGTATTTTATCGTTATGAATATTTTTATTTCAAATAGCCGAATTAACATTTAATCAAAAACGTGGTGTTACACGTCTGTCAAGGACAAGAAGTTCATGAGGAGGTTTGCGGCAAAATTCTTCCTCAGCAACGGCATCCTCTACAAACGGAATCATGATTCAACTCTACTACGTTGTGTGGATAGGGCCGAAGCAGAGAAAATCATGATAGAACTGCATGAAGGTACATTCGGAACACATTCCAGTGGACACACCATGGCAAAGAAAATCCTACGGGCAGGATATTTCTGGTCCACAATGGAAGCCGATTGTTACCAACACTCTCGAACTTGTCACAAATGCCAGATCTATGCTGACAAGGTGCATATTCCCCCAGTCCCTCTGAACGTCCTGACGGCACCTTGGCCTTTTGCAATGTGGGGAATTGATATGATCGGTGAGATCCGACCGACGGCATCCAACGGGCATCGCTTCATCTTGGTGGCGATCGATTACTTCACGAAGTGGATTGAGGCAGCTTCCTACGCAACGGTAACCAAGAACGTCGTGGCACGTTTTATCCGGCATAATCTGATCTGTCGATACGGCGTCCCGGAAAGAATCATCACGAACAATGGTACCAATCTCAATAATAAGATGATCACTGAACTCTGCGAACAATTCAAGATACAGCACCACAACTCTTCTCCCTACCGGCCGAAGATGAATGGGGCTATAGAGGCAGCTAATAAGAATATCAAGAAAATTGTGCAAAAGATGATAGTGACCTATAAAGATTGGCACGAGATGTTACCGTTCGCTCTTCATGGGTACCGTACCTCAGCAAGGACGTCAACCGGGGCAACTCCTTTCTCTTTGGTCTATGGCACAGAGGCAGTCTTGCCTATTGAAGTCCAGATACCCTCTCTCCGGATAATGAAGGATACAGACTTGAATGAAGATGACTGGATCCAGACTCGACTTGATCAATTAAATCTGATTGACGAAAAGAGACTCACCGCTATCTGTCATGGTCAGACGTATCAAAAACGGATGATCAGGGCATTTAACAAGAAAGTCAGACCACAAGAGTATCAAGTTGGGGACCTGGTAATCAAACGCATCATCCTTCCTCAAAGTGATCCCCGGGGCAAATGGACCCCTACTTACGAAGGGCCATTTGTGGTTAAACATGTATTCTCAGGAGGAGCCATGATCCTAACCACCATGGATGGCGACGACCTTCCTCTCCCCGCCAATGCAGACATAGTGAAAAGATACTACGCGTGAATAAAAGACCTGCTGGTTTGACATACCTAGGCAAAAATAAGGGCTTCCCGGCGAACCAAAAGGGTTCGGGCAAAAATAAGGGATGAAATAAAAAAATCTGTACACCCGGCAAGTCGAAAACCTGAAAAGGCGGCTTGGGCAAAAATGGGTATCCCGGTGGACTGAAAACCCGAAAGGGCGGTCCAGGCAAAAGTTAGGGATAAAGCGTAACACTATGTCTCATTGGATCACTTCGCATCCGGAATTCGGCATCAACTGTCTGGCTCAGATTTCGGCATCGACCAATCAGCTTCATTTTCAACTAGGCAGCAAAGCGATGAGACGCTTGGGGACATAAAGGCGATAGCAGAGTTGGAACCCAGTGGGATTGTTCACATAGCTGTTTTGTTTTCAAAATTGTAAATTTTGTGTTATTCGGCGGCGTCCTCTTACTAGGATGTCAGCCTCTTGTACAAAAATGCCTATTCACAGGCAAAGTCCAAATCAATACAAATTCACTTGTCCATACAAGTTGCCATTGTTTTTTCCTTTTTCTATTTTGTCTTGCGAAGAACGTCCAATATTCATTTTTGATATATGCATTTGACATTAAATTGCTGATTCATAAATATTTGCAAAAGATTAATTACAAGTGACATCAGAAACAGGGGCAATATAAGGTTGTCTGATGCAGTCTGTTTGCTTGGTCCGCCAAGGTACCAAGGTAAGTTCGGCTGAAGAATGTAACCAGGGTACCTTCCCTCCCCGCAGATCAAGACAAGATTCCGCAATGCTTTCCCCAAAGCGGATTTGACTCCCCGTCAAACTTGAGAAGGCACAACTTTCCCCGGCAGGCCTTAAAGCTTATCCCCAGTAGATTCTGGAAGCTGGTTCCCTGCAGAATACGGACGTCTCTCCCGAGCTTTATTCAGAGTTATTCCTCACGAGGGCTTATAACTGGGTTATCCTTAGCTAATCGCCACGGAAGATCGCCCTCAACAAAGTTCTTTCAATCCTCAGCGGAGTTTATCTTTCAATCCTCAGCGGAGTTTATTTTTCAATCCCCAGCGAAGTTTATCTTTGGTATCCCCAACGGAGTTTATCATCATTATCCCCAGCGGAATCCATCATTGAAATCCTCAGCAGGCCTCCCATCAAAAACTTCAGCAGAATATCTTTTCCACAAAAATTCCCCGGCCGATTGTCAAGGATTTATTTTCCTAAAGACGAAAATACATTCATAAACATTTCACTTACATACATGATAAAGTACATACAACGCTGTCTCATGTTAAAACATCATGCATATCATACATCATGACATTGCATACAACTTATGTTTTGCCTTTTCAGGGAAAAAGACAATCCCAAAAACAACTACCTTCAACTGTCACAAATTCCAGACTCGATTCCTGTATCTAGCCAGGGCACGTCTGAAGAGTTCGAAGATTCGATTCCTGTATCCAGCCAGGGCACATCTATCAACTACAACATTTCCAGATTCGATTCCTGTATCCAGCCAGGGCATATCTGTTGACCATATTTCCAGACTCGATTCCTGTATCTAGCCAGGGCACGTCTGAAGAGTTCGAAGATTCGATTCCTGTATCCAGCCAGGGCACATCTATCAACTACAACATTTCCAGATTCGATTCCTGTATCCAGCCAAGGCATATCTATTGACCACATTTCCAGACTCGATTCCTGTATCTAGCCAGGGCACGTCTGAAGAGTTCGAAGATTCGATTCCTGTATCCAGCCTGGGCACATCTATCAACTACAACATTTCCATATTCGATTCCTGTATCTAGCCAGGGCACGTCTGAAGAGTTCGAAGATTCGATTCCTGTATCCAGCCAGGGCATATCTATTGACGACCATTTCCAGATTCGACTCCTGTATCCATCCAGGGCACATCTGTGAGCCACCGACTGTAGATTCGATACCTGTATCCAGCCAGGGCATATCTGCATAAGGAGATTGAAGATCAAACACTTGTAACAAGCCAGGAAAACGTCTGCCTTTCTCAGATACATAAAGTTCTCGCTAAGGAATCTCTTGTGCGATCAACACTTCCAAATGGCATCTGTAAGCCCATTCCCGACAATGTTCTGTCACATCTCCAGATGGCATCTATAAGCCCATCTCCCTATTCACCACCTCTCCAAATGGCATCTATAAGCCCATTCCCGCCATCACATTCGCTGATACTCCAACATGCGAGTGCAAATTTCCGGGCACTCTAGTGTCCAATCTCCTTTTACCTTCGAGTCGCGAAAGGCAAGATTGCCAATCTAACTCTTCAGGTTCAAGAAGATTGAACAGGGGCAACTGTTGTACCCCAAAATTTGCCCTCCCTTTCTTTAGGAAACCATCTTGAGTTTTCAAGGTCCCTCTGAAACAAATCCAAGCCCTGAGTTATCCTTTTGCCCAAACAAGCCACTTACATAAGCAAGATGATCTCACGAACTCCAAAAACAACGCTTTTATCTTGAGAAAAATCAAATTCTAAATACTTAGAATGTTTCTATAAAATAAGTGTTTTTAGAAAAATCAGCGCTTCAGAACTTCTGGACCCATTCCAGATGAAAACGGTCAGAAGTTGCAAGCTTGGCTCAGCGTGGTCAGAAGTTGGCTCTTCAGCAGCTACATCAGTTCAATCAGAAGTTGTAAACGTGGATCAGTAGGTAAGCCTCAAACAGAACATGCCCTTTCAGTAGTTACACAAGCTCAGTCAGAATTTGCTAAAGGAATGCAAGAGAAGCAGGAAAGTCTGAAGGCTCCTTCAGAACAGGTTGAAATCAGAAGATGAAAGATCAGAAGAGTGGGTGTTACACTGATAAAGAATCTCCAGAGCTTACTAAGACAGCAGGAAGCCAAGGCCAGAGCATGGTTTACGCTGCTGATTCAACGCTGGTTTCCATTACCAGAATGTTGATGTTGATAGGTCTTGTCACCATTTAATGCCCATTAATGCTTCCAACCACTCCTGAGCATTCACGTGTGGCTGGGAAAACGCTTTTGCACAGATTCTGGCATGGGTCTTCACGCCACCGCCCACTTCAGAGGTCACTTCTCCCCAATCTACGCCTGCTGCTGCAATCTAGGCTGAAAGCTAGCTGTTACCACAACTTCCCGGGAATTTCTGTCAAAGAATAAATTCAAACTTTGTTGGCGCTTTAATGTTCAAGGCATCCACAAGAACTTTGCCTATAAATAGAGAGCTTTCACCACTGCAAAAGGCGTTCAAGAAAAAGAGAAGAAAATTGCTAAGTGAGAAACAGAACTCCTAGCAACACAGCATTCTGAAACTCTGCCAAAATCTCCAGCTTTGTTTCATAACTTTGAGTTTCTCACCTTCAAACTTCATCAAATATCCAGTTTTTTTCTGTAAACCAAAAACACCCTTTCCAAAACTTCTGACCATGCATACGTATACACCTTTACTTCCCCTTTTCAAAGAAACTCTGTCCAGAACACCACCAGAACTAAAAGCTAACTTTCACCCACAAACTTTCCCAACAGTCAGGTAAGCACCTGCTGACCCTCATCACGCTGTTAAGCATCATCAGCTGTGCATATTCAAATAACATAATGTAAATATCATGTTGTTGCTATTTATGTTCTGAGGATTTTTATACCTCAGAACGTTCTGAGCCAGTATAGGATTGGCCTGTGACCTTGTTGATTCTGACCTCTGAAACATTTTTGTATTTGCTGGATCTGTTCCAAATATGTTTACTGTTTTGTGGAGTAACAACAGAGTTGCAGATGTTCTGACTAGTACAGGGAAAAGCCAAATACTGACTTTGACGTTAGCATATCTGAAGCCTGTTTTGCTGTCAATGATATCAGAACCTCTGAGAGTTATTGCCTTTTCAGCAGAATCAGAACTTCTGGTTTCTCCACTAACAAACTTCTGTCTTGCAGCGCAGGGAAATCAGAACTTCTGATTTCCCCACTAACAAGGTTCTGTTTTGCAGGTGCCAGAGTCAGAAGTTCTGACTCATACAGTTTCACTAACAGGTTGATCATCTGGCAGCGGATCTGGGTCAGAACTTCTGATGACCTCTCAGCAGCGCGCTATCTCCCTCTCTCTCTCTATATATCTTGTTTTTTTGCTATTTTCTTTTTTGTCTATTTTTCTCGTTGAACCCCCCATGTACAAATTTGTATCTCCCTCCCCTAATTGTTGTAATAGCGTAGGATTTTACATTTCCGCTTCTTATTGCTAGTAATTAGGACGTGTATGGCAAGATAAAATCAATGAAATAGAAAAACCTAATTCAAAGAAAAAACTCTTGTATGCAATAAAACACACTTGCACACTAACACCCCTAGGGTTACATCCACTTGTTGCCTTTCAAAAATTGGGCCATATTGCATGTTAGGTCTCTTTGGGCAAAACAAATAACTCAAATGATCATAGTCCCTCGATGACGCTTTTTTGCCTAAAAATGATCAAAGTCCCTTAAAGAAAATGCCCAAAGATACTTGGCACCATTGTAATTATGGTCTAAACGACGACCCACGCCCGTCCCTTTCACATCCTAACACAAGATTGTCCACCAAATACAATGGTGAAACAAAATTGTTAAAAGGGTTAAAACATAGCAATAATCTTTGAGAAAATTAGGGTAGATAGCTCTTGGTTACTTGTCAATTTGCAAAACAAAACACTTGCCTATTTTTTTTTCAAAAAACAACACATCACAATACACTTTCAAAACAAACCTTCAAAAACATTGAAAACTTTTTTCAAAAGACATACACCTTTGTATACATCCCAACATGGATCATTACAAAGGTTGCCACCACATTGGCCTCTTTTCAAAATATTTTCAAAACCCACACACAAAGCATCATTTCAAACAATTAAAAACCAAGGCAAGTTGATCTAAACAAGTACCTAAGAGCCCATGGATAACTATGGATAGAAAGGGTGCTAATACCTTCCCTTTCTATAATCTACTCCCCGAACCCAAGAAAAATCTCAAAGGATCTTTGCTGTGCTTTTTAAACCTTTCCTTAGGATAAAATAAAAAGTCGGTGGTGACTCTTGCTCAACCGAAACATTTGCGAATACAAATGCAAAACCATAGTCAGTTCTCCCACCGTATCACAGCTGAATATGAAGCTTGCATCTTTAGTCTCAAGGCTGCTATAGACTTGGGGATCAAATCTTTGATCGTATTTGGGGACTCGGGTTTGGTTATCAGTCAAATCAAGGGAGAGTGGGATACCAAACATCCTAATCTTATCCCATACAAAGAACATGTCCTAACATTGTTGCCTCATTTCGAGCAAGTTACCTTCGAGCATTTCCCGCGAGAAGAAAATCAGCTAGCAGATGCTCTGGCTACAATGTCTTCCATGTTTAAACTCAACTGGGATAACGAGGCTCCCCAAATCACCATCGAGCGAATGGATGAACCTGCGCATTGTCACGAGATTAATACCGAAGAAGTAGTGGAACAACCCTGGTTTCACGAAATCAAAAGGTATCTCCAGACTAGAGAATATCCCGAAGGAGCTTCCGTAAATGACAAGAAGTTCCTAAGGAAATTTGCTGCCAAGTTCTTCCTGAGAAACGACATCCTCTATAAACGCAGCCATGATTGTGTTTTACTCTGATGTATGGATAAAACTGAAGCAGATTTAATCATGACTGAAGTACACAGCGGTACATTTGGCACCCATTTGAGCGGGCATACAATGGCTAAAAAGATCCTAAGGGAGGGCTATTACTGGTCTACCATGGAAGCAGATTGCCATCAGCATTCCCGTACCTGCCACAAGTGTCAGGTCTATGCTGACAAGATTAATATTCCTCTGGTTCCTCTCAACGTGCTGACAGCTCCTTGGCCATTTGCAATGTGGGGCATTGACATGATTGGAGAGATCAAGCCCACGGCATCCAATGGACATCGCTTCATTCTGGTCGCCATTGACTACTTCACCAAATGGGTCGAAGCAGCTTCTTTCGCCTCAGTCACTAAAAATGTGGTTGCCCGCTTCATCAAGAAAAACCTCATATGCCGGTATGGTGTTTCGGACAGGATCATCACAGACAACGGTACAAATCTGAATAATACTATGATCACCACATTGTGCGAACAGTTCAAGATTTATCATCACAATTCATCTCCCTATCGGCCGAAGATGAACGGTGCTGTTGAAGCTGCGAACAAAAACATTAAGAAGATCATTCAGAAAATGACAGTCACTTACAAGGACTGGCATGAGATGTTACCGTTTGCTCTGCATAGCTACCGTACCACGACACGTACTTCAACATGGGCAACCCCATTTTCTTTAGTATATGGCATGGAAGCTGTCTTACCCATGGAAGTTCAGATTCCTTCCTTAAGTATTATGAAGGACGCAGGTTTGAATGAAGATGATTGGATTCAGACCCGACTCGATGAACTCAATTTGATCGACGAGAAGCGACTCACTACTGTCTGCCATGGTCAAACGTATCAAAAACGGATGATCAAGGATTTCAACAAGAAAGTCAGACGTCAAGTATATCAAGTCGGAGATCTCGTAATCAAGCGGATTATCCTGCCGCAAAGTGATCCCAGGGGCAAATGGACTCCTACATACGAAGGACCATTTGTGATCAAGAGCATATTTTTTGGTGGTGCAATGATCCTGACCACCATGGACGGTGACGATTTGCCGCACCCTGCGAATGCAGACATAGTCAAAAGATACTACGCATAAAATAACCCGACAAGTCGAAAACCCGAAAGGGCGGCTTGGGCAAAAAGAGGTTTCTCGGTTGATCGAAAACCCGAAAGGGTGGTTCAGGCAAAAATTAGGGATAAAACAAAAAAAAAATATGTACACCCGACAAGTTGAAAACCCGAAAGGGCGGCTTGGGCAAAAAGGGGTTTCCCGGTGGATCGAAAACCCGAAAGGGCGATTCAGGCAAAAGTTAGGGAATTAAAGCGTATGACTATGTCTCGTCGGATCACTTTAAGAACAATCTCTTCATCAACCAGCTCCAAGCTTCTGATCAATCCAGTCATCGGCAGACGAAGCATTGAATGGATAGATATTCAGAGTTGTGAAGACTATAGCAGAATGGAATCCCATGGAATTGTTTCACATAGCCATCTTTCTTTTGTATAAATGTTTCAATATCTACGAGGACATCCTCTTACTAGGATGATTGTCTCATTTGTACAAATATACTCATAAAAAGTTAATACAAATACTTTTCCAAATACAGAAATTTGCGCTGTCTTCCTTTCCTCTTTTCTTTTGCACTTATGTTTTATTTGAGAAACGTCCAATGTTTTGTTAAATAGGCATATGCATTTGAACATAATCATTTCCTTATGAATCAAGAAAGGTGATTACTGATAGGTTGAAGGTGCAGATAGATATCTTGATGCCCTTTCAGAGGAAATCCCAAGCAGATTTGAAATCCAAATCCCTCGATCCAGAACTTAATTCCTCAAACAGAGTTAAACTTCAGGATCCTCAGCAGAGAAAGCTTTCCCAACACTGATTTCCCCAGCCAGAGAGCCTTCTAGAATTCAATTCCCCTCAGAATTAAAATTCAGAATCCCCAGTGGAGCCTTAAAAATCTGGAAATCCAATCCCCAGCGGAGCTAAAACTTCCAACCATGAATCCCCAGCTAAACCAAGCTAGTGAACCTTCTCCCCACAGAGATACTTCCCGCCAAACTGAAGATTCTCAGTCATACCTCTCCAGCATGAGTCTACCAGATTCTGAACTCCCCAGTAGAGATCATCAGAAATTCTCATTCCCCGCAAGTCACCAAGGAATGCCAGTTCCCCGCAGTGGTCCTAAGATCCCTCAACAATTGAAGATCTTGCATTTCCCCAAGCAGAGAAAAGGCTCATTCTCAGTTCCTCACAGGATAATCAGATGTTCCCCAGTGAAGATCTCCTCAAGACAAGAATCCCCAGAAGATTGGTATACAACCCAAGCTCCTAATTCTCCAGTAGTAGTCAACAAGGATGTCTCATCCTCAGCAGTCAAAATTCTTGTCTTCCCCTACAACAGTCAAGGATTCACTTTCCCTGGCAGTAGTCAAGAGTCTTTATCTCTAGGATTCATCTATCCTCAGCAAGACAGCTCTTCAGCTCATATGCGCATTCATTTACATTCATATCATAAACATTGATATAACATATATTGCATCATACATATCATGCAACATAACTTTGTGTTATAGCTAACATTTCATCCTTTTCAGGATAAGATTAAAAGGCTATCATTAACAATTATTCAGATACAGTATGGATACACCCCAGACACGGCGGTCATTCTATTACTCATTCAGATTTTCAAGTCAGATACAGTATGGATACACCCCAGACACGGCGGTCATTCTATTACTCATTCAGATTTTCAATTCAGATACAATATGGATACACTTCAAACACAGAAGTCATTCTATTACTCATACGGATCTCAATCTCAGATACAGTACAGATACACCCCAGACACGGCGGTCATTCTACTACTCATTCAGACTACAGCACAGATACAGACTAGATACGCTCCAAACACGACAACCATTCTATCTCTCATTCAGATTCATTTATCCACCTCAAGGTTCAATGCATTCCAAACACGGATACCATTCTGACCCTTACAACGGCAGTTTGCTTCTCCCCAGTGAGTTCGCCACGGAAGTCATTCTGTCATTTATTTAGATCCCAGTTATAGTTTCAGATACACTTCAAACACAGAAGTCATTCTATTACTCATACGGATCTCAATCCCAGTTACAGTTTCAGATACACTTCAAACACAGAAGTCATTCTATTACTCATACGAATCTTAATCCCAGTTACAATTTCAGATACACTCCAGACACGGAAGTCATTCTTCTACTCATACATCTTTCAACTTCAGATACAGTCCAGATACGCTCCAGACACTGTTGCCATTCTGTCACTCATTCAGAATTCGTCCCCAGCACACAGTTGCTCCATACAGATGTTTATCTGTTACCCAAATACAATACAGATACACTCCAGACACGGCAGTCATTCTGATATTCATTCTACCTTCAAGCACAGTTACAACTCAGATACGCCTCAGACACAGAGGCCATTCTTTTGCTCACACAAACTCAATCTCCAGATACAATTCAAATGCATTCCAGGCACAGATACCATTTTGATCCTCCTTCTTCTGACCAGTCACATTGCAGTTCAACGAACATTCTAGATGGCATCTTTAAGCCCATCCCCGACAAGATTCTGTCACCCCTCTAGATGGCATCTTTAAGCCCATCTCCAAATGGCATCTCTAAGCCCATTCCCGCATCCATTTGTTTTGACGAGTGCAAATTTAAGGGCACTCTAGTGTCCAATCTCCTTTTACCTTCGAGACACGAAAGGCAAGCCTGCCAATCTAACTCTTCAGGTGCAAGAAGATTGAACAGGGCTAATATTGTTGTACCCCAAAATTTTCCCTCTCTTTCTTCAGGAAATTATCTTGGATTTTCAGAGTCCCTCTGAAACAAATCCAAGTCCTGAATTGTCATTTTTGCCCAAGTAAACCATTTACAAGAGCAAGATGATCACACAAGCTCTAAAGACAATGCTTTTATCTTGCGAAAAATTAAATTCTAAGTACTTGGAATTTTTCTCTAAAAAATGAGTGTTTAAGAAGAAATCAGCGCTTCAGAACTTCTAGACCAAACTCCAGATAGAAACGGTCATAAGTTACAAGCTTGGCTCAGTGCAGTCAGAAGTTGGCTCTTCAGCAGCTACATCAGCTCAATCAGAAGTTGTAAACGTGGTTCAATACGTAAGTCTCAGACAGAACATGACTCTTTCAGTAGTTACGCAAGCTCAGCCAGAATTTGCTAAAGGAATGCAAAAGAAGCAAGGAAGTCTGAAGGCTCTTTCAAGAACATGCTGAAATCAGAAGATGAAAAGGTCAGAAGAGTGGGTGTTACACTGATACCGAATCTCTAAGCCCAGGAGTTCCAGAAGCAAATCCAAGGAACGTGTCAGAAAATCAGGAGAATCCCCAGAACTTGCTAAGACAACAGGAGGCCAAGACCAGAGCATGGTTTACGTTGTTCTTGGTGAAACAGAACTGCTGGTTCAAAGTTTGGTTTCCATTACCAGAATATTGGTGTTGATAAGTCTCATCACCATTTAATGCTCATTAATGCTCCCAACCACTCCTGAACATTCATCCAAGTAATCCCTTCACGTGTGGCTTGGAAAACGCCTTTATGCAGGTTCTGGCATGGGTCTACACGCCACCGTCCACCTAAGAGGTCACTTCTCTCCAATCCACGCCTGCTGTTCCAGCCCAGGATGAAAGGCTATCTGTTATCACAACTTCCCAGGAATTTCTTTCAAAGAACAACTCAGCCTCTGTTGGCGCTTTAATGTTCAAGAAATCCACAAGAGTTTTGCCTATAAATAGAGAATCATTGTCCACTGAAAAGAGGCGTCCAAAGAAACAAAAAAATTTCTAGAAGAGAAACAACAATCTTTAGCAAGAAAGTGCTGTGAAACTCTGCCAAAATCTCCAGTGTTTCATAACTTTGAAGCTCTTACCTTCAAACTTCATCAAATACCCAGTTTTCTTTGTGAACTAAAGAACACCCTTTTCAACTTCTGACCCTATATACGCATACACCTTCACCTACCCTTTTCAAAAAGAACCTGTCCAGAATACCATCAGAGCCAAAAGCTAGCTCTCATCCACAAACTTTTCCAACAGCCAGGTAAGCACTTGCTGACCTTCATCACGCTGCTAAGCATCATCAGCTTTGCATGCTCAAATAAACATAATGTAAATATCATGTTGTTGCTGTTTGTGTTCTGAGGATTTTCATACCTCAGAACGTTCTGAGCCAGTGTAGAACCTGCCTGTGACCTTGTTGGTTCTACCCTCTGAAACACTTTGACATTTGTTGGAGCTGTTCCAAACATGTTTCTTGTTTTGTGGAATAATAACAAAATTGCAGATGTTCTGATTAGTACAGAGAGAAGCCAAGTGCTGACTTTGACGTTAGCACATCTGAAGCCTGTTTTGCTGTCAATAATGTCAGAACTTCTGAGAATTATTGTATTTCCAGCAGGATCAGAACTTCTGATTTCCCCACTAACAAACTTGTCTTGCAGCGCAGGGGGGTCAGAACTTCTGATTTCCCCACTAACAGGTTTCTATTTTGCAGGTGCCAGAGTCAGAAGTTCTGACTCATACAGTTTAACCAAAAGGTTGATCATCTGGCAGCGGGTCTGAGTCAGAACTTCTGATGACCTCTCAGCAGCGCGCTGGCTCCCTCTCTCTTTCTCTCTATCTTATTTTTTGCTATTTTCTTTTTTGTCTATTTTTTGCTATCCTAATTCAAAGATAAACTCTTGTATGCAATAAAACACACTTGCACACTAACACCCCTAGGGTTACATCCACCTGTTGCCTTTCAAAAAATGGGCCATGTTACGCATGCAAAGTATCTTGGTAAAACAAACAAAATCAAAAGATCATAGTCCCTCGATGACGCTTTCGAAAGTTGCCTTACAAAAATGATCTTAGTCCCTCAAAAGAAAAACTAAGATGCTTTGCAACATTGCTATCATGGTCTATACGATGACCCGCGCCCGTCCCGTTTACATCCTAACACAAGGTTGTTCACCAAATGCAATGGTAAAACAACACTATTAAAAGGGTTAAAAAACATAAGAAAGATCTTTGAATAAAATAGGGTAGACAACTCTTAGTTACTTGATCAAAAATCTTGCAAAACATCCTTGCTATTTTTCAAAACACACTCCACAACACAATTTCAAAACAACTTTCAAAATATTGAAAACCTTTCAAAAAGACAAACACCTTTGTATACATTCAAACACGGATCATTACAAAGGTTGCCACAACAATGGCCTCTTTTCAAAATATTTTCAAACACACACACAAAGCACCATTTCAAACAAATGAAAATGCAAAGCAAGTGATCTAAGCAAGTAACTAAGAGCCCATGGATAACCATGGATAGAAAGGGTGCTAATACCTTCCCTTTCTATAATCTACTCCCCGAACCCAAGAAAACATCTCAAAGGTTTTTCCTGTTCTTTTTAAACCTTTCCTTAGGATAAAATAAAAAGTCGGTGGCGACTCTTGCTAAACCGAAACATTTGCGAAAACAAACGCAAAACCCAAGTCAGTTCTCCCACCGTATCACAATACGCATACACCTTCATCTACCCTTTTCAAAAAGAACCTGTCCAGAACACCATCAGAGCCAAAAGCTAGCTCTCATCCACAAACTTTCCCAATAGCCAGGTAAGTACCTGCTGACCTTCATCACGCTGCTAAGCATCATCAGCTTTGCATGCTCAAATGAACATAATGTAAATATCATATTGCTGCTGTTTGTGTTCTGAGGATCTTCATACCTCAGAACCTTTACCTTAGAACGTTTTGAGCCAACATAGAACCTGCCTGTGACCTTGTTGGTTCTGTCCTCTAAAATACTTTGACATTTGCTGGAACTGTTCCAAACATGTTTTCTGTTTTGTGGAAAAATACAAAATTGCAGATGTTCTGATTAGCACAGGGAGAAGCCAAGTGCTGACTTTGACGTTAGCACATCTGAAGCCTGTGTTACTGTCAATAATATCAGAACTTCTGAGAATTATTGTATTTCCAGCAGGATCAGAACTTCTGATTTCCCCACTAATAAACTTTTGTCTTGTAGCGTAGGGGGGTCATAACTTCTGATCTTCCCACTAACAGGTTTCTGTTTTGCAGGTGCCAGAGTCAGAAGTTCTGACTCATACAGTTTAACCAAAAGGTTGATCATCTGGCAGCGGGCCTGAGTCAGAACTTCTGATGACCTCTCAGCAGCGTGCTGACTCCCTCTCTCTTTCTCTCTATCTTGTTTTTGTTATTTTATTTTCTTGTCTATTTTTCTCGTTGAACCACCCCATGTACAAATGTGTATCCCCACCCCCTAATTGTTGTAATAGCGTAGGATTTTATATTTCTGCTTTTTATTGCTAGTAATTAGGGTGTGTATGGAAAGATAAAATCAATGAAATAGAAAATCCTAATTCAAAGATAAACTCTTGTATGCAATGAAGCACACTTGCACACTAACACCCCTAGGGTTACATCCACTTGTTGCCTTCAAAAATAGGCCATGTTACGCATGCAAAGTATCTTGGTAAAACAAACAAAATCAAAAGATCATAGTCCCTCGATGACACTATCCAAAGTTGCCTTACAAAAATGATCTTAGTCCCTCAAAAGAAATACTAAGATACTTTGCAACATTGCTATCATGGTCTATACGATGACCCGCGCCCATCCCGTTAACATCCTAACACAAGGTTGTTCACCAAATACAATGGTGAAACAACACTGTTAAAAGGGTTAAAAACATAAGAAAGATCTTTGAGTAAAATAGGGTAGACAACTCTTAGTTACTTGATCAAAAACCTTGCAAAACATCCTTGCTATTTTTTTCAAAACACACTCCACAACACAATTTCAAAACAACTTTCAAAATATTGAAAACCTTTCAAAAAGACAAACACCTTTGTATACATTCAAACAAGAATCATTACAAAGGTTGCCACAATGATGGCCTGTTTTTCAAAACAACTTTCAAAAACACACACAAAGCACCATTTCAAACAATTAAAAATGCAAAGCAAGTGATCTAAAGCAAGTAACTAAGAGCCCATGGATAACCATGGATAGAAAGGGTGCTAATACCTTCCCTTTCTATAATCTACTCCCCGAACCCAAGAAAACATCTCAAAGGTTTTTGCTGTGCTTTTTAAACCTTTCCTTAGGATAAAATAAAAAGTCGTTGGCGACTCTTGCTCAACCAAAACATTTGCGAATACAAACGCAAATCCTAAAGTCAGTTCTCCCACCGTATCACAATTACTTACAATCATCCTATAATTCTACGTCAATTAAACATCATCGGAACATCATTATTCATCTAAAATTCATCAATTTCATCATACAACCTCATATACATTCAATTCATGAACAAGACAACAATCACCTCTAACCCCACATACCAATTATCATGAACCCAATTATAGAGTCAGAACCCCACCCTTACCTTGGATTGAAGGTCGCTCTATAATCTTCCAGTCGAAACCTTGTTTTGCTGTTTTTCCTCTTTTTCCAGCAGCTTCACGTTCTTCTTCTCAATCCTTATTCTTCTATTGCCTCCTATTTTCTATTCTTTCTAGCAACAATAAAATAACCTATTATTCTTTATTCCTTATTGGGCTTAAAACTAATACACTCCCTTATTACTACTTCCATTCCTTAAAAATAAGCCCACATCAAATGATATTATACTTCTAATATTATTTCACCACTTAATAAAATAATTAAATCCAATTAACACATCTTCTCAAATATTCCAAAAATAATTTAATTAAATAATTAATTAAATTACGGGCGTTACAACTCTCCCCCACTTAGAATATTTTCGTCCTCGAAAATTTACCTCAATCAAACAACTCAGGGTAGGAGTCTCGCATCTTGCTCTCCAACTCCCAAGTCATGCTTTCTCCGGCAGCTCCTAGCCAAACCACCTTAACCAAAACAATCTCTTTGCCCCTCAGAGTCTTTATTTCATGATCTATGATCCGTACAGGCACCGTCTCCATCGTAAGATTATCCCGTACTTGCACATCATCCACCTGAATCACATGAGATGGATATGAAATATACTTCCGAAGTTGCGACACAAGAAACACATCGTGTAAATTTGAAAGATTAGGCGGTAAAGCCACTCTTTAAGCAACATTCCCCACTCTCTCTGAAATATGATATGGTCCAATAAAAAGAGAAGTGATCTTCTTAGACTTCAACGCTCGCCCAACACCAGTCACAGGTGTAACTCTTAAAAACACATGCCCTCAGCAAATCTTCCAACGATTGAATCGTCCGTTCAGTATGGCCATCTGTTTGAGGATGATACGCTGAACTCAATCTCAACTTAGAACCCAACGCTTCTTGCAAACTCTTCCAAAAATCAGAATTAAATCTTGGATCTCTATCTGACACAATGCACAAAGGAACACCATGCAACTTCACAATTACACTAGTGTAAATCTCAACCAACTTCGACACTGGAAAACTGATGTTAATAGGAATAAAATAAGCTGACTTCGTAAGCCTATCAACAATCACCCAAATCTAATCATGTCCTCTTAAAGTATTAGGTAACCCTGTCACAAAGTCCATTGAAATGTTATACCATTTCCATTATGGAACTTCTAACGGTTGCATCAACCCTGCTGGCTTCTGATGTTCAACTTTCGACTTTTGACAAGTCAAACATGCATACATAAACCGAGCCACATCACTCTTCATCCCAGGCCACCAAAACAAACCTTTCAAATCTTGATACATCTTTGTAGCTTCTGGATGAATACTCAACTTACTTCTATGACTCTCTTCAAGTATCACTTTCTTCATCTCAGCATCATCCGGAATACAAATCCGGTTACGAAACTTCAACACACCCTGCACATCTAACTTAAAATCACTATTCTCAGACTGATCGATTCTAACCATCGAATCTACCAGTTTAACATCCAACTTATGAGCTTCTCTAATACTGTCTAGAAATTCATTATTAATCTTCAACATACCCAAAATAATACTTCGCAGAGTAACCTCGCAAACTAAGCTCATATCTCTGAACTGCTCAATTAATTCCAGCTCTTTAACCATCATTGCTGACATGTGTAAAGTCTTTCGACTTAACACATTAACTACCACATTCACTTTTCCTAGATGATAATTCAAACCAAAATCATAATCCTTTAACAATTCCAACCATCTCCGCTGCCTCATATTCAACTCCTTCTGATTGAATAAATACTTCAAACTCTTATGGTCACTAAACACTTCAAATCTAAAACCATAAAGATAAGGCCTCCAAATATTCAACACAAAGACAATTGCAGCAAGCTCTAAATCATGCGTAGGATAGTTCTTCTTATGATTCCTTAACTTCCTTGATGAATAAGCAACTACCTTACCATTGTGCATAAGAACAACTCCTAAACCCATCTTAGAAGCATCACAATACACCATAAAAGGCTCTCCTGGATTAGGCAACGTCAAAATTGGAGCCGACGTCAACCTCTTCTTCAATTCTACAAAACTTTCTTCGCACTGAACATCCCATAAAAAAACTCCACCTTTACAAGTCAACTTAGTCAACGGAAGTGCTAACTTGGAAAAACCTTCGATAAACCTTTTATAGTAACCAACTAATCCCAAAAAGCTTCTAATCTCAGTAACTGACTTTGGAGTCTCCCATTGCAACACAACATCAACCTTCAATGGATATACAGCAATGCCACTACGTGAAATCACATGACCAAGAAAACTAACCTCCTTTAACCAAAACTCACACTTGGACAACTTTGTGTACAACTTCTTCTCTTTCAAAAGTTGCAATACTACTCTTAAGTGTTCAACATGCTCTTCTTCTGACTTAGAGTAAATCAAAATATCATCAATGAACACCACTACGAACCGATCCAAATAAGTATGAAAGATACGATTCATGTATTCCATGAATGCTCCCGGCGCATTATTAACACCGAAATGCATCACTGAATACTCATAATGTCCATAACGCGTTCTGAAAGCCGTCTTCTGGATATCTTCATCCTTCACTCTAATCTGATGGTAACCCGACCTCAAATCAATCTTATTAAACACATGAGAATCCACCAATTGATCCATCAAGTCATCTATTCTTGGAAGCGGATACTTGTTCTTAATCGTCACTTTATTCAAATGTCTATAATCAACACAAAGCCTCATACTTCCATCTTTCTTCTTTACTAACAACATTGGAGCTCCCCACGGCGATACACTTGGTCTTACAAACTTATTTTCAAGTAACTCCTCCAATTGCTTCTTTAACTCTGACAATTCAGATGCAGACATCCTGTATGGTGCCATAGACACAGGTCTGGTACCAGGTATAAGATCAATAGAAAATTCAACTTCCCTCTCCGACGGTACATCGGGAATCTCATCAGGGAAAACTTCAAGAAATTCACACACCACCTGCGATTCCTCAATGATAACTTGAGTCTCTACAGATAGCGACTCCATCAACGAGAACATTTATGCTTCCTCTTGCATCAACTTCCTCAACTGTCTAGCAGGCAACAAACCATCTTCTTCTGCTTTAGGAGTAAAAAACTTCACCGACTTGTCATAACAGTTAATATGAACACAGTTATGCTCTAACCAGTTCATACCCAAAATCACATCTAAACCTCTTAACGGTAAACAAACCAAATCGACAACAAAGTCTCTGTCGAATATCGACAAGGGACACTTAAAACACACAAAAGAAGTAGTCACCGACCCCTTGGCTGGAGTATCGACGACCATTTTGTAAGTCTAAGAGTGCCTAAGAGGGGGGTGAATTAGGTATATAAAAATTTATTGGGTTTTATGAGAATACTTGTAGTAATTTGTGGTTAAGTGTTTGAAGGTTTTTGACTATATCTTATCTTTTCTTGATTATGGTGATGAAAACGATAAAAGCGGAAAAGTAAAGAACACGGCGATATATCCTGGTTCCCCTCACAATCCGAGAGTACTCCAGTCCCCGTTCCAACACGAAAGAGATTTCACTATAGTTTAGAATGATTGTATAGCCTATGCTTACTATCTAACCTATAGGGTGACCAAAGGTTCTTAACACCTTTAAGGTCAAACAAACACTAATGTGAATGAAGAACAATCCTCTTCAGATCACAACACTTACTTCCAACAATCCTGGATAGTAAGGGAACACCTTTAAGGTCAAACAAACACTAATGTGAATGAAGAACAATCCTCTTCAAATCACAACACTTACTTCCAACAATCCTTGATAGTAAGGGAATACTTTCTTTTTGTAATACAATGATTTATTTGAAAGAGATGGAGAGCACTATCAATTTTTGATTGATCTTCTTCTTCAAGGAAGAAACAATTCTCAAGCAATGATTATAAATGTTCACAATGAATGTATGAAACTTGTAATGATTTCTTAATGAAAATGTATATGGCAAGTTTCACAAAATTTATGATTTGTAAGAACACTTGAAAGTTTGTAAGAATATGCAAATTTGAATGATGAAAATTGTTAATCGAAGAAGGTTTATTTGAATTTGAAAATCTGCACAATTTATAATGTCACAAATACCTCTTCATTCATGCCATTTGATATGAAAATATGCAATGCAATCATGAAAGAATACCATTTGAATTATTTTCAAAAAACAAAAGAAAATATGTACTGGTTCGCTGGGAACCGGTTCCGACCCAGGCAGAACCCGGTTCTTAGTGAACGTTATAACCCAGAATTCAAAAATAACACGCAGAAACCGGTTCCCCTATAGGTACAACCCGGTTCCTGGTACAAATTCCAGGGAAGTGATTTTTGAACAAGTTTGGAACCCGGTTCCCTGTTAGGTAGGAACCGGTTCCTGAAAGTTTATTTTCAAAAAATCCTTTTGAAAAAGATCTCAAACATAGTTTTTCTTATTGTTAAAAATGTGGGATATGTATATGATTATGAATGCATATTTGTGAACATCTATATTCAAGTTTAAGAATTATTTATACCTTTTGACATTTGTTGTTTCTTTAATAATTCTTCTTCTAATCTTCAAGACTTGTAACAAGGTTTTATATGATATTGATAAACTTTTTGCACATCCTTTGAATGTTGATATCCATGTTGTCTTCATCAAAACCAATGCTTTAAACATGACTTGAGAAGCTTGCAATTACATTCTCCCCCTTTTTGATGATGACAACCAAGTCTTGAAAACAATTCTTGAAATGTTTATGTTGTTTTGTGTAGCAAAAATGTTAAGCAAATGCAAGGCGCCCCCTAAATTGTATGCTCCCCCTAAGTCCATGATTCTTTGAATTTTGGAGTGAGTTTTATGATAGTTATTTTGGCCTGCAATTTCTTTGAAACAAAACAACACATATGCATATTCTTCTCCCCTTTTGTTAACATCAAAGAGGATGGGGAAAAAGAGTGAAACAAATTCATTTAAAAAACACAAACAATTTTAAACACAACCACACACTTATTTTATCAAATAAAAACATATAAAAGAAGGAG
The DNA here is from genome assembly GCA_948472305.1 of Vicia faba. Lineage (NCBI taxonomy): Eukaryota > Viridiplantae > Streptophyta > Magnoliopsida > Fabales > Fabaceae > Vicia > Vicia faba. The sequence goes on along the minus strand of OX451741.1, from coordinate 703,884,868 downwards.
TAGAAGCAGAGTGTACTGAAACATAAATTTTTTTTTTTGAAGAAAAATTAAGACGTGCACCTTATGAGAAACAATTAGAGATCACCTTCATCCAAAATACCAAGTTCTCTTTGGATTTTGAAGAATGGTTCTCGAGCAAGCGGTTTTGTGAAGATATCTACGAGTTGGTTATGAGAATCCACAAAAGTGACTTCGACATCTCCTTGAAATACATGATCACGGAGAAAATGATGTCGAATATCTATATGTTTGGTTCTTGAATGCATGACCGGATTCTTTGTAATATTGATAGCACTTGTATTATCGCATCGAAGAGAAATGCATCCGAGATCAAGTCCGTAATCACGGAGTTGTTGCTTGAGCCAAAGAATTTGTGCACAACAACTACCCGCTGCTATGTATTCTGCTTCGGTCGTGCTAAGAGCAACACATGCTTGCTTTTTACAAGCCCATGATACTAATGCATTCCAATAATGTGACAAGTACCACTTGTGCTTTTACGATCAGTTTTACAACCTGCATAATCCGCGTCAGAATAACCAATTAAAGTGCAAATACTACCTTTAGGATACCATAAGCCGACATTGGTTGTTCCTTTGAGATACTTCATGATCCTTTTAACTGCCATGAGGTGTGATTCCTTTGGATTTGCTTGAAAGCGAGCACAAAGACAAACACTTCGTCGAATTTCTCGTCAAACTTACCGAGATTGTCTTTGTCATTGTTAAGAACAAAACACTTGCATCCAAAAATGTGGAAGTGAGCAATATTTGGCTTTCTTCCTTTGAAGAGTTCATATGGATTCTTCTTTATTATAGGTCTAATGATAACTCGATTTCCAACATAACATGTCGTACTAACCGCATCCGCCCAAAAATATTTAGGAAGATTTGCATCACTAAGCATTGTTCTTGCAAGTTCCACTAGAAACCTATTCTTTCTTTCAACTACTCCATTTTGTTGTGGAGTTCTAGGTGCTGAAAAATTATGAGAGATACCATGTTCTTCACAAAATTCTTCAAATTGTGCATTTTTGGAATTCTCCACCATGATCACTTCTTATGGATACAATCTTTAGTGATTTTTCATTTTGGATTTGCTTAGCATACTTCTTAAAAGCTTTAAAGGCATCACTTTTCTGCACAAGAAACAAAGTCCAAGAATATCTAGAAAAATCATCAATAATAACCAAAGCGTATACATTACCTCCGAAGCTTTTTGTTCTTGATGGACCAAAGAGATCCATGTGTAACAATTGAAGTGGTCTTGTTGTTGAAACCACATTCTTTGGTTTGAAAGTTGATTTGGTCTGTTTTCCCTTTTGACATGCACTACATAATTTGTCTTTGATGAACTTTATCTTTGGTAGACCAATAACTAAGTCATGCTTAACCAATTTGTTCAAGTGCTCCATGTGAATGTGAGCAATCCTCTTGTGCCATAACCAAGCGTCATTGTTGTTTACCATAAGACATTGTACCTTCATAGACAAATCATCTTTTTACAAGAAGCAAGAAGTTTTCATCTTCCTCCGATGCATCTTTATCTTGACTTTCTTTTGAATCAACTTTCAAAGCAATGCCTTTGGATTTCTTCTCATGATTCTCATGTTTTTCAAGCCTTCCAAGTTCCGTCTCATATTCTTGAAGCTTTCCGAAAAGTGTTGCGGAAGTCATAGTTGCTAGGCTTTTCTTTTCGGATATTTCCGTCACTTTTGACTTCGGCGGTTCCTTCATGAGTTTCTACAAGAGTATCCCAAATTTCCTTTGCCGTTGTACATGCCGATACTCGGAAAAATTCATCCATACTAAGAGCACTTTGGAGAATATTGATTGCCTTTTTGTCAAAGAGAACTTTTTTCTTGTCATCGTCATCCCATGATGCTTTAGGCTTTGATGACCCAACACCATTGACAACACACACCGGAGTAAATGGACCATTCTCAACAACATTCCATATTTCTTCTCCTTGCGCTTCAAGATGAGCCTTCATGCGAATTTTCCAAAAGTCAAAGTATTCACCACAAAACAATGGAGGCTTGTTGTTACTACCACCATCTTTGAAAACCGGATTTTGATTTGCGGAATCCATTCTGGATCTTTAGGAACAAGTTACCTATAACTTGCTCTGATGCCAATTATAAGTCTAAGAGTGCCTAAGAGGGGGGGTGAATTAGGTATATAAAAATTTATTCGGTTTTATGAGAATACTTGTAGTAATTTTTGGTTAAGTGTTTGAAGTTTTTTGACTATATCTTATTTTTTCTTGATTATGGTGATGAAAACGATAAAAGCGGAAAAGTAAAGAACACGGTGATATATCCTGGTTCCCCTTACAATCCGAGAGTACTCCAGTCCCCTTTCCAACACGAAAGAGATTTCACTATAGTTTAGAATGATTGTACAGCCTATGCTTACTATCTAACCTATAGGGTGACCAAAGGTTCTTAACACCTTTAAGGTCAAACAAACACTAATGTGAATGAAGAACAATCCTCTTCAGATCACAACACTTACTTCCAACAATCCTGGATAGTAAGGGAACACCTTTAAGGTCAAACAAACACTAATGTGAATGAAGAACAATCCTCTTCAAATCACAACACTTACTTCCAACAATCCTGGATAGTAAGGGAATACTTTCTTTTTGTAATACAATGATTTATTTGAAAGAGATAGAGAGCACTATCAATCTTTGATTGGTCTTCTTCTTCAAGGAAGAAACAATTCTCAAGCAATGATTATAAATGTTCACAATGAATGTATGAAACTTGTAATGATTTCTTAATGAAAATGTATATGGCAAGTTTCACAAAATTTATGATTTGTAAGAACACTTGAAAGTTTGTAAGAATACGCAAATTTGAATGATGAAAATTGTTAATTGAAGAAGGTTTATTTGAATTTGAAAATCTGCACAATTTATAATGTCACAAATACCTCTTCATTCATGCCATTTGATATGAAAAGATGCAATGCAATCATGAAAGAATACCATTTGAATTATGTTCAAAAAACAAAAGAAAATCTGTACTGGTTCGCTGGGAACCGGTTCCGACCCAGGCATTACCCGGTTCTTAGTGAACGTTATAACCCTGAATTCAAAAATAACACACAGGAACCGGTTCCCCTATAGGTATAACCTGGTTCCTGGTACAAATTCCAGGGAAGTGATTTTTGAACAAGTTTGGAACCCGGTTCCCTGTTAGGTAGGAACCGGTTCCTGAAAGTTTATTTTCAAAAAATCCTTTTGAAAAAGATCTCAAACATAGTTTTTCTTATTGTTAAAAATGTGGGATATGTATATGATTATGAATGCATATTTGTGAACATCTATATTCAAGTTTAAGAATTATTTATACCTTTTGACATTTGTTGTTTCTTTAATAATTCTTCTTCTAATCTTCAAGACTTGTAACAAGATTTTATATGATATTGATAAACTTTTTGCACATCCTTTGAATGTTGATATCCATGTTGTCTTCATCAAAACCAATGCTTTAAACATGACTTTATAAGCTTGCAATTACACATTTCCCCATTCAAAGAAGACAACATAAGACCCAATCTTTCAACACAATCAGCAGCAATAAAACAATGCGTAGCACCGGTATCAATAATAGTAATTAAAAGAGTACTGTTAATGAAACATATACCTCTAATAAGTCTGCCCTCGGCAGCCGTCTGATCCTCAACCAGAGCAAATACTTTACCACTTGTCTGAGCCCTCTTCGGTTTCGGACACTGACTACCAATGTGCCCTTCTTCTCTACAATTAAAACAAATCACATCCTTATGTCCACACTCTGATATAACATGTTTGTTCTTTCCATAACGAAAACATCTCTTCACTTCAGTAGTTCACACATTACTCTTGTGCCCAGATTTTCCACACTTAAAGCAAACCACACCAGTAAGAGCATCTCCCCCACTAGTCCTCTGATCCTGAGCAACTTTTTGTTTACCTTTACCAACTGGGGCATCATAAGGCTTACCACGATTCTGTTGGTGCTTACCCCACTTCTCACTGATAATCTTGTAATGAGCATTATTATCCTCCTCATAAATCCCGCAACTATCAACCAAGTCAGCAAAGACACGGATCTTCTGGTATCCAACTGCCTTCTTGATCTCTGGGCGCAACCCGTTCTCAAACTTGATACACTTCGAAAACTCAGCATCTGCATTAGCATAATGCGGATAAAACTTAGCCAACTCAGAAAACTTGGCAGCATACTCAACAATCGACATATTTCCTTGCTTCAGCTCAAGGAACTCAATCTCCTTCTTACCACGGACATCTTCAGGAAAGTACTTCCTCAGAAACTCCCTTCGGAACACAGCCCAAGTGACATTCTCACCTGCAGCTTCCAAATTCTGACAAGTCTCTAGCCACCAGTCATCAGCCTCGACTGCCAGCATATGAGTACCATACCGAACCTTCTGCGCTGGAGTGCAGTCCATCACACGAAAGATTCTCTCAATCTCTTTCAACCACTCCAATGCTCCATCAGGATCATACTTTCCCTTGAACGTAGGTGGATTCTCTCTCTGGAAAGTCACCAAGCTACGAGATCCAGCATTCCCGTCAGCATTCGGCTGATTTTCCATTGCATGAGCCATTGCTTCTAAAGCAGCAGCAAGTGCATCATCATTCCTTCCAGCCATCTCAACTTATCACTACAACATAAACAACGGTTAGAACTCAAATTAACAATACTCGATTGTTAGACAACTACGACTCGACGACAAGGTCGGACGAACCTTTTTCTCTGATACCAACTTTGTAACACCCCAATTCTACCCGGCAAATTATATAAATAAATCATAGTTATAAAATCATTCATGCAAACGAATCAGGATGCCATAAATTCTTCTATCAAAATTCATTGCATTCATCGTGGATATATAACACTTTTAAAACATCGGATGAACCATCATCATGACATCTTTAAATAAATAATTCAACATCTGCGCAGCGGAAATTCTTAATAACATCTCTATCATCATTACAACAACTTCAAAATAACACAATTTAATAATAATCAACTTAAAGTTCAACAACTGAATAATCAACAATCAAAAGCAACAAGCGTTCATCCCCCCCGAATGTTACATATCAGAGCAATGACACCGACTCGAACTACTGAAGGTATACAACCATCACTCTCGATTACCTGCACGTTACCAACATAAGGGCAACATTCAAACAAAAGAGGTGAGATATCTAAAAATATAATAAAGCGCATGATAATTAATATATTAAATTAGATCACATAACGTCACCACTTCTCATCTCATAATCAACAATAATCACATCAATAATACACATTCACAATATCAATACACACTTCTTTATGCAATCATATAATGCGACTCAATACTATGCAAATGCATGTGGTACCATCAACAAGGCATAAGCCTTCATCTCAATATTCTCCAATAAATGCCATCTCAATGAGCATAAGCTCCATCTCAAAATGCAATGTATGCGACACAATTATGAATGTAATAACAACATCATAATTGACAACATCTCAATACAACACCATCGTTGGCCAAAGGCCTACATCTCAAAAGCATCTCATCATCTCTTCATCAACATTATTCATCATAAATCATTACACATCATATATACAACATAATCCATCAAACAAAATCCCATTAACATCATCTCATCAACAATTCAGCCGTACAGTAATACAACAACACTCATCATCTTCACAACATTGGCCATAGGCCCACAACAAGATATTTCCTATAATCAGTTAATCAACTAAGGCTTACTTATAAATCATCAAATCTCTACATGCTATTATTCTGTAGTATTACATCATTATTATTATTAATCCTACTGTTACAAATCAAACAACAGCCTATAAGCATCTCATCTTCATCATTCTGCATAAAAACCAACACAGAGATCTACACGGTAACTAATTTAAATCTTATGGTTATCCTTCCTATCTTCATTTTAACCCTTAATAATAAAGCTCATCGCATTAGCTATTCAGCGCTTTGAGCGACACCTCAAACGAAGTCTGAAAACTCAAGTTACAACATTCTCAAACTGATTCTGCCAAAACCAGGCAACATGGATCGACGCATAACGTCTTGGATCAATGCGTACTGCACTAAACTCACAACATGAGTCGACGCATCCTCTCTTGTATCGACTCATACTAAGTCTACCACACAGCATGTATCGACACATGCTCCTACGTATCGACTCATCCTGAGTCTAAAATTCCTCATGTATCGATGCAAAACCACTTCATGTCGACTCATCCTGAGTCTCTAAACCTTCATGTAACGACACATCATGTTTGGGATCGACGCATACTGCTCTGTCCTGCATAAGTTCTGCGATTTTCTCTGCGTTTTCACTACGGGTTCCATATTTTAAGCCCTAAAAACTTAATCTAATCATAGATAATCATTACTTATAATCATCCTATAATTCTACGTCAATTAAACAACATCAGAACATCATTATTCATCTAAAATTCATCAATTTCATCATACAACCTCATATACATTCAATTCATGAACAAGACAACAATCACCTCTTACCCCACATACCAATTATCATAAACCCAATTATAGAGTCAGAACCCCAGCCTTACCTTGGATTGAAGGTCACTCTATAATCTTCCGGTTAAAACCTTGTTCTGCCATTTTTCCTCTTTTTCCAGCAACTTCACGTTCTTCTTCTAAATCATTATTCTTCTACTGCCTCCTCTTTTCTATTCTTTCTAACAACAATAAAATAACCTATTATTCTTTATTCCTTATTGGGCTTAAAACTAATACACCCCCTTATTACTACTTCCATTCCTTAAAAACAAGCCCACATCAAATAATATTATACTTCTAATATTATTTCACCACTTAATAAAATAATTAAATCCAATTAATCACAACACATCTTCTCAAATATTCCAAAAATAATTTAATTAAATAATTAATTAAATTTCGACTGATATCCGACCAGATAACAACTGACATTCAAGAGATATTCCCCAACGAAAGCATCCTTTCAACAAAGTTTGAAGATATGCATATTCTTTATCTCCAACGGTGATCAGGGATTCGACCCCCCATAATTTCCTCAGCGGCAGTCAGGGATTCATTTTCCCGGACAAAAAACATACATCTCATATTCATACATTATAACATGTACATACAAAATGCATTTAACATAATACCACATCTGGTGAACATCATGCAGGCATCTGCATTTTACTAACTCTTTTTCTCACAAGTAAAACATCAATTTTTAGTATAAATCAAAAAGAGATTTGTGCTGATAATTCTTCCAGTGTTTACCAACATTCCTCCAAATGAAATCTATAAGCCTATTCACCATCCATCTCCGAGTGCAAATTTCTGGGAACTCTAGTGTTCAATCATCTTTCACCTTCAAGTCACGAATGGCGGGCTCACCAATCTAACTCTTCAGGTTTAAGAAGATTGAACAGGGGCAGCTGTTGTACCCCAAAATTTTCCCTCTCATTTCTCAAGGATTCTCTCACAAGGTCTTCTATGATGTCAAGTTTGCAGTACTGACACATCAATTTAGACTTGGAATTGGCACAAGGGCAAAATGGTCATTTGCACACTGAAAAGTCAAACTTTGACTTTTGATCAAAATCAAGTTTCAAGAATCATATTTAATAAAGACATGTTGAAATATGAAGTTTGTTTCATCAAGAAATTCAAAAGTCAAAATTCTAAATACTTAGAATTTGTTCTAAGTGTTTAAGAAATATGACAAGTTCAGAACTTCTGGCCAGATTTCCACCATGATGCAAGTTGATTCTGAAAGAGCTTCTAACACAAGAGTTTTAGATCTCAATAAAACCTAAAATATTGCAGAACAAAACTTCTCCTGGAAATGCTAGAATTTCAAGTTATAAATGTTCAAAGACACGCCCATGAAACTGAAATACTCAAGCAAATTCTGGACACTTTCAAGACAGATTTTGGTTAGAACTTCTGGGCCAATTTTCACAAATGTTCAGCCAGAGTTTGCAAAAGTAATTTAAATAAAGTCTACAAAGCGTGTCACAAACTTTCAGAAAAGTCTGAGAACTCCTTCAGAACACGCTGGAGCGAAAAGATTAAAGGATCAGAAGTTGGATGTTTTGCTCTAAGTTGCACTGATGCTGAACTTATGGCTCAGATCTAGGCTATGATGCAAAATCTCATAGCGCAGGATTTCTGGTTTGATAAATCTCATCATCATTTAATGCTCAAAACAACTTTTGAGTTTTTATCCAAAGGATTTCCCCATGTGTGAGAAAGAAGTACCATTGTTGTCCTTGAAAAGCAAAATTTTGTACAAGTTTATGTTGGGCCCATGCTTTGCTTTTGCCTCTGAGGGTACTTTTCCTTAATTCATGCTTACAAGTCCAGCTTAGGCACGGCTAAAAGCTGTTAGAATTACTTGTTTGAACTTGCTTCAAGAACAAGTCAGCGCCTAGCGTATGATGGCAGTACTTTTGACTTCTCCAAGCTGCAAAGTTCTTGCCTATAAATTGAACTCCATTGAAAACTATGAAGGCCGGTAAGAAAAATTGAAGGAGAAAAACTTTGAAACCTTGCTAAAATTCCCATAAATCCTAAACTGCACACACAAAACACAAAACCTGCTAGTTTTTGATTCTTGCATTCAAACTCAAACTTTTCTCAAAGTGTTTCTTGACCAAATCATCCATTCACCATTCAAAACCAAGCCAAGGGCTGTTCTAGCCTACTGAATACGTGAGGAAGCTGACCAGAATATCACAACAGCCTGAACCATACTCTAATTCAGAATAATCTCCAGAAGCAAGGTAAGTTTTCTCTGACTTGTATCTTATTGTTTAGGCATTTCTAGGCTTGCATTTTCAAAGATACAATGTAGATATCATGACTTTGATTCTGTACATACTCAGATTTCATGTATTTTTGCCTAAGTAGAGATAATCTCAGTTCAGAACATCTTGAGGAAACTAGGACTCAAAATCAGGATTAGCAAAATTCATGCTTACTTCTAATTTACAGTTCTAATATTTTATACTTTTGAAACCATGATGGAAAACTTGCCATAATTGCTATGTTTGTGTTTTCTGTTCTGTTGAGAAATGACTAAGTTGCAGATGTTCTGATTAGCAAGGAGAAAGAGGTGAAGCTCATCATCATTACTTACTTTATGTTATATGTTAATGCTTTTGCTTCTAATACCGGATGTACAACCACCCCAGTGGTAGAAGTCGTGTGCATAAGACATTAGTGCTAAGGGTCCTGGGTTCTAACCCCAGAAGATTTTTTTTAGGTTTATTTATTGACATTTTCACCCATTTATCTGTCAGACAATACTCCCAGATCATAACTTCTAAACAACCTTACCCAACAACATTATCACCTCACTCTCTCAAATAACCAGAACTTCTGACTTGCCAGCGATACATGAACTTCTAGGTTCCCAGTTACACTACAGCTTCTGAACCCCCTCAACAATTAGAGCTTTTAGGTTTTCCTTTGTTCCCAGCAACCTTAAAACTTGGTGTACCCAGGCCCAAAACCTCTGACCTTCTGCTTGCCTACTAACATTTTCTCTCTTGTAGCGTATCAGAGTCAGAACTTATGTTCCTCCTAGTTTCATCAATGCGCTGATTCTGACTCCATTTTCTTGTTTATCTTATTTTTGCTTTTAATAACCAAAAACACCAAAAATATTTCATATTTACATGTTTTATTTCATTTCTTTCAGAACAAAAAAAAAGATCAAAATATTTTCTTAAGTAAATTAACTTCTTAACAAAAACAAAACAAGTCCCTTTTACATTTCTTGTATATTATTTCAATATGGTTGTAATAGATAATTAGGATTTTAATTTCTTGCAATCCCCATTTATGAATTTGTAAACCCTCTCCCCTAAACGATGTAATAGAGTAGGATTTTATTTTCCGCAATTTAACGCTTTCAAATACAAATGCTAGTAATTAGGGTTTTGTATGGAAAGACTAAAACCAATCAATAGAAAACCCAAATCAAAGACAAAAACAATGCATGCAAATCAATACACTTGCACACAAACATCCCTAGGGTAAATCCACTTGGTTGCCTTTTGAAAATGGCCATATTACGCATGTGGGGTATCTTAACAAAGACGAGCAAAATACAAGATCATATCCCCTCGATAACGCTATCTATGTTGCCTTTCAAAATGATCTTAGTCCCTAAATAAAAATGCTAAGATACCTTGCAATATTGCTAATCATGGTCATATGATGACCCACACCCGTCCCTTTTATATCCAAAGATAGGGTTACTTACTAAATCGATGGTAAGATAACAATGTCAAAGGAAAGAGGAAATGAACATGAAATACTTTTGAGTAGGTAGAATGTTCCTAGTTACTTGCTCAAATTCAAAACAAAAACATCCTTTCTATTTTCAAAACAAACACCAACACTTTCAAAAACATCTTTCAAACTTGAAAACATTTTCAAAAGATCAAACACTTTGTATACATTCTTAGGAATGAGAATCATTACAAAGTTTGCCTAAGCGGTGGCGCCTTTACAAAATACTTTCAAAAAACCACACAAAGCATATTTTCAAACAAAAGCAAGTGATCTAGCAAGTAACTAAGAGCCCATGGAAAACCATGGATGAAAAGGGTGCTAACACCTTCCCTTTTCATAATCTACCCCCCGAACTCAAGAAACAATCTCAAAGGTCTTTCCTGTGCTTTTTCACCTTTCCTTTTGGATAAAAGAAAAGTCGGTGGAGACTCTTTCTAAACCGCAACATTTGTGATAAAACGCAAAACAACCAAGTCAGTTCTCCCACCGTGTTACACCATCATATTCCCATAGATGAAAATCAGATGGCAGATGCTTTAGCAACTCTGAATTCTATGTATCAAGTAAATACTTGGAATGATATGCCTCGTATCACAATGCGATGTTTGGATAGACCGGCTCATGTGTTTGCAACAGAGGAAATGTCAGATGGGAAACCTTGGTATTATGATATCAAGCATTTTCTCCAGACTCAGGAATACCTGATTGGTGCGTCAAATAAAGATAGAAAGACATTAAGAAGGTTGGCAGGAAGCTTCTTCCTCAATGAAGATGTGTGTGATATGGTGGCAGAATTGATTGTTATATACTGTTTTTTTTGCGTTTGTGTTTGCAAATGTTGTGGTAAGTGTCATACCCCAATTTTGACCTAAGATCCTTGCTTCATTTACATTATTTTTCATACGAATCAAGGTCACAGAATACGGTAGGTTTCAAACGTTTCACCTTTGAGATTTTACTGTGTAGAGATTACCGAGTGTTGTGAGCATTTTATGAATGACTAACCACTAATCAAGCACGAAGTGCATGTTTTGCTGTTTTATTTTTCATGTGCAGAAAATAGGTCTGAAAGAAGAGCATTAGACATTGTACGTCGATCAGGATTTTGAGTCTCAGAACAGAAATGATGTCGTTCATTAATTTCCAAAAGAACTGGTTCATCAAAGAATTTCAGAGAATTGTGCGTTTATTTCCACATTATGTCCAGCAAATGGTCTCTGTTTTCTTCGAGTATTTTTCAGGAAGAACAGTCAAAATTCTACCGGCTTTGGTTCATGTGTGTTTCGCATTGTTCTAAAATACAAGAAAAACAGGTTATACCGTCATTTTCGATTTCTTGGACTAAAAGTCATCTGCAAATTTTCTCACGACGCGGGTTGAATTTCATCGAAATGGGATAATTAAATTCACAACTGTTCTAGAAGAATTTATTCGGAATATTTGGAATTTTCTTTATTTGAATCCAAGAGATTTCATTCAAGGATATTCATTTATCACATGGAATATTCATTCAAGATTATTCTTGTGATTATTTTGGAGGATCTACATCATGATTATTTAAATACATTGAAGTATTATTTCAAGAAGTTAGTGGGGAATTCTATTTAATTACATGAGGAATTTTATTTGGTTACAAAATTAATCCATGTGATTTATTTAGATTTCTATTACAAGTGCAAGATTAAAGTCCAAGACTTGCTTTATTATTTATTCAACATTCAACAATTCATCCAAATATTATTCACTTATTTCCCAAATTTTAAATGGAAGATCTTGAATTTTTATCAACATATATCAAGATTTATGTTTATGTGGAGATTCAAGATCATTCATAACTACCCAAAGAATGGAAAATATATTGAAGAATGCATATTTATTCAATGTTACAATTTATTGGAGTTTATCATAAGGTTACAAGAAGCTACAAGTGTGTACAAGATTTATGTTCAACATGAAAAAATTCAGCAAAGTGCTAGTGCAGCCCATGTTTGCAACCTTTCTTCAAGCCCATTTTATTGCATTTTTGTTGGTCAAAAAATGCTCCAAATAACCTGAAAAAACAGCAAAAGAGAAATGTTGTAAAATGCTACAAAACAGAAAAAACAGCAACATACAGCAGCTCCAAGTGCTGCCAAAAACCTGCTCCAACTTGCATCAATGTAACAGCAATTTGTATGAAAATGGCTAAAGCAATTTGTGAGAACAAAGTGTAGAAGCAGTTTGCCAAAATAGTTTGAATTTCTACTGTTTTTCCCCCTCAATTTCTCCACACTCCACTATAAATAAGATCTTTTGTCAACACAAAAAGAAAAAGAAAAAATTCAACAGTAAAAGAAAACAGAAAATTGTTGTTTGTTCTAGAAAATTCAGCAAGTAGAAAAAAACCAGAAAAATTAGTGTTATTCAAAAATCCAACAAAGAGAAAAGATAGCAAACTCAAGGAAGCTTACCAATTTTTGATAGAAGCCCCGTCGGAGAGGCTCCGATAGGTATACTCTTTTCCTCTTCTCTATCTACTGTTTGCTCTACTATTGCATATGCTCATGTTTGTAATATTTATTGCATCATTTTTCTTTGCCATGTAATGTTTGTTGTATCATTTTTTTGTTGTTGTTTTGTTGTACTACATTTGAGTTGAGTTGCTGCATAAATGTTAATATTTAAACATGTTAGTATTCATAATATTGATAATAATAATAAGTGTAATAAAAACTTACTTTGCTGTCCCAAAAACTTGTTTAGAGCTTGCTGTCCCAAAAATACCTTTGCTGTCCCAAAAACTTGTTTAGAGCTTGCTTTCCCAAAAATACCTTTGTTGTCCAAAATATGCTTGCTGTCCCAAAAATACCTTTGTTGTCCAAAATATGCTTGTTGTCCCAAAAATACCTTGCTGTCCAAAAAAAAAGCTTGTTTTATTTGCTGTTACAAAATACGAATAATCAAAAAAACTATTTAATCTGAATAATCAAAAAAAATCATTTTGTTATAATATCAAAAACCAAAATATGTTGCTGTTACATATATTTTAAAATATATGTTGCTGTTACATTTTAAAAAAAATATTTTGCTATCCAAAACCATAAAAGTATTTTGCTTTTTTTTCTAATATCATATATCTAGAAAATATGTTGTTGTTACATTATTTTTAAATATATTACTGTTCCAATATTTAAAAAATATGTTTTGTTAGAATATTTAAAATATTTTGCTATTCCATATCAAGATCTAAAAGTATTTTTTACTGTTTTAATCTAAATAATTAAAAAAATCCATTTGTTCAAAAAAATAAAAAAAAACCTTTTATTCTAATAAAAAAAAAAGCCTTTTGTTCTAAAAAAAAAAAAACGTTTGTTCTAAAAAACAAAAAAACAAAATCTACTTAAAATATTAAATCAGATTTTATTTATTTAATTATTATATCTCTTGAATTGAAAAAAAAACAAACAAAAAGAGTTGAAACCGTTTTCAAACGCATCACTCACACAACCATCTCCACCACCGCCCCTCTCACCTGATGCATCTAAAAAGAAGCTTTTACTATGCTTTTTTTTATTCAAACCACACAACAAAAACCAATAGTAAGCTGACGCATGTCCACCCTTATTTTTAAAGAATAAAAAAATGGCAAAGTGAATAAAGGAAAGGCTAGAATGATGAAACACAGAGGAAACTCACTCTTTCCTTCTTCCAAACATCAATACACAAAATCAAATGTTACAAATGATACCACCATAATCAGTTGAAGATCTATTGAGATGCGTTAGAGAGAGGAAGAATGAATCTGCAGAAGTAAGAGGAAGAGGTTTTTTTTTTCTCCTGTAAGAGAGGAGAAGAAGAGAGTTTGGACGGATCTATGAGAGGGAGGAAGAAAGGAATTGATTCTGTGAGGCATGGAGGAGAGAAGTTCTACGCGTGAGAGATGAAGAGATCTGGATTTGTCCTGGAGAATAGAGATAGCGTTTTCTTTTTAACTCACCTTTTTTGTTTTTTATTTTATTTTATGGAAAACAAACATAATAATAATAACATATTATTTTCTATTCCCAAAACATAAAAATATAATAATTAATTTTTGTTTTTTCCCATGCCAGCTAGCAGCCGCGCGGCGCATTACAACAACTTTAGGGTTTCTAATTTTTTTTCTATTCCTTCCTTCTTTGACCCGGATGACCCATTGGGCCTTTTTAGTCCAATTTCAAATTTCAGTTTTTCCTTATATTTTATCTAATTCGTGCTATTAATGAATAAACAGCATTGACTCAATTGGCAAAAGGCATTAACAACATTCTAAGGGTCCTGGGTTCAAGTCTTTGTTGGGACAATTTTCTATCTTTTATTTCTTTTGGCCATATTATTTAACATACTTATTAATTATTAATTTAGTTTACTGTATAATTATTATAAAAACACATAAAGACATTTAATCAAAATTCCACCTTTTATTTAATTTTGAAAACATACTTTTTCTATTATATTTTTGTGTTGTTATTTTATTATTCAAAAATATATGTTTCATGATTTAATTTTTGTCATGTGTTTAATTATTTAAAATCTATGTTTTCTTAATTTAATCTTCATGTACTTTTTGATTATTTATTTAATTGCTAAGATGCATGCTAGTATGATTTAAATTTCATTAGTTAATTGTTTAATTATAATTTTAATTAATTGATCGTTAATACGTACATCTCTCGTCCGTTTCAATCCAAGGGAATTGTTTAATTTTGTCGACTTCATGTCATCAAACACATAGCGCGAATACCCTCATTCATCTTCCGTTTATTACTTTGTTAAAAAAAAAACTTAAAATAATTTCCCCAAAATATTCAACCTTTCAAAACTCCTACCTTTTAAGTCAAAACTTCGACGTTAGGTCGTCGTATTTTCGAAAACTCGTCCAATACCCATCTTTGGCCAAACAATTTATTTTTAATCAAACAAACATTTTTTAATAAACAGATATTTCAAAAGGTTCCTATAGAATACTATAGATACATTGGGTGCTAATACCTTCCCATTGTATAACCAACCCCCGAACTCTAGACCTCTTTTCAAAAACGCCTTGTATTTTCATTACTTTTAAAAGTAATTTTACATTGCATACTTTAGGGTTTTATTTCGCTCTTTCCCCTTTTCCTTTGGAAATAATAAAGCGCGGTGGCGACTCTTGCTTTTTTGAGACGAATTAATTAATAATTCGATCTCCGATTTACCCCGCTACATTTTTTATCGCTACAGAAATGGCGACTCTGCTGGGGAGACGAATTAATTAATAATTCGATCTCCGATTTACCCCGCTACATTTTTTATCGCTACAGTAAGCAAGAGTCTCCACCGAATTTTCTTTTATCCAAATTAAGGAAAGGGTGAAAAGAACGGAAAAAGACCTTTTCGAGAGTTTTTTGACTAAGGGGGGTAGATTATGGAAAGGGAAGGTGTTAACACTCTTTCTATCCGTAGTTACCTACGTGCTCTTAGAGACTTGCTCATTTTGAAATACCTTTGTGCTTTGTGTATTTGAAAGTTTGTTTTAAAAATGCCTTGGTATGGCAGACTTTGTAATGTTTCTCGGGAATATGGAGAAAGTATACAAAGTGTTTTGAAAATGTTTTTGAGAAGTAGTTTTTTGTGTAAGTGCAAAATGTTTTTGAGCAAACATCTAACAACTATATACTTTTATACTCGAAAAGGTTCGTTCTTGTCCTCCTATCCATTAGACAGTGTTATCCTACTATTAGTGAGTAGGTAGCTGTTGTACCCCAAAATTTTCCCTCCCATATTCTTCAGGAAATTGCCAAGTCATGCTTCAAAATTCCCCAAGGGTTGCACAGTGCAAAGGTCTCCCATACAGTCAAAACTAGGGTTTGTGTTCTGGTCAAGAAAATGAAGTTTTCAAAGGTCCAATAAAGTCTCATATGTTTACAAATATGGTCAAGCATCCTCATATCAAGTTTCAAGGCATTCAGTACAAAATTGCACAGTCAAAAACCCTAATTGCACTACAGTCAACTGTAGGGGCAAAATGGTCATTTGACAGTCAAAAGTTCAAATTTTTGGTCAACATATCATTTTGAAGCCACAAACATCATTTGATCAATGCTTGATCATGACTCTCAAAGTTTGGCTCAGAAATCATCAAGATGCAAAAGTTTCCTTATTTGGACAGCTGAAAAAGTCAACTGAAATTGACCAGGGCATAACTTTCACATGGATTATCAGAAAAATTCTATCCAAAGCTCATGTTGAAGAGAAAGACATTTCCTACAACTCATCTTCATACTTCAAGTCCAATAAATGCTCTCACAAAAAGTTATCAATTTCAACATTATAGGTCATTTTCAAAAGTCAACAAAAAGGGACTTTAAGTCAAAGGCCATAACTTGAGATTGGTAAATCAAAATGACATGGGACCAAAGACATTGGTTAGCGGACTCAAAGACCTTTCCAAAATGTCCAAGAACATGAGAAAAGCTTAAAAATTGAGCAAGTTATGCCTTGTGGAAGTTGGGAAATTTTTGGATATTTTTAAAAGTCAACTTTGATCCAAATGACCTAAAAATGCTAATGGGCCCATTTTTCTTCCATAATTCATCATCCATGGCATGTGCACGACCACCTGGCCCAAAGGGAAGTATTTTCTCATTTTTTATTTATTTATTTGAATTTTTATTTATATTAATTCATTTAAATCATTTAAATATATGAAAAATACTTAATTTAATCTAACAAATCTTTTTGCACATGTTTTAGACTCAATAATTCGTGCACATTCAAATATGGGAAGATTTGGTTTGATTGGATCCTAATTGACACAAAATTGCATGAAAAAAGATATGGAAATCATGGTGAAAAATCAAATCTTCAAAACCATGATTGCAAGAGATTTGGAGCAAGTTTTTTGACCTAATAGACTCAATACAAATGCCTGATCACAACCCTAATGAGAATGGACACGAAGCTGCGCAAGAAGGCCATTATCAAACTTGCAATTTTTCTCTAAAAAAGTCAATTCTGAAATCATCTTGACAGGTTGATTCAAAGCACAATTCTTGTTCCATTGGCTTCCCTGGAGATCACTGATCATATTCCAATCAAAAACAACAATCAAAACGCATTGAAACGGTATACAGAAGTCACTCTTGTTCCATTTTTTTTCATTATCGTGTTTCAATATTTACGCACATTCATGGCATTCTAATTATATATTCATGATCAGTGAAAGGTTTTTAAGCTAACCAATATGATTAATTGCATTTTTATGCTGTATACACGATTTCACCATTGCCAAGTTTTAGGGTTTTGCAAACTTCAGATTAGGGCTTTTGAAACGAGGAAAAATTAGCTTTCCAGACCCATACCATTCAAACCAGCAAGCTTGGACGAACAAGAACCAACCATCTCGCCAAATTTATTGACCCTCTAGACCTATTCGCTATTTTCTGGTAGCATGCTTAAGAAAACGTGTATAAAACCGTTGCCTCATGTTTTTGTATTTCAGGGATGGTGAAGACGATGATGTCGTGGCAAAACGTGATACGCTGGTTTGAAATTCGCGCGCTTTAATCCACTAACGCGTAGTTTCACATTTTATTATTTGTTGTTTATTTAGTTAACAAAAGGTTTCAGTGGTTCAGCTGGCAAGCGTTGAGAGTGTTCACATCCAAGACCTGGGTTCGAGTCCCAGGTCTTCATGCTTTCCAATATCATTTTTCCATTAATATTCCTATGCAGCGCTTATGTTGAGGATCATCATACACGCTCAAAAATCAACGCCCACGTGTCCCAGAGCACTAGATTAACGGCCAGGAGCTGAAGACCATGATGAGCTCAAGTCAACGCACGTGCACGTGTCCAGCAAAAGTCCAACAAGGCCATGCTTATTGGGCCAGAATTGCTTGGATTTAACCTCCACTTTGGGGACTACCACCCCCCTAGGTTTGCAAATTTTTCTCTCTTTTTTATTTTCTTTATTTATTTAAATCTTTTACTTTTAATTATTATTTGTTTAAATTAATTAATTATTTTTTACAAAATACAAAAACATCATAAAAATCAGAAAAGACAAAAAATATAATAAATATTTTATTTTAATTTTTCTTGTAAATAAATTTGCATATAATTAAATTTAGTTTTTTTAATTAGGTTAATTTTAATACTTTTAACAAAAAAATCTAAAAAATGTAGAAATAGGTTAATTAATAATTTTTCACCCTTTTTATTTTATTTTTCTGTCATAAATAATTAAATAACTAAATATTTATTTTCATGAATAAACTTGTAAATTAATTAGGGTTTCATCTAGGTTAAAAACTTCAATATTTTTCTTAATAACTTAAAAATAATTAGAATTAGGTTTAGCATGTTATTTTAATTTTAATTAATTCTTTCTTTTTTCTATTAAATCTTAAAATACATAAAAATACCAAAAAAACAAAAACAATTTCTTTTCTTAATTAATTAATTCATGTAATTTTAATATTTTGCAAAAGGGTCCAACGCCCTCGTTTCGTTCTTGATTTCTCATTAATTCGCGTATTTATTTTATTTTCATTATAATAATTATGTACCTCTCCCGAAGCCGTGTAAATTACTTCTCGCACTTTTAATTTCTTTATTTTTTCTGTCAAATCGGGTCCTGGTTAATTTTGGCGATGTGGACCCGCGCCATTTGTAATAGCTTTAGATTTACTTTTCCCCGCAACTTTTAACTGTTAAACAAAGCATGCAAGAATGAATGGCCTTAAATAAAATCAAGCGTAGAACACCAATAACATGACAAGATAAATACAAATGAAAACGACACACGAATCGCACACACCACCCCTAGGGTACGCCTCACTGTTGCCTTGCCTTCGAAAGGTGATCGTCGAGTAGAGGATGTCTTAGTAAGTCCTCATGATCCGGGAACCTGGCATGAGGGTAGCTTCTAAGGTGTCTTCCCATTTCTCCGGTGATCACCATGTCCCGAACCTCGAATTGACCCGAACACCTCCAACGGTGGTGCTACCTACCTCTCAATGGTGGGATGGCACTACTTTAAAGGACATCTACACAGATGAATTCCTTAGGGTAGGTAGACAACTCTAGATACTTGCTCTAATTTCAAAACAATTCAAAAAGACTTTTCACACTGACACCTTTTCAAAAAGCTTTCGAAAGCAATTTTTCAAACACTCTTGAGGACCGATACAAGAGTCGAACTGGAATTTTCAAAGAAACTTTTTAAAACCCACAGTTGAAAAGCAAGCAAACCATTTTGAAAACACAAATGAGCAAGTATCTAAGAGCCCATGGATAACCATGGATAGAAAGGGTGCTAACACCTTCCCTTTCTATAATCTACCTCCCGAACCGAGAGCAATCTCTATAAGGAATTTTTCTGTGCTTTTGTCCTTTCCATTTGGAGAAAATAAAAGACGGTGGCGACTCTTGCTTCCGCGACATTTCGTGAACCAGCATTAAACAGTCAGTTCCAGATCCACCGATCACAGTAGCCCTATCGTTGGATGTATGAGGTACATTCGAAGGGACGTTACAGTCACAAAGGCAACTTGTGGAGACACTTTAGCAATTATGTTTAGGGACTAGATCATTTACCGAAAAGGCAACTGTAGGGTCATAGAGGGACTATGATCTTTTGATTTATGGGTCTTTTCTAAAGTGTTCCTGCCTCATGACTATTTTATTTCTAAAGGAAAAAAAAGTGGGGTACCCTATAGGTGTATATGTGCAATTAATTCAATTCAGTTATTTTGTCTTTTTGTTAAGTTTGCTAGCATTTGATTATTAGTCTTATCATACACACCTAATTATTAGCAGTTAATATATATTGCAGAATATTAAAGTACAGGAATTTAAATCTACGTTATTACAATACTTTGGGAATGGGATTTACATTATATAAGAATGAGGGGGATAAAGCAGTAAATGTCCTAGCTTTAATCTATTACATCTAGTGAGCAGGTATATTAGTAATAAAAATTCGAAATTAAATAAACACGCGTGAAATTGAAAATAATGTCTAAAAATATCCTAAGAAATGAAAATCTTTTTGTTTTGTTTTTATTTTAAGAAAATATAACCTAAGGCTATGTAGTTTTAATTTCAATAAAGAGGTTAAAATAATTAATTAATTTACTTACAAAATTAATTTAATTAGAAAAACAACTAGCCTAATATATTTTGTGATTTTTTTGATTCAATGTCAATTTAAATAGAAAAAGGGTCAATAAAGAAATGAAACAAAGAATAAAATACAAAAAGGGAATTCCTTAGATTGCAGGAGAATGGACTTTTCGACCTAGAGGGAGAATGGATCTTTTGATCCAGAGGGAGAATGGACTTTTCGATCCAGAGGGGATGTTGTATTTCGATTCTGTGACATGATATGTCTTTTGATCCAGAGGGTGGATACTGTGAGGGCACTGAATTTGCAAAGGTGTGTTAGCAAAAACAAAGAAGTAGGACCTGGGTATCGAAACCCAGGTCCTTCGATCCTGCACGCGCTGGGTCTATTCAGGCTATATCTGCAGCAAATGTTAGGAACAAAACAAAAGCATACCTGGGGTCCAACCCAAGTCTTTAGTCTTGGATAACAAATCGAATGAAATTACATATGTGTCATGCAAATGTAGAGTTTGATCTTTTTACCAATTCTTACCAATGATTGATGGATAAATCTGTGGTGATGGGTGTGGATATCCTTGTTTGAGGAGTTCTTCAATTTGGCTTCTGGACCTGGGTACCTTTGTTTAAGGGTTGCTTTGTTTGGATCACTAATGAGATTTTTGATAACTTTGGTGGGTTTATGGGGAAGTGTATCTCCAATGTGTGTGTGTAACCCTCCATTATGCTTGCAATAACACTGCTTATATAGAGTAGAAGGGAGGGGACAAGAAGACAATAGTTTAAAGCAACTTTGAAGAAGTCTTGGCCTTGTGCTGAAGATGGGGCCTTTGTCTTAGTGAATCCAAGGCAGGCGTGAAGGGGCTTTTGTCTTGACGAATCAAACACGCTTGTAGGGGGTTCTTGCCTTGTGAACCAAAGGTGTTGTACCCCAAAATTTACCCTCTCATATCACTCAACATATGCTCATTGGAGTCCTCAATCTGCTCAAGGATGCCCAAGAGTTGACCAGACAAACTCTCTCCTAAAGCAATAAATCTCCAACTAGGGTTTCCATTTTCATCAAGATGGGTGAACTCCAAAGGTCTCAAATATTTTCCATGGTCTTAATATTTTCTCAAGATCATCCATGTCAAGTTTCATGCCTTGCACAAGGAGTTTGCTCAGTCAACTGCTCAAATGCCTGAAAAATCAACTGTACTAGGTCAAAAGTCAAATGTGGTCTTCATATAGTCAAACTTCAAGATTTTTGATCAACATCAACATTTTGAAGTGATATCCATCATCTGGTCAACGGTTGATCATGATTCCTCAAGGAATGCCCCAAATTCATCAAGACTCAAGAGTTGCTAAATTAGGGTTCCTATAGGAAAAGTCAACCAAACTTTGACCAGGCATAACTTTCTCATACTTTATCAGAAACTTCCCATCAAAGGCTCATTTTTAAGAGGATGCAACTACCTACAACTCATCTTCATCCCTCAATTTCAAGAAATGTACTCATGAAAAGATATGAATTCAGACATTATAGGTCATTTCAAAAAGTCAACAAAAACACCTTTTGGGTCAAAGCTCCTTACATGAACATGGAAAACCCAATTGAAATGAAACCAAAAGGGTTGTTTAGAGGACATCCTACGCTTTCTAAAAAGTCCAAGAGCAACCTATTAGGGTCAAAATTGAGAGAGATGTGCCTTGTCAAAGTTGGCCATTTTTTGGAAACTTGAACAAAGTCAACAATGCCCAAAATGATATTTTCTCCACATGGGCCTATCTTTTCAAGATTTGAGCTTGTTCCTAACATGGTCCACGGCCCATGAACCACTCCATGCCTTATTAACTTATTTATTTAATTTATTGTGATTTAATTCAAATAAAATCCAATAAAATCAAAATAAATCATATAAATTGCTTTTGGATTGATTTTGGCATTGAATGAAGATGATATATGTTGGCATATCAAGATCAAATCGTGCAAGGGGTGATTGGGGGAAAGAATGGCATGATTTGGATTGTTTTGGAAACAAATGATGCAAGGAACAAATCAAATCTTCTCTTCATAATTGTGAAAGATTCAATCTGTTTTTGTTAACCTAATACGTTCGAATACATATACACAAGGAGGCCAGACCGAGAGGACACAAAAAGACTGCCTCAATAAGAAGAATAAAACTAAATTTTTTTGACAAAAAGTGTGGTTCGAATTTTGAGTTAGAGGGAAATTCAAGCTGATTTAAAGCCAACAATCTATTCCTAGGCGTGTAGTGAAGCTATTCCAATTGCTCTCAAGTCATAAAGCCTCCAGAATTGTAAGATACAGATCACGGTTTACCCCATTTTTCTTTCAATTCATTTTCTTGGTTTTACATGTTTTAAATCAAATTCGTTTGCATAAATGTGTTTATAATCATTCTTGGAATCTGTTTAAATGCTTGGATTTGAGTTTTAGCGCAAGAACAGACTTACGTCATTGCTAGGGTTTGAAAGCTTCAAATTAGGGATTCTTCGTAGAGGCAAAATTAGACCAAATCGTGGGTACCAATGAACTCAGGGCATGATTTGCAATTGATCTACGCCTTTGGTCTTGATTTATCTTGCTGGTATTTTAGTTTTGAATCTTGCAGGGATGTAGCTACGGACAAAAATAGTCACTATAGCCTTTAGTGACGGCTTTGTCCGTAGGTAAAAGGCTGATACCTAAAATAACAGTTCTGAGGAAGAAGGTGATCATGTGGCTGACTCCCACTGGCCGATTTGAATTTTGGTGCGCTTCCTGAGGCATAGCACTTTATTTCTTTTATATTGTATTTGTTTGATTATGCTAACAGATGAGCCATCCAGCCCAGATGGTAAAGCAAGCAAGCATGTAAGGGGAAGTGTTGTACCCAAAAATTTTCCCTCTCATTTTATCAACATTTCTCATCACAAGACTCTTAGAACTCAAGACCAAGCTAGGGTTTGCTCTGCTCAAGACACCTCCTTGCACTGTTGACCTGGAATTAGGGTTGGAGTTTGCACAAGGATTTTTGGACCTTCAATTCCCAATTTGAATTCCATACTTCATGTTAGACTCATAAGGTTTTCCATACCAAGTTTCAAGCCTTGAATCAATTTTTGTCCCAATCAATTGGACAGTTGACCTAGAAATCAGCTGTATTGGGGAAAAAGTCAATTGTGACCAATTTACAGTCAAAACTCATGAATTTTGACCCACATCAACATTATGAACTCATATGAACCATTTGATCAAGTTTGGACCACAATTCCATAAGAAATTTGATCAGACCACCAAAAGGGCAAAATGGTCATTTTTAGGGATTTGACTGTACAAAGGCAATTTTTGACTGTTTGACCTAGCCAATGGCAAATCAAGCTCAACCATGGACTCAAGGACTCAATGACATTATCTTGACCCATTCAACAAGTTCAAAAGATCTCAAATGCATAGGATTGACAAATGAATTTTTCAGTCAACTGATCAAAATTTGATTGTACACTGAAAAGTCAAACTTTGACTTTTTGGTCAAAATCAAGTGCCAGGGGTCATTTTTCATCAAGATATGTCAAATTATGAAACTTGTTCATCAAGAAACCCAAAATTACAAATTAGGGTTTGAAATTGAAAATTTTCATAACTTAGAAATTTTCTAAGTTATGAAATTTTCTTAATTTTTCCTAACTTTGTCCCACATTTTCACCAAGATGCAAATGGATTCAAACAAAACTTACAACATGAAAGTTGTATTCCATCACAAAGTCTAAAACTTTTATTCACAAAGTTTTCTCAAAAGAATCTTGGATCTCAAGTTATGATTTTTGGAACAAGGGTACCTAAAACTTTTAACTTAGAGGAATTTTGTCCTAGTTTAGGCAGGATTTTGACCCATCTTCTTGGCCATTTTTCACATAGTTCCACTTAGAGTATCAAGTTGCATTTCAAATATGGATTATATTACATGTTTCAAGCTTTCCAAATTGTCCAAGAACTCCTCAAACACCTTTGTGGTTAGGGAGAATTGAATGCTTGAAGTTGGCAAAAACTCACTTTGTAACCATGGCCAATACATGTTCATGCCACTTGCAAAATCTGACCAAACTAGCTTAGTACATAATTACAGGCCTCTAAACCCATTTACACTCAAAAATTGAATGCAAATACATTGGACATTAGTGTTATTCTGATCAAGGGAGCATTGTACAATGAACATTTCCATTTTGGGCATAAAGATCACACTTCCATTTCCATAAAGGCAACTTTATGTCAAATTGCATTTTCTTGAGCCTTGGAATTCTTTCCTTGCAGCAAACAAGTTCCACAAACTTAGGCAAAGGTACAAGAAGTTGGTGCATGCTTGGAGATAGCCTGTACAGGCCTATCTCATTTCACTTCAAACTTTTCTTTCAAAACAAGTCATTGTGCCAAAAGTCAAGAACACACACATCTGATAAAATCAACTCAAGCCAAGGTTTCAAATACGTTTTGCACATCCTTGCAAGCCAGAAACAAGAGCCTTTCACCTCCAAAGCACCCTCATACTTAAAAACCACATTTTCTTGAAAAACAGGGCAAGCCCTACAGAATCACTTCCATCTTCACATTGCCTCGTGCGTTTTGCTCCTTTCCACTTCAAACACCTTCCATTCAACTTACTCAATCTATCCCAAACCTCCATTTCCAACTGTAACTCCATTTACAGTGTTCACCATTTTTGTTTGGAAGCTTTGCAGGTTGAGTTCTGTAGAACGATTCAGGTCACTTCAAAATAAACTAAGCATTGGGAAAGGTTCAGGGAACATCAAGCAAGCTCAAAAGAACCTCAAGCCTCACTAAAAGTTGCTGCATTGCCATACTCGTGTCCAGCTGAAACAGGTTTTTCATGAACTTCTATCTCTTTATTTAGGAACATTTAGCCTTAGGTTTGTGAATAGAAGATGTTGTACTCATTGTCCTGAAACCATACATATGCTCAGTTTTCATTTATATTAAACGTGCTAAGAGAATTTTGTCCATGAACTTTCTGAAAAAACTAGGTTAGAAATTAGGGCCAGAGAAATTCTCTCTGGTCTTTGAGAATTAGATTTAATGTTTTATATGGTTGAAATCGTTGTTTGATGCTCTACAAGTTTCATGTTTTGAGTTTTGGCAAAAGAGCACGTTTCCAGGATGTTCAAGCTTATGTAACAGGGCGCACGTTTTTCTGTTTGTCACAAGGAAGAAGATGAAGTCTGGGCTGGGCCTGGTCTTCTTGCTTCCAACACCTCTCGATTTACTTTATGCACCCCCTGGCCCATTTCCTTTATATTTTGTCATTTTTATATTTTAATTTTATTTTTGACTCTGTTTATTTATTTCCAACCATAAAAATGCTTAAAAAATATTTTTCATAATTTTTACATTTTATTTGATATTTAATTTAATTATTACTAGCATTAAAATATTATATATACTTGTATATTATTTTGTTTAAACTTGAAAATGATGTAAATAATACTTTTATTTTCATTTCTTATTTTTATTCACATTGAAAATATTTTCTTGAATATATTTTATTTTTGTAAATACTTTATCTTATTTTATATATATTTAACATATATAATATATATATATATATATATATATATATATATATATATATATATATATATATATATATATATATATATATATATATATATATATATATATATATATATATATATATATATATATATATATATATATACTTTATTTTATTTAATACTTAGAATAAAAATACAAAAATATCACATTTTTATTTTTATTATTATTTATACTAAAAAATATCCTTTTTTTAGATATATTTCATTTTTATACATATTAATATATTTTTGTACATAAATAATACATTATATTTATTTTCTTAAAGAAATTAGGGTTTTTACCCTAAAACAAATAAAATTAACCTTTTTATTTATTTCTTTACACCTTTTTTTACATTAAAAAATACTTTTGCATACATGAACAAATAAAATTCTTTTTTTGCATAATACATCTTATTTAATATTTATTTATCTTGTTTAATTAAATATTGCCCATTTATTTTATTTGTACAAATAATTCAATTTGGATGTAATACTAATTAGGGTTTTATATTTCTCGTCAAATACCCCCTATTCAAAATTTGTACCCCTCTCCCTATATCAAAGTTGTAATATCTTAGATTTATTTTTACGCACTTAATGCTTTCAATTATGCCATGATTAGAGAATTAGGGTTTGTATGCAAAATCAAAACCAACAAATAGTTTGACCTAATCAAAGACAAAAATGCATGAAAAAACAAACACAATGCACACTTGCACCCCTAGGGTTACAATCCACTTGTTGCCTTCAAAAATGGGCCATGATATGCATGTTAAATACTTTGGCAAAACAAAAACAAAACAAAGATCATAGTCCCTCGATGACGCTATCTGAGTTGCCTAAACAAAATGATCAAGTCCCTTAAGAAAATTGCCAAAAATACTTGACACAATTGCTATCATGGTCTATACGATGACCCACGCTTGTCCCGTTTAACATCCTAACACAAGGTTGATCACCAAATATAATGGTGAAACAACACTGTTAAAAGGGTTAAAAACATAAGAAAGATCTTTGAGTAAAATAGGGTAGATAACTCTTAGTTACTTGATCAAAAGCTTGCCAAACATCCTTGCTATCTTTAAAACACACTTCACAACACAATTTCAAAACCCTACTTTCAAACATTGAAAACTTTTCAAAAGACAAAAACACCTTTGTATACATTCAAACAAGAATCATTACAAAGGTTGCCACAACGATGGACTCTTTTCAAAACATCTTTCAAAACCACACATAGAGCACCATTTCAAACAATTGAAAAGCAAAGCAAGTGATCTAAACAAGTAACTAAGAGCCCATGGATAACCATGGATAGAAAGGGTGCTAATACCTTCCCTTTCTATAATCTACTCCCCGAACCCAAGAAAACATCTCAAAGGTCTTTCCTGTGCTTTTTTACCTTTCCTTAGGATAAAATAAAAAGTCGGTGGCGACTCTTGCTAAACCGAAACATTTGCGAACATAAACGCAAAACACCAAGTCAGTTCTCCCACCGTATCACAGAACTGGAGACTCTGCTGGGGAAATAAAACTTAAAAGTGGAGTAACCTTAGGGCTTAGATCACCCTTTGCATGATTATATTGTTTGCTTTGATTGCTTTACATTTGGTTCTCTTGTTTGGGCTTGAAATCCTCCACCCGGATTTGGGAAACATTCATAGGTAAATAGCAATACGTTGTGGAAACTGTGCGGGGTATACCGACATGGTTGAAGCAATAGCTATATTAGTGCGACATATTTGTGAGTACCGGTAGCCTTTGAGTCAATCAAAGAGAATACGGGGCCACTGAGTGATGTCTTGAAGCACTAATGAACTCTTAGAACCTTACTTGACCATCTTGGCCTTTTATTAGGGGTAGTGAGATGACCGGCTTTGGTACAGTCCGAAGTTGGTAGATACTCGATACTACACTCATTGAGGGTTGTTTTCTTGGAATATTTTGGTCGCCAGTTAAGTGGCTAAACCAAAACAATGAACATATAAAATAATCCAGTGATATTGATCTCTTTAGAACCCGATTACTATTTATAGGACAGGTTGAGCCAACTAAACTCAAGAGGGTATTTACCTATGAAACCTCATGCAAGCCTGAAACTAGGGTTTTGTGTGACTTGTTTGTACATGTGCTTGTGCATACATCATGAACATCATAAAGCATCATATGCATCCACTAACCATTTCAAGGGTTTGGATCTTCATCTTTGTTCTTGTTTTGTAGGTCATGGAATCTCTTCGCAGGAAAACAATTCAAGTCAACCTTGTGAGAATCCCTCCTCAACTCAAGGAGCTTACTTCCAGGATTCCAGAGAATTCTCTCTTCAGTGAAAGACATGGTAAACTTCTCAGCTTGGTTAACTCCAACATTGAAGAAGGCATGGTGAAAGTTCTCTTCCAGTTCTTTGACCCCGTACACCACTATTTCACATTCCCTGATTACCAGCTAGTACCTACTTTGGAGGAATTTTCTCAACTTCTGAGGATTCCTATTCTTCATCAACTACCCTACAACGGTACGGAAAAAGAACCAAATCCTGAGGATGTTGCTCAAGCATTACACTTGCAACCATCTGATATCAAAGGACATTGGCAAAACAGAAGTGGTGTCAAGGGTTTCTTGGGAAAATTTCTGTTTGAGAAGGCACAAGACTGCTGGAATTCTCTAGATCTACAAGCTTTTGAAGAGATTGTGGCACTCCTCATCTATGGGTTAGTCTTGTTCCCAAACCCTGATCAGATTATAGATGTGAATGCTGTCAAGATTTTCATATCCTGGAATCCTGTACCTACATTGCTTGGGGACATCCTACACTCATTTCACACACGAACAATGAGGAAAAGAGGTGTTCTCATGTGTTGTACTCCTCTTCTAGCAAGGTGGTTTATTTCTCACCTTCCACAATCAGTTTTGAAGAAAGATCATGTAGTTGAATGGAACAATGATTGTCAAGTTGCTTTTGATAAGATCAAAGAGTATTTACTGGAACCTCCTATTTTGATGCCACCCGTCGGAGGAAGGCCATTAATCATGTATCTTACTGTTTTGGATAACTCAATGGGGTGCGTACTGGGCCAACATGACGAGTCTAGCCGAAAAGAGCATGCCATTTATTACCTTAGCAAAAAGTTTACCGACTGTGAGACTCGCTACTCACTGCTCGAGAAAACTTGTTGCGCTTTGGTATGGGCTGCTCGCCGGCTAAGGCAGTATATGTTGACCCATACCACTTTGCTGATTTCCAAAATGGATCCGATCAAGTATATCTTCGAGAAGCCTGCTTTATCTGGAAGAATCGCTAGATGGCAAATGATCCTGACTGAGTATGATATCTAGTATACTACCCAAAAATCTATAAAGGGGAGTGTACTAGCTGACCATCTAGCTCATCAAGCCGTCGAAGATTACCAATCTATGATATTCGACTTCCCTGACGAGGACATCATGACATTGGACAACATTGAAGGTAACTGACCCTATGACGGACCTGAACAAGGATCCCGATGGACCTTGTACTTTGATGGTGCTTCAAATGCACTTGGCAACGGTATCAGTGCGGTACTCATATCTCCGGAAGGTTACCATACCCCCTTCACTGCCCGACTTTGCTTCAGCTGTACCAACAACATGGCTGAATATGAAGCTTGCATCTTTGGTCTCAAGGCTTCTATAGATTTGGGAATCAAATCTTTGGTCGTATTTGGGAACTCGGCTTTGGTTATCAGTCAAATCAAAGGAGAGTGGGACACTAGACATCCTAATCTTATCCCATACAAAGAACGTGTCCTGACATTGCTGCCTCATTTCGAGCAGATTACCTTCGAGCATTTTCCGAGAGAAGAAAATCAGCTAGCGGGTGCTCTGGCTACAATGTCTTCCATGTTTAAACTCAACTGGGATAATGAGGCTCCTCAAATCACCATCGAGCGAATGGACGAACCTGCGCACTGTCACGAGATTAATACCGAAGAAGTAGTGGAACAACCCTGGTTTCATGAAATCAAAAGGTATCTCCAGACTAGAGAATACCCTGAAGGAGCTTCCGTCAATGACAAAAAGTTCTTAAGGAGGTTTGCTTCCAAGTTCTTCCTGAGCAATGGCATCCTTTATAAGCGCAGCCATGATTGTGTTCTGCTTTGTTGTATGGACAAGGTTGAAGCAGAGTTAATCATGACTGATATACATGGTGGCACATTTGGCACACACTTGAGTGGACATACGATGGCTAAGAAGATTCTAAGGGCAGGCTACTACTGGTCTACCATGGAAGCTGATTGTCATCAACATTCCCGTACTTGCCACAAATGCCAAGTCTATGCTGACAAGGTACATATTCCTCCTGTTCTTCTCAATGTTCTGACAGCTCCTTGGCCATTCGCAATGTGTGGCATTGACATGATTGGGGAGATCAAGCCTACGACATATAATGGACATCGCTTCATCTTGGTCGTTATTGATTACTTCACTAAATGGGTCGAAGCAACTTCCTTTGCCTCCGTTACAAAGAACGTGGTTGCCTGCTTCATTAAGCAGAATATCATTTGCCGGTATGGTATCCCCGACAGGATCATCACAGACAACGGTACAAATTTGAACAACACTATGATCACTTCTCTATGCAAGCAGTTCAAGATTTATCATCACAATTCATCTCCCTATCGGCCGAAGATGAACGGTGCTGTTGAAGCCGCAAACAAAAATATCAAGAAGATCATTCAAAAGATGACAGTCACCTACAAGGACTGGCATGAGATGTTATCGTTTGCTCTGCATGGATATCATACAATGGCACGTGCTTCAACAGGGGCAACTCCCTTTTCTTTGGTATATGGCATGGAAGTTGTTCTACCTATGGAAGTTCAGATTCCTTCCTTGAGGATTATGAAGGATGCCGGTTTAAGTGAAGACGATTAGATTCAGACCCGGCTTGATCAACTTAACTTGATCGACGAGAAACAACTTACTACTGTTTGTCATGGTCAGACGTATCAAAAACGGATGATTAAGGCTTTCAACAAGAAAGTCAGGCATCATGTATATCAAGTCGGAGATCTTGTAATCAAGCGGATAGTATTGCCGCAAAGTGATCCCAGGGGCAAGTGGACTCCTACTTACGAAGGACCATTTGTGATCAAGAGTATCTTTTCTGGTGGGGCAATGATTTTGACCACCATGGACGATGACGTTTTTCCGCACCCTGCGAACACAGACATAGTCAAAAGATACTACGCATAAAACGACCCGACAAGTTGAAAACCCGAAAGGACGACTTGGGCAAAAATGGGCATCCCGGTGAATCGAAAACCCGAAAGGGAGGTTCAGGCAAAAATTAGGGATAAACAAAAAATTTGTACACCCGGAAAGTTGAAAACCCGAAAGGGCGACTTGGGCAAAAAAGGGTTTCCCGGTGGATCAAAAACCCGAAGGGCGGTCTAGGAAAAAGTTAGGGAATTAAAGCGTATGACTATGTCTTGTCGGATCACTTTAAGAACAATCTCTTCACCAATAAGCTCCAAGCTTCTGAATAATCCAATCATCGGCGGACGAAGAAGCGAATGGACAAGATACTCAGAGTTGTGAAGGTTGTAGCAGAATGGGAATCCCATGGAATTGTTGCACATAGCCATCTTTCTTTTTGTATAAATTTTTTCAATTTTTACGACAACATTCTCTTACTAGGATGTCTGTCTCCTTTGTACAAAGATACTTACAAAAGTTAATAAAAAGATAGTTCAAAGTGAAGAAATTTGCTTGCCTTTCTTTCTTTTTACCCTTATGTTTTATTTGAAAACGTCCAAAGATTTGTTAAATAGGCATATGCATTTGATTATAATCACTGCTTACAAATAAAACGAAATTGAGAAAGGATAACTTCTGATAGGTTGAAGGTGTGGGAAGGTACCTTTGTGCTATTCCAGAAGAATTCCCCTACAATACATCGTTCAGATCCTCAACAAAGCTAAAAATTTGAAGTATATTTCCCCAGCGGAGTTAAATTTCAAGATCCCCCAGTGGAGCCCGAAAACCCTGAAATACATATCCCCAGCGGAACCAGAATATTCTAAACCTTCTTCCCCAGCGGAACCAGAATATTCTAAACCTTCTTCCCCAGCAAAGTCAAATTTCCAACTATCAACCCCCAGTGGGAACCGTTCAACTTCCCCCAATTTCCCCAGCAGGTTATCTTAAAAGTCTGAGAACCAAATAGATAACAATTAACTTCTTGGCTTATCCCCAACTAGGATGCTTCCCCAGTAGATTTTCGTACAACCCAAGCTCCTGATTTCACCGGCCGAGTAAACATTCTCCCCACAGAGTTATTTCCCGGCAGATCGAAGATTCTTGGTTTCATTTCTCCAGTAGAAGCCTCTTAGGTTTCAACTCCCCAGTAGAAATTTTCAGAGTTTTCCTTATTTCCCAGGAAATTCATGAAAGATCCTTATTCCCCGCAGAAGTTTTTAGAACCCTTGTAAATCCCCACAAGTCACCAAGGATTTTCAATCCCCAGCATTGGTCCCAGGATTTTTCATTTCTCAAACAATCAGAGATCTTTAATCCCCAGGCAGTCAACAAGGATTTCTCATCTTCAACAATTAAAGATTTTGGAATCCCCAGCATCGGTCAAGTGTTCACTTTACCCGACAGCAGTCAAGGATTTCATTGTCTCCAGTTATCAAGGATTTATTTTCCTCAGGAAGGCAGCTACTCGGCTTACATGCACATCCATTACATTCATATATCATAAACATTGATGAAACACAGTTCATTGCATCATACATATCATGCAACATGACTTTGTGTTTTAGCTAACATTTTACCCTTTTTAGGATAAGATTAAAAGGCTTCCGTTAACAACTATTTAGATACAGTATGGATACACCCCAGACACGGCGGTCATTCTATTACTCATTCAGAATTTCAAGTCAAAATACAGTACAGATACACCCCAGACACGACAGTCATTCTACTACTCATTCAGACTTCAGTAATCCAATACAGACTAGATACACCCCAAACACGGCGGCCACTCTATCTCTCATTCAGATTCAACTACCACTTCAAGTTCAGATACGCTCCAAACACAGATGCCATTCTGGCCCTTACACCAGAAGTTTGATTCTTCCCAGCGCAGTCGCCACGGAAGTCATTCTGTCACTTATTCAGATCCCAGTTACAGTTTCAGATATATCTCCGAACACGGAAGTCATTTTGCTACTCATACAGATCTCAACTTCAGTTACAGCTCGGATACACTCCAGACACGGATGCCATTCCTTCGCTCATACAGACTCAGTCCCCAGATACAGTTCAAATGCATTCTAGACACGGATACCATTTTGATGCTCATTCTCCTGACCTACAACATTGCAGTTCAACGAACAAATTTTGAATGGAATCTTTAAGCCCATCTCCAGCAGGATTCTACCATCTCCAAATGGCATCTTTAAGCCCATTCCCTCAACAATATTCTGACGAGTGCAAATTTACGGGCACTCTAGTGTCCAATCCTCTTTTACCTTCGAGTCACAAAAGGCAAACTTGTCAATCTAACTCTTCAGGTTCAAGAAGATTGAACATGGGAAACTGTTGTACCCCAAAATTTTCCCTCTCATTTTATCAACATTTCTCATCACAAGACTCTTGGAACTCAAGACCAAGCTAGGGTTTGCTCAGCTCAAGACACCTCCTTGCACTATTGACCTGGAATTAGGGTTGGAGTTTGCACAAGGATTTTTGGACCTTCAATGACCAATTTGACTTTCATACTTCATGTTAGACTCATAAGGTTGTCCATACCAAGTTTCAAGCCTTGAATCAAATTTTGTCCCAGTCAATTGGACAGTTGACCTAGAAATCAACTGTATTGGGGAAAAAGTCAACTGTGACCAATTTACAGTCAAACCTCATGAATTTTGACCCACATCAACATTATTAACTCATATGAACCATTTGATCAAGTTTGGACCATAATTCCATAAGAAATTTGATCAGACCACCAAAAGGACAAAATGGTCATTTTTAGGGATTTGACTGTACAAAGGCAATTTTTGACTGTTTGACCTAGCCAATGGCAAATCAAGCTCAACCATGGACTCAAGGACTCAATGAAATTATCTTGACCCATTCAAAAAGTTCAAAAGATCTTAAATGCATAGGATTGACAGATGAATTTTTCAGTCAACTGATCAAAATTTGACTGTACACTGAAAAGACAAACTTTGACTTTTTGGTCAAAATCAAGTGCCAAGGGTCGTTTTTCATCAAGATATGTCAAATTATGAAACTTGATCATCAAGAAAACCAAAATTACAAATTAGGGTTTGAAATTGAAAATTTTCATAACTTAGAAATTTTCTAAGTTATGAAATTTTCTTAATTTTTCCAAACTTTGTCCCACATTTTCACCAAGATGCAAATGGATTCAAACAAAACTTACAACATGAAAGTTGTATTCCATCACAAACTCTACAACTTTTATTCACAAAGTTTCTCAAAAGAAGCTTGGATCTCAAGTTATGATTTTTGGAACAAGGGTACCTAAAACTTTTAACTTAGAGGAATTTTGCCCTAGTTTAGGCAGGATTTTGCCCCATCTTCTTGGCCATTTTTCACATAGTTTCACTTGGAATCTCAAGTTTCATTTCAAAGATGGATTATAGTACATGTTGCAAGCTTTCCAAATTGTCCAAGAACTCCTCAAACACCTTTGTGGTTAGGGAGAATTGAATGCTTGAAGTTGGCAAAAACTCACTTTGTAACCATTGCCAATACATGTTCATGCCACTTGCAAAATATGACCAAACTAGCTTAGTACATAATTACAGGCCTCTAAACCCATTTACACTCAAAAATTGAATGCAAATACATTGGACATTGGTGTTATTCTAATCAAGGGAGCATTGTACAATAAACATTTCCATTTTGGGCATAAAGATCACACTTCCATTTCCATAAAGGCAACTTTATGTCAAATTGCATTTTCTTGAGCCTTGGAATTCTTTCCTTGCAGCAAACAAGTTCCACAAACTTAGGCAAAGGTACAAGAAGTTGGTGCATGCTTGGAGATAGCCTGTACAGGCCTATCTCATTTCACTTCAAACTTTTCTTTCAAAACAAGTCATTGTGCCAAAAGTCAAGAACACACACATCTGATAAAATCAACTCAAGCCAAGGTTTCAAATAAGTTTTGCACATCCTTGCAAGCCAGAAACACAAGCCTTTCACCTCCAAAGCACCCTCATACTTAAAAACCACATTTTCTTGAAGAACAGGGCAAGCCCTGCAGAATCACTTCCATCTTCACATTGCCTCGTGCGTTTTGCTCCTTTCCACTTCAAACACCTTCCATTCAACTTACTCAATCTATCCCAAACCTCCATTTCCAACTGTAACTCCATTTACAGTGTTCACCATTTTTGTTTGGAAGCTTTGCAGGTTGAGTTCTGTAGAACGATTCAGGTCACTTCAAAACAAACTAAGCATTGGGAAAGGTTCAGGGAACATCAAGCAAGCTCAAAAGAACCTCAGGCCTCACTAAAAGTTGCTGCATTGCCATACTCGTGTCCAGCTGAAACAGGTTTTTCATGAACTTCTATCTCTCTATTTAGGAACATTTAGCCTTAGGTTTGTGAATAGAAGATGTTGTACTCATTGCCTTGAAACCATACATATGCTCAGTTTTCATTTATATTAAACGTGCTAAGAGAATTTTGTCCATGAACTTTCTGAAAAAACTAGGTTAGAAATTAGGGCCAGAGAAATTCTCTCTGGTCTTTGAGAGTTAAATTTAATGTTTTATATGGTTGAAATCGTTGTTTGATGCTCTACAAGTTTCATGTTTTGAGTTTTGGCAAAAGAGCTCGTTTCCAGGATGTTCAAGCTTATGTAACAGGGCGCGCGTTTTTCTGTTTGTCACAAGGAAGAAGATGAAGTCTGGGCTGGGCCTGGTCTTCTTGCTTCCAACACCTTCCAATTTACTTTATGCACCCCCTGGCCCATTTCCTTTATATTTTGTCATTTTTATATTTTAATTTTATTTCTGACTCTGTTTATTTATTTCCAACCATAAAAATGCTTAAAAAATATTTTTCATAATTTTTACATTTTATTTGATATTTATTTTAATTATTACTAGCATTAAAATATTATATATACTTGTATATTATTTTGTTTAAACTTGAAAATGATGTAAATAATACTTTTATTTTCATTTCTTATTTTTATTCACATTGAAAATATTTTCTTGAATATATTTTATTTTTGTAAATACTTTATCTTATTTTATATATATTTAACATATTTAATATATATATATATATATATATATATATATATATATATATATATATATATATATATATATATATATATATATATATATATATATATATATATATATATATATATATATATATATATATATATATATATATATATATATATTATTTTATTTAATACTTAGAATAAAAATACAAAAATATCACATTTTTATTTTTATTATTATTTATACTAAAAAATATCCTTTTTTTAGATATATTTCATTTTTATACATATTAATATACTTTTGTACATAAATAATACATTATATTTATTTTCTTAAAGAAATTAAGGTTTTTACCCTAAAACAAATAAAATTAACCTTTTTATTTATTTCTTTACACCTTTTTTACATTAAAAAATACTTTTGCATACATGAACAAATAAAATTATTTTTTTGCATAATACATCTTATTTAATAATTATTTATCTTGTTTAATTAAATATTGCCCATTTATTTTATTTGTACAAAGAATTCAATTTGGATGTAATAGTAATTAGGGTTTTATATTTCTTGTCAAATACCCCCTATTCAAAATTTGTACCCCTCTCCCTATATCAAAGTTGTAATAGCTTAGATTTATTTTTACGCACTTAATGCTTTCAATTATGCCATGATTAGAGAATTAGGGTTTGTATGCAAAATCAAAACCAATAAATAGTTTGACCTAATCAAAGACAAAAATGCATGAAAAAACAAACACAATGCACACTTGCACCCCTAGGGTTACAATCCACTTGTTGCCTTCAAAAATGGGCCATGATATGCATGTTAAGTACTTTGGCAAAACAAAAACAAAACAAAGATCATAGTCCCTCGATGACGCTATCTGAGTTTCCTAAACAAAATGATCAAGTCCCTTAAGAAAATTGCCAAAAATACTTGACACAATTGCTATCATGGTCTATACGATGACCCGCGCCTGTCCCGTTTAACATCCTAACATAAGGTTGATCACCAAATACAATGGTGAAACAACACTGTTAAAAGGGTTAAAAACATAAGAAAGATCTTTGAGTAAAATAGGGTAGATAACTCTTAGTTACTTGATCAAAAGCTTGCCAAACATCCTTGCTATCTTTAAAACACACTTCACAACACAATTTCAAAAACCTACTTTCAAACATTGAAAACTTTTCAAAAGACAAAAACACCTTTGTATACATTCAAACAAGAATCATTACAAAGGTTGCCACAACGATGGCCTCTTTTCAAAACATCTTTCAAAACCACACACAGAGCACCATTTCAAACAATTGAAAAGCAAAGTAAGTGATCTAAACAAGTAACTAAGAGCCCATGGATAACCATGGATAGAAAGGGTGCTAATACCTTCCCTTTCTATAATCTACTCCCCGAACCCAAGAAAACATCTCAAAGGTCTTTCATGTGCTTTTTGACCTTTCCTTAGGATAAAATAAAAAGTCGGTGGCGACTCTTGCTAAACCGAAACATTTGCGAACATAAACGCAAAACACCAAGTCAGTTTTCCCACCGTATCACAAGAAGGACCTGGGTTCGATCCCAGGTCCAAAAATTTTATTATTTTCCTAACAAGTGTTGCAGGATTCCATACTCCATGCAACCAAGTGCCTATCATGCACCACAAGATCCACGCCATTGGATCAATATCCTCCTAGATCCAATGTCTCATGCAGGCAAGGTCCATGATGCACCCTCAGGCATGGCCCTCACTGGGTCCAGACAATTGATTGGGCCAAATGGTTTAGGCTCAACGAAAATCAATAATGCACCCCCTGATCTGCTTTCATCACGGGCCCAAAATTATTTCTTTCCTTTATTTCTTTTATCTTTTAATTATTTGTTAATTATTTCTTTTTACAAAAAACAACAAAAATCAATTTTTATTAAATAAAAAATATCAAAAAATATAGAATTAGGTTTTTTTTATTATTTAAATTAATTGAACATAATTTAGTTTAATTAGATTAACTTAATTACTTTTTCCTATTAATTAAAATTAACTAGAAATTAGGTTTAATTTGCAATTAAATTATTTTCTCAATAAAAAAAATATACAAAAATATTTTTTTTTAATTAATTAGATTTATAGTCTTCTAATTTAATCGTGTATTTAATTCGTCTCGCACGCGTTTACTTATTTTTAATTCAAATTATTGTAACTGTTTCGAGGTTTGTAATAGATTAATTAGGGTTTTAATTTTCGCACCTTTATTTTCAGTCAAATATTCCTGTATCTACCCAAAAGCCTTGTAATAGTTAGGACGTTAATTTCTCGCACTTTTTAATTCCCGCAACTATTAAATTGCTAGATGTATGGATATTAGGATTGTATGTGAAATATAAATCAATGATTAAAAGGTAGATAACCCTAATTGTGCAAAGATAATTAACTGAAAAAAGCACACATGCACATGCTCACTCCTAGGGTTTACCCCACTTGGTTGCCTCGGAAATAATGGTCATGACCCTCGAACGTAGGGATATCTTAGCAAAGACCCGTAATTCAAAGTCGTCATAAAGATCATAGTCCCTTACTGTCCCTCGAGTTGCCTACGAGAAATGATCTTATAATGATAGTCCCTTCGAAATGCTAAGGTATCCTTACATGTTGCCTTCAATGACTATTTCGTCCCTTAAAACTCTAACGATGGGGATACCTACTTCTTAATAGTAGGATAGTGCTGTCTAAAGGAAACGAGAACGAATAGTCTTTTTTCGAGTAGGTAGAGAATCTTAAGTACTTGCTCAAAACAACAAAACTTTTTCACAAACACTTTTCAAAACAGTTTTCAAAAACGACTTTGTCACGCTCTTAAGGACAGATACAAGAGTTATCACGAAGTTAAACAAAACTTTTTTAAAAACACAAATAAGAAATTTTAAAATGAGCAAGTACCTAAGAGCCCGTGGAAAACCACAGATAGAAAGGGTGCTAACACCTTCCCTTTCTATAATCTACCCCCCGTACTCAGAAACATCTCAAAAAGGTTTTTCTGTTCTTTTTCCTTTTCCTTTGTTGGATGAAATAAAATTCGGTGGCGACTCTTGCTTACTGCGATATTTGCGAATACAAAATGAAAACCAGTATTAAACTGTCGGTTCTGCCACCGTATCACAGAACTGGCGACTCTATTGGGGAATTAATAAGTGGGGATACCTTAGGATCTAGGTCATTTCTAAAATTTCTTTCTTGTTTTGCTTTGCCTGCTTTATATTCAAGGGTTTTGTTGGGGTTATGTAGATCCTACACCCGAATCTGGGAACACCTTTTAGGTAATTAGCAATAAACTGTGAGGGAACTGTGCAGGGTATACCAACACGGTTGAAGCAGTAGCTATGTTGATATGACACTTTGGTTGGTATCGGTAGCCCTTGAGTCAATCAAGGAGAGTACGGGGACGCTACGTGGTGTCATAAAGTATAAACTTACCTTAGAAACTTTAATCATACAACTTGGCCAGTAGGACGTAGCGAGATGGATGACTTTGGTGTATTCCCAAGGTCGACAAATACTCGATGCTACACTCATTGAGGTTTGACTCTTGAGTTTTGTTTGGTTGCGAGTCAATCTCCTATTGAATGAAGCTTGGGGGAAAGATAAGTGATATTGAGATCCCTTAGAACCCGGTTACTATTTATAGGACAGGTTGAACCAATCTAGCTTCAAGAGTGTATGACCTTAAAACTCATGCAGGCCTTAAACCTAAGGACTTGGTGTGACTTGTTTGTTGCTTGCTATACATGTGATTTTTTAGAATAATCATGACATCATAAGTGTGATACGGTGGGAAAACTGACTTGAGGTTTTGCGTTTGTGTTCGCAAATGTTTCAGTTTAGCAAGAGTCGCCGCCGACTTTTTATTTTATCCAAAGGAAAGGTCAAAAAGCACAGGAAAGACCTTTGAGATGTTTTCTTGGGTTAGGGGGGTAGATTATGAAAAGGGAAGGTGCTAGCACCCTTTTCATCCATGGTTTTCCATGGGCTCTTAGTTACTTGTTTAGATCACTTGCTTTTTCTTTTCAATTGTTTGAAATGGTGCTTTGTGTATGGTTTTGAAAGTATTTTGAAAAGAGGCCTTTGTTTAGGCAAACTTTGTAATGATTCTTGTTCGAATGTATACAAAGGTGTTTGTCTTTTGAAAAATGTTTCAATGTTTGAAATTTGGTTTTGGGAAATGTTTTGAAATTATGTGTGTGTTTGTTTGAAAATAGCAAGGATGTTTGCAAATTGATCAAGTAACTAGGAGTTGTCTACCCTACTCAAATATCTTTCCTACACATTTTTAACCCTTTGACATTGTTGTTTTACCATTTTATTTGGTAAACAACCTTGTGTTTGTATGTTAAACGGGACGGGCGTGGGTCATCGTATGACCATGATAACAATATTGCCAAGTATCTTAGCAAGTTTTTTGAGGGTCTAGATCATTTTTGTTTAGGCAACCAAGATAGCGTCATCGAGGGGCTATGATCTTTTGTTTTGTTTTTGTTTTGCCAAGATACCTAGCATGCATACCATGGCCATGTTTTTAAGGCAACAAGTGGGTGAAACCCTAGGGATGCTTGTGGGCATTGTGTTGTCATTTTTCATGCATTTTTGTCTTGTGTTTAGTCATGCTATTTGTTTGATTTTGGTCTTTTGCATACAAACCCTAATTTTACTATCATGTATATCAAAACGATAAAATGCGTAAAAGTAAATCTAAGACTATTACAACATTATTATGGGGAGGGGGGATACAAGTTTGAATAGGGGGATATTTGCACAAAATAAAGCCCTAAAACTATTACAACCATATTGAATTTATTTGTACAAATAAATAAATAAGCAAATATTTAAATATGCAATATATTTTAAATATGCAAAAAAATGTTTTTTTGTATTTATTTTATGTATGTAAAATAAATTATTTATGTCTCAAAAATAAGAAAAATATTAATGATTATTTTTGAAAGGGTGAAAACCCTAGTTTTTGGTTTTAAAAGAAAAATATATTATATTATTTATGTATTTATTTATGTACAAGATAATAAATAAAAATATATACAAAGATGTTAAAAAATAAAATATGTGAGAAAATAATATTTTAAGTGTATAAATAATAAAAATAAAAATATGTAATATTTTTGTATTATTTACAAATTTTAATTAAGAAAATAAAGTAATATTAACCTATTAATTATTTATTATGCAAATAAAAATGAAATAAAAATATAATAAAATGCCAAAAATAAAGAAAATATTTTTTTTGTGATTTTAAATGTTCAAGAAAAAATAATAAAGTCAAGAAATAAAAAAAGAAATGAAAAATATGCAAAAATAAAGAAATGGGCCAAGGGGGTGCAAAAAGCAGGATGAGGGGTGTCAAAAGCAAGGCAGGCCAGGCCCAGCCCAAGCTGCACTTCGTCCCTGACCTTGAGACAAAAAATGCGCGTTCTGCATCTTCAACCTGTTCTCTCTTGTTCTTGCATGAAATCAAAAACTCACAACATGAAACTTATAGAGCATTAAACCACGATTCTAATGATATAAAAAACTTGATCTAACTCTCAAAGACCAGAGAGAGTTTCATTGGCCCTAAATTCTAACCTAGTTTTTTTAGCATGTTCGTCATCCAAATCCTCCTAGCTCAGTTAATATAAATGAATTCTATGCATATTGTTGTACCCCAAAATTTGCCCTCCCATATTCTTCAAGATTTGCCAAGACAATGCTTCAAAATCTCCCCAAGGGTTGCACAGTTCAAGGGCCTCCTAACAGTCAAAGATTAGGGTTTTGGTTCTGATAAAGAAATTGAAGTTTCCAAGGGTCCAATCAAGTCCCACATGCCTTAAAACATGGTCAAGCATCCTCATACCAAGTTTCAAGACTTACAGCACAAAATTGCACAGTCAAAAACCCTAATTGCACTACAGTCAACTGTAGGGGCAAAATGGTCATTTGACAGTCAAAAGTTCAAATTTTTGGTCAATATCTAATTTTGAAGCCACAAACATCATTTGATCAATGCTTGATCATGATTCTCAAAGCTTGGCTCAAAAAGTCTCAAGATGCAAAAGTTTCCATATTTGGACAGTTGAAAAAGTCAACTGTAACTTGACCAAGGCATAACTTCCACATGGATTATCAGAAAATTTCCATCCAAAGCTCATTTTGAAGAGAATGACATTTCCTACAACTCCTCTTCACACTTCAAGTCCAAGAAATGCTCTCCCAAAAAGTTATCAATTTCAACATTATAGGTCATTTTCAAAAGTCAACAAAAAGGGACTTTAAGTCAAAGGCCATAAATTGAGATTGGTAAATCAAAATGACATGGTACCAAAGACATTGGTTAGAGGACTCAAAGACCTTTCCAAAATGTCCAAGAACATGAGCAAAGCTTAAAAATTGAGCAAGTTATGCCTTGTGGAAGTTGGGAAATTTTTGGATATTTTGAAAAGTCAACATTGCTTCAAAAGTCTTAAAATTGCTAATGGGCCTCTTTTTCTTCCACAATTCATCATCCAAAACATGTGCACGAGCATTTGACCCAAAGGGAAGTTTTCCATCATTTTTATTTTATTTATTTGAATTTTAATTTCTAATAATACATTTAATTAATTAAAATATATGAAAAATACCAAAACTAGGTTTTCAAATCTTTTTGTGCAAGACAATCACTCATGATTCACTAAGGATTTCGTGCATACCAAAAAAGGAAAGAATTGGAGCAAATTGACATGATTCTTCATGAAGAAATATTGAAAAAAGATCCTTAAGAATCAAATCTTGAAAATCATGAATGCAAAGGTTTTGATTTGGTTTCTTTGACCTAAAACCTTCACACATAAGTACTGATGCAAACCCTATTCAAAACAACCACAAAGCTGCGCAGGAAAGCCATAGTCAAACTTGCAATTTTCTCAAAAAAAGTCAAATACTGAAAACTAGGTTCTAGGGCGATTGAAGCTAAAATAATTAGTCCATTGTCTTGTTGAGGCTTCAAGGAAGGAATTGGAATCAAAACCATAAGCTTTAACACCAAGAAACGTGAGAATGATCGCGCCCTGTACAGAATTTTTTTTGCATTCTTGCATCATGATTCATACATTTTCTGTAGTTTTTAATATTTGATTTATGTTATTTGACTCATTACGAAGCTAACCACATGATCTAATTGAGTTTTTAGGCATTGTGCGTGATTTCACCATGGATACGTGCTAGGATTTTCAGAACCTTGAATTAGGGTTTCTTAGTTAAGGAAAAATTAGCACGTGAGACCTAGGCCATTCAACTCAGCATGCTTGGACGATTTAAAAACACACCTCGCGATTAATTTATGATTAGCAGGGTGCTAATCGCTATTTTTGAACTTGTCACTTAGTGGGGGTTTAAAACCCCCGCTATTCAGTTGTTTTTTATTTCAGGAAAACGCAGGGATGAAGAAGAAGGCTAGGTGGCCAAGACTGGTTGGTTCATTCAAACTTTCGCGCGGAAAAGGGCATTAACGTTTGCTTTATTTTATAATGTTTGTTGGTTAGGTAATATACAAAGAAACCAAGTGGAGCAGTTGGCAAGGCGTGTGTATGGTAATCCCTAGGACCTGGGTTCGAACCCCAGGTCCCCATTCTCTTTCAATATTTTTTCTATCAATCTAATCCCCTGCAGATTCAACCCTGGGTTCCACCATATTCTCCACATCCAGGCCTTCCACGTACTGGCTGAGATCAATCCGAGGGGCATAACTTGAAGAACATCATGTGCCTTAGTCAACCATGCATATGGGAACGTGGAAAAGTCAACAAGGCCAAAGATCAATGGGCCTAATTACTGAATAAAACCTCCCAATCTGGGGACAGACCCCCTAGGTTTGCAATTTCTTTTATATTTTTTTCATTTTTTTATTTGATTCAACTATTTCTTTTTAATTAATTTC
This sequence comes from Vicia faba, assembly GCA_948472305.1. NCBI lineage: Eukaryota > Viridiplantae > Streptophyta > Magnoliopsida > Fabales > Fabaceae > Vicia > Vicia faba. The sequence continues at coordinate 703,840,565 of OX451741.1, read as the reverse complement.
TTTAATTTAGTTTATTTTCATAAAAACATAAAAACAATCTAAAAATCAGAAAAAGACAAAAAATAAGTATTTTTATTTAATGTTATATTTTGTAAATAAATATCATTAATTGATTTTAGTTTTTAATTTAGGTTTAAATCTTAATATTTTTCTAATAAACTTAAAATTTGTAGAATTAGGGTTTGTATCAATTTTTTACCCTTTTTCTTTTCTTTTCACTAATAATTAATTATTTATTTTTATAAATCAAATTGCATGTAAATAATTAATTTAATTTTAGGTTTAAATTTTAACATGTTTTCTTAATAAATAAAAGTTGTAGACTTAGGGTTAATTAGTTAATTTCATATCTTTCTCATAAAATCATAAATACCAAAATCTCAAAAATAATTTCTTTTTTTTCATTTTAATTTAATTAATTCAATCATTTAATTTAATTTCATTAAAAAGGGTCCAACGCCCTCGCTTCCAATTTTAATTTAATTCGCGCGTTTTATTTTGTTTCTTTTAAATATTTATGTAATTCTCCCAAAGCCGTGTAAACTTTATTTCTCGCACTTTACCTTTACTTCTTTTACTTTCTGTCAAATCGGGTCCTGGATTTTAATTTGGCGATGTGGACCCGCGCCTTTGTAATAGTTTAGGAACCTTTAATTTCCGCACTTTTAACTGCTCAATAAATGCATGCAAGAATGAATGATAAAATAAAAACAAACGCATAGATCACTTTGACATGACAAGACAAAAATAAATGAATCTGACACACAAATCACACACCACCCCTAGGGTACGCCTCACTGTTGCCTTGCCTCGAAAGGTGATCGTTGAGTAGAGGATGTCTTAGTAAGTCCTCATGATCTGGGAACCTGGCATGAGGGTAGCTTCTAAGGTGTCTTCCCATTGCTCTGGTGATCACCATGTCCCGAACCTAGAATTGACCCGAACACCTCCAACGGTGGTGCTACCTACCTCTCAATGGTGGGATAGCACTACTTTAAAGGACATTTACACAGACGAATTCCTTAGGGTAGGCAGGTTCTCGTAGATACTTGCTCTAATTTCAAAACAAATCAAAAAAATACTTTTCACACCGACACCTTTTCAAAAAGCTTTCGAAAGCAATTTTTCAAACACTCTTGAGGACCGATACAAGAGTCGAACTGGAATTTTCAAAGAAACTTTTTAAAAACCCACATTGAAAAGCAAACAAACCATTTTTGAAAACACAAATGAGCAAGTATCTAAGAGCCCATGGATAACCATGGATAGAAAGGGTGCTAACACCTTCCCTTTCTATAACCTACCTCCCGAACCGAGAGCAATCTCTATAAGGAATTTTTCTGTGCTTTTGTCCTTTCCATTTGGAGAAAATAAAAGACGGTGGCGACTCTTGCTTACCGCGACATTTCGCGAACCAGCGTTAAACAGTCAGTTCCAGATCCACCGATCACAGAACTGGCGACTCTGCTGGGGAATAAACTTAAAGTGAGGTGTACCTTAGGACTAAGATCACTTTGTTTTCAATTGCTTTCCTTGCTTGCTTTATTATTGTGGGTTGCTTGGGAATTCTATAGATCCTAACCCGGATCTGGGGGATACCTTCTTAGAAAGTAGCAACAAGGCTGTGAGGGAACTGTGCAGGGTATACCGACATGGTTGAAATAGTCTGCTACGTTGATGTGGCACTTTGGTGTGTACCGGTAACCCTTGAGTTCAGCCAAGGAGAGTACGGGGCCTCCGCGTGGTGTCATGAAGCATCAACAGACCTTAGGAACCTTAATTGAACTATCTTGGCCTCTTTAGGGTAGTGAGATAACTGACTTTGGTGCAGTCCGAGGTTGGTTGATACTCGATACTACACTCAATTGAGGGTTGCTTTCCTGGAATATTTCGGTCGCCAGTTCAGTGGCTAAATCGAAACGATGAACAATGAAAGCAGTCCGGTGATATTGGGACCCTTAGAACCCGGTCACTTCTAATAGGACAGGATGAACCCACCAACTTCAAGAGGGTACTACCCAGACCCCATGCTGGCCTTAAACCCTAAGGGCTTGTCTTGTGTGCCTTGTGTGCCTTACATGTTTGTCCTTGTATATATCTGTGGTGTGTTTAATCATAGCATCATGACATCATCCAGCATCATATGCATTGACTAACCATTTCAGGGGTTCGAATCTTCATCTTTGTTCTTGTTTTGTAGGACATGGAAATTGTTCGCAGAAAGACAATTCAAATCAGTCTTGTAAGGATCCCTCCTCAGCTTAAAGAGCTTATATCCAGGATTCCTGAGAGCTCTTCATTCAGTGAGAGACATGGAAGACTCATCAGCTTGGTCAATACCAACATTGAGGAAGACATGATAAAGGTCCTGTTCCAGTTCTTTGACCCTCTGCATCACTGTTTCACCTTCTTGGACTATCAGCTGGTACCTACATTAGAGGAGTTCTCCCGACTCCTGAAGATCCCTATCCTTGATCAGCTACCCTACAACGGTACGGAAAAGGAACCCAAGCTTGAAGAGATTGCTAAAGCCTTGCACCTACAGTCATCTGACCTCAAGGGACATTGGGAAGTTAAAAGTGGTATCAAAGGGTTCTTAGCCAGGTTTCTGTTTGAGAAGGCCTATGAATGTTGGAACTCCCTTGACTTACAAGCTTTTGAAGAGGTTGTGGCCCTCCTTGTCTATGGTTTGGTGTTGTTCCCTAACCCAGATCAGCTTATAGATATCAGTGCTGTCCAGATCTTCATGTCCAGGAATCCTATACCTACGTTGCTGGGGGACATCCTTCACTCATGTTACACTCGAACCATGAGAAAAAGAGGTGTCCTTATGTGTTGCACTCCTCTCCTGGGAAGGTGGTTTATTTCGCACCTTCCACGATCAGTTTTGAAGAACGAGTGGGGTTTGAGATGGTCACAACGGTTGATGACTCTTATACATGCAGATATACATTGGTGCCCTCGGTCCAGAGAGGATGTCACTATTATTGATCGTTGCGGGGAGTACCCTAATGTTCCTTTACTTGGAATCAGAGGAGGTATTACTTACAGCCCATGCCTGGCTTGGAGATAGTTTGGTTATGCTCGGAGGGATGGTCCTCATGATATGTTAATTCCTGACATAGTTTTTGACTTCGACAACGATGCACAAGGACTTCGCCAGAGATTTATCAGAGCTTGGAGGATGCCAAGTAGGATAGACAGTAAGACACTGGGGCACGGGAATTCCATCCCGTTGGAACCTTATCTCAAGTGGGTATGCGCCCGCTCCCAGAAGTTAGTGATGCCTTATCCTCATATGCTCCCTGTGATCAAAGAGCCAGTCTTGGAAGGAGAAGTGTCCTACACCATTCAGCATCCTGACATGCCCACATCCTGGGAAGAGATGCAGAAGAGCTGGATCCAGCTTAAGGAAGAACGGAATTCTCTTGAGACTAGTCTACATGCTAGTGAAAAGAAGTTCATGGAGCTCACCCGCCTATTGCATGAGGAGAGGAATCTCAACACCTACATAGCTCCAAAGAGGATGCGTAGTGTCTTTTGGGATTGATTTGCTTTGTAATCTGTGCCCATGAGGCTTTGATGTACTGAATAATTATTTCCTTAATGATAACGTGTGTTCTTTTTTGTCTACAACAAAGTTGAACTTTCGAACCCTTGAATGCATTGCATAAACACATATCATTCATCATGTGCATAACACGTTTTCTTCTTTTCAGGTTGCTTACCGTTCTTCGCTGTTTATTTCAGCATCATGAATCCTGACTCATCATCAACTGAGATGTCCATCAAAGCTCTTCAGGCGCAGAATGCGCAGTTTCAGGAATTAATCATGGGTTTGGCTCAGGGCCAAGAAGAGCTGAAGGCTCTGCTCTTGAAGAAGGAAAAGAAGAAGAAGAGGAGAACTGTTCTTTTTAACTCGGGCCAAAGGTTTGGCAATACTCTGCAAAATGAAGAGGCTGGTTCTTCTATAGGTAAGGGTACCCCCCAAGGGGAAAAAGGTCCTAGTCTGGTAGTCTCCGACAACGAGACTGATTTCGATGAGGAACAGTATCCTCCGGCTGAAGACCGTTACAAGCAGTTGGAAGACATGTTGAATGCTATGGAGATCCAACAGGTACCTGGGCTGGATTTTGGAGATTTGGGTTTGTCTACTGGTGTGATCATTCCTCGTAAGTTCAAAGCACCATCCTTTACCAAGTATGAAGGGGCGTCTTGTCCCAAGCTACACCTCAGGTCGTATGTGCGGAAGATTCAAACGTACTCGGTGGATAAGAATTTGTGGATCCACTTCTTCCAGAAGAGTCTTTCAGGGACTCATCTCGAATGGTTCTATCAGCTGGATGGGACCAAGGTTCGTAACTGGGAGGAGTTGGCTACTGCTTTCTATAAGAAGTATCAATATAATGCCGACCTTGCCCCTACACGTACCCAACTCCAGGGTATGTCGCTAGGTTCAAGTGAAGGTTTTAAAGAGTACGCTCAGAAGTGGAGGGATCTGGCTGGCAGGGTGCAGCCTCCGTTGACTGATCGGGAGTTGGTAGACATGTTCTTGGGGACCCTATCTGGGCCATTTTTCAACCATCTTATCGGTAACTCGTCTGTAGGGTTTACTGATCTTATTCTGACTGGAGAGAGAATTGAGGCTGGGTTGAAGTCTAGTAAGATTCCAAAGGGTGCGTCTACAAGTTCAGAGAAGAAACCCTTCAAGAAGGAGGCTAGTGCTGTATATGGCTCCAAGAGACAAGAGAAATCTGAGCGCCGCCAATCTGTCAGTGCGGTAATGATTGCTAAGCCTGCTGCCGCTCTTCGGCAAACCAATCCTCAGAGGGCTGAAAGACCTAGAAGAGAATTCACCCGTTTGAGTATGACTTTGTCGCAGATCTTGCCACAGTTGCTATCCACCAACCTAGTAACTGTCAGAGAGGCCCTTAAAGTTGTGAACACTGCCTCCCCTAAATACAATCCAAATGCCTGCTGTGCTTATCACTCCGATAGCCCGGGGCATTCCACTGATGACTGTTGGGCATTAAGGAATAAGGTGCAAGACCTTATTGACGCAAAAGAGATACAGTTCGAAGCGCCTGAGAGGCCGAATGTGGTTACTGCTCCTATGCCTCAGCATGGAGTAAATGCTGTTGATGAAGATGTATACGCTGTTTCTGTGGATGATGTAGCTACTCCTTTGAAGACTGTCAAGAGGAACCTACTGCTGGCCGGTTTATTTCCGGGTTACAGTGAGGGTTGCTTGTTCTGTGCTGTTTCTCTCTCTGGTTGTCCCTTGCTGAAGTTAGGCATCCAAGGCCTAATGGACAGCAAAGAGATTCTATTCAGGAAGTCCGCTGTTCAGTTGGTTCCGGTAGAAGAAGTTTCTGTGGTTACCATCTTCAATAATCCAATCAGGGCTCTCCCAAAGAAGCCTGTTCAAATCATGACTGTTGCACCTGTTGTTATTACTGTTCCGGGGCCTCTCCCCTACTTATCTGATAAAGCTGTCCCCTGGCACTATGGGGTAGATGTGTATGTGAATGGAATCAAGCAAGAGTTCAACACTGGCACCAGTATCAGCAATATTACTGGTCCAGCCAAGGTTACCCGCAGTGGCATGCTCTTCTCGCCTGACATTGCACTACCCGCTATTCGAAGACCCCTCCTTATAACACCTACAAGTGTACCTGTTCCTGTTTCTGATCAAATTGTTTCCCCTGCTGCCGAGTCATCCAATGCTCGGGGCAAAGGGATTGAAGATGAGCCTGCCCGGATGGAGGCACCAAGACCTGTGACTGCTGAGGCCTCCCAACAAGAAATGGAGGAGATTCTAAAGATAATCAAGAAGAGCGACTTTAATGTTGTCGAGCAGCTGGGGCATACACCCTCCAAAATCTCCATGCTCTCCTTATTACTATGCTCAGAGGCCCATGCTAAGGCCTTGATCTCATTTCTCAAGACGGCCCATGTGCCACAGGAGACATCTGCTGTCCAGTTTACTGATTGCGTAGCAAATCTGACAGCGGACAATGGTTTGGGTTTCTCGGATGCTGACCTTACTGCAAAGGGAAGGGACCACAACGATGCCCTGCATGTCTCTATTGAATGCAGGGGCACTACTCTAGCGCACGTGTTGGTGGACACTGGCTCTTCCCTAAATGTGCTACCCAAGAAAGCTTTAGACCGTTTAGATTGTGAAGGCCTGGAACTGAAACCCAGCAATATCATCGTCAGAGCCTTTGACGGTTCAAAAAGGATGGTTCATGGAGAGGTTGACATTCCTATTCGTGTGGGCTCTCAGGTGTTTGACTCTACTTTTTATGTGATGGATATCCTTCCGTCGTATTCTTGTCTACTGGGTCGACCTTGGATCCACAAAGCTGGGGCAGTGACCTCTACCTTGCACCAGAAGCTGAAGTGCCCTGTCAGAGGGAAGATCGTCACTGTGCAGGGAGAGGAGGAGTATATGGTGAGCCATTTGAATTCCTTCAGGTACATTGAGATGGACGGGGAGTTTATTGAAACCCCCTTTCAGCATTTCGAAGAGGTACTTCCAATTTCAGCAGCAGCAGAAACAGCGGTCGAGGAGGATGTTCCTTTGAAGATGGCTTCCCTAAAGGATGCCCGGGCTGTGGTTCAGAAAGGTGAATGTGCTAACTGGGGCAGGCTTCCCGACTTTACACAGAAAACTGACAAGTTTGGGCTGGGTTTTACTGTAGAGGGTCAGAAAGCTATGCGGAAGGCGAAGACCAGAAGACCTCCTGTGCTCATTACAAATCCAGGAGTGAATGTTGTGGGAGATGAAGATAGAGTGGGAGAGTCAGAATTCAATAGCTGGATCTACCCGACGACTGAGGGCGGATTGACCAATTGGATTTCCAAAGACCATACTCCTGTTACTTTTGTTACGCAGTAATAAACTTCTTTGTTCTGTTATTTGTAATAAACAATAAATTGAACTCTTTGGCCCGGTGTCTTACCCGGGGCACCGTTGGCTTCATTTGTGAGGGCATATAAATTGTCATTTCATATATCATAAATGAAAATCTTGGACGTTTTCTCGCATTTCAAATCTTATGCTCCTTTTCTGTCTTTCCTTCCTTTATACATATTTCAAAACAGCTGTATTTACACACACTCACTCATACAGGTTTCAATCCACTCTGGATCTCACTGGTAACGACTCTGCTACCGCCAGTTATGACTTCGAAAATCCGATCAACTTAGCCGAAGACGAAGGTGAAGATGATTGCGAAGTTCCTGGCGAGCTTGCAAGACTGTTACTCCAGGAAGAGAGGGCAATTCAACCACATGAAGAGCCAGTGGAAACAATAAATCTGGGTACTGATACAGACAGGAAGGAGGTAAAGATTGGTGCCAACCTAGAGCTCAACGTGAAGCAACGGTTGACTAAGATGCTACATGATTATATGGAGATCTTTGCCTGGTCCTACGAAGACATGCCCGGGTTGGATACTGATATTGTGGTCCATCACTTGCCTACTAAGGAAGACTGCCCTCCGGTTAAGCAAAAGGTCCGCCGTATGCGTCCAGAGATGTCTGAGAAGATCAAAGCCGAGGTTATGAAACAGTTTGATGCCGGGTTTCTTGCAGTGACTTCTTACCCTCAGTGGGTTGCGAATGTTGTGCCAGTACCAAAGAAGGACGGTAAGGTCAGAATGTGTGTTGACTACAGGGATTTGAACAGGGCCAGCCCCAAAGATGACTTCCCCCTACCTCACATTGATGTCCTTGTTGACAACACAGCTCAGCATAAGGTGTTCGCTTTCATGGACGGTTTTTCAGGTTACAATCAGATCAAGATGGCCCCTGAAGATATGGAAAAAACTACCTTCATTACTCAGTGGGGCACCTTCTGCTACAAGGTCATGCCTTTTGGACTGAAGAACGCTGGGGCAACCTACCAACGTGCCATGGTTGCTTTATTTCATGACATGATCCATCATGAGATAGAAGTGTATGTTGACGACATGATCGCAAGGTCCCAGACTGAGGGGGAACACCTAGATCATCTGCAGAAATTGTTTGACCGGTTGAAACTGTACAAGCTGAGGTTGAACCCGAACAAGTGCACCTTCGGGGTAAGATCTGGGAAGTTGCTAGGCTTCGTTGTAAGTGATAAGGGTATTCAAGTGGACCCTGCCAAAGTTAAAGCTATTCAAGAGATGCCAGTTCCTAGGACAGAGAAAGAAGTCAGAGGCTTTTTAGGACGCCTGAATTACATTGCTCGATTCATCTCGCACCTAACTGCTACTTGTGAACCAATCTTCAAGCTGCTGAAGAAAGATCAGGTAGTACGTTGGAATGATGAATGTCAGGCTGCTTTTGACAGAATCAAAGAGTATCTCCAAGAACCACCCATCCTTATGCCACCGGTTGAAGGGAGACCTCTGATACTATACCTGACAGTACTTGACAACTCAATGGGGTGTGTGCTGGGGCAGCATGACGAGTCTGGCCGAAAAGAGCATGCCATTTATTACCTTAGCAAAAAGTTTACCGACTGTGAGACCCGATACTCACTGCTTGAGAAAACTTGCTGCACTTTGGTATGGGCTGCTCGCCGGCTGAGACAGTATATGCTGACTCACACTACCTTGTTGATCTCAAAGATGGACCCTATAAAGTACATATTTGAAAAGCCTGCTCTGTCTGGGAGAATCGCAAGATGGCAAATGATCTTGACGGAATACGACATTCAGTATACGACCCAGAAAGCCATCAAGGGAAGTGTATTGGCAGACCACTTGGCACATCAGGCAGTAGACGACTATCAGTCAATGAACTTTGAGTTTCCGGACGAGAGCATCATGATAGTGACTGATTGTGAAGTACCTGGACCGGATGAAGGACCTGAGGAAGGATCCCGATGGTCTATGCACTTTGACGGAGCCTCCAATGCTTTGGGTAACGGTATCGACGCTGTGATCATATCCCCTCAAGGCACTCATACTCCACTCACTGCCCGGCTATGTTTCAACTGCACCAACAACATGGCGGAGTATGAGGCGTGCATCATGGGTCTTCAAGCTGCGATCGACTTAAGGATCAAGTTTCTGAGTGTCTTCGGAGATTCCGCTCTTGTGATCAATCAGATCAAAGGAGAATGGGATACGAAACATCCGAATCTTATTCCTTACAGAGAATGTGTGTTGACATTGATCCCCCACTTCACGAAGATTACCTTTGAACACTTCCCGAGAGAGGAGAATCAGCTGGCAGACGCGTTAGCTACAATGTCTTCTATGTTCAGGGTCAAATGGGATAATGAGGCTCCCCGGATCATCATCTGGAAACTGGACGAACCGGCATACTGTTGTGATCTCGAGACTGAGTTGGTGACTGAGAAGCCTTGGTACCATGAGGTGAAGAGATATCTGGAAGCTCAGGAATACCCTGAAGGTGCATCCGTCAACGACAAGAAGTTTCTGAGAAGGTTCGCAGCAAAGTTCTTCCTTAGCAACGACATCTTGTACAAGCGAAACCATGATTCGACCTTATTGCGTTGTGTGGATAAGACAGAAGCAGAAAGGATCATGGAAGAGCTACATGAAGGGACATTCAGGACACATTCCAGTGGGCACACTATGGCAAAGATGATCCTTCGGGCAGGGTATTTCTGGTCCACAATGGAAGCTGACTGCTACCAACATTCTCGGACATGCCATAAATGCCAGATATATGCAGACAAGGTGCATGTTCCTCCAGTTCCTCTAAATGTTATGACTGCGCCTTGGCCGTTTGCAATGTGGGGCATAGACATGATCGGTGAGATTAAACCTACGGCGTCCAATGGGCATCGCTTCATCCTGGTAGCGATTGACTATTTCACGAAATGGGTTGAAGCAGCTTCCTACGCTACGGTAACCAAGACTGTTGTGGCACGGTTCATTCGACATAACCTGATCTGTCGATACGGCGTCCCGGAGAGGATCATTACAGACAACGGTACCAATCTGAATAACAAGATGATCACTGAGCTCTGCGAGCAGTTTAAGATACAACACCACAACTCTTCTCCTTACAGACCGAAGATGAATGGGGCTGTAGAAGCAGCGAATAAAAATATCAAGAAAATCATGCAGAAGATGACAGTGACTTATAAAGATTGGCACGAGATGTTACCGTTCGCTCTACATGGGTACCGTACCTCAGCCAGGACGTCAACCGGGGCAACTCCTTTCTCCTTGGTTTATGGTATGGAGGCAGTCTTACCGATCGAAGTGCAAATACCCTCTCTCCGGATAATGAAGGATGCAAATCTGAACGAAGATGATTGGATCCAGACACGACTTGATCAGTTAAACCTTATTGATGAAAAGAGACTTGCTGCTATCTGTCATGGTCAGACGTACCAAAAACGGATGATCAGGGCATTTAACAAAAAGGTCAGACCACAGGAATATCAAGTTAGGGATCTGGTAATCAAGCGAATCATCCTTCCTCAGAGTGATCCAAGGGGCAAATGGACCCCTACGTACGAAGGGCCATTTGTGGTTAAACATGTGTTCTCAGGAGGAGCCATGATTTTAACCAACATGGATGGTGACGACCTTCCTCACCCCGCCAATGCAGACATAGTAAAAATATACTACGCATAAAAAAGACCCGCTAGGCTGACATGCCTAGGCAAAAATTAGGGCTTCCCGGAGAACCAAAAGGGTTCGGGCAAAATGAAGGGATGAAATGAAAAAATCTGTACACCCGGCAAGTCGAAAACCTGAAAAGGCGGCTTGGGCAAAAATGGGTATCCCGGTGGACTGAAAACCCGAAAGGGCGGTCCAGGCAAAAGTAAGGGATAAAAGCGTAATACTATGTCTCATTGGATCACTTTGCATCCAGAATCCGGTATCTACATCAAGTTCAGACGGCATCGATCAGTCAGCTTCATCTTCAACTAAGGTCATCAAGTGATGAGACGCTCAAAGGCATAAAGGCAATAGCAGAGTTGAAACCCAGTGGGATCATTCATTTCACACCGCTGTTTTATTTTCTTTTGTACAAATTTGTATAAACTCTTTTGTTCGGCGGCGTTCTCTTACTAGGACGTCAGCCTCTTGTACATAAACGCCTATTTTACAGGCAAATTCAAAAAATCAATACAAATCACTTTTCAGTTAAAATTGCCATTTGTTTTTCCTTTTCTGTTTTGTTTTGCGAAGAACGTCCAAGGTTCAATTTGTGATATATGCATTGACAATAATTTGCTAACTCATAAATATTTGCATACGAAACAAAGGATTAATTACAGGTAACATTAGAAACAGGGGCAATGAAGAGTTGTCTAAGCAATCTAATTGTTCTGTCCTCCAGGGTATCAAGGTAGGATCAGCTAAAGAACATAACCGGTATATCTTAATTCCCCAGAGAGTGAGCCAGCAAGTCAGTACACTCTCCCTAAGCAAAGCTACTATCAAACTTAAGGAAGTCGGGTATCCTCCAGCAGGTCTCAACATTCCCCAGCAGCATATATACATTCTTGACAAGCATCCCCGGCAATCTTGGTCTAAAGATTGTTCCCCGGCGGTATATCAAACATTCAATGGAGTCACTTCCCCGGTACAATTAAAAACTTCCCCAAGAAGAGTCCAATCCAGTTTCCCCAGGAAAAGTTGGAATCCATCTCCCCAAGCAGTAAGCTTATCCCCAGTAGATTCTGGAAGCTTATTCTCGCAGAGCACGAACGCGTCTCCCGGCTTTATTCAAAGATTTATTTCCTTACCAGGATATAACTGGGTTATCCTCAGCCAAAAGCCACAGAAAGATCATCCTCGACGAAGTCCTCTTATCCCCAGCGAAGTCTATTAACACTTCCAACATAACAATGGTATCCCCAACAAGTTACCATCAACATTTCAGCGAAGTATCTCTCTCCCCACAGAGTATTGCTTCCCAGCAAGATCATTAGAGTACTTTTCTCCCCGCAGAGTAATCTATTAGCCAAGTTTATTCCCCAACGGAGTTATCTTCTCCTACCGGTATTCTTGCAACTATCATCCCCAGCGGAGGCAAAATCTATTCTTCAACATTAGCCCAGGATATGACTTCCCGGCACCCGTCAAGGATTTACTTTCCTAGACGAAAATATATATTCATAAACATCGCACTTCCATACATCATTATAGCATGCATATACGCATCATATCTTACAAATCTCATTTATGTTGAGAACATCATTGCTTGATCCATATCATGCATGACATACAACTGACCTTTATCTTTCAGGAAAAAGACCCAGTTAAGTTCCCAGCTATATTTCAAGACCTAGACCGGTTCAGTTAAGTCGACCCTAAGATTTCTCTGTTTCTTATCCAGTCAAGGCCTTCTCTGGTTCAGTCAGATCGACCCTAAGATCTCCCTGTTTCTTATCCAGTTGAAGACATTTCAAGACCTAGACCGGTTCAGTTAAATCGCTCCCAAGATTTTACTGTTTCTTATCCAGTCCAAGGCCTTCTCTGGTTCAGTCAGATCGACCCTAAGATCTCCCTGTTTCTTATCCAGTTGAAGATTTCAATACCTAGACCGGTTCAGTTAATCGACCCTAAGATTTTCTGTTTCTTATCCAGTCCAAGGCCTTCTCTAGTCCAGTTAAATCGACCCCTAACAGATTTCCCTGATAAAGACTCAGCAGAAGTTATCCAAGATTCTCTCAATGATACTGTTGAGATTGTAGTCGCCTGTGGTTCTCTCCCCGTTACTGCGGAGGTAGTAATCACCCCAATTTTCTCTCAGCGTTACTGTTGAAGCAGAAGTTATCCAAGATTCTCTCAATGATACTGTTGAGATTGTAGTCGCCTGTGGTTCTCTCCCCGTTACTGCGGAGGTAGTAATCGCCCCAAGTTTCTCTCAGCGTTACTGTTGAAGTAGAAGATATCCAAGATTCTCTCAATGATTACTGTTGAGGTTGTAGTCGCCTGTGGTTCTCTCCCCATTACTGCGGAGGTAGTAATCGCCCCAAGTTTCTCTCAGCGTTACTGTTGAAGTAGAAGATATCCAAGATTCTCTCAATGATACTGTTGAGGTTGTAGTCGCATGTGGTTATCTCCCCGATACTGCGGAGGTAGTAATCTCCCCAAGATTCTCTCAGCGTTACTGTTGAAGTAGAAGATATCCAAGATTCTCTCAATGATTACTGTTGAGGTTGAAGTCGCCCAAGATTCCCTCAATGATTACTGTTGAGGTTGAAGTCGCCCAAGATTCTCTCAATGATTACTGTTGAGGTTGAAGTCATCCAAGGTTCTCTCACCGTTCCTGTTGAGGTAGTAACCATCCCTGGTTCATTCATCACCTTTTTGAAGATCCAAATCCAACTCTTGTAACCAGTCAGGACACATCTATACAAAGAGTTTGAAGACCAGCTCCTGTAGCAGGTCAGGTAACCATTTTCTTTTGCAGGTACGTAAGTTCTCGCTAAGGAATCTCTTACGCGATCAACACCCAGATGGCATCTATAAGCCCATCGTCCTATCCATCAATCTCCAAATGGCATCTGTAAGCCCATTCCCCACATCACACGACTATGTGAGCGCAAATTTCTGGGCACTCTAGTGTTCAATCATCTTCCACCTTCGGATTACGAAAGGCACGTCAGCCAATCTGCATCCTCAGGTCTAAGAAGATTGAACAGGGGCAACTGTTGTACCCCAAAATTTGCCCTCCCATATTCTTCAAGATTTGCCAAGACAATGCTTCAAAATCTCCCCAAGGGTTGCACAGTTCAAGGGCCTCCTAACAGTCAAAGATTAGGGTTTTGATTCTGATAAATAAATTGAAGTTTCCAAGGGTCCAATCAAGTCCCACATGCCTACAAACATGGTCAAGCATCCTCATACCAAGTTTCAAGACTTACAGCACAAAATTGCACAGTCAAAAACCCTAATTGCACTACAGTCAACTGTAGGGGCAAAATGGTCATTTGACAGTCAAAAGTTCAAATTTTTGGTCAACATCTCATTTTGAAGCCACAAACATCATTTGATCAATGCTTGATCATGATTCTCAAATCTTGGCTCAAAAAGTCTCAAGATGCAAAAGTTTCCATATTTGGACAGTTGAAAAAGTCAACTGTAACTTGACCAAGGCATAACTTCCACATGGATTATCAGAAAATTTCCATCCAAATCTCATTTTGAAGAGAATGACATTTCCTACAACTCCTCTTCATACTTCAAGTCCAAGAAATGCTCTCACAAAAAGTTATCAATTTCAACATTATAGGTCATTTTCAAAAGTCAACAAAAAGGGACTTTAAGTCAAAGGCCATAACTTGAGATTGGTAAATCAAAATGACATGGGACCAAATACATTGGTTAGAGGACTCAAAGACCTTTCCAAAATGTCTAAGAACATGATCAAAGCTTAAAAATTGAGCAAGTTATGCCTTGTGGAAGTTGGGAAATTTTTGGATATTTTGAAAAGTCAACATTGCTTCAAAAGTCTTAAAATTGCTAATGGGCCTCTTTTTCTTCCACAATTCATCATCCAAAACATGTGCACGAGCATTTGGCCCAAAGGGAAGTTTTTCATCATTTTTATTTTATTTATTTGAATTTTAATTGCTAATAATTCATTTAATTAATTAAAATATATGAAAAATACCAAAACTAGGTTTTCAAATCTTTTTGTGCAAGACAATCACTCATGATTCACTAAGGATTTCGTGCATACCAAAAAAGGAAAGAATTGGAGCAAATTGACATGATTCTTCATGAAGAAATATTGAAAAAAGATCCTTAAGAATCAAATCTTGAAAATCATGAATGCAAAGGTTTTGATTTGGTTTCTTTGACCTAAAACCTTCACACATAAGTACTGATGCAAACCCTATTCAAAACAACCACAAAGCTGCACAGGAAAGCCATAGTCAAACTTGCAATTTTCTCAAAAAAAGTCAAATACTGAAAACTAGGTTCTAGGGCGATTGAAGCTAAAATAATTGGTCCATTGTCTTGCTGAGGCTTCAAGGAAGGAATTGGAATCAAAACCATAAGCTTTAACACCAAGAAACGTGAGAACGATCGCGCCCTGTACAGAAATTTTTTTGCATTCTTGCATCATGATTCATACGTTTTCTGTAGTTTTTAATATTTGATTTATGTTATTTGACTCATTACGAAGCTAACCACATGATCTAATTGAGTTTTTAGGCATTGTGCGTGATTTCACCATGGATACGTGCTAGGGTTTTCAGATCCTTGAATTAGGGTTTCTTAGTTAAGGAAAAATTAGCACGTGAGACCTAGGCCATTCAACTCAGCATGCTTGGACGATTTAAAAACACACCTCACGATTAATTTATGATTAGCAGAGTGCTAATCGCTATTTTTGAACTTGTCACTTAGTGGGGGTTTAAAACCCCCGCTATTCAGTTGTTTTTTATTTGAGGAAAACGCAGGGATGAAGAAGAAGGCTAGGTGGCCAAGACTGGTTGGTTCATTCAAACTTTCGCGCGGAAAAGGGAATTAACGTTTGCTTTATTTTATAATGTTTGTTGGTTAGGTAATATACAAAGAAACCAAGTGGAGCAGTTGGCAAGGCGTGTGTATGGTAATCCCTAGGACCTGGGTTCGAACCCCAGGTCCCCATTCTCTTTCAATATTTTTTCTATCAATCTAATCCCCTGCAGATTCAACCCTGGGTTCCACCATATTCTCCACATCCAGGCCTTCCACGTGCTGGCTGAGATCAATCCGAGGGGCATAACTTGAAGAACATCATGTGCCTTAGTCAACCATGCATATGGGAACGTGGAAAAGTCAACAAGGCCAAAGATCAATGGGCCTAATTACTGAATAAAACCTCCCAATCTGGGGACAGACCCCCCTAGGTTTGCAATTTCTTTTATATTTTTTTCATTTTTTTTTATTTGATTCAACTATTTCTTTTTAATTAATTTCTTTAATTTAGTTTATTTTCATAAAAACATAAAAACAATCTAAAAATCAGAAAAAGACAAAAAATAAGTATTTTTATTTAATGTTATATTTTGTAAATAAATATCATTAATTGATTTTAGTTTTTAATTTAGGTTTAAATCTTAATATTTTTCTAATAAACTTAAAATTTGTAGAATTAGGGTTTGTATCAATTTTTTACCCTTTTTCTTTTCTTTTCACTAATAATTAATTATTTATTTTTATAAATCAAATTGCATGTAAATAATTAATTTAATTTTAGGTTTAAATTTTAACATGTTTTCTTAATAAATAAAAGTTGTAGACTTAGGGTTAATTAGTTAATTTCATATCTTTCTCATAAAATCATAAATACCAAAATCTCAAAAATAATTTCTTTTTTTTCATTTTAATTTAATTAATTCAATCATTTAATTTAATTTCATTAAAAAGGGTCCAACGCCCTCGCTTCCAATTTTAATTTAATTCGCGCGTTTTATTTTGTTTCTTTTAAATATTTATGTAATTCTCCCAAAGCCGTGTAAACTTTATTTCTCGCACTTTACCTTTACTTCTTTTACTTTCTGTCAAATCGGGTCCTGGATTTTAATTTGGCGATGTGGACCCGCGCCTTTGTAATAGTTTAGGAACCTTTAATTTCCGCACTTTTAACTGCTCAATAAATGCATGCAAGAATGAATGATAAAATAAAAACAAACGCATAGATCACTTTGACATGACAAGACAAAAATAAATGAATCTGACACACAAATCACACACCACCCCTAGGGTACGCCTCACTGTTGCCTTGCCTCGAAAGGTGATCGTTGAGTAGAGGATGTCTTAGTAAGTCCTCATGATCCGGGAACCTGGCATGAGGGTAGCTTCTAAGGTGTCTTCCCATTGCTCTGGTGATCACCATGTCCCGAACCTCGAATTGACCCGAGCACCTCCAACGGTGGTGCTACCTACCTCTCAATGGTGGGATAGCACTACTTTAAAGGACATTTACACAGACGAATTCCTTAGGGTAGGCAGGTTCTCGTAGATACTTGCTCTAATTTCAAAACAAATCAAAAAAATACTTTTCACACCGACACCTTTTCAAAAAGCTTTCGAAAGCAATTTTTCAAACACTCTTGAGGACCGATACAAGAGTCGAACTGGAATTTTCAAAGAAACTTTTTAAAAACCCACATTGAAAAGCAAACAAACCATTTTTGAAAACACAAATGAGCAAGTATCTAAGAGCCCATGGATAACCATGGATAGAAAGGGTGCTAACACCTTCCCTTTCTATAACCTACCTCCCGAACCGAGAGCAATCTCTATAAGGAATTTTTCTGTGCTTTTGTCCTTTCCATTTGGAGAAAATTAAAGACGGTGGCGACTCTTGCTTACCGCGACATTTCGCGAACCAGCGTTAAACAGTCAGTTCCAGATCCACCGATCACACATATGTACAGTTCAAGGACATTAAGGGCTACATTTTTGCTTCACAAACCTAAGCCTAATGATTCCTAAATAAGGAGATAGAAGTTTGACAAATACCTGTTTCAGCCAAGTTTGGATATGGCAATGTAGGAGTTTTAGATGAGGCCTGAAGGTCCTGTTAGCTTGCCTGAAGTTCACTCAACCTTTCCCAATGCTTGGCTTGCCTTGAACTTGCCTGAATGTGCTTGTAGAACTCAACCTGCAAAGCTTCAAAGCAAAAATGGTGAAGTGTGAAAATGGAGTTACAGTTGCTTGAGAAGGGCTTGGATAGTTTAGATGTATTGTTTAGAATGTGTTTGAAAAGATTCCAAGCAAAACGCACGAGTGGATTTGGATTTTGCCAAGGTTCTGCAGGTATGGCCCTGTTTTGACAAGAACTTGGTGTTTTTGTGTTTAAGGGTGTTTGAGAGGCTTGGCAATCGTGCTTTTGGCTTGGTGTGATATGCTGAAGTTGTTTGAAATGAACACAAATCTTGCTCTTATCAGATTTCCAAGTTGTGCGGACTTTTGCAAGTTACTTGCTTTTTAAGCAAAAGTTGAAGTTGACAATGCCAAGGCCTGTACAGGCCTGTATTCTAGCTGCACATAGTTGGTGAACTTTGCCTGATATTAGTGAACTTTGTTTGCAGCAAAAGGCTTGGTCCATGGCTCAAGATAAATAATTTGACATAAAGCATGCTTTATCAAAGTGGCAATGTTATGTTTTTGCCATTTTTGGATTAAATCTTTGTGTAATGTTCTAAAGCTCAGAACAAAGCCTTTAACCAATGTATTTGCATTTAATTTTTGAGTGTAGAAGAGATTAGAACCTGTAAACCAAGTACAAGCATGCTTTGGACAGATTTGCAAGTTGTAACATGGTGCAAAATGCCTTGTCCAAAAGTGATATTTTTCCATTTTCAAACTTTCGATTCTACCTAACCATGAATGATCTTGGAGAGTTCTTTGACATTTTGGAAAGCTTGTAACATGCTCTACAATCCATCTTTGAAATTCATTTTGAGATTCCACTTGGAACTATGTGAAAAGTTGCCATGAAGATGGGTCAAAATCCTGCCTAAACTAGGGCAAAATTTCACTAAGTTAAAAAGTTTTTGGACCTCCATTCACAAAATCATAACTTGAGATTCAATCATCTTTTGGGAAAACTTTGTGAATCAAAGTTGTAGATATTATGGAGGACTACAACTTTCATGTTATAAATTTTCTTTGAATCCAATTGCATCATGGTGAAAAAGTTGGGCAAAGTTGGGAAAAAATAAGAAATTTTCATAACTTAGAAGTTATGAAAATTTTCCATTTTAAACCCTAATTTTCAAAATTAGGTTTCTTGGTGAACAAATTTCATGTTTTGACACATCTTGATGAAAAATGACCCTTGGCACTTGATTTTGACCAAAAAGTCAAAGTTTGACTTTGTAGTGTATAGTTGATTTTTGATCAGTTGACTGGAAAAATCATCTATCAATCCAATGCATTTGAGATCTTTTGAACCTTGTGATTAGGTAAATATGATGCCATTGAGTCCTTACAACCATGCTTGAACCCAATTTGCCATTGGCTAGGTGAAAAATCAGAAGTTGCCCTTCTACATTCAAAACCCTAAAAATGACCATTTTTCCCTTTTGATGATCTGATCAAATTTCTTGAGGAGTTATGGTCCAAACTTGATCAAATGGTTCATATGAGTCTATAATGTTTATGTGGATAAAAAATTATGAGATTTGACTATAAATTGGCCACAATTGACTTTTTCCCCAATACAACTGATTTTTAGGTCAACTGTTCAATTGACTGGGCAAAAATTTGATTCAAGGCTTGAAACTTGGTATGGGAAATCTTAGAGGTCCAAAATGAAGTATGAAAGTCACATTGAGCATTTAAAGTCCAAAAATCCCTGTGCAAACTCAAACCCTAATTTCAGGTCAACAGTGCAAGGAGATGTCTTGAGCTGAGCAAACCCTAATCTGGTCTTGAGTCCAAAGAGGTCTTGTGGGGAAAATCTTGATAAAATGAGAGGGAAAATTTTGGGGTACAACAATAAGCATGGAATATCATACTAAACATTTCAAGGATTTCCTAGGGGCTCATCTTTGCTTTGTTTTGTAGGACATGGCATCCGCCCGCAGGAACACTATCCAGATTAACCTTGTGAAAGTGCCTCTCCAACTAAAGGACTTGGCATTAAGGATTCCTGAAAGCTCTCCCTTCACTGAAAAACATGGTCGGTTTCTCAACTTGGTCACTTCAAAACCTGATGATGAATTATTAAAAGTTTTATTTCATTTCTTTGATCCTTTGCACCACTGCTTCACCTTCCCGGATTTACCAGCTAGTGCCTACTATGGAGGAATTTTCTCGGTTGTTGGGGGTACCTATTCTTGATCAGTTACCTTTCAACGGTATGGAAAAACATCCAAAGCCTGAAGAGATTGCTCGAGCTCTGTCATTACAACGGTTTGATGTAGTGACAAATTGTGAAACTAGGGGAAATGTCCAAGGAATCCTGATTAATATTATATTCGAGAAGGCTTACTATTTTTGGGATACCCTGGATTTACAAGATTTTGAAGAGGTATTGGCACTCCTCATCTACAGGATGGTACTATTCCCTAATGCGGACCAACTCGTAGATGTGAATACGATTAAGGTTTTTCTGTCTCATAATCCGGTGCCTGTATTACTTGGGGATTTTCTACACTCTCTGCATGCTCGCACTCTAAAGAGAAGGGGGACCCTCTTGTCTTGCACCCCTATATTGGCTAGGTGGTATATTTCACACCTACCTAGGTATATTTTGAAGAATGAGCAGGGTATGAAATGGTCTCATAGGCTGATGTCCCTTACACATTCAGACATTCATTGGTGTTCACGATCCTCGGAAGATGTTACCATCATCGATCACTGTGGTGAGTTCCCTAATGTCCCTCTCTTAGGCATTAGGGGAGGAATCACTTATAACCCTTGTTTGGCACTGCGGCAGTTTGGTTATGCGAGAAGGGATGGTCTTCATGATACACTTATCCAAGGAATTACCTTCGACTATGAGAATGATGCTTAAGGTTACCGTAAAAGGTTCATGCGTGCTTGGGGCATGGTACATAGGGTTGATAGCAAGACACTGGGGCACAAGAATTCCATCCCTCTTAAGCCTTATCTCATATGGGTACGAGCCCGTGCCCAAAGTCCTACGATGCCTTACCCTTATGTCCTACCAATGATTGTGGAACCAGTTGCTAAAGGAGACACTCCTTATCTTGTTCATCATCCTGACATGCCAACTGATCATGAGGAGTTACAGAAATCCTGGGTTCAACTTAAAGAGGAGCGAGATACGTTTGAAACTCAATTCTATGCCAGCGAGAAAAAGGTCCTGGAACTTACTTGGCTACTTCATGAAGAGAGGAACATAAACGCCTACCTTGCACCAAAGAGGATGCGCTCCTGGGAGACCTGGTTTTCTTTTTCTTTAAGTTTTGCTTAATTGTAAGCCTAAAGGGCACTCTTTGTAACAATCCAAACTTATTAATACAATTAACGTGTGTTTCTTTTGGTTAAACAAATTTGAGCCTTTAAGAGTCCTTGAAATCATTGCATACGCATACCATCCATGACATTGCATAAACAGGTACCATTACAGGTTTCTCATCTTCTTCGCTGTTTATTTCAGCAATAATGTCTTCTGAACAAAGCATCAAAGATCTCCAGGCACAAATTTCCCAATTTCAACAAATTTCATAGCTTTGGCAAAAGGGAAGGAAGATCTGAAGGCCCTTATCCTGAAGGAAAAGAAGAAGAAGAAGACTTCTGGTGTTCTGAATCTGGGCAGAAGGTTTAGGGGGTCGTTAAAGCAACCAGTTGATCTGACCTCCTCGTCCAAAGAAAGGGAGAATCAAGAGAAATAGGACCATAGCCCTGAAGTTTCTGATAATGACACGGACTACAATGATGAGCAGTATCCCCCCACTGAGGATAGATACAAGCAGTTAGAGGATTGACTGAGCGCAATGGAGTTCTAGAGAATACCATGGCTAGATTTTGAAGAGCTGGGTTTGGTATTTGGGGTGGTCATCCCACAGAAGTTTAAGGCTCCGGTTTTCGCGAAGTATGATGGGGTGTCTTGTTCCAAGCTTCATCTTCGTTCCTATGGGGGGAAGATTCAGCCTCACATTGCTGATAGGAACTTATGGGTCCATTTCTTTCAAGACAGTATGTCAGGGACTCAGCTTGAATGGTTCTATCAACTGGAGGGAACTAATGTCCGTAACTGGGAGGATTTGGTTGTTGTTTTTTATGAGCAGTATCAATACAACACTGACTTTGCCCCTACTCGTACTCAACTCTAGAGTATGTCCATGGGTGCAGGCTTTAAGAACTATGCACAGAAGTTGAGAGATCTGGCAGGCAGAGCCCAACCCCCTTTGTCTGATAGGGAGTTGGTTGACATGTTTCTTGGGACGCTGTCTGGTCCTTTCTTCAATCAGTTGATTGGTAGCTCCTCAGCTGGTTTCACCAAGCTGATATTGACCGAGAAAGGGTAGAAGCTGGGATCCAGAGCAGAAAAATAGAGAAAGATACCTCGTCAAGCTCAATGAAGAAGCCCTTTGCGGGTAAGAAGGAAGTCCGTGCTATTTATAGCCTAAGAGGTCAGAGCATAGCTGAACACTGTCCAATGGTAAGTGTTGTGATGATACCTAGGCCTGCGGCTAGCCCACCATGAAACAATTAGCAAAGGGTAGAAAGACCTTAAAGGCAGTTTACTTGGATTAACATGACATTGAATTAGGTTCTACCCCATCAGCTAAGATCCAACTTGGCAACCTTGAAAGAGGCTCCCAAGAATCCTAACACCATATCTCCTCGGTACAATCCAAACGCTCGGTGTGCTTACCATTATGATAGTCCAGGCCACGATACAAATGACTTCTGGGCTCTGAGAAATAAAGTACAAGATCTAATTGAAGCCAAGGAGATTGAGTTTCATGCTCCGGAGAAGTCTAATGTCATAACTACTCCCATGCCCAAGCACAACCGTGGAGTTAATGCCATTGATACTGAACAGTTTGTTACCTCTGTTAATGAAGTTTCCACTCCTCTCATGACTGTCAAGAAGAATTTGTTGATGGCTGGTTTATTTCCGGGTTGTGGTGAAGGTTGCCACATGTGTTCACCTCTGCCCTCTGGTTGCTATTTGCTGAAAGCAAGTGTTCAACGCCTGATGGACAACAGAGAGATTTTGTTCGAAAAGACTTTGATTCTGACTGTTCCGTGTGAAGATATTGCCATTATAACCATTTCTGCCAATACTTCCAAGGTCTCCTCAAAAAGACCTATTAGGATTACACCTGCTCCAAGAATCTCCCCATTGATAATCACTTTTCCTGGTCCTGTACCGTAATCCTCGGACAAAGTTGTCCCTTGGAATTATGGCGCCGACGTTTACTATCATGGTGTTAAACAGGATTTGACAAATGAAGAGGTTGATCCTGATGTCAGTAACATTGTCGGGACCCGCAAGATTACCAGAAGTGGAAGGGTTTTCTCTCTAGAGATCTCCCTGAAGACTGTCACTAAGCCTGTTGTTATTTCATCTATTGTTCCTATCGGTACTTCCGTTACTACTCCTGTTCTTACTCCAATTATTACCCCTATCAATGAGTCATCTGGGACTCGGGGCAAAGAAGTTATATGTGAGCCTGCCCGGACGGAGGCACCTAGAAAAGTTGTGGTGGAATCCTCTAAGCAAGAAATAGAGGAAATCTTAAAAATAATCAAGAAGAGCGACTACAATGTGGTCGAGCAGCTGGGGCATACCCCTTCGAAGATATCAATGTTGTCTCTCTTGTTATGTTCCGAGGACCATTCAAAAGCTCTGATTTCATTCCTCAAGACTGCACATGTGCCACAAGAAACCTTCGCCGATCAATTCAAAGACTGCGTGGCCAGTTTGACTACTGACAATGGGTTGGGTTTTTCAGATGCCGACTTGACCATGAAGGGGAGGAAGCATAGTGATGCTCTACATGTCTCGATCAAATGTAGGGAACTACTATGGCTCATGTGCTGGTGGACACTGGATCTTCACTGAATGTTCTGCCTAAGAAGGCTCTCGATCGGCTAGATTGTGAAGGCTTGACCCTAAAGCCCAGTAACATTGTGGTGAGGGCTTTTTACGGGTCAAAGAGAATGGTGCATGGGGAGGTGGACATCCCTGTTAAAGTAGGCTCTCAGACCTTTGGGTCCACCTTCTACATGATGGACATCAGGCCATCATACTCTTGTTTGTTGGGTCGTCCTTGGATCCATGAAGTTGGGGCTATTATTTCTACGCTGCACCAAATGCTGAAATATCTGGTGAAGGGGAAAATCGTCACTGTGCACGGTGAAGAAGAATATATGGTAAGCCACCTGAACTCCTTCAGGTATGTGGAGATGGACGGGGAATTCATAGAGACTCCTTGTCAAAACTTTGAAGAGGTTCCTGAGATTTTGGCTTCAACCGAGACTACCACCAGCACCAAACCTCCTCTGAAGATGGCTTCTCTCAAGGATGCCAGAGCAGCAGTTGAAGAAGTTGGGTGTACCAATTGGGGACAACTCCCTGATTTTACTCACAAAACTGACAAATTTGGTTTAGGATTTGCTTCAGGAGCTCAAAGGGATGTTTGACGCGCTCGGGCTGGAGGACCTCCCCTACGCATCAACAATCAGGGGGTCAACGTTATTGAAGACAGTGAGGAAGATTCTGATATTGACAGCTAAATCTACCCGACTACTAACGGTGGACCGAGTAACTGGATGGCCAGAGATTTTATACCAATTTCTTTTGTTCAGCAGTAATTCTCTTAATTGTTTTCCAAGTTTGTAATAAACAATTTAAAACTCTATAGACTTGTGTCTTGCCCGAGGCACAATGGTTTTTTTTGTGAGGTCTATTATATGTCATTTTTACATGTCATCAATAAAACATTGGACGTTTCTTGCATACAAATATTGCGCTCTCTGTTTTTCTTTTCTGCTTTTCACTTTATCAATACATCTATGCTCTTACACACACTCACGTATCAAACTGTAGATCCATATCCATTCTAGATCCCATTGATAACGGTTCTGTTATTACCAGTTATGACTTTGAAAATCCGATCAACCAAGCCGAGGACGACGGTGAGGACGATTGTGAAGTACCCGGAGAACTTACTAGACTGTTATAGTAGGAAGAGAGTGCTATACAGCCTCATGAAGAGCCAGTTGAGACGATAAACTTGGGCACATAGGCAGACAGAAAAGAAGTCAAGATCGACGTAAATCTGGAGACTAAGGTCAAACAACGGTTGATACAGATATTGCACGACTATGTTGAGATCTTCGCCTGGTCATATGAAGACATGCCTGGTTTAGACACTGATATTGTGGTACATCGTCTGCCAACTAAAGAAGATTATCCTTCAGTTAAGCAAAAGGTCTTCCGCATGTGCCCTGAAATGTCGGAGAAGATTAAAGCTGAGGTCATGAAGCAGTTCAACGCTGGGCTCTTAGCCGTCACCTCTTATCCGCAATGGGTTTCTAACGTTGTTTTGGTGCCAAAGAAGTATGGTAAGGTACGGATGTGTGTGGACTAAAGAGACCTGAACAGGGAAAGCCCCAAGGATGACTTCCCGCTTCCCCACATTGATGTTCTGGTTGACAACACCACACAACATAAAATCTTCTCCTTCATGGATGGTTTCTCATGCTACAACCAGATCAAGATGGCTCCTGAAGACACGGAGAAGACAACCTTCGTCACACAGTGGGGAATATTCTGTTACAAGGTGATGCCATTTGGGTTGAAGAATACTGGGGAAACTTATCAGCGAGCCATGGTCGATCTGTTCCACGACATGATCCACCATGAGATAGAGGTTTATGTTGACGACATGATAGCCAGATTTGAAACCGAGGAAGAACACTTTGATCATCTGCAAAAGCTGTTTGACAGGTTAAAGACATACAAGCTGAGGCTCAATCCGAACAAGTTCACCTTTGGGGTAAGATCTAGTAAGTTTCTAGGGTTCATCGTCAGTGACAAAGGTATTCCGGTATACCCCGCAAAGATAAAGGCCATACAATAGATGTCGGCTCCCCGTACAGTGAAGGAGGTTAGAGGTTTCTTGGGACGCCTAAATTATATCGCCAGGTTCATTTCACATCTGACTGCTACTTGTAAGCCCATCTTCAAGCTTCTGAAGAAAGATCAAGTGGTAAAGTGGAATGATGAATGCCAGAATGCTTTCGAAAGGATCAAAGAATACCTTCAAGAACCACCAATTTTGATGCCTCTAGTTAAAGGAAGACCTTTGCTATTATTCTTAAAAGTGCTAGACCATTCAATGGGGTGTGTGTTGGGGAAGCATGGCGACTCTGGTCAAAAAGAGCATGCAATATAATACCTTAGCAAAAAGTTTACCGACTGTGAGATAAGATACTCACTACTCGAGAAAACTTGTTGCGCTTTGGCATGGGCTGCTCGCCGACTAAGACTGTATATGCTGACCCACACTAGTCTATTGATATCTAAGATGGATCCAATCAAATACATCTTCGAGAAGCCCACACTCTCCGGAAGAACAACGAGATGGCAGATGAACTTAACTGAATACAACATCCAATATACAACCCAGAAAGAAATCAAGGGAAGTGTATTGGCGGATCATTTGGCTCATCAGGCTGTGGACGACTACCAGTCCATGAATTTTTAGTTCCCGGATGAGAACATTATGCTAGTGACTGACTACGAAGAACCTGGACCGGATGAAGGACCTAAGGAAGGATCCCGATGGACTATGTTTTTTGACGGAGCTTCGAACACACTCGGTAATGGTATTGGCGCTGTAATCATATCTCCTGAGGGTTGTCATACTCCTTTCACTACCGACTATTTTTCAACTGCACTAATAACATGGCGGAGTATGAAGCCTGCATCATGGGTCTCAAAGCCGCTATCGACCTGAGGATCAAGTTCTTGGACGTCTTCGAGGATTCAGCCTTGGTGATAAGTCAGATCAAAGGCGAGTGGGATACGAAGCATCCAATCTCATCCCATACAAAGAGAACGTGATGACATTGCTCCCACACTTTGAGGAGGTAAACTTTGAACATTTCCCACAAGAGGAGAATCAGTTAGCGGATGCGCTAGCTACCATGTCTTCTATGTTCAAAGTCAGGTGGGACAATGAAGCTCCCCGAATCACCATTGAGAGGTTGGATGAACCAGCGCACTGCTGCAAGATTGATACTGAGGAGGTAGCAGACAAACCTTGGTTTCACAAAGTAAAGAGGTACCTCGAGACTCACGAGTATCCCGAAGGGGCATCTGTCAATGATAAGAAGCTTCTGAGAAGGTTTGCAGCGAAATTATTCCTTGATAATGGAATCCTCTACAAGCGCAACCATGACTCTATCTTATTGCGGTGTGTATACAAGAGTGAAGCAGAGAGGATTATGACAGATTTACATGAAGGTACATTCGGAACCCATTCCAGTGGACATACCATAGCTAAGAAGATCCTACGGGCAGGATACTACTGGTCCACTATGGAAGCAGATTGTTATCAACACTCCCGAACTTATCATAAGTTCCAAATCTATGCTGATAAGGTGCATATACCTTTGGTTCCTTTAAATGTCTTGACGGCTCCTTAGACCTTTGCGATGTGGGGCATTGACATGATCGGAGAAATCAGACCTACCGCTTAGAATGGGCGTCGCTTCATCCTGGTGGCTATCGATTACTTCACAAAATGGGTCGAGGCTGCTTCCTTTGCTACTGTGACCAAGAATGTTGTGGTGCGGTTTATCAGGCATAACCTGATATGTTGGTATGGCGTTCCAAAGAGAATTATCATGGAAAATGATACAAATCTCAATAACACTATGATCACCGAGATCTGTAAGCAATTCAAGATACAACATCATAACTCTTCCCCCTACCGGCCGAAGATGAATGGCGATGTTGAAGCAGCTAATAAGAACATCAAGAAGATTATACAGAAGATGATGGTGACATACAAAGACTGGCATGAGATGTTACCATTTGCTCTTCATGGGTACCGTACCTCAGCACGGACGTCAATAGGGGAAACACCCTACTCTCTGGTATATGGCATGGAGGCAGTCCTACCCATTGAAGTCCAGATCCCTTCTCTAAGGATTATGAAATATGCGGGTTTGGACGAAGATGACTAGATCCATACTCGACTTGATCAACTGAATTTGATCAATGGGAAGAGAATTACTGTTGTCTGTCATAGTCAAACGTATCAAAAACGAATGATCAAGGCTTTCAACAAAAAAGTCAGACGCCAAGAGTATCAAGTCGGGGATCTAGTAATCAAGCGCATCCTACTGCCGCAAGGTGACCCTTGGGGAAAATGGAATTCCACATACGAAGGGCCATTTGTGATTAAAAACATCTTCTCAGGTGTAGCCATGATTCTAACCACCATGGACGGTGACAACTTTCTTCACCTTGTCAATGCAGACATAGTGAAAAGATACTACGCATGATAAAATACCCGCTAGGTTGACTGGACTAGGAAAAAATAAGGGCTTCCCGGCGAACCAAAAGGGTTCGAGAAAAATTAAGGGATGAAAACGAAAAAAATCTGTACACCCGACAAGTCGAAAACCTGGAAAGACGGCTTGGGAAAAAAAGGGTATCCCGGTGGACTGAAAACCCAAAAGGGAAGTCTAGGCAAAAGTTAGGGATGTAAAGCGTATCACTATGTCCCATTGGATCACCTTGCGATCAGACCTCAGTATCAAGTATCAAGCTCGAATGACACCAATCAATATAATCAGCTTCAGACAAGTAGCAAAGTGATGAGACGCTCGAAGACATAGCGACAATAGCAGACTTGGAACCCAATGGGATTGTTGTACATAGCTATTTTCTTTTTTACACAATATTGTATAACTTCCATTTTTACAGAAGCGTTCTCTTACTAGAGCATCACCTTCCTTGTACAAAAACGCCTGTTAAAGGCCAACTTCGAAAATTAATACAAGTAATTTTTTTTACAAAATCATTTGCTTTTCGTTTTCTGTTTTGTTTCGCAAAAATGTCCAATGATTTATTCTTGACATATGCATTTGAATACGATTGCTGTTCATAAATGTTCGTATAAGAAAAGAAAAGACAATTTCTCGTAACTTAAGAAATAGGGGAAAAAACAAAAAATGTCAAACCTGACAGTTACTCTGTCCAGCAGGTACCGGGGTATAGACAACCTTGAAACAAAGTCATCAGTACATACGATCTCGCGACATCTGTACTCCCCACAGAGTAAAGGTAATCAAAGCGTTGATGTCAGCCTCCCCAAAACAGGAGGTACTTTCCCCAACCGGTTCCTTTCAGAGAACTGACAGCTATATTCCCCCAGCCGAACTTCATAATCGCAAGCGGGTCATAAAATTTGTCTCCCAAGCAGAGTTTATTTACCTGAATACAGAAGCTCAATCCCTGATAGAGTTCATCCTCCAGTAGAGTAATTTCCCCGTAGAGATATTCTCAAGCAGAGTCTCTCTTCGGCAGAATCTCCGTAAACAAGGAGCAAATCTCCAGCATAGTCATTTCCGTTCACCATCCCCAGCGGAAATAGAAAAAAACACGGCTTTCTACAACAGTCAGAAATGTTATACTTTCTAGCAGCAGTCAGGGATTTATTTTCCCAGACTCGGATATGTCACAATAACATCTCATGTTCATACATCATGACGTGCGCATACATATTGCATACAACATAATCTCATTTATTTTGAGAACATCATCCCACCATGCATTTTATGAACCTCATATAATTAACACCGTTATCTTTTCAGGAAAGACAATTATCACCAATGATTCCAGCAATTATACATGTCATATCTGCAGACAACTATTGAAAAATCAGTTCCCGAAACCAAACGGGTCAACTAAGCTACGTGACCAAATGAAGTAACCCTACTATCCAGGTTCCTTCCCACAAGCCCTACTATCCAGGATTTCATCTCGAAGTAACCCTACTATCCAGGTTCCTTCCCACAAGCCCTACTATCTAGGCTTTCATCTCGAAGTAACCCTACTATCCAGGTTCCTTCCCACAAGCCCTACTATCAGGGCTTTCATCTCGAAGTAACCCTACTATCCAGGTTCCTTCCCACAAGCCCTACTATCTAGGCTTTCATCTCGAAGAAACCCTACTATCCAGGTTCCTTCTCACAAGCCCTACTATCCAGGCTTTCATTTCAAAGTAACCCTACTATCCAGGTTCCTTCTCATAGACCTACTATCTAGGCTTTCATCTCGAAGTAACCCTACGACCCATGTTCCTTCTCATAGCCCTACTATCAAGGCTTTCATCTCGAAGTAACCCTACGACCCAGGTTCTTTCTCAAAGCCCTACTATCCAGGTTCCTTCCCTTAAGCCCTACTATCCAGGCTTTCATTTCGAAGTAACCCTACTATCCAGGTTCCTTCCCATAAGCCCTATTATCTAGGCTTTCACCTCGAAGTAACCTTACGACCCAGGTTCCTTCTTATAGCCCTACTATCCAGGCTTTTATTTCAAAGCAACCCTACTACCCAGGTTCCTTCTCACAACTCTACTATCTAGGCTTTCATTTCGAAGAAACCCTACTATCCAGGTTCCTTCTCTCTTATCTCCAGACAACAGTTTACAACACTGTAAGACCTGGACCCGACCAGATACGGTCGATTTCAAATTTCCCTAGTAAGTCGCAGTGCAGCCTGGACCCTGACCAGACATGCAGTTTACTTCCACCTCCTCAATCAAGAGTTAATTCCCCAGTAGATTAGCGGATAACCGAAGCTCCTAGCCTCTATTTTCCAAGACATAAATCAACATTCCTCGGTGAAGTTCTCCTCAACGACAGTTACAGGAATTCTCGCAAAGGAATATCTTATGCGACCGATATCTTTTCTGGATGCCATCTTTAAGCCCATCTTCGATGACTCTCCATCGCCTTCCAAATGGCATCTGTAATCCCAATCCCGATATTATCGACTGACACTCACTTCATGCGAG
Organism: Vicia faba; assembly: GCA_948472305.1. Taxonomy (NCBI): domain Eukaryota; kingdom Viridiplantae; phylum Streptophyta; class Magnoliopsida; order Fabales; family Fabaceae; genus Vicia; species Vicia faba. Next base: position 703,810,105 of record OX451741.1, on the reverse strand, counting down.
TGTAAATTTCTGGGCACTCTAGTGTTCAATCATCTTCCACCTTCAGATCATGAAAGGCAGACAAGCCAATCTACATCCTCAAGTTTAAGAAGATTGAACAGGGGAAGCTGTTGTACCCCAAAATTTTCCCTCTCATATCACTCAACATATGCTCATTGAAGCCCTCAATCTGCTCAAGGATGACCAAGAGTTGACCAGACAAACTCTCTCCTAAAGCAATGAATCTCCAACTAGGGTTTCCATTTTCATCAAGATGGGTGAACTCCAAAGGTCTCAAATCTTTTCCATGGTCTTAATATGTTCTCAAGATCATCCATGGCAACTTTCATGCCTTGCACACGGAGTTTGCTCAATCAACTGCTCAAATGCCTGAAAATCAATTGTACTAGGTCAAAAGTCAATTGTGGTCCTCATATAGTCAAACTGCAATATTTTTGGTCAACATCAAAATTTTGAAGTAATATCCATCATTTGATCAAGGGCTGATCATTATTCCTCAAGGAATGCCCCAAATTCATCAAAACTCAAAAGTTGCTAAATTAGGGTTCTTATAGGAAAAGTCAACCAAACTTTGATCAGGCATAACTTTCTCATACTTTATCAGAAATTTCCCATCCAAGGCTCATTTTGAAGAGGATGCAACTCCCTAAAACTCATCTTCATCCCTCAAGTTCAAGAAATGTACTCATGAAAAGATATGAATTCTGACATTATAGGTTATTTCAAAAAGTAAACAAAAACACCTTTTGGGTCAAAGCTCCTTACATGAACATGGAAGATCCAATTGAAATTAAACCAAAAGGTTTGCTTAGAGGACATCCTACGCTTTCTAAAAAGACAAAGAACACCCTATTAGGGTCAAAATTGAGAGAGATATGCCTTGTCAAAGTTGGCCATTTTTTCGAAACTTGCACAAAGTCAACAATGCCAAAATAGTATTTTCTCCACATGGGCCTATCTTTTCAAGATTGGAGCTTGTTCCTAACATGGTCCACGACCCATGAACCACTCCATGCCTTATTAACTTATTTATTTAATTTATTGTGATTTAATTCAAATAAAATCAAAATAAATCATATAAATTGCTTTTGGGTTGATTTTGGCATTGAATGAAGATGATATATGCTGGCATATCAAGATCAAATCGATCAAGGGGTGATTGGGGGAAAGAATGGCATGATTTGGCTCGTTTTGGAAACAAATGATGCAAGGAAAAAATCAAATCTTCTCTTCATAATTGTGCAAGATTCAATCTGTTTTTGTTAACCTAATACATTCCAATACATATACACAAGGAGGCCAGACCGAGAGGACACGAAAAGACTGCCTCAATAAGAAGAATAAAACTATTTTTTTATACAAAAAGTGTGGTTTAAATTTTGAGTTAGAGGGCAATTCAAGCTGATTCAAAGCCATCAATCTATTCCTAGGCATGTAGTGAAGCTATTCCAATTGCTCTCAAGTCATAAAGCCTCCAGAATCGTAAGATACAGATCACGATTTACCCCTTTTTGCTTTAAATTTGTTTTCTTGGTTTTACATGTTTTAAATCAAATTTGTTTGGATAAATGTGTTTTTAATCATGCTTGGAATCTGTTTGAATACTTGGATTTGAGTTTTAGGGAAAGAATAGACTTATGCCATTGCTAGGGTTTGAAAGCTTCAAATTAGGGATTCTTCGTAGAGGCAAAATTAGACCAAATCGTGGGTACCAATGAACCCAGGGAACGATTTGAAATTGATCTACGGCTTTGGTCTTGATTTATATTGCTAGTATTTTAGTTTTGAATCTTGCAGGGATGTAACTACGGACAAAAACAGTCACTATAGCCTTTACTGACGGTTTTATCCATAGGTAAAAGGCTGATACCTAAATCAACAATTATGCGGAAGAAGGTGATCACATGGCTGACTCCCACTGGCCGGTTTGAATTCTGGCGCGCTTCCTGAGGCATAACACTTTATTTCTTTTATATTGTATTTGTTTGATTATGCTAACAGATGAGCCATCTAGCCCAGACGGTAAAGCAAGCAAGCGTGTAAGGGGAAGGAACTGGGTTCGATCCCAGGTCCAGAAATTTTATTATTTTCCTAACAAGTGTTGCAGGATTCCATACTCCATGCAACAAAGTGCCTATCATGCACCACAAGATCCACGCCATTGGATTAATATCCTCTTAGATCCAATGTCTCATGCAGGCAAGGTCCATGATGCACCCTCAGGCGTGGCCCTCACTGGATCCAGACAATTGATTGGGCCAAATGATTTGGGCTCAACAAAAATCAATAATGCACCCCCCTGATCTGCTTTTATCACAGGCCCAAAATTATTTCTTTCCTTTATTTCTTTTATCTTTTAATTATTTCTTTTTACAAAAAACAACAAAAATCATTTTTTATTAAATAAAAAAATATAGAATTATTTTTTTTATTATTTAAATTAATTGAACATGATTTAGTTTAATTAGATTAACTTAATTGCTTTTTCCTATTAATTAAAATTAACTAGAAATTAGGTTTAATTTGCAATTAAATTATTTTCTCAATATAAAATACACAAAAATATTTTTTTAATTAATTAGATTTATAGTCTTCTAATTTAATCGTGTATTTAATTTGTCTCGTGCGCATTTACTTATTTTTAATTCAAATTATTGTAACTATTTCGAGGTTTCTAATAAATTAATTAGGGTTTTAATTTCCGCACCTTTATTTTCAGTCAAATATTCCTGTATCTGCCCAAAAGCCTTGTAAATAGTTAGGACGTTAATTTCTCGCACTTTTTAATTCCCGCAACTATTAAACTGCTAGATGTATGGATATTAGGATTGTATGCGAAAGATAAATCAACGATTAAAAGGTAGATAACCCTAATTGTGCAAAGATAATTAACTGAAAAAAGCACCCATGCACATGCTCACTCCTAGGGTTTACCCCACTTGGTTGCCTCGGAAACAATTGTCATGACCCTTGAACATAGGGATATCTTAGCAAAGACCCGCAATTCAAAGTCGTCATAAAGATCATAGTTCCTTACTGTCCCTCGAGTTTCCTATGAGAAATGATCTTATGATGATAGTCCCTTCGAAATGCTAAGGTATCCTTACATGTTGCCTTCAATGATCATTTCGTCCCTTCGAATGTCCCTTAAAACTCCAACGATGGGGCTACCTACTTCTTAATAGTAGGACAACACTGTCTAAAGGAAACAAGAATGAACAATCTTTTTTTCGAGTAGGTAGAAAATCTTAAGTACTTTCTCAAAACAACAAAACTTTTTCACAAACACTTTTCAAAACAGTTTTCAAAAACGACTTTGTCACGCTCTTGAGGACAGATACAAGAGTTATCATGAAGTTAAACAAAACTTTTTGCAAAACACACACAAGCAATTTTAAAATGAGCAAGTACCTAAGAGCCCGTCGAAAACCACAGATAGAAAGGGTGCTAACACCTTCCCTTTCTATAATCTACCCCCCGTACTCAGAAACATCTCGAAAAAGGTTTTTTTGTTCTTTTTCCTTTTCCTTTGTTGGATGAAATAAAAGTCGGTGGTGACTCTTGCTTACCGCGTCATTTGCAAATACAAAATGCAAACCAGTATTAAACAGTCAGTTTTGCCACCGTATCACAGAACTGGCGACTCTGCTGGGGAATTAATAAGTGGGGATACCTTAGGATCTAGGTCATTTCTAAAATTGCTTTCTTGTTTTTCTTTTCCTGCTTTATATTCAAGGGTTTTGTTGGGGTTATGTAGATCCTACACCCGGATCTGGGAACACCTTTTAGGTAAGTAGAAATAAACTGTGAGGGAATTGTGCGGGGTATACCGACACGGTTGAAGCAGTAAATACATTGATGTGACACTTTGGTTGGTACCGGTAACCCTTGAGTCAATCAAGGAGAGTACGGGGCCGCTATGTGGTGTCATAAAGCATCAACTGACCTTAGAACCTTTAATTACACAACTTGGTCAGTAGGACGTAGCGAGATGGCTGGCTTTGGTGTATTCCCAAGGTCGACAGATACTTGATGCTACACTCATTGAGGTTTGACTCTTGAGTTTTGTTTGGTTGCGAGTCAATCGCCTATTGGACGAAGCTTGGGGGAAAGATCAGTGATATTGAGATCCCTTAGAACCCAGTTACTATTTATAAGATAGGTTGAACCAATCCAGCTTCAAGAGGGTATGACCTTAAAACTCATGCAGGCCTTAAACCTAAGGACTTGGTGTGACTTGTTTGTTGCTTGCTATACATGTGATTTTTTAGCATAATCATGACATCATAAGCATGGCATATCATACTAACCATTTCAAGGATTTCCTAGGGGCTCATCTTTGCTTTGTTTTGTAGGACATGGCATCCGCCCGCAGGAGCACTATCCAGATTAACCTTGTGAAAGTGCCTCTCCAACTAAAAGACTTGGCATTAAGGATTCCTGAAAGCTCTCCCTTCACTGAAAAACATGGTCAGTTTCTCAACTTAGTCACTTCAAAACCTAATGAAGAATTGTTAAAAGTGCTATTTCATTTCTTTGATCCTTTGCACCACTGCTTCACCTTCCCGGATTTACCAGCTAGTGCCTACTATGGAGAAATTTTCTCGGTTATTGGGGGTACCTATTCTTGATCAGTTACCTTTCAACGGTACGGAAAAACATCCAAAGCCTGAAGAGATTGCTCGAGCTCTGTCATTACAACGGTCCGATGTAGTGACAAATTGGGAAACTAGGGGAAGTATCCAAGGATTCCCGATTAAATTTCTATTCGAGAAGGCTTACTATTTTTGGGATACCATGGATTTACAAGCTTTTGAAGAGGTATTGGCACTCATCATCTATGGGATGGTACTATTCCCTAATGCGGACCAACTCGTAGATGTGAATACGATTACGGTTTTTCTGTCTCATAATCCGGTGCCTACATTACTTGGGGATATTCTACACTCTCTGCATGCTCGCACTCTAAAGAGAAGGGGGACCCTCCTGTCTTGCACCCCTCTATTGGCTAGGTGGTTTATTTCGCACCTACCTAGGTCTATTTTGAAGAATGAGCAAGGCATGAAATGATCTCATAGGTTGATGTCCCTTACACATTTAGACATTCATTGGTGTCCACGGTCCTCGGAAGATGTTGCCATCATCGATCACTGTGGTGAATTCCCTAATGTCCCTCTCTTAGTAATTAGGGGAGGAATCACTTATAACCCTTGTTTGGTACTGCGACAGTTTGGTTATGCGAGAAGGGATGGTCCTCATGACACACTTATCCAAGGAATTACCTTCGACTATGAGAATGATGCTCAAGGTTACCTTAAAAGGTTCATGCGAGCTTGGGGCATGGTACATAGGGTTGATAGCAAGACACTGGGGCACAAAAATTCCATCCCTCTTGAGCCTTATCTCAGATGGGTACGAGCCCGTACCCAAAGTCTTATGATGCCTTACCCTGCTGTCCTACCAATGATTGTGGAACCAGTTGCTAAAGGAGACACTCCTTATCTTATTCATCATCCTGACATGCCAACTGATCATGAGGATTTACAGAAATCCTGGGTTCAACTTAAAGAGGAGCGGGATACGTTTGAAACTCAATTCTATGCCAACGAGAAAAAGGTCCTGGAACTTACTAGGCTACTTCATGAAGAGAGGAACATAAACGCCTTCGTTGCACCAAAGAGGATGCACTCCTGGAGACTTAGTTTTCTTTTACTTTAAGTCTTGTTTAATTGTAATCCTAAAGGGAACTCTTTGTAATAATCCGAACTTATTAATAAAATTAACGTGTGTTTCTTTTGGTTAAACAAATTTGATCCTTTAAGAGTCCTTGAAATCATTGCATACGCATACCATCCATGACATTGCATAAACATGTACCATTACAGGTTTCTCATCTTCTTCGCTGTTTATTTCAGCAATAATGTCTTCTGAACAAAGCATCAAAGATCTCCAGGCACAAAATGCCTAATTTCAACAAATTTTCATAGCTTTGGCAAAAAGGAAGGAAGATCTGAAGGCCCTTATCCTGAAGGAAAATAAGAAGTAGAAGAAGAAGACTTCTGGTGTTCTGAATCTGGGCAGAAGGTTCAGAGGGCCATTAAAGCAACCAGTTGATCTGACCTCCACGTACAAAGAAAGGGAGAATCAAGAGAAAGAGGACCCTAGCCCTGAAGTTTCTGATAATGACACAGACTACAATGATGAGCATTATCCCCCCACTAAGGATAGATACAAGCAGTTAGAGGATCGACTGAGTGCAATGGAGGTCCAGAGAATACCAGGGCTTGATTTTGAAGAGCTGGGTTTGGTATCTGGGGTGGTAATCCCACAGAAGTTTAAGGCTCCAGTTTTCTTGAAGTATGATGGGGTGTCTTGTCCCAAGCTTCATCTCCATTTCTATGTGAGGAAGATTCAGCCTCACACTGCTGATAGGAACTTATGGGACCATTTCTTTCAAGACAGTCTGTCAGGGACTCAGCTCGAATAGTTCTATCAACTGGAGGGAACCAATGTCCGTAACTGGGAGGATTTGGCTGATGCTTTTTATAAGCAGTATCAATACAACGTTGACCTTGCCCCTACTCGTACTAAACTCTAGAGTATGTACATGGGTGCAGGTGAAGGCTTTAAGGACTATGCACAGAAGTGGAGAGATCTGGCAGGGAGAGTCCAATCCCCTTTGTCTGATAGGGAGTTGGTTGACATGTTTCTTGGGATGTTGTCTGGTCCTTTCTTCAATCACTTGATTGGTAGCTCCTCAGCTGGTTTCACTGAGCTGATATTGATTGGAGAAAGGGTAGAAGCTGGGATCCGGAGTGGAAAAATACAGAAAGATACCACGTCAAGCTCAGTGAAGAAGCCCTTCGCGGGTAGGAAGGAAGTCAGTGCTATTTATAGCCCAAGAAGTCAGAGCAGAGCTGAACACCATCCAACGGTAAGTGCTGTGATGATACCTAGGCCTGCGGCTACCCCACCATGAAACAATCAGCAAAGGGTAGAAAGACCACAAAGGCAGTTTACTCGAATTAACATGACATTGACTGAGGTTCTACCCCATCTGCTAAGATCCAACTTGGAAACCTTGAAAGAGGCTCCCAAGAATCCTAACACCACATCACCTCGATACAATCCAAATGCTTGGTGTGCTTACCATTCTGAGAGTCTAGTCCATGATACAAATGACTGCTGGGCTCTGAGAAATAAAGTACAAGATCTAATTGAAGCCAAGGAGATTGAGTTTGATGCTCCGGAGAAGCCTAATGTCATAACTGCTCCTATGCCCAAGCACAACCGTGGAGTTAATGCCATTGATACTGATCAGTTTGTTACCTCTGTTAATGAAGTTTCCACTCCTCTCATGACTGTCAAGAAGAATTTGTTGTTGGCCGGTTTATTTTCGGGTTGTGGTGAAGGTTGCCACATGTGTTCATCTCTGCCCACTGGTTGTTGTTTGCTGAAAGCAGGTGTTCAACACCTGATGGACAGCAGAGAGATTTTGTTCGAAAAGCCTTTGATTCTGACTGTTCCGTATGAAGATATTGCCATTATAACCATTTCTGCCAATCCTTCCAAGGTCTCCTCTAAAAGACCTATTAGGATTACACCTGCTCCAAGAATCGCCCATTGATAATCACTTTTCCTGGTCCTGTACCGTACTCCTTGGACAAATTTTAAGAATGAAGAGGCTAATCCCGATGTCAGTAACATTGTCGGGACCAGCAAGATTACCAGAAGTGGAAGGGTTTTCTCTCCCGAGATCTCCCTGAAGACTGTCACTAAGCCTGTTGTTATTTCATATGTTGTTCCTACCGATACTTCCATTACTACTCCCGTTCTTACTCCAATTGTTACCCCTGCCGATGAGTCATATGGGACTCGGGGCAAAGAAGCTATAGGTGAGCCAGCCCGGACGGAGGCACCTAGAAAAGTTGTGGTGGAATCCTCTAAGCAAGAAATAGAGGAAATCTTAAAAATAATCAAGAAGAGCGACTACAATATGGTCGAGCAGCTGGGGCAGACCCCTTCGAAGATATCAATGTTGTCTCTTTTATTATGTTCCTAGGACCATGTAAAAGCTATGATTTCATTCCTCAAGACTGCACATGTGCCACAAGAAACCTCTGCCGATTAATTCAAAGACAGGGTGGCCAGTTTGACTGCTGATAATGGGTTAGGTTTTTCAGATGCCGACTTGACACCAAAGAGGAGGGAGCATAATGATGCTCTTTATGTATCAATCGAATACAGGGGCACTACTATGGCTCATGTGCTGGTGGACACTGGATCTTCACTAAATGTTCTGCCTAAGAAGGCTCTCGATCGGCTATATTGTGAAGGCTTGACCCTAAATCCCAGTAACATTGTGGTGAGGGCTTTTGACGGGTCGAAGAGAATGGTGCATAGGGAGGTGGACATCCCTGTCAAAGTAGGCTCTCAGAACTTTGGGTCCACTTTCTACGTGATGGACATCAGGCCATCGTACTCGTGTTTGTTGGGTCGTTGTTGTACCCCAAAATTTGCCCTCCCATATTCTTCAAGAAATTGCCAAGTCATGCTTCAAAATCTCTCCAAGAGTTGCACAGTTCAAGGGCCTCCTAACAGTCAAAATTAGGGTTTTGGTTCTGACAAAGTAAATGAAGTTTCCAAGGGTTCAATCAAGTCCCACATGCCTACAAACATGGTCAAGCATCCTCATACCAAGTTTCAAGACTTTCAGCACCAAATTGCACAGTCAAAAACGCTAATTGCACAACAGTCAACTGTAGGGGCAAAATGGTCATTTGATAGTCAAAAGTTAAAATTTTTGGTCAACATCCCAGTTTTAAGCCACAAACATCATTTGATCAATGCTTGATCATGATTCTCAAAGCTTGGCTCAAAAATCATCAAGATGCAAAAGTTTCCATATTTGGACAGTTGAAAAAGTCAACTGTAAATTGACCAGGGCATAACTTTCACATGGATTATCAGAAAAATTCCATCCAAAGCTCATTTTGAAGAGAAAGACATTTCCTACAACTCCTCTTCACACTTCAAGTCCAAGAAATGCTCTCACAAAAAGTTATCAATTTCAACATTATAGGTCATTTTCAAAAGTCAACAAAAAGGGACTTTAAGTAAAAGGCCATAACTTGAGATTGGTAAATCAAAATGACATGGGACCAAAGGCATTGATTAGAGGACTCCAAGACCTTTCCAAAATGTCCAAGAACATGAGCAAAGCTTAAAAATTGAGCAAGTTATGACTTGTGGAAGTTGGGAAAGTTTTGGATATTTTGAAAAGTCAACATTGCTTCAAATGACCTAAAATTGCTAATGGGCCTCTTTTTCTTCCACAATTCATTATCCAAGGCATGTGCACGACCATTTGGCCCAAAGGGAAGTTTTTCTTCATTTTTTATGTATTTATTTGGATTTTTATTATTAATAATTCATTTAATTAATTAAAATACATGAAAAATGTTAAACCTAATGTTTCAAATCTTTTTGTGCATAAAACATCTCCAAGATTTCGTGCAAATCAGATTAGGAAAGAATCAAAGGCAATTGGATGTGATTGGCATCAAAAACATGTGAAAAAGATTTCAAAATAATGGCTTGAAAATCAAATATCTTTTTCATCAATTCATGGATGTTTTTATCAATTTCTTTGACCTAAATCATTCTCACATAAATACCAAGTGCAACCCTAATGCTAAAGAGGTCTAAGCTACGCCATATACCAAAAAACAAACTTGGAATTTTTCAAAAAAAACTCAAATCTGAAAACCATCTTCTAGGTCGATTCAAGCCAAGAAATTCATCCCATTACCTTCCTAGGACGTCACTGAGTCTAACTGGATAGCTTTCCATACGCATAGCCCTTTGAATTGGTATACAGAAATCAATTTTTTTCACATAATATGCATAATCGTATCTTGATTTTCAAGCACATTCATTGCATTTTTCTTATGGATTCTGACTAATTGATGGATTCTGATGCTAACTGTGTAATTTGATTGCATTTTTATCACCCATACGCGATTTCACCATTGTTGGATATTAGGGTTTTTTAGCTTTCGAATTAGGGGTTTTTGAATATGGAAAAATTGGAACATGCCAATGCCATGACCATAATCAGTGTGCTTGGACGAAGAGAACAGGACCCTCGCGCCTAATTTATGTGGCCGGACGGCCTAATCGCTATTATCAAATCAAGCATGTTTTGGGGGGGTTAAAAACCCCCGCTAACCTTTTGTATGTTTCAGGGAAAAGCGCACTAAGGAGGAAGACGATGATGTGTAGAGCATTGGTTAGTCCGTTCAAAATTTCGCGCGGAAAAAAGAGCATCAACGTTTGTTTATTTTATTATGTTTATTGATTGCATAATGTACAAAGAAGTAAAGTAGCTCCACTGGCAGGCATAAGCATTGGTAATCTTCAGGACCTGGGTTCGAGCCCCAGGTCCCTCACTCTTTCCATATTATTTTTCAGTTAACACTTGTGTACAATTTCAATGCTAGCGTCTACCATACATCCACGTTATCAAGCGTCCACGCGTCCCATTGCACTCAATCAAAGGCCAGGATCTGAAGACTAGGGTGTGCCTCAGTCAACGCCCATACATGCTAGCTGAAAAGGTCAATGAGGCCAAGGATAATTGGGCCTGAATTACTGACTAAAGCCCTCCAATTTGGGGACAGACCCCCCTAGGTTTGCAATGTCCTTCTCACTATTTTTTTATTTGATTCAATTTTTCCTTTTATTTATTAATTCCTTTAATTTAATATTTTTCATAAAAAAACATAAAAAACAATAAAAAATCAGAAAAAGACAAAAATTAAATATATTTATTTAATTAGTATTTTTTGTAAATAAAGTTCATTAATTAACTTAGTTTTTAATTTAGGATTTAACCTTAACATTTTTTAATAAAATCTAAAATTGGTAGAATTAGGATTTCTAGAATTTTTCATCCTTTTTTATTTTACTATATTAATTATTAATTCTTAATTAGTTATTTTTATAAATCATGCTGCAATTAATTAATTAGGCTTAATTTTAGATAATTGTCATATTTTCTTAATAAATAAAAAAATTGTAGAATTAGGTTTTTAATTTCATTAAATTCTCATAAAATACAAAAATACAAAAAAACAATTTCTTTTCATTTTAATTTTATTAATTTAATAATCATTTAATTTAATTTCGCAAAAAGGGTCCAACGCCCTCGTTTTTAATTTTAATTCAATTCGCATATTTATTTCTTTTTCTTTTAATTATTTATGTACCTCTCCCAAAGCCTTGTAAATTCAGACAATTTAATCTTTCGCACCTTTACTTTAATTCTTTATTTTCTGTCAAATCGGGTTCTGGAAATTTTGGCGATGTGGATCCGCGCCTTTTGTAATAGTTTAGAACTTTACCTTTCTCGCACTTTTTAACTGCTAACAAATGCATGCAAGAATGAATGGCCTAAAATAAAAACAAAAGCGTAGATCACCAATAACATGAACAAGACAAAATATCTGAAAACGACACACAAATCACACACCACCCCTAGGGTACGCCTCACTGTTGCCTTGCCTCGAAAGGTGATCGTCGAGTAGAGGATGTCTTAGTAAGTCCTCATGATCCGGGAACCTGGCATGAGGGTAGCTTCTAAGGTGTCTTCCCATTGCTTTGGTGATCACCATGTCCCGAACCTCGAATTGACCCGAATACCTCCAACGGTGGTGCTACCTACCTCTCAATGGTGGGATGACACTACTTTAAAGGACATCTACACAGACGAATTCCTTAGGGTAGGTAGACGACTCTAGATACTTGCTCTAATTTCAAAACAAAATCAAAAACTCTTTTCACACCGACACCTTTTCAAAAAAGCTTTCAAAAAGCAATTTTTCAAACACTCTTGAGGACTGATACAAGAGTCGAACTGAAATTTTCAAAAGAAACTTTTTAAAACCCACAGTTGAAAAGCAAACAAACCATTTTTGAAAACACAAGTGAGCAAGTATCTAAGAGCCCATGGATAACCATGGATAGAAAGGGTGCTAACACCTTCCCTTTCTATAATCTACCTCCCGAACCGAGAGCAATCTCTATAAGGAATTTTTCTGTGCTTTTGTCCTTTCCATTTGGAGAAAATAAAATACGGTGGCGACTCTTGCTTCCGCGACATTTCGCGAACCAGCGTTAAACAGTCAGTTCCAGATCCACCGATCACAGAACTGGCGACTCTGCTGGGGAATTAAACTTAAAGTGAGGTGTACCTTAGGGCTAGTTCATAACTGTGTTTTCAATTGTATTGATTTGCTTGCTTTTAATTGTGGGACTGTCTTGGGAGTTCTATAGATCCTAACCCGGATCTGGGGGATACCTTCTTAGAAAGTAGCAACAAGGCTGTGAGGGAACTGTGCGGGGTATACCGACATGGTTGAAACAGTCTGCTACGTTGATGTGACACTTTGGTGTGTACCGGTAACCCTTGAGTTCAGTCAAGGAGAGTACGGGGCCTCCGCATGGTGTCGTGAAGCATCAACAGACCTTAGGAACCTTAATTGAACTATCTTGGCCTCTTTAGGGTAGTGAGATAACTGACTTTGGTGCAGTCCGAGGTTGGTTGATACTCGATACTACACTCAATTGAGGGTTGCTTTCCTGGAATATTTCGGTCGCCAGTTCAGTGGCTAAATCGAAACGATGAACAATGAAAGCAATCCCGTGATATTGGGACCCTTAGAACCCGGTTACTTCTAATAGGACAGGTTGAGCCCACCAACTTCAAGAGGGTAATACCTAGACCTCATGCTGGCCTAAACTCTAAGGGTTTCTCTTGTGTGACTTGTGTGCCTTCGTACTTGACTATTTGCATGCTTGTTGTCTGACACTTGAGTCTCTTGCAGGTTTTGTTTATAGTCCTTAATTGGGACTCATAACAGGTTTTACTTGAGTTTCTTGCAGGTTTTGGTTTGCAGTCCTTAAGTGGGACTCATAACAGGGTTACCTACATTACCCCATGCATACCATAACATCATACCATTGCATATATCTTAACCCATTTCAAGGATCTCAAGGGCTTGTGATGCAGGTCATGATAAATCAAACATCTAGCAAGGGGAAAAGAGGATTTATTTTCCTCTAGCCAAAGTTGTCAGGGGCTATGACCCACTTGATATGGTGAGCTCTGACTCTTGAAGAAGGTTCCCCTAACCAAGGTTGTTTGGAAATCAAAACCAGACATGATGATTAAAGTCAGGGGCTATGACCCACTTGATATGGTGAGCCTTTGACCCTTGGAAGAAAGACTCTCAACAAATATGAAGTTTCTTTCAATCAAGCTACCGGATCCAAATGCTAACAAATTTTCTTGTTTACCCCGCGAGGTCCTTGAAAACATTACATGCATGTCATACACATCATTGCATAACAGGTACCCTTGATTGCAGGTCACTTACCCTTGTTCGCTGTTTATTTCAGCAATGGCTCCCCAACCAGATAACCAGGACCTCCACACTCAAGAGACTCAGTTCAAGGAGATCTTCCTAAGCCTATCCAAGGGGCAGGAAGAGTTGAGGACACTCCTCATGGGGAATCTGATCAGAAAGAGTCCTGAAGATGACAAGGACGAGCAGCTGAAACGTCTACAAGCTGAGGTAGACACATTGAAAACCCAGATGCTGGGGCAAAGGGCCCTCATTCAAGGTTTAGCTCAGGAGCAAGGAGAGCTGAGGGCCATGATCAGTCAGCTTCCTCAAGGCATGAAGCAACCAGCCCAAATCAGGGACCAGGTCATGGAACAACTTCCAAGAGGGCAAAGGCCGGGTCCAATGAATAGACTTCTCCGAGTTGCTACTACTTCACAGGTCCAACAACGACCGCGCCAAGAACAGCGGATTGACCAGAACAGGTCGGACGAGCCTAAGAGACAATTCACCTACATCAACATGTCATGGTCACGAGCTTTGCAGCACATGTTAAGGATGAACCTGATTGCGGTGATCAACCCTCCTGCAAATCCAAAGACTTCCTCTCCAAATTACAACCCAGAAGCAAGGTGCGCTTACCATTCTGGTAGCCCGGGGCACGATACTGAGGACTGTTGGGCATTGAAGTACAAGATTCAGAATATGATCGATGCTAAAGAGATCGAGTTCGAGCCCGCCGAGACTCCCAATGTGATCATTGCTCCCTTGTCAAAACATGGCTAGGATTGAGAAATTTTTGTTCATTAGAATCTTTCAAGTTGTAATTTTCTTTTGATTGTTCAAGCATTCCATTCATATCAAACGTTGTTATTTCATTAATGCATCGCATATGTCTGTTCTGAAACAATATATTCGTATTCACTAAATGCAAATTATTTTCATATTTTTTTCTGATGATCAACTCTTAAATAATAATTCTAAGCCTCTTGAGGGAGGATGATGAAAACGATACCACGATCTTTACAGTATGCTTTTGAACAGACCCCGCTGATGAGGTACATGCATTATTTCAATCCCTAAACACTGGAGTTATAAGGATGATAATCCCTCGTCAACCCCTCTGAGCCAAAGAAGTAGGAGTTTTTTCTTTTCGAAATTTAAAACCCTTAATCATAACCTGGGACAAGGTAGTCTCTCAGTTGATCCAGGTGCATAACGAATGGCACCAAAGAGGTCCTTACAAAACGAAAGACAGTGATGGTTCCGAACAATCAATAAAGAAAGGCAGTCATTACCAAAAAAAAAAGAAACTAAAGCCCAAAAAGTCAAAACCAATGAAGGAGACTTACCAAACTGGGGCATCCCGCTGACTGTAATTCCCAAAAAAAGGAAACAGTTCAGGCAAAAAAGAAAGGGATAACAAAAATCAGACAAGAAAGAGGTCTTACAAACCCTCAACAAAAAAAAAGGGGAATGTCTGCCTATTCAAAATAAGTTATCAACATCCGAATCATCACTGGAAAATCAGAGCAAAGACTCAAACAAGGTCTAACGTATGATCAACTGAGTTTAGGTTTGGAGAACATCACGAAGAGCGGGTGGGTACAAATAATTTGAGCCTTTATCCTTTATTTCTTAAAAACCGTGAACCAGGCCACGTTACAACCCTTAAAAGTCCTAGCTGAAGCATGGGTTAGTTTGAAAGCATACTGTTACAAAAGGTATCCTGACTCCTTGAGGCTTACGGTAAATACGGAGTTGGCATCACGTTTTACAAACATTCACTTGTTTTATGAAAAAAGAATGCATTTTCAAAATCTTCAAGACAGACATAGGCTTTGCATTTTTAACATAACTTTGTTTGCATATGACTTTTTGTTTGAACAGCATAGAAATTCGCACGACGAATGCCTAATGAACAGAAGTACTTCCAATCAAGGGGCAGACATGACCATGGTCCATTATCTGGGGCAATTAAGCCAAGGTTCGGAGAATATCTCAAAGACCAAATAGCCTGGGGCGTCTGAGTCGCTTGGGGCATTCCAACAACGAATCTTGCCTCATCAGACATCTTCTGGTAGCAGGGCAACAAGACACTTCTAACAGGGGCAACTCCCTACATTCTGAGAACGTGGATATAGTTGAAAAAATACTACGCGTAATCAAAGACCCGCTAGGTTGACATACCTAGGCAAAAATAAGGGCTTCCCGACGAACCAAAAAGGTTCAGGCAAAAATAAGGGATGAATATAAAAAAATCTGTACACCCGGCAAGTCGAAAACCTGAAAAGGCGGCTTGGGGCAAAAATGGGTATCCCGGTGGACTGAAAACCCGAAAGGGCGGTCCAGGAAAAAGTTAGGGATCAAAGCGTACGACTATGTCCTGTCATCTTGTCACCTGCCTACCAGAAGAAGGTTTGACCCTCAACAATCATCAAGCACCTCCACAGGTATCTTCCTCTCCCACATCAGAAACAGGGGCAATAATGGGCGGTCTAAGCAATCTGATTGTTCTGTCCTCCAAGGTATCAAGGTAGGTTCCGTTGAAGAACATAACCAATACAATTCAAATCTTCCCCCAGGAGAGTCCGATCTAGTTCCCTAGGAAAGTTGGAATTCATCTCCCCAAGCAGTAAGCTTATCCCCAGTAGATTCTGGAAGCTTATCCTCGTAGAGCACGAACGCGTCGCCCGGCTTTATTCAAAGAGTTATTTCCGTACCAGGATATAACTGGGTTATCCTCAGCCAAAAGCCATGGAAAGATCGTCCTCGACGGAGTCCTCTTATCCCCAGCAAAGTCTATCAACACTCCCAACACAACCAGGGTATCCCCAGCAAGTTATCATCAACAACTCAACAAAGTATCTCTTTCCCCACAGAGTATTGCTTCCCAGCAAGATCGTTAGAGTACTTTCCTCCCCGCAGAATATTCCATTCGCCAAGTTTATCCCCAACGGAGTTATCTTCTCCTACCGGTATTCTTGCAACTATCACCCAGCGGAAGCAAAATCTATTCCTCAACGTCAGCCCAGGAGTGACTTCCCGGCACCCGTCAAGGATTTACTTTCCTAGACGAAAAAAAAATACATTCATAAACATCACACTTTCATACATTATAGCATGCATATACGCATCGTATCTTACAAATCTCATTTATGTTGAGAACATCATTGCTTGACCCATATCATGCATGGCATATGACTGACCTTTACCTTTCAGGAAAGATCCAGTTATGTTCTCAAGCTACATTCCAAGACCTTGTCTGGTTCAGTTAAATCGACTCCAAAGATTTTCCTGGTTATTATCCAGTCAAAGGCCTTCTCTGGTCTAGTTAAACCGACTCCTAAAGGTTTTTCTTTTGAAGACTCAGTTGAAGACTCCAAGACCTTGTCTGGTTCAGTTAAATCGACTCCCAAAGATTTTCCTGGTTATTATCCAGTCAAAGGCCTTCTCTGGTCTAGTTAAACCGACTCCTAAAGGTTTTTCTTTTGAAGACTCAGTTGAAGACTCCAAGACCTTGTCTGGTTCAGTTAAATCGACTCCAAAGATTTTCCTGGTTATTATCCAGTCAAAGGCCTTCTCTGGTCTAGTTAAACCAACTCCTAAAGGTTTTTCTTTTGAAGACTCAGGTGAAGACTCCAAGACCTTGTCTGGTTCAGTTAAATCGACTCCAAAGATTTCTCTGTTTCTTATCCAGTCAAAGGCCTTCTCTGGTTCAGTCAGATCGACTCCAAAGATCTCCCTGTTTCTTATCCAGTTGAAGACATTCAAGACCTAGACCGGTTCAGTTAAATCGACTTCAAAGATTTCTCTGTTTCTTAACCAGTCAAAGGCCTTCTCTGGTTCAGTCAGATCGACTCCAAAGATCTCCCTGTTTCTTGTCCAGTTGAAGACATTTCAAGACCTAGACCGGTTCAGTTAAATCGACTCCAAAGATTTCTCTGTTTCTTAACCAGTCAAAGGCCTTCTCTGGTTCAGTCAGATCGACCCCAAAGATCTCCCTGTTTCTTACCCAGTTGAAGACATTTCAAGACCTAGACCGATTCAGTTAAATCGACTCCAAAGATTTCTCTGTTTCTTATCCAGTCCAAGGCCTTCTCTAGTCTAGCTAAATCGACCCCAAACAGATTTTCCTGATAAAGACTTAGTAGAAGATATCCAAGATTTTCTCAACGATTGCTGTTGAGGTTAAAGTCATCCAAGGTTCTCTCACCGTTCCTGTTGAGGTATGCAAGTTCTCGCTAAGGAAGCTCTTATGCGATCAACATCCAGATGGAATCTGTAAGCCCATCCAGCTTCCATCATCTCTCAGCGTGGCATCTATAAGCCCATCATCCTATCCATCAATCTCCAAATGGCATCTGTAAGCCCATTCCCCACACTGCTACTATGTGAGCGCAAATTTCTGGGCACTCTAGTGTTCAATCATCTTCCACCCTCGGATTACGAAAGGCACGTCAGCCAATCTGCATCCTCAGGTCTAAGAAGATTGAACAGGGGCAACTGTTGTACCCCAAAATTTTCCCTCCCATATTCTTCAAGAAATTGCCAAGTCATGCTTCAAAATCTCTCCAAGAGTTGCACAGTTCAAGGGCCTCCTAACAGTCAAAATTAGGGTTTTGGTTCTGAAAAAGTAAATGAAGTTTCCAAGGGTTCAATCAAGTCCCACATGCCTACAAACATGGTCAAGCATCCTCATACCAAGTTTCAAGACTTTCAGCACCAAATTGCACAGTCAAAAACCCTAATTGCACTACAGTCAACTGTAGGGGCAAAATGGTCATTTGATAGTCAAAAGTTAAATTTTTTGGTCAACATCCCAGTTTGAAGCCACAAACATCATTTGATCAATGCTTGATCATGATTCTCAAAGCTTGGCTCAAAAATCATCAAGATGCAAAAGTTTCCATATTTGGACAGTTGAAAAAGTCAACTGTAAATTGACCAGGGCATAACTTTCACATGGATTATCAGAAAAATTCCATCCAAAGCTCATTTTGAAGAGAAAGACATTTCCTACAACTCCTCTTCACACTTCAAGTCCAAGAAATGCTCTCACAAAAAGTTATCAATTTCAACATTATAGGTCATTTTCAAAAGTAAACAAAAAGGGACTTTAAGTCAAAGGCCATAACTTGAGATTGGTAAATCAAAATGACATGGGACCAAAGGCATTGATTAGAGGACTCCAAGACCTTTCCAAAATGTCCAAGAACATGAGCAAAGCTTAATAATTGAGCAAGTTATGACTTGTGGAAGTTGGGAATTTTTTGGATATTTTGAAAAGTCAACATTGCTTCAAATGACCTAAAATTGCTAATGGGCTTCTTTTTCTTCCACAATTCATTATCCAAGGCATGTGCACGACCATTTGGCCCAAAGGGAAGTTTTTCTTCATTTTTTATTTATTTATTTGGATTTTTATTATTAATAATTCATTTAATTAATTAAAATACATGAAAAATGTTAAACCTAATGTTTCAAATCTTTTTGTGCATAAAACATCTCCAAGATTTCGTGCAAATCAGATTAGGAAAGAATCAAAGACAATTGGATGTGATTGGCATCAAAAACATGTGAAAAAGATTTCAAAATAATGGCTTGAAAATCAAATATCTTTTTCATCAATTCATGGATGTTTTGATCAATTTCTTTGACCTAAATCATTCTCACATAAATACCAAGTGCAACCCTAATGCTAAAGAGGTCTAAGCTGCGCCATATACCAAAAAACAAACTTGGAATTTTTCAAAAAAAACTCAAATCTGAAAACCATCTTCTAGGTCGATTCAAGCCAAGAAATTCATCCCATTACCTTCCTAGGACGTCACTGAGTCTAACTGGATAGCTTTCCATACGCATAGCCCTTTGAATTGGTATACAGAAATCAAATTTTTTCACATAATATGCATAATCGTATCTTGATTTTCAAGCACATTCATTGCATTTTTCTTATGGATTCTGACTAATTGATGGATTCTGATGCTAACTGTGTAATTTGATTGCATTTTTATCACCCATACGCGATTTCACCATTGTTGGATATTAGGGTTTTTTAGCTTTCGAATTAGGGGTTTTTGAATATGGAAAAATTGGAACATGCCAATGCCATGACCATAATCAGTGTGCTTGGACGAAGAGAACAGGACCCTCGCGCCTAATTTATGTGGTCGGACGGCCTAATCGCTATTATCAAATCAAGCATGTTTTGGGGGGGGTTAAAAACCCCCGCTAACCTTTTGTATGTTTCAGGGAAAAGCGCACTAAGGAGGAAGACGATGATTTGTAGAGCATTGGTTGGTCCGTTCAAAATTTCGCGCGGAAAAAAGAGCATCAACGTTTATTTATTTTATTATGTTTATTGATTGCATAATGTACAAAGAAGTAAAGTAGCTCCACTGGCAGGCATAAGCATTGGTAATCTTCAGGACCTGGGTTCGAGCCCCAGGTCCCTCACTCTTTCCATATTATTTTTCAGTTAACACTTGTGTACAATTTCAATGCTAGCGTCTACCATGCATCCACGTTATCAAGCGTCCACGCGTCCCATTGCACTCAATCAAAGGCCAGGATCTGAAGACTAGGGTGTGCCTCAGTCAACGCCCATACATGCTAGCTGAAAAGGTCAATGAGGCCAAGGATAATTGGGCCTGAATTACTGACTAAAGCCCTCCAATTTGGGGACAGACCCCCCTAGGTTTGCAATGTCCTTCTCACTATTTTTTTATTTGATTCAATTTTTCCTTTTATTTATTAATTCCTTTAATTTAATATTTTTCATAAAAAAACATAAAAAACAATAAAAAATCAGAAAAAGACAAAAATTAAATATATTTATTTAATTAGTATTTTTTGTAAATAAAGTTCATTAATTAACTTAGTTTTTAATTTAGGATTTAACCTTAACATTTTTTAATAAAATCTAAAATTGGTAGAATTAGGATTTCTAGCATTTTTCATCCTTTTTTATTTTACTATATTAATTATTAATTCTTAATTAGTTATTTTTATAAATCATGCTGCAATTAATTAATTAGGCTTAATTTTAGATAATTGTCATATTTTCTTAATAAATAAAAAAATTGTAGAATTAGGTTTTTAATTTCATTAAATTCTCATAAAATACAAAAATACAAAAAAACAATTTCTTTTCATTTTAATTTTATTAATTTAATAATCATTTAATTTAATTTCGCAAAAAGGGTCCAACGCCCTCGTTTTTAATTTTAATTCAATTCGCATATTTATTTCTTTTTCTTTTAATTATTTATGTACCTCTCCCAAAGCCTTGTAAATTCGGACAATTTAATCTTTCGCACCTTTACTTTAATTATTTATTTTCTGTCAAATCGGGTTCTGGAAATTTTGGCGATGTGGACCTGCGCCTTTTGTAATAGTTTAGAACTTTACCTTTCTCGCACTTTTTAACTGCTAACAAATGCATGCAAGAATGAATGGCCTAAAATAAAAACAAAAGCGTAGATCACCAATAACATGAACAAGACAAAATATCTGAAAACGACACACAAATCACACACCACCCCTAGGGTACGCCTCACTGTTGCCTTGCCTCGAAAGGTGATCGTCGAGTAGAGGATGTCTTAGTAAGTCCTCATGATCCGGGAACCTGGCATGAGGGTAGCTTCTAAGGTGTCTTCCCATTGCTCTGGTGATCACCATGTCCCGAACCTCGAATTGACCCGAATACCTCCAACGGTGGTGCTACCTACCTCTCAATGGTGGGATGGCACTACTTTAAAGGACATCTACACAGACGAATTCCTTAGGGTAGGTAGACGACTCTAGATACTTGCTCTAATTTCAAAACAAAATCAAAAACTCTTTTCACACCGACACCTTTTCAAAAAAGCTTTCAAAAAGCAATTTTTCAAACACTCTTGAGGACTGATACAAGAGTCGAACTGAAATTTTCAAAAGAAACTTTTTAAAACCCACAGTTGAAAAGCAAACAAACCATTTTTGAAAACACAAGTGAGCAAGTATCTAAGAGCCCATGGATAACCATGGATAGAAAGGGTGCTAACACCTTCCCTTTCTATAATCTACCTCCCGAACCGAGAGCAATCTCTATAAGGAATTTTTCTGTGCTTTTGTCCTTTCCATTTGGAGAAAATAAAAGACGGTGGCGACTCTTGCTTCCGCGACATTTCGCGAACCAGCGTTAAACAGTCAGTTCCAGATCCACCGATCACAGTCGTCCTTGGATCCATGAAGTTGGGGCTGTTACTTCTACACTGCACCAAATGTTGAAATATCCGGTGAAGGGGAAATTGTCACTGTGCACGATGAAGAGGAATATATGGTAAGCCACCTGAACTCCTTCAGTATGTGGAGATGGACAGGGAATTCATAGAGACCCCTTGTCAAAACTTTAAAGAGGTTCCCCAAATTTTGGCGTCAACCGAGACTACCACTAACACCCAACCTCCTTTGAATATGGCTACTCTCAAGGACGCCAGAGAAGTAGTTGAAGAAGGTGGGTGTACTAATTGGGGACAACTCCCTGATTTTACTCACAAAATTGACAAATTTGGTTTGGGCTTTGCTTTAGGAGCTCAAACGGCTGTTTGACGCGCTCAGGCTGCAGGACCTCCCCTACGCATCAGCAATCGGGGGGTCAACGCTATTGAAGACAGTGAGGAAGATTCCAATATTGACAGCTAGATCTACCCGACTACCAACAGTGGGCCGAGTAACTGGACGACCAGAGATTTTATACCAATTTATTTTATTCATCAGTAATTGTCTTACTTGTTTTCAAGTTTGTAATAAACAATTTAAAACTCTATAGCCTTGTGTCTTTCCCGAGGCACAATGATTTTGTTTGTGAGGGCTATTATATGTCATTTTCACATGTCATCAATTTAACATTAGACGTTTCTTGCATACAAATATTACGCTCTCTATTTTTCTTTTCTGCTTTTCACTTTATCAATACATCTATGCTCTTACACACACTCACGTATCAAACTGCAGATCCATATCCACTCTGGATCCCATTCATAACGGTTCTGTTATTACCAGCTATGACTTCGAAAATCTGATCAACCAAGCCGAGGACGAAGGTGAGGAAGATTGTGAAGTACCCAGAGAACTTGCTAGACTGTTAGAGCTGGAAGAGAGGGCTATACAGCCTCATGAAGAGCCAGTTGAGACGATAAACTTGGGCACGGAGGTAGACAGAAAAGAAGTCAAGATCGGCACAAATCTGGAGACTAAGGTCAAACAGCGGTTGATACAGATGTTGCACGACTATGTTGAGATCTTCGCCTAGTCATATGAAGACATGCCTGGTTTAGACACTGATGTTGTGGTATATCGTCTTCCAACTAAAGAAGATTGTCCTCCGGTTAAGCAAAAGGTCCACCGCATGCGCCCTGAAATGTCGGAGAAGATTAAAGCTGAGGTCATGAAGCAGTTCAACACTGGGTTCTTAGCCGTCACCTCCTATCCATAATGGGTTGCTAAAGTTGTTACGGTGCCAAAGAAGGACAGTAAGGTATGGATGTGTGTGGACTACAGATACCTGAACAGGGCAAGCCCCAAGGATGACTTCCCACTTCCCCATATTGATGTTCTGGTTGAGAACACCGCACAACATAAAATCTTCTCCTTCATGGACGGTTTCTCTGGCTACAACCAGATCAAGATGGCTCCTGAAGACATGGAGAAGACAACCTTCGTCAAATAGTGGGGCACCTTCTATTACAAGGTGATGCCTTTTGGGTTGAAGAATGTAGGGAAACTTATCAGCGAGCCATGGTCGTTCTATTCCACGACATGATCATGAGATAGAGGTTTATGTTGATGACATGATAGCCAGATCCCAAACTGAGGAAGAACACCTTGATCATCTGCAAAAGCTGTTTGGTAGGTTGAAGACATACAAGCTGAGGCTAAATCCGAACAAGTGCACCTTTGGGGTAAGATTTGGTAAGCTTCTAGGGTTCATCATCAGTGACAAAGGTATTCAGGTAGACCATGCAAAGGTAAAGGCCATACAAGAGATGTCGGCTCCCCGTACAGAGAAGGAGGTTAGAGGTTTCTTGGGATGCCTAAATTATATCGCCAGGTTCATTTCACATATGACTTCTACTTGTGAGCCCATCTTCAAGCTTCTGAAGAAAGATCAAGTGGTAAAGTGGAATGATGAATCCCAGACTGCTTTCGAAAGGATCAAAGAATACCTTCAAGAACCACCAATTTTGATGCCTCCGGTTGAAGGAAGACCTTTGATATTATACTTAACAGTGATAGACCATTCAATGGGGTGTGTGTTGGGGCAGCATGACGAGTCTGGTCGAAAAGAGCATGCAATATACTACCTTAACAAAAAGTTTACCGACTGTGAGACAAGATACTCACTATTCGAGAAAACTTGTTGCGCTTTGGCATGGGCTACTCGCCGACTAAGACAGTATATGCTGACCCACACTACTCTGTTGATATCTAAGATGGATCCAATCAAATACATCTTCGAGAAGCCCGCACTCTCCGGAAGAATAGCGAGATGGCAGATGATATTAACTAAATACGACATCCAATATACAACCCAGAAAGCAATCAAGGGAAGTGTATTGGCGGATCATTTGTCTCATCAGGTTGTGGACGACTACCATACCATGAATTTTGAGTTCCTGGATGAGAACATTATGCTAGTGAATGACTACGAAGAACCTGGACCGGATGAAAGACCTGAGGAAGCATCCCGATGGACTATGTTTTTTGACGAAGCTTCGAACACACTCGGTAATGGTATCGGCGCTATAATCATATCTCCTGAGGGCTGTCATACTCCTTTCACTTCCAGACAATGTTTCAACTGCACTAACAACATGGCAGAGTATGAAGCCTGCATCATGGGTCTCAAAGCCACGATCGACTTGAGGATCAAGTTTTTGGACGTCTTCGGGGATTCAGCCTTGGTGATAAGTCAGATCAAAGGCCAGTGGGATACGAAGCATCCAAATCTCATCCCATACAAAGAGCACGTGCTGACATTGCTCCCACACTTTGAGGAGGTAACCTTTGAACATTTCTCACGAGAGGAGAACCAGTTAGCAGACGCGCTAGCTACCATGTCTTCTATGTTCAAAGTCAAGTGGGACAACGAAGCTCCTCGGATCACCATTGAGAGCTTGGATGAACCAGCGCACTGCTGCGAGATTGATACTGAGAAGGTAGGAGACAAACCTTGGTTTCACGAAGTAAAGAGGTACCTCGAGACTCAAGAGTATCCCGAAGGGGCATCTGTCAACGATAAGAAGTTTCTGAGAAGGTTCACTGCGAAATTCTTCCTCAGTAATGGAATCCTCTACAAGCGCAACCATGACTCTACCTTACTGTGGTGTGTAGACAAGAGCGAAGCAGAGAGGATTATGACAGGTTTACATGAAGGTACATTCGGAACTCATTCCAGTGGACATACCATGGCTAAGAAGATCCTATAGGCAGGATACTACTGGTCCATTATGGAGGCAAATTGTTATCAACACTCTTAAACTTATCATAAGTTCCAAATCTATGCTGATAAGGTGCATGTACCTCCAGTTCCTTTAAATGTCTTGATGGCTCATTGGCCCTTTGCGATGTGGGGTATTGACATGATCAGAGAAATCAGACCTACCGCTTCCAATGGGCATTGCTTCATCCTGGTGGCTATCGATTACTTCACAAAATAGGTTGAGGCTGCTTCCTTTGCTACTGTGACCAAGAACGTTATGGCGCGGTTTATCAGGCATAACCTAATCTGCCGGTATGGTGTGTGTGATACGGTGGGAGAACTGACTTGAGAGGTTTTACGTTTTATCGCAAATGTCGCGTTTAGCAAGAGTCACCACCGACTTTTCTTTTATCCAAAAGGAAAGGTGAAAAAGAACAGGAAAGACCTTTGAGATTATTTCTTGAGTTCGGGGGGTAGATTATGAAAAGGGAAGGTGCTAGCACCCTTTTCATCCATGGTTTTCCATGGGCTCTTAGTTAATTGCTAGATCACTTTCTTTTGTTTGAAATTGTGCTTTGTGTGTGGTTTTTTTGAAAGTATTTTGAAAATGGAACTTCGTAATGGTTCTCGTTTCTATGAGAATGCCTACAAAGTGTTTGTTTCAAAAATAGTTCAAAAGTGTGTTCGTGAGATGTGTTTTTTGAAAGTATTTTGAAAATGGAACTTCGTAATGGTTCTCATTTCTATGAGAACGCCTACAAAGTGTTTGTTTCGAAAATAGTTCAAAGATGAGAGTGTGGGTAAAAATGTTTTTGTTGTGAGCAAGCGAGTAACTAAGAGCAAATCTACCTACTCGAAAGGTCTTAAATGTGCTTTTCCTCCTCCTTTAGATGTTGCTATCTTACCATTGATTTGGTAAGAAGCCCCATCGTTGGATGTGAAGGGACGAGTATGGGACGTTTGTATAGTCATAGAAGGCAACCTATGTGACGTTTTAGCAATGTCGTTTAGGGACTAGATCGTTTTACCGAAGGCAACATTGAGGGTCATCGAGGGACTACGATCTTTTTTATCAAAGGGTCTTTTGCTAAAACGCCCATGTTCGAGGGACATGACTATTTTCCGAAAGGGGCAACGAGATGGGATTACCCTAGGGGGTGCATGTGCGAATAGTGTGTTTGATTTGCATGCGTTTTGTCTTTGATTAGGGTTGTCTATTTTGTTGTTTTTATCTTACCATACATCTTATTTACTAACAACATATGAAAAAACAAGTAAAAAGCGGACAGTAAAATTTAAGCTATTACATCACTTTAGGGGGATGGGGGTATAAATTAACAATGGGGGTGAAGTAGTGTCTAAAATATTACAACCACATCGAATGATAATGAAAAGAATGTGAAAACAGTGCAAAATAAAGGAAAAATGCACTTTTGAACTGCTATGTGTCGACCCATGTTGCTATGCATCGACACATAGCTTCTCCTTGCCACTGTAAAACAAAATCAGTTCAATATGGGTCGACACGTAATGGGATGTGTCGACTCATGCCTCTTCTTATATCGATGCGAAACGTGTATGTATCGACTCATAGGCTTTTCCAGCTTCTGTAAAGTGAAATATGTTCAGTATGAGTCGACACATAATGGGATGTATCGACTCATACACCTTTTTGCATGGACGCGAAATGTGTATGTGTCGACTCATAGTCCTTTCCAGTTTCTGTTTTGTGACCTGAAATCAGTATAGGTCGATGCATGAGGGTCATGTGTCGACTCATACCCTATATTTTCACTAAGATGGGTCGACACATGTGGATATGTGTCGATACATACTGCATTTTTCTGCCTTAAACACCATTCTTTGCATACATCAGTTAGTTTTCAACATATGAATGAATAACAGGAACAACAAATAAATGATTAACTTCAAAAATAGTGATTGCTACATCCTATAAACAGAAAACTTGATGTATGGAAAAGGCAAGGTAAAGATGACTTACCTTAAAACTGCACTTTAGGTTTTGGATCCAAATACCCTTCAAGATGTTGTATGAACCTTAAGGAAGCTCCAACATGCTGCTAGACTTTCCTTTTTTGTTGAAGGTTATTAAACAACCTCTGTGTGGTATGAAATGTTTGGATGGTTTTTAGATGGAATATGCAAAGTGTGAGAGATTTTAAGGTTTAGACTTCAAAACTCAAGAGTGGAAGTCTTAGGGTCTGTTATGGCTTTTGTGAATATGAGATTTTGAGGGTTTATCAATAAAACTTATGGTTGTTCTCCTTGTTCTCTCTCTCTATTTTTTCTAACCTCTTTTTTATTGTAATTGGACTCTCTATTTATAGAGAAGGTTGGAGACTTGAAAAATTCAGACTTTTGAAAAATCACATGTTATGCCTTTTTTTCCAAATTCATAAAGACAAGTTGCTTCATGATGAAGAAAGGAGTGAATTAAGGAACTTAGCCATGCTTTGCAAGTCTTGTAGATTGCTTCTGATGTTGAGAGATTTTTCTGTCATCTTTGGAACATATTTCAAGCTTTGAAAGAAAAGAGTGGTTGGAAAAGTGAAGCTTTATGCAAATGGAAATGTTGCTTTTGCATTTCTAACCATAAATGGTATCAAGACTTGGACAAAGCTTCAAATTCTTGTGTAATACACTTAGGGTTTGTGTAATTGCTTGATTATGCATAGATTTGGAGAGAACATAGCCTGAAAAGAGAGATCTTGTAGCTTTGGTTGGAATTTAGTCAAGTGTTCATCACAAATTCTGCTTTGTAATTCAAGAATGAAACCCTAAATTCATCTCTTCGATCCTCTTAGCTCAAGAATGATCTCAATGAGTTCTTGGAATTTTTGGAAATATTTGAACATCCCCTACAAATTTCATGTTGACCACTTTTGTTAAACCAAACTGGAACTTGATGAAAATTGGCCAAGAAGTTGAGATAAAAACCTGACCAAAACTGCTAAAAATTTCTCTAAGTGTTAAATGAAAATGTCATGACTTCATGAATTTATAACTTGAGATACAAGCATATTTAGGAGAAGTTGTGTAAAGAAATGTTGTAGATATCATGGAGATCTACAACTTTCATTTTGGAAGTTTCTCTTGAATCATCTTGCATCATGGTGAAAATTTGGCATGAAGTGATGAAATTATCATGTATAAAAACACTTAGAAAAATTCTAAGTCTTGGAAATCTTGTCTTTTCAAGTTGACTTTTGACTTTCTTAACTTCTTAATGATCAAGATTGATATTTTTGAATGTCTTGATGAATTGTATATTTGAAACTTAATGTTGACCAAAAAGTCAAAGTTTGACTTTCTAGTATGAAATTGACCATTTTGCCCTTGTGCCAATTTCAAGCCTAAATTGATTTATCAGTGCTGCAAACTTGACGTCATAAAAGATCTTGTGAGAAAATCCTTGAGAAATGAGAGGGCAAATTTTGGGGTACAACAGTTGCCCATGTTCAATTTTCTTACACCTGAAGGGTTAGATTGGTAATTCTTCCATTCGTGACTTGAAGGTGCAAGATGATTGAACACTAGAGTGCCCAGAAATTTGCACTCGAAGATGTGTTAGTTGATTATGTAGGGAATGGGCTTAAAGATGCCATCCGAAGGTGATTGTATCCTGACTCGGCAAGATAATGAAGGAATCTTGGACGATTACTACCTCAGCAGGATGATGAAGGAATCTTTGGGCGATTTCTACCTCGGCAGGATGATGATGGAATCTTGGATGACTACTATCTCAGCAGGATGATGAAGGAATATTGGATGACTACAACCTCAGCAGGATAATGAAGGAATCTTGGATGACTATAACCTCAGCAGGATGATGAAGGAATCTTGAATGACTACAACCTCAGCAGGATGATGAATGAATCTTGGATGACTACAACCTCAGCAGGATGATGAAGGAATCTTGGACGACTACAACCTCAGCAGGATGATGAAGGAATCTTGGATGACTATAACCTCAGCAGGATGATGAAGGAATCTTGGATGACTACAACCTCAGCAGGATGATGAAGGAATCTTGGATGACTAGAACCTCAGCAGGATGATAAAGGAATCTTGGATGACTACAACCTCAGCAGGATGATGAAGGAATCTTGGATGACTACAACCTCAGCAGGATGATGAAGGAATCTTGGAAGACTACAACCTCAGTAGGATGATGAAGGAATCTTGGATGACTACAACCTCCACAGGATGATGAAGGAAGCTTGGACGACTACAACCTCAGCAGGATGATGAAGGAATCTTGGACGATTACTACCTCAGCATGATGATAAAGGAATCTTGGACGATTACTACCTCAGCAGGAAGATGAAGGAATCTTGGACGATTACTACCTCAGCAGGATGATGAAGGAATCTTTGGGCGATTTCTACCTCAGCAGGATGATGAAGGAATCTTGGACGATTACTACCTCAGCAGGATGATGAAGGAATCTTGGACGATTACTACCTCACCAGGATGATGAAGGAATCCTGGACGATTACTACCTCAAAAGGTAATGAAGGAATCTTGGACGACTACAACCTCACCAGAATGATGAAGGAATCTTGGACGATTACTACCTCAGCAGGATGATGAAGGAACCTTGGACGATTACTACCTCAGCAGGATGATGAAGGAATCTTAGACGATTACTACCTCAGCAGGATGATGAAGGAATCTTGGACGATTACTACCTCAACAGGATGATGAAGGAATCTTGGACGATTACTACCTCAGCAGGATGATGAAGGAATCTTGGAAGATTACTACCTCAACAGGATGATGAAGGAATCTTGGATAATTACTACCTCAAAAGGTAATGAAGGAATCTTTGACGACTGCTACTCTAAAAGGTAATGATAACCTTTATCTGTCGATCGATCTTTCCTGAAAAGGTAAAGAGTTAGTTGTACGCAATGTCATGATGCATGAAATGCATGATGTCATGGTGTTCTCAAAATAAATGAGATTGTGTCGTATGCACTTTATCATGTATGAAATATGAAATGTTAAAGAATGTATTTTTGTCTGGGAAAATAAATCCTTGATAGATGTCGGGGAACCGTTAAATCCTGGACTGTTGTTGAAGAGTTGGTGTGTCTTCAAACTTTTCTTAGAATGTTTCCATTGGGGATTCCTGTTTTTTTGTTTGAGGAGAAATCCGCTGGGGGATATTGAAAACTCTGTGGGGAGCATGTTTATTCCTGCTTGGGAAAAGAGTTTAGGAGTCTTAGTCGTCTGTTTCTCTACTGAGGAGTTGAAGTTGAACTGATATCTGGTAGGGTCCAGGTTTCACAGTAACTTGTTGGGGATTGTAGAGTAGTCAACTGGGGAAGAGGAGTTATGGTCCTTTGATTTGTAGTAGTCGGAAAGGCTACCTCAAGCTGGAGAATCCTGCCGTTTGTTGGGGAAATAAACCCTGTTGCTCAGTCTATTGGAGAGGCGGCGACTTTACTGGATAAAAATCCTCGAGGATTCTTGAGGTTGACTTAGCTGGGAAGAGGTTATCAGAGATTGAAACTCTGGCT
This sequence comes from Vicia faba, assembly GCA_948472305.1. Taxonomy (NCBI): domain Eukaryota; kingdom Viridiplantae; phylum Streptophyta; class Magnoliopsida; order Fabales; family Fabaceae; genus Vicia; species Vicia faba. The sequence goes on along the minus strand of OX451741.1, from coordinate 703,779,686 downwards.
GGGAGTCATCCTATGAGAAGGATTTTGGGGAGATTTGTCACTGCCCCTAGTAGCGAGTGTTTGTGGCTTTGCCAGGAAATGTTTGACTATACGTAACACTTTGCCGAGATTGGCGTTCAATGCCCCAAGTAATGGAGATGGAGACCTTCCCCTGGTTATTCTGTACTTCTTGAGAGATTTCCTGGAATCTTGACTGGACTGCCCCAGGTGTGCTAGATAGTGACATGTCATGCCCCCTTGTTTATAGGAGATTTTTCGTTGGAAGTGTCATCCCACTTGAAGTGATTTTGTTCACTGGGAGAGCTTTCGTTCATCGGATGTTCGTCGTGTGAATTTCTCCGTTGTCAAACAAATAGCCATATGCAAACAGTGATATTCAAGTAATGCAAAGTTTATGTTTGTCTTGAAATTTTGAAAATGTGTTTTTTTTAGCAAGAAACTTTTGTAAGAAAAATTCAACTCAGGATTTTTTGTAAAGCCTTACAGGAGTCAGGATGCCTTTTGTAACAGTATGCTTTCGAACTAAGCCATGCTTCAATTAGGACTTTTGAAAGGTTGTAACGTGGCTTGGTTCACGGTTTAAGAAACAAAGGATAAAGGCTCAAAGTGTATTTGTACCCGCCCGTTCTTTGTGATGTTCTTCAGCCCTAAACTCAGTTAATTGTGTGTTTTGAACTCCAATTGAGTCTGGAATGACATTTTAGTGATGGTTCAAACAAGTTAATTTTGTTGGAAGGTAGTCATTTTTGAAACATTTTTTTTCATGTTGTTGAGGATTTGTAATAACCTCTTTCTTTTGATTTGTTATCCCTAATTTTTGCCTGACTGTTCTTGCTTTTGAGATTACAGTCAGCGGGATGCCCCAGTTTTTTTCTTTAAGTCTCCTTCATAGGTTTTGACTTAGTGGGCCTTTTTTTTAGAGATAATGACTGCCTATGTGATAGGGAACCATCACCGTCTTTTGATTCCAGAGGAATGTTTTTGATGTCATTCGTTGTATTACAAGATGAGAGTTTGCGGCTTAATGCGCATTTGAATTAACTGAAGACTACCCTGGCCCAAGTTTTGATTAAAGGTTTCAATTTGTGTTAAAATTGAAAACTTCTACTTCTTTGGCTCGAAGGGGTTGACTAGGAATTATCTTCCTTATAACTCCAGTGTTTAGGATTTGAAATAATGCTTGTACATCGTCAACAAGGCCTGTTCAAAAGCATACTGTATGAGATTATGGCATTGTTTTCGTCATCCTCCCTCTAAAGGCTTGTAACTTTTAGCAAGAGTTGAATGTCATAAAGAGAGTAAAAAGCACAGTTTAAATGTAATGAAAATGTGTGGATCAAATCAAGACAAACATATGCAATGCATTAATGAAACAAAGTTTGACATTAATAGATAATTGTTTGAATAACAAAAGGAATTACAACTTGAAAATTCAAATGAAACAAAGACGCTCTCAATGATTTGGCATAGGAGCAGTGATCACGTTTGGAGTCTCCGGAGGGTCAAACTCGATCTCCTTGACATCAATCAAGTCTTGAATCTTGTTCTTCAAAGTCCAACAGCCGTCGGTGTCATGTCCAGGATTGTCAGAATGATACACACATCTTACGCTCGGATTATACTTAGAAGAGGAGGTGTCAGGGTTTTGAGGAGGATCCTTTAGCGTGATCAGCTTCAACTTCAGAAAATGTTGTAACGCTTGAGACAAAGGCATGATGATGTTAGTGTACTTCCTTTCTTGATATCTTACCCTACGCCTATTGCTCTGTCTTTGTTGAACAGGTGTGGGATTAGAGATCAGGATTGCCCCCACATGTTGGTCATGACAATTATTTTGACCAGTCACCGCATTGGACTCTTTCTTCCCATTATAGGGCTTTTTTTGAGCATCAGAAGGTGTAGCTTCTTGAATCTTCCCACTTTTGATGCCAGCTTCGACCCTTTCGCCGGTCAGTATTAGCTCGGTGAACCCGACTGAAGAGCTTCTGATCAAGTGTTTGAAGAAAGGCCCTATCAAAGTTCCCATGAAGATGTCAATCAGCTCCCTGTCAGTTAAAGGGGGTTGTACCCTACCAGACATATCTCTCCACTTTTGGGAGTATCCTTTGAAGCTCTCGTTGGAACCCATGGTCATGCTCTGCAATTGCACACGAGTTGGTGCAAGATCAGCATTGTACTGATACTGCTTATAGAAAGCATCAACTAAATCCTCCCAGGTGTGGATGCGAGAACTCTCCAATTGATAGAACCATTAGAGTTGAGTCCCTACTAGGCTTTCTTGGAAGAAATGGATCCAAAGCTTCGGATCAATTGTGTATGGTTGAATCTTGCGGACATAAGACTTTAAGTGCATCTTAGGGCAAGAGACTCCATCGTACAGGGAAAAAGTAGGGATTTTGAACTTTGGCGGGATGACCACTCCAGAAACCAAACCCATGTCTCCTAAATCCAAGCCAGGTATCTGTTGAATCTCCATAGCAATGAGGTGATCCTCCAACTGTTTGTACTTGTCATCAGTGGGAGGATATTATTCCTCGGAGTAGTCAGCTTCAACTTCATCAATCTCCAAATTGTGGTCTTCTTCAAGACTATCCCCTATGTTGGATGGAGTTGAAAGATCTAGGGCTTTAGGTCTTCTTCTCAAGTTCAAGACGCCTACTGACTTCTTGGACTTTTTCTTCTTTTCTTTGAGAAGGAGAGCTTTCAGGTCTTCTTGCCCCTTAGCCATAGCCAGGAACATTTGTTGGAATTGAGCGTTTTGAGCTTGGAGATCTTTCACTGTTTGTTCCATATCCATATTACTGAAATAAACAGTAGGAAGATAAGGAGACCTGTATGGGAGAAACCTGTCATGATATGATGCATGATATGTGGATGCATGTTTTCAAGGATCTCGTGGGGTAAACAAGAAACTGTTAGAATTTGATTGCAGCTTGATTGAAGAAACTTCATGTCGTTGAGAGTCCTTCTTCAAGAGTCAAGCTCACCATATCAAGTGGGTCATAGCTTTTGACTCAAGTTTGTTGTACTTGATCTTTGACGATGTTTGGTCAGAGGAAAATAAATCCTCTTGCCCCTTGATAGACATCTGGTTCATTGTGAATCTGCATCAAAGACCCTCGAGATCCTTGAAATGGTTATTGAAAATGCTATGGTATGATGTTATGATGTTATGTACAGATATGCGAGGTAAGCAAGTTTATATACAAATAATCATATTCACATAAAGCAAACAAGTCCTTAGTTTTAGACTTGCATGGGGTTTTATAGGTAAGTACCCTCTTGAAGTTTAGTTGGATTAAACCTGTCCTAGCAATAGTAATCCGGTTCTAAGGAGCTCAATATCACCAGATTGTTTCCTTGGTCACTGTTTCAGCTCAAGCCTCTTTAATGGCGACCGAAATATCCCAAGAAACTAAACCTCAATGAGTGTAGTATCGAGTATCTACCAACTTCGGACTGCACCAAAGCCGGTCATCTCACTACATCCTAAAGGCCAAGTTGGTCAAGTAAAGGTTCTAGAAGTTCATTAGTTCTTCATGACATCACTCAGCGGCCCCGTATTCTCTTTGATTGACTCAAAGGCTACCGGTACCCACAAATATGTCACACTAACATAGCTATTGCTTAGACCATGTCGTTATACCCCGCACAGTTTCCACAACGTATTGCTATTTACCTATAATGTTTCCCAAATCCGGGTAGAGGATTCAAACCCAAACAAAGAACCATAATGTAAAGCAAACAAGTCAAACAATGTAAGCAAATAAATGTGATCTAAACCCTAAGGTAACCCCACTTTTTATAAAGATCCCCAGCAGAGTCGCCAGTTATGTGATATGGTGGGAGAACTGATTTGAGAGGTTTTGCGTTTTATCGCAAATGTCGCGGTTAGCAAGAGTCGCCACCGACGTTTCTTTTATCCAAAAGGAAAGGTGAAAAAGCACAGGAAAGACCTTTGAGATTGTTTCTTGAGTTCGGGGGGTAGATTATGAAAAGGGAAGGTGCTAGCACCCTTTTCATCCAAGGTTTTCCATGGGCACTTAGTTACTTGCTAGATCACTTGCTTTTGTTTAAAATTGTACTTTATGTGTGGTTTTTTGAAAGTATTTTGAAAATGGAACTTCGTAATGGTTCTCGTTTCTATGAGAACGCCTACAAAGTGTTTGTTTCGAAAATAGTTCAAAAGTGTGTTCGTGAGATGTGTTTTTTGAAAGTATTTTGAAAATGGAACTTCGTAATGGTTCTCTTTTCTATGAGAACGCCTACAAAGTGTTTGTTTCAAAAATAGTTCAAAGATGAGAGTGTGGGTAAAAATGTTTTTGTTGTGAGCAAGCGAGTAACTAAGAGCGAATCTACCTACTCGAAAGGTCTTAAATATGCTTTTCCTCCTCCTTTAGATGTTGCTATCTTACCATTGATTTGGTAAGAAGCCCCATCGTTGGATGTGAAGGGACGAGTATGGGACGTTTGTATAGTCATAGAAGGCAACCTATGTGACGTTTTAGAAATGTCGTTTAGGGACTAGATCGTTTTACCGAAGGCAACATCGAGGGACATCGAGGGACTACGATCTTTTTTATCGAAGGGTCTTTTGCTAAAATGCCCATGTTCGAGGGACATGACTATTTTCCGAAAGGGGCAACGAGATGGGATTACCCTAGGGGGTGCATGTGTGAATAGTGTGTTTGATTTGCATGTGTTTTGTCTTTGATTAGGGTTGTCTATTTTGTTGTTTTTATCTTACCATACATCTTATTTACTAACAACATATGAAAAAACAAGTAAAAAGCGGACAGTAAAATCTAAGCTATTACATCACTTTAGGGGGATTGGGGTACAGTTTAACAATGGGGTGAAGTAGTGTCTAAAATATTACAACCACATCGAATGATAATGAAAAGAATGTGAAAACAGTGCAAAATAAAGGAAAAATGCACTTTTGAACTGCTATGTGTCGACCCATGCTGCTATGCATCGACACATAGCTTCTCCTTGCCCTTGTAAAACAAAATCAGTTCAGTTTGGGTCGACACGTAATGGGATGTGTCGACTCATTCCTCTTCTTGTATTGATGTGAAACGCGTATGTATCGACTCATAGGCTTTTCCAGCTTCTGTAAAGTGAAATCTGTTCAGTATGAGTCGACACATAATGGGATGTATCGACTCATACACCTTTTTGCATGGACGCGAAATGTGTATGTGTCGACTCATAGTCCTTTCCAGTTTCTGTTTTGTGACTTGAACTCAGTATGGGTCGATGCATGAGGGTCATGTGTCGACTCATACCCTGTATTTTCACTAAGATGGGTCGACACATGTGGATATGTGTCGATACATACTGCATTTTTCTGCCTTAAACACCATTCTTTGCATACATCAGTTAGTTTTCAACATATGAATGAATAACAGGAACAACAAATAAATGATTAACTTCAAAAATAGTGATTGCTACATCCTATAAACAGAAAACTTGATGTATGGAAAAGGCAAGGTAAAGATGACTTACCTTAAAACTGCACTTTAGGTTTTGGATCCAAATACCCTTCAAGATGTTGTATGAACCTTAAGGAAGCTCCAACATGCTGCTAGACTTTCCTTTTTTGTTGAAGGTTATTAGACAACATCTGTGTGGTATGAAATGTTTGGATGGTTTTTAGATGGAATATGCAAAGTGTGAGAGATTTTAAGGTTTAGACTTCAAAACTCAAGAGTGGAAGTCTTAGGGTCTGTTATGGCTTTTGTGAATATGAGATTTTGAGGGTTTATAAATAAAACTTATGGTTGTTCTCCTTGTTCTCTCTCTCTCTCTCTATTTTTTCTAACCTCTTTGTATTGTAATTGGACTCTCTATTTATAGAGAAGGTTGGAGACTTGAAAAATTCAGACTTTTGAAAAATCACATGTTATGCCTTTTTTTCAAATTCATAAAGACAAGTTGCTTCATGATGAAGAAAGGAGTGAATTAAGGAACTTAGCCATGCTTTGCAAGTCTTGTAGATTGCTTCTGATGTTGAGAGATTTTTCTGTCATCTTTGGAACAGATTTCAAGCTTTGAAAGAAAAGAGTGGTTGGAAAAGTGAAGCTTTATGCAAATGGAAATGTTGCTTTTGCATTTCTAACCATAAATGGTATCAAGACTTGGACAAAGCTTCAAATGCTTGTGTAATACACTTAGGGTTTGTGTAATTGCTTGATTATGCATAGATTTGGAGAGAACATAGCCTGAAAAGAGAGATCTTGTAGCTTTGGTTGGAATTTAGTCAAGTGTTCATCATAAATTCTGCTTTGTAATTCAAGAATGAAACCCTAACTTCATCTCTTCGATCCTCTCAGCTCAAGAATGACCTCAATGAGTTCTTGGACTTTTTGGAAAGATTGGAACATCCCCTACAACTTTCATGTTGACCACGTTTGTTAAATCAAATTGGAACTTGATGAAAATTGGCCAAGAAGTTGAGATAAAAACCTGACCAAAACTGCTGAAAATTTCTCTAAGTGTTAAATGAAAATGTTATGACTTCATGAATTTATAACTTGAGATCCAAGCATATTTAGGAGAAGTTGTGTAAATAAATGTTTTAGATATCATGGAGATCTACAACTTTCATGTTGGAAGTTTCTCTTGAATCATCTTGCATCATGGTGAAAATTTGGCATGAAGTGATGAAATTATCATGTATAAAAACACTTAGAAAAATTCTAAGTCTTGGAAATCTTGTCTTTTCAAGTTGACTTTTGACTTTCTTAACTTCTTAATGATCAAGCTTGATATTTTTGAATGTCTTGATGAATTGTGATATTTGAAACTTAATGTTGACCAAAAAGTCAAAGTTTGACTTTCCAGTATGCAATTGACCATTTTGCCCTTGTGCCAATTTCAAGCCTAAATTGATGTATCAGTGCTGCAAACTTGACGTCATAAAAGATCTTGTGAGAAAATCCTTGAGAAATGAGAGGGCAAATTTTTGGGTATAACAGTGTGCCTGAGAGAATCATCACAGACAATGGTATGAATCTCAATAGCATGATTATCACCGAGCTCTGTAAGCAATTCAAGATACAATATCATAACTCTTCTCCCTACCGACCGAAGATGAATGGTGCTGTTGAAGCGGCTAACAAGAACATCAAGAAGATTATACAGAAGATGACGGTGACATACAAAGACTGACACTAGATTTTACCATTTTCTCTTCATGGATACCGTACCTCAGCACAGACGTCAACAGGGGAAACACCCTACTCTCTGGTATATGGCATGGAGGCAGTCCTACCCATTAAAGTCCAGATCTCTTCTCTAAGGATTATGAAAGATGCAGGTTTGGAGGAAGACGATTGGATTCAGACTCGACTTGATCAAGAATTTGATTGATGAGAAGAGACTTACTGCTATCTGTCATGGTCAAACGTATCAAAAACGAATGATCAAGGCTTTCAACAAAAAAGTCAGACGCCAAGAGTATCAAGTCGGGGATCTAGTAATCAAGCATATCGTACTACCGCAAGGTGATCCCAGAGGTAAATGGACTCCCACATATGAAGGGCCATTTGTGATTAAAAACATCTTCTCAGGTGGAGCCATGATTCTAACCACCATGGACGGTGACGACCTTCCTCACCATGTCAATGAAAACATAGTGAAAATATACTACGCATGATAAAAGACCCGCTAGGTTTACTGGACTAGGAAAAAATAAAGGCTTCCCGGAGAACCAAAAGGGTTCGGGCAAAAGTAAGGGATGAAAATGAAACAAATTTGTACATCCGACAAGTCGAAAACTTGGAAAGGCGGCTTGGGAAAAAAAGGGTATCCCGATGGACTAAAAACCCGAAAGGGCAGTCCAGGCAAAAGTTAGGGATGTAAAGCGTATCACTATGTCCCATTGGATCACCTTGAAATCAGACCCCAGTATAAACTATCAAGCTCGAACAACACCAATCAATCTAATCAGCTTCATACAATTAGCAAAGTGATGAGAGGCTCGAAGACATAGCAGCAATAGCAGACTTGGAACCCAATGGGATTGTTGTACATAGTTGTTTTCTTTTTTACACAATATTGTATAACTTCCATTTTTACAGCAGCATTCTCTTACTAGAGCGTCAGCTTCCTTGTATAAAAACGCCTGTTATAGACCAACTTCGAAAATTAATACAAGTCTTTTTTTTTTACAAAATCATTTGTTTTTCGTTTTCTATTTTGTTTCACAAAAACGTCCAATGATTTATTCTTGACATATGCATTTGAATATGATTTCTGTTCATAAATGTTTGTATAAGAAACGGAAAGACAATTGCTCGTAACTTAAGAAACAGGGGCAAAAACAAAAAATGTCAAACCTGACAATTACCCTGTCCAGCAGGTACCGGGGCATAGACAACCTTGAAACAAAGTCATCAGTACATACGATCTGGCGACATCTGTACTCCCCACAGAGTAAAGGTAATCAAAGAGTTGATGTCAACCTCCCCAAAATAGGAGGTACTTTCCCCAGCCGGTTCCTTTCAGAGAACTAACAGCTATATTCCCCCAGCCGAATTTCATAATCGCAAGCGGGTCATAAAATTTGTCTCCCAAGAAGAGTTTATTTCCCTGAATACAAAATCTTAATCACCGACAGAGTTCATCCTCCAGTAGAGTTATTTCCCTGCAGATTTATTCTCAAGCAGAGTCTCTCTTCGGCAAAATCTCCATAAACAAAGAGAAAATCTCCAGCATAGTCATTTCCGTTCACCATCCCCAGCGGAAATAGAAAAAAACACGGCTTTCTACAACAGTCAGGAATGCTATACTCTCCAGCAGCAGTCAGGGATTTATTTTCCCAGACTCGGATATGTCACAATAGCATCTCATGTTCATACATCATGACGTGCGCATACATATTGCATACAATATAATCTCATTTATTTTGAGAACATCATCCCACCATGCATTTCATGCATCACATATAACTAACCCCTTTATCTTTTTAGGAAAGACAATTATCACCAACGATTCCAGCAGTTATACATGTCATATCTACAGACAGGTAATGAAAAATCAGTTCCCGAAACCAAATGGTTCAACTAAGTTACGTGACCAAATGAAGTAACCCTACTATCCAGGTTCCTTCCCACAAGCCCTACTATCTAGGCTTTCATCTCGAAGTAACCCTACTATCCAGGTTCCTTCCCACAAGCCCTACTATCCAGGCTTTCATATCGAAGTAACCCTACTATTCAGGTTCCTTCCCACAAGCCCTATTATCCAGGCTTTCATCTCGAAGTAAACCTACTATCCAGGTTCCTTCCCACAAGCCCTACTATCCAGGCTTTCATCTCGAAGTAACCCTACTATCCAAGTTCCTTCCCACAAGCCCTATTATCCAGGCTTTCATCTCGAAGTAACCCTATTATCCAGGTTCCTTCCCACAAGCCCTACTATCCTGGCTTTCATATCGAAGAAACCATACTATCCATGTTCCTTCCTGTTGTACCCCAAAATTTTCCCTCCCATTTTACTCAACATGTGTTCATTAAAATCCTTAACTTGCTCAAGGATGCCCAAGAAATGACCAAACAAACTCTCTCCTAAAGCAATGAACCTACAACTAGGGTTTCTATTTTCATCAAGATGGGTGAGCTCCAAAGGCCTCATATGCTCTCCATAGTCCTAATATTCCCTCAAGATCATCCATGTCAAGTTTCATTCCTTGCACAAGAAGTCTGCTCAGTCAACTTCTGCAATGCCTGAATATCAACTGTATTAGGTGAAAAGTCAATTGTGGCCCATATACAGTCAAACATCAATATTTTGGTCAAATTCAACATTTTGAAGTAATACCCATCATTTGATAAAGGGTTGATCATGATTCCCTAAGAAAGGCTCCTAATTCATCAAAACTCAAAAGTTGCTAAATTAGGGTTTCTCAAGAAAAAGTCAACCAAACTTTGACCAGGCATAACTTTCTCATACTTTGTCATAAATTTCTCATCCAAGGCTCATTTTGAAGATAATTCAATTCTCTACAACTCATCTTCAGTCCTCAAGTTCAAGAAATGCACTCATGAAAAGATATTAATTCAGACGTTATAGGCCATTCCAAAAAGTCAACAAAAACACGTTTTGGGTCAAAGCTTCTTACATGAGAATGGAAGATCCAATTGAAATGAAACCAAAATGATTGTTTAGGGGACATCCTAAGATTTCTAAAAAGTATGAGAACACCCTCTTATGGGAAAAATTGAAGGAGATATGCATTGTCAAAGTTGACCATTTTTGGAGAATTGTCAAAAGCCAACAATGCCCAAAATTGCATTTTTTGACAAATGGGCCCAACTTTTTGTGCTTATATCTCACTTCCAACATGGCCCATGACCTTTGAGTCCATTCTTACATTATTTTATTATTTATATTATTTATTTTTGATATTTTATTCAATAGAATGCAAAATTAAATAAAGTGAATAAAAGGAATAATGTAAGATTTGATTTCAAATCTTTTTCTCATCAAAATAAAGAGCAAGATGTGCTGGCATGGCAAGAAAAATTAGTGGAGGGAGCTAGAGTATATTTGATCCAAAAATAGACAAAAATTCAAATATTTGAAAGGAGAATATTTTATCATCAAAGCATGAGATTTCTTCCATTTATGTTGACCTAATATGCTACAATACATAAGCACAATGATCCCAGACCTAAAAGACACGAGAGGCTGCCTCAAAAAAATCAAGAACAAGTTTGCAAAAAATATCAAAAAGTGGTGCAATCAAAAACTCACGTTTCATCCACTCTCAATCAGAAGTAGACACTCTATCATCCTCATGAGGTTCCCAGGAAGACGAATTAACCTTCATATAAGCCTGAAACACTCTGAGTTTGCCCAACTGAATCTCAATTTTCATGGTAAAATCTTGGATCCCAAACTCTCATAATAAGCCATATCAATTTTGTTTGAGGTTATATTTGTGTTGCTAATGATCTCTGCTAACTTTTTGACGTATTACATGGGGCAATAGGGCATGGGTTTACACTTTGCCATGTTTGAACGTCGCTAGGGTTTCAAACAAAAACTCAATGATGCACGAGGAATTAGCATTTTTAGAGGCCAGATTCAAACTCAAGAGACTTTTTAAAGACAATTAGCATTGTTTGTTTTTTCATTTGTTTGAATTTTCAGGCGACCTCACCGGAGAACACGGTGGAAACCACCGTCTCCGGTGGTTAGACTGGCCGATCTTCAGTCAACTGGATGACATGGCAAAAAGGCAACGTCTCATTAGTTCCTTTCAAATAGTTCTTTACCTCTCTTTGTTTGATTGGCCAATTTGAATCACAAGGACCCCACTTGCTGGCGCATGTTTGACAACTCAACAGTTGTCCTTGTTTCCCATTATATTTAATTATTTTTATTATATACATGATTGATTAACCAGCGCAGATGGGAAGGGAAGAAGGCGTATGAGAGGGAGGACTTGGGTTCGATCCCAGGTCCAGGCCTTTTGTATTTTCTGAAGTTACAATTCCAGATCCAGTGCACTTCATTTTCTGAGGATCACCATGCGCCCTCTGATCTCATCCTCTGGATTCATCTCTAGCCAGATCCAAGGCCCAACACACGCAGGTCCACCATGAGTCCTCAGGAGATGACTTCACTGAATCAGACGCCAGGCTCTGGGCCACCAGTTTTGGGCCTAGTGCAGATTTGGCAATGCACCCACTGGGTTGCTTATAACATCAGGCCCATCTCTTTTTCTTTCTATTCTTTTTATTTGTTTATTCTTTTAATTATTTTCATAATAAAAAACATTTTTTAATTAAATCATAAAATCAAAAAATCATAAAAAAATTTAAATTTAGTTTTCTTTTCTTTCATAAAATATTTAATTGCTATTAAATAATTAGCTTAATTAGATTAATTCAAATTCTTTTTTATAATTAAAATTAATTAGACAAATTAGGTTAATATTTCAAATATTTTTCTCTACAATAAAATGCAAAAAATACTTTCTCTTTAATTGATCAGATTTTTTAGGACTCATACTTTATTCCCGTACTTAATTCTTCGCGTGCGTCTTTACTTTCTTTTAATTCAAATTATTGTAATTGTTTCAAGTTCGTAATAAATTAATTAGGATTTTAATTTCCGTATCTTTATTTTCAGTCAAATATTTATGTATCTGCCTAAAAGCCCTGTAATAGTTAGGTCTTTAAATTCCCGCACTCTTTAATTTCCGCAACTATTAAACTGCTAGATGTATGGATAATAGGATTGAATGGCAAGACAAATAATTTTAAAATGGTATACAACCCTAATTGTGCAAAGATAATTAACTGAAAAAAGGCACACTTGCACATGCTCACTCCTAGGGTTTGCCCCCACTTGGTTGCCTCAGAAATAATGGTCGTGTCCCTCGAACATAGGGGTACCTTAGCAATGACCCGCAATTCAAAATCGTCATAAATATCATAGTCCCTACTTGTCCCTCGAGTTGCCTACGAATTGATCTTATGACGATAGTCCCTTCAAAATGCTAAGGTATCTTTACTTGTTGCCTTCAGAGACCATTTAATCCCTTCGAACGTTCCTTTAAAAGTCCAACGATGGAGCTACCTACTCCTTAATAGTAGGATAGCACTGTTTAAAGGAAACGAAAAGGAACATACTTTTTTCGAGTAGGTAGAAATCTTAAGTACTTGCTTAAAATAAAAACTTTTCACACAAACACTTTTCAAAGACAGTTTTCAAAACAACTTCGTCACACTCTTGAGGACCGATACAAGGGTTATCACGAAGTAAACAAAACTTTTCAAAATAAGCACACACAAGAAATTTAAAAAACTGAGCAAGTACCTAAGAGCCCGTGGAAAACCACAGATAGAAAGGGTGTTAACACCTTACCTTTCTATAATCTATCCCCCGTACTAAAAAATATCTCGAAAAAAGGTTTTTTCTGTTCTTTTTCCTTTTCCTTTGTTGGATGAAATAAAAGTCGGTGGCGACTCTTGCTTACCGCAACATTTGAGAACAAAAAACATAAACCAGTATAACAGTCGGTTCTGCCATCGCATCACAGAACTGGAGACTCTGCTGGGGACTTAATAAAAGTGGGGTTTACGTTAGGATCTAGGTCTTTTTTTAAAAATTGCTTTCTTGTTTGCTTTGTCTGCTTTATCTTTTAGGGTTTTGCTTGGGTATTATTGAAGATCCTACACCCGGATCTGGGGACACTCTTTAGGTAAACAACAATAGATCGTGGAGACTGTACGGCGTAGACCGATATGGTTTAAGCGATGGTTGTATTGGTGTGACACTTTGGTTGGTACCAGTATCCTTCATGTGGAAACAAGGAGAATACGGGGCCGCCGCGTGGTGTCGTAAAGCACTAACGGACTTTAGAACCTTAGTTGAACAAACTTGGCCATTAGAAAGTAGTGAGATAGCCGGCCTCGATATAAAGCTGAGGATTGGTTGATACTCGATGCTACACTCATTGAGATCAGACTTTCGGGATATTTCGGTCGCAAGAAAAGATTGCCTAAGCTGAAACAACGCTTGATAAAGGATGATCAGTGATATTGAGAATCTTTAGAACCCGGTTACTTTTCTAAGACAGGTTTGAAACCAACTAAAATTCAAGAGGGTACCTACCTTTAACCTCATGCAAGCCTTTGAACCTAAGGTTTATTGTGTGCTTTGCTTGTGTGTGATTTACTCTGTTTGAACATAACATCATGCATCATAACATAGTTTTGATTCTCATTACACTAACCATTTCAAGGACCAAGGGAATTCATCTTTGTTCTGTTTTGCAGATCATGGCTTTCGCTCGTAGAAACACTATTCAAATCAGCTTTGTGAGAATACCTCCCTAACTCAAGGAGCTAGTATCAAGGGTTCCTGAAACTTCTTCATTCATTAAGAGACATGATCGACTTCTCAACCTGGTTACTTCAAGCTTTGATGAAAAGATGATGGGTGTACTCTTTCAGTTCTTTGATCCCAAGCACCACTGTTCACCTTTCCATACTATCAGTTGGTGCCTACCATGGAAGAGTTCTCTCAGTTATTGAATATACCCATTCTTGACCAGGTGCCTTTCACAGGTTTAGAAGAGGTTCCTAAGCCAGAAATCATTGCCTCATCTTTGCATCTGAAACGGGCCAACATGGTATCCAATTGGGAAACAAGAAGCGGAGTCAAGGGTTTTCTAGCCAAGTTCTTAATAGATAAAGCCCAGCTGTTTTGGGATGATTTGGACTTCCAGGCTTTTGAGGAGGTCTTGGTCCTTCTAATATATGGGTTAGTACTATTCCCTAATCTAGACTTACTCATAGATGTGAATTCTATCAAGATCTTCCTCTCTCGCAACCATGTGCCTACCTTGCTCGGAGATATCTTGCACGCTCTCCATACTCGTACCATGAAGAGAAGAGGGGTTCTTATGTGATGCATGACATTGCTGTCGAGGTGGTTAATTTCTCAACTCCCTAGGTTCGTACTGAAGAATGAAGAAGGTTTGGATTGGTCGCAAAGGATAATATCACTTGCTCACGCGGATATTCTCTGGTATTCCCGAGTTATGGGAGATATTGCTATTATTGACCGCTGTGCGGAGTTCCCTAATGTCCCACTACTTGGCATTAGGGGAGGCATAAATTACAATCCTTGTTTGGATCTGTGACAATTTGGTTACGCTCGAAAGGGATGGTCCTCATGAGTTACTTATCCAGAGCATTGTATTTAACTATGAGGATGATGTTCAAGGGTATCGCCAGAGGTTCATACGAGCTTGAGGCATGATAAACAGATCTGACGCCAAGACTTTGGGGCCAAAGAATTCCACATTCCTATGGAACCTTATCTCCAATGGGTAAAATCTCGCGCTCAAAAACTTAGGATGCCCTACATATCCGTCTTACCAGTGACTGTGGAGCCCATTAATGAAGGGGATATTCCTTACACGATTCTTTATCCTGATATGCCCACCGATCTTGAGGAACTACAAAGGTCCTGGATTCAGTTGAAGAAGGAGCGTGATACTTATAAGGACCAGTTCTATGCCTAGGAGAAGAAGGTTTTAGAGCTCACAAAGCAGCTTCATGAGGAAAGAAGCCTCAATGTCTATCTCGGCACGAAGAGGAAGCATCCATGGGAAACTTGATTTTTTTTAGTTTTTGAATTTTTAATTGTAACGCCTAAAAGGAAATTGTATTTTTAATTCTACTAATAAAATCTTTGTTTCATTTTGGTTTGCAAATTTAAATTTCCCAAAGTCCTTGAAATCATTGCATACGCATCCTATCCATAACATTACATAAACAGGTACCATTGCAGGCTTCTCATCTTCTTCGTTGTTTATTTCAGCAAAAATGTCTTCTGAACAAAGCATCAAAGACCTTCAGGAACAAAATGCCCAATTTCAACAGATGTTCATAACTCTAGTAAAAGGGAAGGAGGATCTGAAAGCCCTCATCCTGAAGGAGAAGAAGAAAAAGAAGAAGGTCTCTGGTATTCTGAATATGGGCAGAAGGTTCAGGGGGCCGTTAAAGCAACCAGTCGATTTGAACTCCTCATCCAAGGAAGGGGAGAATCAAGAAAGGGAGACAAGGGAGAAGAACCCCAGTCCTGAAGTTTCTGACAATGATACAGACTACAATGATGAGCATTATCCTCCCACTAGGGATAGATACAAGCAGTTAGAAGATCGACTGAGCGCTATGGAAGTCCAGAGAATACTTGGGTTGGACTTTGGAGAACTAGGATGGGAATCGGGAGTGGTCATCCCGTAGAAATTTAAGGATCCAGTTTTCGCAAAGTATGACAGAGTATCTTGCCCAAATCTTCATCTCTGTTCCTATGTAAGGAAGATCCAGCCCCACACCGCTGATAGAAACTTGTGGGTTCACTTCTTTCAAGACAGTCTGTTAGGGACTCAACTTGAATGGTTCTACCAATTGGAGGGAACCAATGTCCAAAACTGGGAGGATCTGGCTACTGCTTTTTATAAGCAGTATCAATACAAGGCCGACCTTGCCCCTACTGGTACTCAACTCCAAAGTATGTCCATGGGTGCAGGTGAAGGCTTTAAGGACTATGCATAGAAATGGAGAGATTTGGCTGGGAGAGTCCAACCCCCCATTGTCTGACAGGGAGTTGGTCGACATGTTTCTTGGGACGTTGTCTGGTCCATTCTTTAATCATTTGATTGGCAGCTCATCAGCTGGTTTCACTGAGCTGATATTGACAGGAGAAAGGGTAGAGACTAGGATCCGGAGTGGTAAAATACAGAAAGACACCTCTTCGAGCTCAGTAAATAAGCCTTTCACTGGTAAGAAAGAGGATAGTGTCATCTATATCCCAAGAGGTCAAAGCAGAGTTGAACACCATCCGGCAGTAAGTGCTGTAATGATACCTAGGCCTGCGGCTTCTCCACAATGCAACAATCAACAAAGGGTAGAAAGACCACAAAGGCATTTTACCCAGATTAACATGACATTGACAGAGGTTCTACCCCATCTGCTGAGATCCAACTTCGCAACCTTGAAAAAGGCTCCCAAGAATCCTAATACCACGTCTCCTTGGTACAATCCAAACGCTCGTTGTGCCTATCACTCTGTGAGTCCCGACCACGATACAAATGACTGTTAGGCTCTAAGCAATAAGGTACAAGATCTGATTGAAGCCAAGGAGATTGAGTTCGATGCTCCAGAGAGGCTCAATGTCATAACTACTCCCATGCCTAAGCACAACCGAGGAGTCAATGTCGTTGATACCGATTTGTTTGTTACCTCAGTTGATGAAGTTTCTACTCCCCTTATGACTGTTAAGAAGAATTTGTTACTGGTAGGCTTATTTCCGGATTGTGGTGAAGGTTACCACATGTGTTCATTTCTGCCTTCTGGTTGCTATTTGCTGAAAACAGGTGTCCAGCGCCTGTTGGAAAGCAGAGAAATATTTGTTTGAGAAAACTTTGATTCCAACTGTTCTGTTAGAAGATGACGCTATTATAACCATTTCTGCCAATCCTTCAAGGTCTCCTCGAGAAGACTTGTTAGGATTACACCCGCTCTGAGAGTTTCTCAGTTAATCATCACCTTTCCCGGTCCTGTCCCGTACGCCTCGAACTAAGCTGTCCCTTGGCATTATGGTGCTGATGTTTACTATCAAGGCATTAAACAAGATCTGGAGAATGAAGAGGTTGATCCTGATGTTAGTAACATTGTCGGGACCAGTAAGATTACCAGAAGTGGAAGGGTTTTCTCTCCCTAGATTTCCATGAAGACTGTCAATAAGCCTATTGTTATTTCACCTGTTATTCCAACCGGTACTTCAACTACTACTCATGTTCTTACTCCAATTGCCACTCCTGCCGTCGAGTCATCTGGGACCCGAGGCAAAGAAGCTATAGGTGAGCCTGCCCAGAAGGAGGAACCTAGAAAGATTGTCTTAGAAGCCTCTAAGCAAGAGATAGAGGAAATATTAAAAATAATTAAAAAGAGCGACTACAATGTGGTCGAGCAGCTGGGGCAGACCCCCTCGAAGATATCCATGTTTTCTCTGTTGTTGTGTTCCGAGGCCCATGCGAAGGCTTTGATCGCATTCCTCAAGACTGCACATGTGCCGCAAGAGACCTCGGCTGATCAATTCAAAGACTGTGTAGCCAGCTTGACTGCTGACAATGGGATAGGTTTTTCAGATGCCGACTTAACACTAAAAGGGAAGAAGCATAATGATGCTCTGCATGTCTCGATCGAATGCAGGGGCACCACTATGGCTCGTGTGCTGGTGGATACTGGGTCTTCGCTAAATGTTCTGCCTAAGAAGGCTCTTGATCAGATGGATTGTGAAGGCTTGACCTTAAAGCCTAGTAACATTGTGGTAAGGGCTTTTGACGGGTCGAGGAGAATGGTGCATGGGGAGGTGGACATCCCTGTCAAGGTAGGCCCTCAAACCTTTGAGTCCACCTTCTATGTGATGGACATTAGGTCGTCATATTCTTGTTTGTTGGGTCGTCCTTGGATCCATGAAGATGGGGCTATTACTTCTACACTGCACCAAAGGCTGAAGTATCCGGTGAAGGGGAATATTGTCCCTGTGCATGGAAAAGATGAGTATATGGTGAGCCACATGAACTCCTTCAGGTATGTGGAGATGGACGGGGAATTCATAGAGACTCCTTGTCAAAACTTTGAAGAGGTTCCCCAGATTTTGGCGTCGACTGAGACTACTACCGGCACCAAACCGCCTATGAAGATGGCTTCTCTCAAAGATGCCAAAGCAGTGGTTGAAGAAGGTGGGTATACCAACTGGGGACAACTCCTTGATTTTACTCACAAAATTGACAATTTTGGTTTGGGCTTTACTTCAGGAGCTCAAAGGGTTGTTCGACGTGCTCGAGCTGGAGGACCTCCCCTATGCATCAGCAATCGGGGATTTAATGCCATTGAAGACAGTGAGGAAGACTCTCACATTGACAGCTGGATATACCCGACTACCAACGGTGGACCGAGTAACTGGACGGCTAGGGATTTTATACCAGTTTCTTTTATTCCGCAGTAATTGTCTTACTTCTTTTCTAAAGTTTGTAATAAACAATTTAAACTTTATGGCCTTGTGTCTTACCCGAGGCACAATTAGTTCTATCTGTGAGGGTTATTGTGTCATTTCATATATCATCAATAAAACATTGGACGTTCTTTGGATACAAATTTTGTGCTCTCTGCTTTTCTTTTCTGCCTTTATTTTTACAGCTATGCTCTTACTCACGTATAAACTGCAGATCCCTATCCACTCTGGATCCCATTGATAACAATTATGCTACTGCCAGTTATGATTTCGAAAATCCGATCAACCAAGCTGAGGACGAAGGTGAGGACGATTGTGAGGTGCCTAGAGAATTGGCTAGACTATTACAACAGGAAGAAAGGGCTATACAGCCTCATGAAGAGCCAGTTAAGATGATAAACTTGGGCACGGAGGTGGACAGAAAAGAAGTCAAGATCGGCGCAAATCTGGAGACTAAGATCAAACAGCGGTTGATACAGATGTTGCACAACTACGTTGAGATCTTCGCCTGGGAATATGAAGACATGCTTGGTTTAGACACTGATATTGTGGTACATCGTCTTCCGACCAAAGAAGATTGTCCTCCGGTCAAACAAAAGGTCCACCGTATGTTCCCTGAAAAGTCAAAGAAGATCAAGGCAGAGGTTTTGAAGCAATTCGATGCAGGATTCTTCGTTATCACCTCCTATCCGCAGTGGGTTGCTAACGTCGCTCTGGTACCTAAAAAGGACGGCAAGGTACAAATGTGCGTGGATTACAGAGATCTGAATAGGGCGAGCCCCAAGGATGACTTCCCGCTTTCCCACATTGATGTTCTGGTTGACAACACCAGGCAGCACAAAATCTTCTCCTTCATGGATGGTTTCTCCGGCTACAACCAGATCAAGATGGCTCCTAAAGACATGGAGAAGACAACCTTCGTCACTGAGTGGGGCACCTTCTGTTATAAAGTGATGCCTTTTGGGTTGAAGAATGCTGGGGTAACCTATCAGCGAGCCATGGTCACTTTGTTCCACGATACGATTCACCATGAGATCGAGGTATATCTTGATGACATGATAGCCAGGTCCCAAACTGAAGAGGAACACCTTGATCATCTACAAAATTTGTTCGGCAGATTGAAGACATACAAGTTGAGGTTGAACCCGAACAAGTGCACCTTCGGGGTAAGGTCAGGAAAACTTATGGGGTTCATCGTCAGTGACAAAGATATTCAGGTAGACCCTGCAAAGGTAAAGGCCATACAAGAGATGTCGGCTCCCCATATAGAGAAAGAAGTTAGAGGTTTCTTGGGACGCCTGAATTATATCGCCAGGTTCATTTCACATATGACTACTACTTGTGAGCCCATCTTCAAGCTTTTGAAGAAAGATCAAGTGGTAAAGTGGAATGAGGAATGCCAGACCGGCTTCAAAAGGATCAAAGAGTATCTCCAAGAACCGCCAATTCTGATGCCTTCGGTTGAAGGAAGACCTTTGGTATTTTACTTAACAGTGCTAGGCAATTCAATGAGGTGTGTGTTGGGGCAGCATGACGAGTCTGGTCGAAAAGAGCATGCAATATACTACCTTAGCAAAAAATTTACCGACTGTGAGACATGATACTCGCTGCTCGAGAAAACTTGATGCGCTTAGGCATGGGCTGCTCGTCGACTAAGACAGTATATGCTGACCCACACTACTTTGTTGATATCTAAGATGGACCCAATCAAATACATCTTCGAAAATTCCGCTCTCTCCGGAAGAATAACAAGATTGCAGATGATCTTAACTGAATACGATATAGAATATACAACCCAGAAAGCAATCAAGAGAAGAGTATTAGCTGATCATTTGGCCCATCAGGTCGTGGATGACTACCAGTCCATGAATTTTGAGTTCCCGGACGAAAACATTATGCTGGTGACTGACTATGAAGAACCTGGACCAGATGAAGGACCTGAAGAAGGATCCCGATGGACTATGGTTTTTGATGGAGCTTCGAACGCACTTGGTAATGGCATCGGCGATGTAATCATATCTCATGAGGGCTTTCATACTCCTTTCACTGCCCGACTATGTTTCAACTGCACTAACAACATGGCGGAGTATGAGGCCTGTATCATGGGTTTTAAAGCCGCTATTGACCTCAGGATCAAGTTCTTAAATGTCTTCGGTGATTCAGCCTTGGTGATAAGTCATATCAAAGGCGAATGGGATATGAAGCATCTGAATCTCATCCCATACAAAGAGCATGTACTGACATTGCTCCCACACTTTGAGGAGGTAACCTTTGAGCATTTCCCATGAGAGGAGAATCAGTTAGCGGACACGCTAGCTATCATGTCTTCCATGTTCAAAGTCAGGTGGGACAATGAGGCTCCCTGAATCACCATTGAGAGGTTAGATGAACTAGCGCACTGTTGTGAGATTGATACCGAAGAAGTGGCAGACAAACCCTGGTTCCATGAAGTGAAGAAGTACCTCGAGACTCAAGAGCATCCCGAAGCGGCATCTGTCAATGATAAGAAGTTCTTGAGAAGGTTCGTTGCGAAATTCTTCCTCAGTAATGGAATCCTCTACAAGCGCAATCATGACTCTACCTTACTGCGGTGTGTAGACAAGAGAGAAACAGAGAGGATTATGACAGATCTACATGAAGGTACCTTCGGAACCCATTCCAGTAGACATACCATGGCTAAGAAGATCCTACGGACAGGATATTACTGGTCCACTATGGAAGCAGATTGTTATCAGCACTCCCGAACTTGTCATAAGTGCCAAATCTACGCTGATAAGGTGCATGTGCCCCAGGTTCCTTTGAACGTCTTGACATCTCCGTGGCCCTTTGCAATGTGGGGCATTGACATGATCAGAGAAATCAGTCCTACCGCTTCCAATGGACATCGCTTTATCCTGGTGGCCATTGATTACTTCATAAAATGGGTTGAGGCGGCCTCCTTTGCTACTGTTACCAAGATTGTCGTGGTGCAGTTTATCACACATAATCTGATATGTCAGTATGGTGTACCATAAATAATTATTATTGACAATGGTACAAATCTCAACAAAATGATGATCACCGAGCTCTGTAAACAATTCAAGATACAACATCATAACTCTTCTCCCTACCGGCCGAAGATGAATGGTGCTGTCAAAGCGGCTAACAAGAACATCAAAAAGATTATACATAAGATGACGGTGACATACAAAGACTGGCATGAAATGTTACCATTCGCTCTTCATGGGTACCGTACCTCAGCACAGACGTCGACAGGGGCAACACCCTACTATCTGGTATATGGCATGGAGGCAGTCCTACCCATCGAGGTCCAGATTCCTTCTTTAAGGATTATGAAAGATGCGGGTTTGAATGTAGACGATTGGATCCAGACTCGACTTGATCAACTAAATCTGATCGACGAGAAGATACTTACTGCTGTCTGTCATGGTCAGACGTATCAAAAACGAATGATCAAGGCTTTCAACAAAAAAGTCAGACGTCAAGAGTATCAAGCTGGGGATTTGGTAATCAAGCGCATCATACTGCCGCAAGATGATCCCATGGGAAAATGGACTCCCACATACGAAAGGCCATTTATGGTTAAAAACATTTTCTCGGGTGGAGCCATGATTCAAACCACCATGGACGGTGACGACCTTCCTCACCCTGTCAATGCAGACATAGTGAAAAGATACTACGCATGATAAAATACCTGCTAGGTTGACTGGCCTAGGCAAAAATAGGGGCTTCCTGGCGTACCAAAAGGGTTCGGGAAAAAATAAGGGATGAAAATAAAAAAATATATGTACACCCGGCAAGTCGAAAACCTGAAAGGGCGACTTGGGCCAAAAAAGGGTATCCCGGTGGACTGAAAATCCGAGAGGGCAGTTCAGGAAAAAGTTAGGGATATAAAGCGTATCACTATGTACCATTGGATCACCTTGCAATCAGACCTCAGTATCAACTGTGAAGCTCGAATGACACCGATCATTCTAATCAGCTTCGAACAAGCAGCAAGGTGATGAGACGCTCGAAGACATAGCGACAATAGCAGAATTGAAACTTAAATGGGACTATTGCACATAGTTGTTTTCTTTTTTGTTGTACACAATATTGTATAGCTTCCTTTTCAAGGCGGAGTTCTCTTACTAGAGCATCAACTTCCTTGTAAAAAAAAACGCCTGTTATAGGCCAACTTCAAGAAATTAATACAAATCATTTTTTACAAAAACCATTTGTTTTTCTTTTCCCGTTTTCTTTTGCAAGAACGTCCAATGATTTATTCTTAACATATGCATTTGAATATGATTGCTGCTCATAAATATTTACATAAGAAACGAAAAGACAATTGCTTGTAACTTAAGAAATAGGGGAAAAAACAAGAAATGTCAAACCCGACAGTTACTCTATCCAGCAGGTACCGAGGCATAGACGACATGGAAACATAATCATCAGTGCATACGATCTCGTAACATCTACACTCCCCACAGAGTAAAAGCAATCAAGGAATTTGATATCAGCTTTCCCAAAGCAGAAAGTAAATCTCCCCAAGAAGAGTTCATTTCTATGAACACAAAAGCTCAATCCCCAGCAGAGCTTATTACTTCAGCTACAAAAATTCACCTTCCAACGGAGCTTTTCCCTGCAGAGACATTCTCAAACACAGTCTATCCCTGGCGGAATAGTCACAAACAACAAGGAGTAATTTTCTAGCAATAATCATGTCGTTCACCATCCCTAGCGGAAGTAGAAGAACCACAGTCCTCTACAACAGTCAGGAATGTTATACTCTCCAACAGCAGTCAGGGACTTATTTTCCCAGACTCGGACATGTCCTAATAAGCATTTCATGTTCATACATCATAACAGGCGCATACATATCACATACAACATAATCTCATTTATTTTGAGAACATCATCCCACCATGCATTTCATGCATCGCATATAATTAACCCTGTTATCATTTCAGGAAAAACAATTTTCATCAACGATCCCAGTAGTTATACATGTCATATCTGCAGACAGCTAATCTACATGACCAAATGAAGAAAACCTACTATCCAGGTTCCTTCTCATATCCCTACTATCCAGGCTCTCATCCTGAAGTAACCCTACTATTCAGGTTCCTTCTCATAGCCCTACTATCCAGGCTTTCATTTCAAAGTAACCCTACTATCCAGGTTCCTTCTCATAGCCCTACTATCCAGGCTCTCATCCCAAAGTAACCCTACTATCCAGGTTCCTTCTTATAAGTCGTACTATCCAGGCTCTCATCCAGAAGTAACCCTACAATCCAGGCTCCTTCTCATAAGCCCTACTATCCAGGTTTTAGTTCGAAGTAACCTTACGACCCATGTTTCTTCTTATAGCCCTACTATCTAGGCTTTCATCTCGAAGTAACCCTACTATCTAGGTTCCTTCTTATAGCCCTACTATCCAGGCTTTCATCTAGAAGTAACCCTACCATCCAGTTTTCTTCTCATAGCCCTACTATCCAGGCTTTCATCTCGAAGTAAACCTACTACCCAGGTTCCTTCTCATAACCTTACTACCCAGGATTTCATTTCGAAGCAACCCTACCATCCAGGTTCCTTCTCTCTTATCTCCAGACAGCAGTTTACAACACTGTAAGACCTAGACCCGACCAATTACGGTTGATTTCACATTTCCCCAGTAAGTCGATTTGCAGCCTGGACCTTGAC
The DNA here is from genome assembly GCA_948472305.1 of Vicia faba. Classification (NCBI taxonomy): domain Eukaryota; kingdom Viridiplantae; phylum Streptophyta; class Magnoliopsida; order Fabales; family Fabaceae; genus Vicia; species Vicia faba. The sequence continues at coordinate 703,755,449 of OX451741.1, read as the reverse complement.
TAGACATGCAATTTACTTCCACCTACTTAATTAAGAGTTAATTCCCCATTAGAGTAATGGACAACTGAAGCTCCTATACTATATTTCCTAGGACATAAATCAACATTCCCAGACGAAGTCTTCCTCAACGGCAGGTACATGAATTCTCGCAAAGGAACATCTTATGCAACCGATATCTTTTCTGGATGGCATCTCTAAGCCCATCTCCGACGACTCTCTGTCGACTCCCAAACGGCATCTGTAAGCCCATTCCCGACATCACCAATCAATGTTACTTCATGCGAGTGCCAATTTCCGGGCAGTCTAGTGTTCAATCATCTTCCACCTTCAGATCACGAAAGGCAGACCAGCCAATCTACATCCTCAGGTTTAAGAAGATTGAAAAGGGGCAGCTATTGTACCCCAAAATTTTCCCTCCCATTTTACTCAACATATGTTCATTAAAATCCTCAACTTGCTCAAGGATTCCCAAGAGTTGACCAGACAAACTCTCTCCTAAAGCAATGAACCTCCAACTAGGGTTTCTATTTTCATCAAGATGGGTGAGCTCCAAAGGCCTCATATTCTCTCCATAGTCCTAATATGTCCTCAAGATCATCCATGTCAAGTTCCATGACTTGCACAAGAAGTATGCTCAGTCAACTGCTCCAATGCCTTAAAATCAACTGTATTAGGTCAAAAGTCAATTGTGGCCCACATACAGTCAAACTTCAAGATTTTGGTCAAATTCAACATTTTGAAGTAATACCCATCAGTTGATCAAGGGTTGATCATGATTCCCTAAGGAAGGCTCCTAATTCGTCAAAACTCAAAAGTTGCTAAATTAGGGTTTCTTAGGAAAAAGTCAACCAAACTTTGACCAGGCATAACTTTCTCATACTTTTTCATAAATTTCTCATCCCAGACTCATTTTGAAGATAATTCAATTCTCTTTAACTCATCTTCAGTCATCAAGTTCAAGAAATACACTCATGAAAAGATATTAATTCAGACATTATAGGTCATTCCAAAAAGTCAACGAAAACACCTTTTGGGTCAAAGCTTCTTACATGAGCATGCAAGATCCAATTGAAATGAAACTAAAAAGGTTGTTTAAGGGACATCCTAATATTTCTAAAATGTCCTAGAACACCCTCTTAGGGTCAAAATTGAAGGAGATATGCATTGTCAAAGTTGGTCATTTTTGTAGAATTGTCAAAAGCCAACAATGCCCAAAATTGCATTTTTTTGGCAAATGGGCCCAACTCTTTGTGCTTAAATCTCACTTCCAACATGGCCCACAACCTTTGAGTCCATTCTTACATTATTTATATTATTTATATTATTTATTTTTGATATTTTATTCAATAGAATGCAAAATTAAATAAAGTGAATAAAAGGAATAATGTAAGATTTGATTTCAAATCTTTTTCTCATCAAAATAAAGAGCAAGATGTGCTGGCATGGCAAGAAAAATTCGTGGAGGGAGCAAGAGTAGATTTGATCCAAAAATAGACAAAAAATCAAATATTTGAAAGGAGAATATTTTATCATCAAAGCATGAGATTTGTTCCATTTATGTTGACCTAATATGCTACCATACATAAGCACAATGATCCCAGACCTAAAAGACATGAGAGGCTGCCTTAAAAAAATAAAGAACAAGTTTGCAAAAAATATCAAAAAGTGGTGCAATCAAAAACTCACGTTTTAGCCACTAGACACTCTATCATCCTCCTGAGGCTCCCAAGAAGATGAATCAACCCTCATACACGCCAGAAACACTCTGAGTTTGCCCAACTGAATCTCAATTTTCTTGGTAAAATCTTGGATCCCAAACTCTCATAATAAGCCATATCAATTTTGTTTGAGGTTATATTTGTGTTGCTAATGATCTCTGCCAGCTTTTTGACGTATTACATGGGACAATAGGGCATGGGTTTACACTTTGCCATGTTTGACCGTCGCTATGGTTTCAAACAAAAACTCAATGATGCGCGAGGAATTAGCATTTTTAGAGGCCAGATTCGAACTCAGGGGACTTTTTTAAGACAATTAGCATTGTTTGTTTTTTCATTTGTTTGAATTTTCAGGCGACCTCACCGGAGAAGATGGTGGAAACCACCGTCTCTGGTGGTTAGACTGACCAGTCGTCAGTCAACTGGATGGCGTGGCAAAAAGGCAGCGTCTCATTGGATCCTTTCAAATAATTCTTTACCTCTCTTTGTTTGATTGGCCAATTTGAATCACATGGGGCCCCACTTGCTGGCGCACGTTTGAAAACTCAGCAGTTGTCCTTGTTTCCCATTATATTTAATTATTGTTATTATATACATGATTGATTATGCAGTGCAGATGGCAAGGGAAGAAGGCGTGTGAGAGGGAGGACCTGGGTTCGATCCCAGGTCCAGGCCTTTTGTATTTTCTGAAGTTTCAATTCCAGATCCAGTGCACTTTATTTTCTGAGGATCACCATGCGCCCTCTGATATCATCCTCTGGAATCATCTCTAGCCAGATCTAAGGCCCAACACACGCAGGTCCACCATGAGTCCTCAAGAGATGACTTCACTGAATCAGGCGCCAGGCTCTGGGCCACCAGTTTTGGGACTAGCGCAGATTTGGCAATGCACCCTCTGGGTTGCTTATACATCAGGCCCATCTCTTTTTATTTCTATTCTTTTTATTTGTTTTTTCTTTTAATTTATTATTTTAATTATTTTCATAATAAAAATCATTTTTTTAATTAAATCATAAAATCATAAAAAAAAATTAAATTTAGTTTTCTTTTCTTTCATATATTATTTAATTGCTATTAAATAATTTGCTTAATTAGATTAATTCAAATTCTTTTTTATAATTAAAATTAATTAGACAGATTAGGTTAAGATTTCAAATATTTTTCTCTACAATAAAATGCAAAAAATACTTTCTCTTTAATTGATCAGATTTTTTAGGACTCGGACTTTATTCCCGTAGTTAATTCGTCGCGAGCGTCTTTACTTTCTTTAAATTCAAATTATTGTAATTGTTTCAAGTTTGTAATAGATTAATTAGGATTTTAATTTCCGCATCTTTATTTTCAGTCAAATATTTATGTATCTGCCCAAAAGCCCTGTAATAGTTAGGTCTTTAAATTCTTGCACTCTTTAATTTCCGTAACTATTAAACTGCTAGATGTATGGATAATAGGATTGAATGGTAAGACAAATAATTTTAAAAGGGTAGAAACCCTAATTGTGCAAAGATAATTAACTGAAAAATGGCACACTTGCACATGCTCACTCCTAGGGTTTTCCCCCACTTGGTTGCCTCGGAAATAATGGTCGTGTCCCTGGAACATAGGGATACCTTAGCAATGACCCGCAATTCAAAATCGTCATAAAGATCATAGTCCCTACTTGTCCCTCGAGTTGCCTACGAATTGATCTTATGACGATAGTCCCTTCGAAATGCTAAGGTATCTTTACTTGTTGCCTTCAGAGACCATTTCGTCCTTTCGAACGTCCCTTTAAAAGTCCAACGACGGAGCTAACTACTCCTTAATAGTAGGATAACACTGTCTAAAGGAAACGAAAATGAACAGACTTTTTTCCAGTAGGTAGAAATCTTAAGTACTTGCTCAAAATAAAAACTTTTCACACAAACACTTTTCAAAGACAGTTTTCAAAACAACTTCGTCACACTCTTGAGGACCGATACAAGGGTTATCACGAAGTAAACAAAACTTTTCAAAACAAGCACACACAAGCAATTTAAAAAATGAGTAGACACATAAGAGCCTGTGGACAACCACAGATAGAGAGGGTTCTAACATCTTCCCTTTCTATAATCTACCCCCGTACTCAGAAATATCTCGAAAAAAAGGTTTTTTCGGTTCTTTTTCCTTTTCCTTTGTTGGATGAAATAAAAATCGGTGGCGACTCTTGCTTACCGTAACATTTGTGAACAAAAAACGCAAACCAGTATAATAGTCGGTTCTGCCACCGTATCACACTTCTCACAAGCCCTACTATCCAGGATTTCATTTCGAAGTAACCCTACGATCCAGGTTCCTTCTCATAGCCCTACTATCCAGGCTTTCATCTAGAAGTAACTCTATGACACAGGTTCCTTCTCATAGACCTACTATCCAGGCTTTCATCTCGAAGTAACCCTACGACCCAGGTTCCTTCTCATAGCCCTACTATCCAGGTTCCTTCCCATAAGCCCTACTATCCTGGCTTTCATTTCGAAGTAACCCTACTATCCAGATTCCTTCCCATAAGCCCTACTATCCAGGCTTTCACCTTGAAGAAACCTTACGACCCAGGTTCCTTCTCATAGCCCTACAATCCAGGCTTTCATTTCGAAGCAACCCTACTATTCAGGTTCCTTCTCACAGCACTACTACCCAAACTTTCATTTCAAAGAAACCCTACTATCCAGGTTCCTTCTTTCTTATCTCCAGACAACAGTTTACAACACTGTAAGACCTGGACCCGATCAGATACGGTTGATTTCAAATTTCCCCAGTAAGTCACTGGGCAGCCTGGACCCTGACCAGACATGCAGTTTACTTACACCTCCTCAATCAAGAGTTAATTCCCCAGTAGAGTAGCAGATAACTGAAGCTCCTGGCCTCTATTTCCCAAGACATAAAACAACATTCCCCGGTGAAGTTCTCCTCAACGGCAGTTACAAGAATTCTCGCAAAGGAATCTCTTATGCGACAGATATCTTTTCTGGATGTAATCTTTAATCCCATCTCCGATGACTCTCCATCTCCTCCCAAATGGCATCTATAAGCCCATTCCTGATATTATCGACTGACACTCACTTCATGTGAGTGCAAATTTCTAGGCACTCTAGTGTTCAATCATCTTCCACCTTCAGATCACGAAAGGCAGACAAGCCAATCTACATCCTCAGGTCTAAGAAGATTGAATAGGGGAAGTTGTTGTACCCCAAAATTTTCCCTCTCATATCACTCAACATATGCTCATTGAAGCCCTCAATCTGCTCAAGGATGCCCAAGAGTTGACCAAACAAACTCTCTCCTAAAGCAATGAATCTCCAACCAGGGTTTCCATTTTCATCAAGATGGGTGAACTCCAAAGGTCTCAAATATTTTCCATGGTCTTAATATGTTCTCAAGATCATCCATGTCAAGTTTCATGCCTTGCACAAGGAGTTTGCTCAGTCAACTGCTCAAATGCCTTAAAATAAACTATACTAGGTCAAAAGTCAACTGTGGTCCTCATACAGTCAAACTTCAACATTTTTGGTCAACATCAACATTTTGAAGTGATATCCATCATTTGATCAAGGGTTGATCATGATTCCTCAAGGAATTCCCCAGATTCATCAAAACTCAAAAGTTGCTAAATTATGGTTCCTATAGGAAAAGTCAACCAAACTTTGACCAAGCATAACTTTCTCAAACTTTATCAGAAATTTCCCATCCAAGGCTAATTTTGAAGAGGATGCAATTCCCTACAACTCATCTTCAATACTCAAGTTCAAGAAATGTACTCATGAAAAGATATGAATTCAGACATTATAGGTCATTTCAAAAAGTCAACAAAAACACCTTTTGGGTCAAAGCTCCTTACATGAACAAGGAAGATCCAATTGAAATGAAACCAAAAGGGTTGTTTAAAGGACATCCTAAGATTTCTAAAAAGTCCAAGAACACCCTCTTAGGGTCAAAATTGAGAGAGACGTGCCTTGTCAAAGTTGGCCATTTTTTGGAAACTTGCACAAAGTCAACAATGCCCAAAATGGTATTTTCTCCACATGGGCATATCTTTTCAAGATTGGAGCTTGTTCCTAACATGGTCCACGACCCATGAATCACTCCATGCCTTATTAACTTATTTATTTAATTTATTGTGATTTAATTCAAATAAAATCAAAATAAATCATATAAATTGCTTTTGGGTTGATTTTGGCATTGAATGAAGATGATATATGCTGGCATATCAAGATCAAATCGTGCAAGGGGTGATTGGGGAAAGAATGGCATGATTTGGCTTGTTTTGGAAACAAATGATGCAAGGAACAAATCAAATCTTCTCTTCATAATTGTGCAAGATTCAATTTGTTTTTGTTAACCTAATACGTTCCAATACATATACACAAGGAGGCCAGACCGAGAGGACACGAAAAGACTTCCTCAATAAGAAGAATAAAACTCAAAATTTTTGACAAAAAGTGTGGTCCGAATTTTGAGTTAGAGGGAAATTCAAGCTGATTCAAAGCCAACAATCTATTCCTAGGCGTGTAGTGAAGCTATTCCAATTGCTCTCAAGTCATAAAGCCTCCAGAATCGTAAGATACAGATCACGGTTTACCCCCTTTTTCTTTAAATTCGATTTCTTGGTTTTACATGTTTTAAATCAAATTAGTTTGCATAAATATGTTTATAATCATGCTTGGAATCTGTTTGAATGCTTAGATTTGATTTTTAGCGCAGGAATAGACATACGCCATTGCTAGGGTTTGAAAGCTTCAAATTATGGATTCTTCGTAGAGGCAAAATTAGACAAAATCGTGGGTACTAATGAACTCAGGGCACAATTTGTAATTGATCTACGCCTTTGGTCTTGATTTATCTTGCTGGTATTTTAGTTTTGAATCGTACAAGGATGTAGCTACGGACAAAAATAGTCACTATAGCCTTTTGTGACGGTTTTGTCCGTAGGTAAAAGGCTGATACCTAAAACAACAGTTATGAGGAAGAAGGTGATCACGTGGATGACTCCCACTGGCCGGTTTGAATTCTGGCGCGCTTCCTGAGGCATAACACTTTATTTCTTTTATATTTTATTTGTTTGATTATGCTAACAGATGAGCCATCCAGCCCAGACAGTAAAGCAAGCAAGCGTGTAAGGGGAAGGACCTGGGTTCGATCCCAGGTCCAGACATTTTATTATTTTCCTGACAAGTGTTACAGGATTCCATACTCCACGCAACCAAGTGCCTATCATGCACCACAAGATCCACGCCATTGGATCATTATCCTCCTAGATCCAATTTTTCATGCAGGCAAGGTCCATGATGCACCCTCAGGCGTAGTCCTCACTGGATCCAGACAATTGATTGGGCCCAATGATTTGGGCTCAACGAAAATTAATAATGCACCCCCCTGATCTGCTTTCATCACAAGCCCAAAATTATTTCTTTCCTTTATTTCTTTTATCTTTTAATTATTTGTTAATTATTTCTTTTTACAAAAAACAACAAAAATCATTTTTATTAAATCAAAAAAATAACAAAAAATATAGAATTAGGTTTTTTTTATTATTTAAATTAATTGAACATAATTTAGTTTAATTAGATTAACTTAATTGCTTTTTCCTATTAATTAAAATTAACTAGAAATTAGGTTTAATTTGTAATTAAATTATTTTCTCAATAAAAAAATACACAAAAATATTTTTTTAATTAGTTAGATTTATAGTCTTCTAATTTAGTCGTGTATTTAATTCGTCTTGCGCACGCTTACTTATTTTTAATTCAAATTATTGCAATTGTTTCGGGGTTTGTAATAGATTAATTAGGGATTTAATTTCCGCACCTTTATTTTTAGTCAAATATTCTTGTATCTGCCCAAAAGCCTTGTAATAGTTAGGACATTAATTTCTCGCACTTTTTAATTCCCATAACTATTAAACTGCTAGATGTATGGATATTAGGATTTTTTGCGAAAGATAAATCAACGATTAAAAGGTAGATAACCCTAATTGTGCAAATATAATTAACTGAAAAAAGCACACATGCACATGTTCACTCCTAGGGTTTACCCCACTTGGTTTCCTCGGAAACAATGGTCATGACCCTTGAACATAGGGATATCATAGCAAAGACCCGCAATTCAAAGTCATCATAAAGATCATAGTCCCTTACTATCCCTCGAGTTTCCTATAAGAAATGATCTTATGATGATAGTCCCTTCGAAATGCTAAGGTATCCTTACATGTTGCCTTCAATGACCATTCTGTGCCTTCGAATGTTGCGTAAAACTCCAACGATGGGGCTATCTACTTCTTAATAGTAGGATAGTGCTGTCTAAAGGAAACGAGAACGAACAGTCTTTTTTTTTCGAGTAGGTAGAAAATCTTAAGTACTTGCTCAAAACAACAAAACTTTTTCACAAACACTTTTCAAAACAGTTTTCAAAAACGACTTTGTCACGCTCTTAAGGACAGATACAAGAGTTATCACGAAGTTAAACAAAACTTTTTGCAAAACACACACAAGAAATTTTAAAATGAGCAAGTACCTAAGAGCCTGTGGAAAACCACTAATAGAAAGGGTGCTAACACCTTCCCTTTCTATAATCTACCCCCCCCCCCCCCCCCCCCGTACTCAAAAACATCTCGAAAAAGGTTTTTTCTGTTCTTTTTTCTTTTCCTTTGTTGGATGAAATAATAGTAGGTGGTGACTCTTGCTTACCACGACACTTGCGAATACAAAATGAAAACCAATATTAAACAATCGGTTCTGCCACCATATCACAAAAGGCAAGTCGAAAGAAGCTTTTTTTGCCTTGTGCGCTGAAGGCAGGCTGAAAAGGGATTATTTTCCTGGTCGAAGCAGGAATTAAGCATGCTCTGAAGAGACCAAATGCCCAAGCGAAGCAGGAATCCATCTTGCATGCAGGTAGCCATTGCATTTGTGAGTCAAGCCAACACGCAAAGCCAAAGATGTAATCGAAGGAGCACCAACAAGAGGTCCTTCCTTTCTGAAACGAAGGAAGTTGTTTCCAAGGAAATACATGCCCAGTCTAAGCTTGTATACAGTAAACAAGAATAAGGCCAAGGCTTCAATAGAAGCTTGGAAATTTGAGGCAAGCTTGGAGGAGGTTAGGCGCTCAGTCGAAGTCTGTCCAAATACCAAATTGAAAGGCCTTTTAACATGCCAATCGAAGGATTTAGCTAAGATGCCAATCGAAGACTCCTTGTTCAAAAAATTTATTTTTCTTTTAATCAAATGCTTGTGTCCACCCATATAAGAAATATCTTGGAAAATATGAGAGGGCAAATTTTAGGGTACAACAATGTGCTATACAAAAGAAATTATGACATGGTCTTGCTCATATGCATGGATAAACACAAGGAAGACATGTTGATGCATGAAACCCATGAAGGTTCCTTTGTCACTCATGGAAATGGAAATTTGATGGCAAAAAAGTTGCTTAGGGCAGGTTATTATTGGCTGACAATGGAATCTGACTGTTACAAATTAACAAAGAAGTTCCATAAATGTCAGATTTATGCTGACAAAATTCACGTACCTCTGACGCTTCTCAATGTTATTTCTTCCTCGTGGCATTTCTCTATGTGGGGTATTGACATGGTTGGAATGATTGAACCTAAGGCGTCGAATGGATATCATTTTATCTTGGTTGCAATTGACTACTTCACCAAATGGGTGGAAGCAGCTTCATATGCTAATGTTACTAAGCAGGTGGTAGTACGCTTCATCAAGAATAATCTTATATGTCAGTATGGTGTGCCAAGCAGGATTATCACCGACAATGGCTCGAATCTGAATAACAAGGTGATGATAGAACTTTGTGAAGAAATCAAGATTGTCCACCATAATTCATCTCCCTACATACCAAAGATGAATGGGGTTGTTGAAGCTGCTAATAAAAACATCAAGAAGATCATCAAGAAAATGGTTGTTACTTATAAAGATTAGCATGAGATGCTCCCTTTTGCTTTGCATGGGTATTGAACATCTGGCCGCACTTCAACAGGGGCAACCCCGTTCTCTCTTGTGTATGGCATAGAAGCAGTGCTCCCCGTTGAGGTTGAGATTCCCTCTTTACGTGTGATGATGGAAACCAAGTTGTCAGATGCTGAATGGGCCCAGAACAGGTTTAACCAGTTGAATTTGATTGAAGAAAAGAGAATGACGACCTTGTGTCATAGACAATTGTACCAGGAGAGAATAAAGAAAGCTTTTGATAAGAAGGTCAAGCCTCGTGAATTCAGAGAAGGCGAGCTCGTGCTTAGGAAGAACATGTCTTTTAACGCTGATTCTAGGGGCAAGTGGACTCCCAATTTTAAAGGCTCGTATTTTGTCAAGAAAGCCTTCTCTGGAAGTGCATTGATTCTTCCTATGAATGCTGATGCAGTCAAGAAATACTTCGCCCAAAAGAAATAAAAGAACAACTCACTAAGTTGAAAACCCGAAAGGGCGGCTTAGGCAAAAAAGAGTGTCTCGATAGACTAAAAACCTGAAATCTAGGCAAAAATTAGAGACATAGAGTCTAGGAATTTCAGTTGTCCAAGGCTCTGCTGAAGAGTTATCTATAGAGAGATGACAGTTTGTTGTATTCTGGTTGAAGTCCAGGTTTCCAGTGATTTGCTGGTGATAACGAAATTAACCGTTACCTGGAGATATATTAGAAAGAGCCTATGTAAGGCTGCTTCAAGATGAGCCTGTGTTAGACTGTCTGAGAAGAAACCTTTCTAAGATTGCTTCGTCTGGTCATGTAGATAGCTTTCCTATCCGGTTTCAAGTGTTGATCTAAAATCAGCTGTTCGCAGATAGTTGTCCTGTCTGGTTTCAGGTATTAATCTTGAATTTGCTTTCGTTGGTCTTTTGAGACAGTTGTCATGTCTGGCATCAGGTATTAATCTTCGACCTAAGAGAAATAAAGATAGTTTTCCCATCTGGTTTCGGGTATTAATCTTCAATCTGTTCATGTAGATAGTTGTCCTTTCTAGTTTCAGGTATTGATCTACAATCAGCTGTTCGTAGATAGTTGTCCTGTCTGGTTTCAGGTATTAATATGGAATTTGCTTTCGTTGGTCTTTTGAGATAGTTGTCCTGTCTGGCTCCAGGTATTAATCTCTGACCTAAGAGAAAGAAAGATAGTTTTCCCGTCTGGTTTTGGGTGTTAATCTTCAATCTGTTCATGTAGATAGTTATCTTGTCTGGTTTCAGGTATTGATCTATAATCAGCTGTTCGCAGATAGTTGTCCTATCTGGTTTTAGGTATTAATCTGGAACTTGAAAATTTCCAGTCGTTGAGATAGTTGTCCTGTCTGGTTTCAGGTATTAATCTTTGACCTTTTGTAAAAGTGATAGCATTTGTCTGTTTCCTAATTTAACCTGAAAAGGTAAAATCAGTTTCATGCGATGTCATGATGTATGAATTTCATGATGATCCCAAAATAAATGAGACTATGATATATGTATTTTTATGCACATGCCATGATGTATGAACATGTAATGTTGTTGTGCAGGATCTTTGTCTGGGGAAAAAAATCCCTGACTGCTGATGAAGAGTACTGTGAAGCTGAAACCTGGACTATTGTTGGTGAGTGAAGAAAGTGATTCTTCAATTTCCGCTGGGGATAATCAATGGAGATAGTTTTGTTGGTGATTCCCTTTCTCTGCCGAGGATCTTTGACTTCTGTTCGAGAATGATTCTGCCAAGGGGAAAAGCTCTGTTGAAAGATTTCACCAATTTGGAGAAATAAATTCCACTGAGGGATGAATTTTTGCAGCTAGAGAAATAAACTCTACTAGGGATAAGGTTTTATAAACTACTTGAGATTTACAGAACTTTGTTGCAGGAAGATGAACTTCATAAACTGCTTGGGGATTTTGCTGGAATCCTGTTGGAGAATCTTGAGAAGCTTGGTGACTTCACTGGGATTTTAGAGCAGTACTTGGGGATTTTAGCTCTGCTGGGGATGTGAGGACAACTGACATCCATAGGTTATATGCTGAGAATATGGTAGTGACCTTGCAGTAGAATGCCCCTGCCTCCATACCTGTTGGAGAGGGTATCTGCTGGGGAAGACATCTGCGAGGATCTGGTGGATGGTCCTTAGACATTGTCCCGTTTCTTAAAGTCATTAGCAATTGTCTTTATATTTTTATGCGTGTATTTGTAAGCAGTAATCATATTCAAATGCATATGTTCAAAAATAATCACTAGACGTTTTCACACACAAAACAGAAAAATAAAAACAGAAATTTGCAACTTTCAAAGAAGTAGTTTTGTATTAATTTGAAATAAGTGTTTTTGTACAAGGAGATTGACATCCTAGTAAGAGAGTGTCGTCGTAAGAATGGAAATTATAAAAAATGCTATACAAAGAAAGACAGCTATGTGAAATAATCCCATTTAGTTCCCATTCTGCTATTGCCTTTATGTCTTTGAGTGTCTCATCCCTTTCGATGCTTGTCCGGAGCCGATTGGATTGATTAGTACCGCTTGAGCTTGATAGTTGATACTGAAGATTGGCTGTAAGGTGATCCAACGGGACATAGTTATATGCTTTAAATCCCTAACTTTTGCCTAGACCTCCCTTTCGGGTTTTCAGTCCACCGGGATACCCTTTTTTTCCCAAGCCGCCTTTTTAGGTTTTCGACTTTCCGGGTGTAAAGATTTTTTATGTATATCCCTAATTTTTGCCTAGGACAGTCGACCTAGCGGGTCATTGTTTATGCGTAGTATCTTTTAACTATTTCCGCGTTTACCAGGTGTGGAAGGTCGTCACCATCCATAGTGGTTAGGATCATGGCTCCACCAAAGAATATGTCCTTGATTACAAATGGACCTTCGTATGTGGGAGTCCATTTTCCCCTGGGATCACCTTGTGGTAGTATGATGCGGTTGATTACCAGGTCACCAGTCTGATATACCTGATGTATGACCTTCTTGTTAAAAGCTTTGATCATACGTTTTTGGATCTGACCATGACAGACAGTCGCGAGCCTCTTCTCATAAATCAGGTTTAACTGGTCAAGTCGAGTCTGGACCCATTCGTCTTCATTCAGCCATGCGTCCTTCATGATTCTCAAAGAAGGGATCTAGACTTCAATGGTTAGGAAAACTTCCATACCATATACCAAAGATAAAGGAGTTTCCCCTGTTGATGTGCGCATTATGGTGCGGTAACCATGAAGAGCAAATGGTAACATCTCATTCCAATCTTTATATGTCACCTTCATCTTCTGTATGATTCTTTTAATGTTTTTGTTTGCAGCTTCTACAACACCATTCATCTTCGGCCGGTAGGGAGAAGAGTTATGATGCTGAATCTTGAATTGCATGCAGAGCTCGGTGATCATAGTGTTGTTGAGATTGGTACCATTATCTTTAATGATCCTTTCTGGAATACCGTACCGACAGACAAAGTTGTGTTTGATGAATCGGGCCACAACGTTCTTGGTAACAGAAGCAAAAGAAGCTGCTTCGACCCACTTCATAAAGTAGTCAATGGCAACCAGGAAGAAGCGGTGCCCATTAGAATTCGTAGGTCTGATTTCCCCAATCATATCAATGCCCCACATTGCGAATGACCAAGGAGAAGTCAAGACGTTTAGAGGAACCAGAGGCACATGTACCTTATCAGCATAGATCTGGCATTTGTGACAAGTCCACGAATGCTGATAACAGTCTGTTTCCATGGTGGACCAGTAGTATCCTGCCCATAGGATATTTTTAGCCATTGAATGTCCACTGGAATGAGTGCCAACGGTACCTTCATGCAAGTCAGCCATAATCCTTTCTGCCTCACTTTTGTCTACACACCGAAGCAAGGTAGAGTCGTAGTTGTGCTTATAGAGGATCATGTTACTGAGAAAGAACTTAGCAGAGAACCTTCTTAGGAACTTTTTATCATTGACTGAAGCTCCTTCGGGATATTCTTGGCTTTCGAGATATCTTTTGACTTCATGGAACCAAGGCTTATCCACTACATCTTTAGTACCAATCTCGTGATAGTATACTGGCTCGTCCATCCTCTCAATGGTGATTTGAGGAGCCTCATTATCCTACCTGACCTTGAACATGGATGACATCGTAGCTAGCGCGTCTGCTAGTTGATTTTATTCTCATGGAAAATGCTCAAAAGTAATTTCTTCAAAGTATTGGATTAATGTCAATACATGTTCTTTGTACGGGGTGAGATTAGGATGCTTCATGTCCCATTCTCCTTTGATCTGGATGATTACCAAAGCCGAGTCCCCAAACACACTTAAGAACTTGATCCTTAAATCGATTGCATCTTTGAGACCCATGATACATGCTTCATACTCAGCCATATTGTTGATACAATTGAAACATAACCTGGCAGTGAAAGGAGTATGACAGCCTTCAGGAGATATGATCACAATGCCAATGCCATTGCCAAGAGCGTTGGAAGCTCCATCAAAAACCATAGTCCATCGGGATCTTTTTTTAGGTCCTTCATTCGATCCAGGTTCTTTACAATCAGTTACTAGCATGATGTTCTCATCCGGGAACTCAAAATTCATGGATTGGTAGTCATCCACAGCCTGATGAGCCAAATGATCATTTTCCATCTTGCTATTCTTTCAGAGAGAGCGGGCTTCTCGAAGATGTACTTGATAGGATCCATTTTAGATATCAACAAGGTAGTGTGAGTCAGCATATACTTTCTTAGTTGGCGAGCAGCCCATGCCAAAGCACAACAAGTTTTCTCGAGCAGTGAGTATCTTGTTTCATAGTCAGTAAACTTTTTTCTAAGGTAGTATATTGCATGCTCTTTTCAACTAGATTCGTCATGCTGCCCCAGCACACACCCCATTGAGTTCTCTAATACCGTTAAGTACATGATCAGAGGTCTTCCTTCAACTGGAGGCATCATAATTGGAGGCTCTTAAAGGTATTCCTTGATTATGTCAAATGCGTATTGGAAATCGTCATTCCACTTCACTGTTTGATCTTTCTTTAGTAATTTGAAGATTGGTTCACAAGTAGCAGTCAGATGTGAAATGAATCTGGCTATGTAGTTTAAGCGTCCCAAGAATCCTTTAACTTACTTCTCTGTGCAAGGATTTAGCATTTCTTGTATAGCTTTGACCGTTGCAGAATCCACTTCAATGCCTTTGCCACTGACTACGAAACCTAAGAGCTTACCCGATCTTACATCGAAAGTGCACTTATTCGGGTTTAGCCTCAATTTGTATTTATTCAGCCTGTCAAATAGCTTCTGTAGGTGATCAAGGTGCTCCTCTTCAGTCTGAGACTGGCTATCATGTCATCAACGTAGAACTCTATCTCGTGATGGATCATATCATGAAATGGAGCTACCATGGCGCGCTGATAGGTTGCCCCGGCGTTCTTTAGCCCAAATGGAATAACTTTGTAGTAGAAAGTGCCCCACTGTGTGATGAAGGTTGTCTTCTCCATGTCCTCAGGTGCCATCTTGATCTGATTATACCCAGAGAAACCATACATGAAGGAGAATACCTTATGTTGTACGGTGTTGTCAACCAGAACATCATTGTGGGGAAGCGAGAAGTTATCCTTAGGGCTTGCCCTGTTCAGGTCTCTAATCCACATACATACGTACCTTACCGTCCTTCTTAGGTACTGCAACAACATTAGCGACCCATTGGGGATAGGATGTGACAGCTAAGAAACCGGAATTGAAATGTTTCATCACTTCATCCTTGATCTTTTCTGACATATTCGGCCGCATACGACGAACCTTCTATTTCACTGGAGGGAAATCCTCTTTTGTAGGTAGGCGATGAACCACAATGTCAGTGTCAAGTCCTGGCATGTCTTCTTATGACCAGGCAAAAACCTCAACATAGTCATGTAGCATCTGTATTGTGATCGGTGGAAATAGAACTGACTGTTTTGAAATGCTGGTTCGCGAAATGTCGCGGTAAGCAAGAGTCGCCACCGTCTTTTATTTTCTCCAACAAGGAAAGGACAAAAGCACAGCAAAATTCATTTTCGAGATGTTTCTCGGTTCCGGAGGTAGATTATAGAAAGGGAAGGTGTTAGCACCCTTTCTATCTGTGGTTATCCACGGGCTCTTAGGTACTTGCTCACTATGTTTTCAAAAAGTTTTTCTTTTCTTGTGTTTGTGGGTTTGAAAAAGTTTATTTTGAAAACTTCGCTTTAACTCTTGTATCAGTCCTCAAGAGTGTATGAAGTGTTGTTTGAAAACTTTTGTCAGAAAAGTGTAGGTGCAAAAAATGTTTTTGTTTTGAAAGAGCAAGTATCTGAGAACCTCTACCTACTCAGAGAAATTAAGCTGTGTAAATGTCCTTTAGACAGTACTATCCCACTATTGAGAAGTAGGTAGCACCGTCGTTGGAGTTTCGGGTCAATTCGATTATAGGGACATGTGGTCACTAAAGCAATGGTAGGACGCCTTAGCGGTAACCCTAATGTCCTAGATCCTTTTTATCTGAGGTAACCTTTTCGAGGCAACTTGGATCTTTAGACAAGAGGGCGACCTCTAAAACACCCTATACTCAATGACCACGTCGAGGCAACCAAGTGAGGCGTACCCTAGGAGTGGCATGTGCGAGTGTGTCAGGTTTCAGTTTATATTATCTTTGCACATGTTATGGTGAGCTACGATTGATTTTATTTTAAGAGAAGTCTTGTCATGCATAGACTAATTAGCATACATCTAACAGTTAAAAGTTTGCGGGAAATAAATCTACGCTATTACAAGGCGTCAGGTTTTTACATCGCCAAAAACAAACCCTTTGAAAAGTAAATTGCGAGAAATTAAATAAAGCGATAAAAAGTCCTAATTAAAGCTATTACATCCTCGGAGCAATTACATAATAATGATCAAAAATTAATAAAACAAACATACGCGCGAGAAAAAATTAAATCGGAGAAGTCCTTTTAGGGTTTTGACCCTTTTTGGAGAAAGAAAGAAGTTTTTATCTTGTACTTAATTAAATTAAACCTAAAACTAATTAATAAAAAGAAATATTTTTTAATCTTTAATGTCTCAAGGAAGTAAATAAAAAATAGTCAAAAGTTAGTAAAAACCCTAATTCTAATTTATTTTATTTATTGCAAAAAAAAATTGAAATTAACCTAATTAAAAAAGACTAAATTAATTTGTTAATATTTATTTACAAAAATAATGAAGGGTGAAATTAATAAATAATAATAATAATAAAAATATTACATTTTTAGTTTTCTGAATTTTATTATGAAAAAAAATTAGTTTGATTAATTAAATAATAATTATAATAATAATTAATAGTAAAATAATTAAAAGAAAAAAAATATAAAAGAAGAAAAGAAATAATGAAACCGGGGGGTGATAGGCCAGGTTAGGAGGTGAGAAAGCAATTTAAAGCCCAATATGCTGCAGGCCTTGTTGACTTTCCTAATCATCCATGGCGCGTGTTGACTGGGAGTATGATGGTCTTCCACTCAGGACCATTAGATTGATGCCTGAAGCCACATGGTGCATGGATATGTGAAGCACATGGTGGACATCCTTTGGAATTATGCCCATGAATATGTTAGGAAAAATAACATAAGCGTTTTGGGGGGACCTGGGATTCGAACCCAGGTCCCAATGGTCATATGCTAGCGTGTTCACCACTCCAACCACCTGCTTTAGTTGTTATTAAGATAGAGAGAGAATATTATATAAGAAAAATAAACCATATGTTGAAAACAAAACAAAACACGCGTATTTTCAAACCAACCACTCAGAGGCTAACACCTCATCATCTTCTTCGCTGTTCTACAAAAATAAACATTAGATAGCAAGGGTTTTTAACCCCCACAAACTATGGCGACAAAAAATAGCGATTAGGGTTGTGGTTTACATAAATATTTCGCGAGGGTTGGTTTTTGTTCGTCTTGGTTCAACGAATTCAGTCATGGGTCTCACAAGTCTAAATTTTCCTGGTTTAGGAATTCCCAATTTCAAACTCAAGAACCCTAGAAAATCGTTCATGGCATCTTGTGATTTAAGGAGTTATAGTCCAATTAAGTGATATCATTAGCTTCATATGGCCTCTAGCAACACAAAACAATCAAGAAAATATGTTAAATGCACATGAATTGAGTAATACGATTTTGCAAAAAAAATGGCAAACTGTGATTCTGTAATGGACGATTCCTTGAGCTTTGGTATTGGAATTTGATTGCAAAACAGTCCTGGGGACTCCTGCAATATGTTAGAATCAATAGAAATCCTTAAATCGCACTAGAATGCAAAAGTCAGTTTTCAATTTTTCTCGGATTTTTTTCAATATGCTATGGCTTTTTCTGCAGCTTTTTCACGTTTTTTGCATCAGGGTTTGCTTGCATATATATATAGAGGAAGAGAATTAGGTCAAAAACTTGGCAAAAATCCATGTGCAATGGTGATTGAATCTTTGATTGGAAATCAAATCTTTTTGATTTTTCATGATTGGAAAATGTTGCCAAATTTGGAGATTTTTGCATCTTTGATTTGTGCACGAAATTGCCAGCATATCTTGACCATATTTGCTTCACCAAAAGATTGAAAAATCAAATCTTGCATTTTCCTACAATTTAAATTAATTAAATGAATTAATATTAATTAAAAATCCAATTAATCAATAAAAATAAGAAAATAAATTAAATTAAGCTTGATGGGTCGTGAATAGGCCATGGATGAAGTTTCAAGAAGAGATTTGAGGCCCATTATCAAAAATAAGGTGTTTTGGGCAAAGTTGACTTTTGCAAATTCATAAAAATTTCCCAACTTCTCCAATGCACATCTTGCTCAATTTTGATCATATGAACATGTTCTTAGACATTTTGGAAAGGTCTTGAAGTCCTCTAACCAATGCCTTTTGTCCCATGTCATTTGGATTTACCAATCTCAAGTTATGGCCTTTGACTCAAAGTGCATTTTTGTTGACTTTTGAATTTGACCTATAATGTAGAATTGATAACTTTTTATGAGAGAATTTCTTGAACTTGGAGGGTGAAGATGGATTGTAGGAAATGTGATCCCCTTCAAAATGAGCATTGGATGGGATTTTTATGATGAACCATGAAAAAGTTATGCCTTGGTCAAGATACAGTTGACTTTTCTATTGTCCAAAAATAGTAACTTTTTGCATCTTGATGATTTTTGAGCTATCCTTGTGGAATCATGATCAAGACTTTATCAAATGATGATTGTGTACTCAAAATAAGATGTTGACCAAAAATCTTGACTTTTGACTGTGAAATGACCATTTTGCCCTTGTAGTTGACTGTAGGTCAAATGGGGCTTTTGACTGTGCAAATTGGCACTGTGAGTCTTGAAACTTGGCATGTAGGTGCTTGAGAAGGCATATAAGCCTATGAGACTTGATTGAAGCATTGAAAACCCCAAATTCCTTGAAAGAACCAAAACCCTAATTTCAGCTGCCTCAGGAGATGGTTTGACTGTACAATCCTTGAGCAATCTTGAGCAATTTGAGGATTATTCTTGTCAAATCTTGAGGAATATGGGAGGGAAAATTTTGGGGTACAACAGTTGCTCCTATTCAATCTTCTTAGACCTGAGGATGTAGATTGGCTTGCGTGCCTTTCGTGATCCGAAGGTGGAAGATGATTGAACACTAAAGTGCCCAGAAATTTGCACTCGCATAGTGTAGGATCAGCAATGTGATGTCGGGAATGGGCTTACAGATGCCATTTGGAGAGATGATGAATAGGAGGATGGGCTTATAGATGCCATCTGGAGGTTGTTGGTTGGAGGATAGGCTTATAGATGCCATCTGGAGATGTTTGTTGAATTGTAACTTGGTAGGTTGAAAGAAGGAACCTGTGTAGGGTTGCCTGATGATGAGTCCGTGTAAAACTGCATCTTGGAAGAGAAGGAATCGGTGTAGGGTCGCTTCATGATGATCAAGTAGATAGTTGTCCTGTCTGGTTTCAGGTATTAATCTACAATCCGTCATCCACAGATATTTCCTGGCTTGCTACAAGTGTTGATCTGGAACTTAAGAGAGGTGGGTCAAGGAGATAGTTTTCCTGTCTGGTTTCAGGTATTGATCTTTGACCTGAGATAGTTTTCCTGTCTGGTTTCAGGTATTAATCTTCAATATCTTCAATGTAGATAACTTTCCTGGCTAGTTACAGGTATAGATCTACAATCAGTCGTCCACAGATATTTCCTGGCTAGTTACAGGTGTTGATCTGGAACTTAAGAAAGGTTTTTGATAATGATGTGATGAAGGAATCTGAGACGATTGCTACTCCAAATAGATGATGAAGGAATCAGGGATGATTACTACCTCAGCAGGATGATGAAGGAATCTGGGACGATTACTACCTCAGCAGGATGATGAAGGAATCTAGGACGATTACTACCTCAGCAGAATGATGAAGGAATCTTGGATGATTACTACCTCAACGGGATGATGAAGGAATCTTGGACGATTACTACCTCAGCAGGAATGGTGAAGGAATCTTGGGCGATTACTACCTCAGTAGGATGATGAAGGAATCTTGGACGATTACTACCTCAGCAGAATGATGAAGGAATCTTGACGACTTCTACCTCAACGGGATGATGAAGGAATCTTGGACGACTACTACTCCAAAAGGTAATGACTTTTATCTGTTGATCGTTCTTTCCTGAAAAGGTAAAGAGTTAGTTGTATGCAATGTCATGATGTATGAAATGCATGATGTCATGATGTTCTCAAGAATAAATGAGATCGTGTCGTATGCACTTTATCATGTATGAAGATAGGAGATATGAAATGTAAAATGTTTATGAATGTATTTTCGTCTGGGAAAATAAATCCTTGACGAATGCCGGGGAGTTTGTTAAATCCTGGGCTGATATTGAAGAGTAGAGTTGAATTCTTCGTTTCCAGTGGGGATGATGCACGAAGATGATTGCAGGAATAAACCTTTAGGAGAAGATGACTCCGTTGGGGAATAAACCTGGTGAAGAGATTACTCTGCGGGGAATGACTCTGTGGGAAGAGATGCTTCTCTGAGATTTTAACGATAACTCCGCTAGGGACCCCGTCGATAAGCTCTGTTGGGGATTTTGATGATGAACTCCGCTGGGGGATAGAAAGAACTTCGCTGGGGACGATCTTTCCGTTGTAACAATTTGCTGAGGATAACCCAGTTAGACTCTGGTGGGGTGTAATCTCTGAATATGGCTGGGGAGAGATATTTGTACTCTGCAGGGAATAAGCTTCCAGAATCTACTGGGGAAGATGATTCAACTCTGGCGGGGAAGCTTTCTCAGACTGCGCCGGGAAATGGTTCCACTGGGGGTATCTTGTATTCCGCCGGGGAACAACCTTATATTTCTGTCGAGGAATATTAAGACTGCCGGGGATGCTTGCTGAGGAATATTTGTATACTTCGCTGGGGAATATTAAGATCTTCTGGGGATACCCAACTTTTTCAGGACTGATGGTAGACCAACTCTGCTTGGGGGAGAGGATTGCTGACTTGTTGGGGATACTGTGCCTTTTTAGGGATGATGGTAGACTAACTCTGCCTGGGGAGAGTATTGCTGATTCTTGCCTTACTCTGCGGGGAGTGAAAGTATCTTGGTTATATTCTTCAGTTGAATCCACCTTGTACCTGGAGGACAGCGCAACTTGTACAGTTCGGACCATTCTTATTGCCCCAGCTTCTATGGGAGAAGGTACCTGTGGAGGTGCTTGATAACTGCCGATTGACAAATCTTCTTCTGGTAGGCAAGTGATGAGATGACGGGACATAGTCGTACGCTTTGATCCCTAACTTTTGCCTGGACCGCCCTTTCGAGTTTTCAGTCCACCGGGATACCCTTTTTTGCCCAAGCCGCCTTTTCAGGTTTTCGACTTGCCGGGTGTACAGATTTTTCATTTTCATCCCTTATTTTTGCCCGAACCCTTTTGGTTCACCGGGAAGCCCTTATTTTTGCCTAGGCCAGTCGACCTAGCGGGTCTTTGATTATGCGTAGTATTTTTTTTTTACTATGTCCACGCTCTCAGAGCGCAAGGAGTTGTCAATGTCAGTAGTGTTGTGTCGCCATACTGCCAGAAGATGTTGGATCATGCAAGATTCGTTGTTGGAATTCATGTCCAATGCCCCTAGTGACTCAGGCGGAGATTTGCCCCTGGCTATTTGGCATTTTGAGAGATTCCTTGAATCTTGACTTGACTACCCCAGATGATGGACAATGCTCATGTCGTGCCCCTGGATTGGAAGTGTTTTTCCACTTGATGTGATCCTTTTTTATTGAAAAGGTTTTTGTTCACAAGATATTCGTCGTGCGAATTTCTCTGCTGTTGAACAAATAGTCATATGCAAACAATATTATTTTAAGAATGCAAAGCTTATGTCTGTCTTGAAGTTTTTTGAAAATGCAGTTTTCAATAAAACAAGTGAATTTTTGTAAAATGTGATGTCAACTCAGGATTTTACAGCGAGCCCGACAGGAGTCAGGATACCTTTTATAACAGTATGCTTTCGAACTAACCCATGCTTCAGCTAGGACTTTTAAGGGTTATAACGTGGCCTGGTTCACGGTTTAAGAAACAAAGGATAAAAGCTCAAATTTTATTTATACCCACCCGTTCTTCGTGATGTTCTTCGATCCTAAACTCAGCTAATCGTGCGTTAGACCTTGTTTGAGTCTTTGCTCTGATATTCCAGTGATGGTTCGGATACTGATAGTTTATTTTGAATAGGCAGTCATTTCTTTTTTTGTCGAGGGTTTGTAGGACCTCTTTCTTTTTGATTTTATCATCCGTGATTTTTGCCTGAACTGTTTCTTTTGTATTTACAGTTAGCGGGATGCCCCAGTTTTGTAAGTCTCCTTCATAGGTTTTGACTTAGTGGGCTTTTATTTTTGAAAGATGACGACTGCCTGTTCTGACGATTATAGGGAACCATCACTGTCTTTTGTTTTGGAAGGGCTTCTTTGATGCCATTCGTTGTGCACCTGGATCAACTGAGAAAACTACCCTGCCCCAGGTTATAATTAAGGGTTTTAATTTTTGTGAAAAGAAAAACTCCAACTTCTCTGGCTCGAAGGGGTTGACGAGGGATTATCTTCCTTATAACTCCACTGTTTAGGATTTGAAACAATGTCTGTACCTCATCAGCGGGGTCTGTTCAAAAGCATACTGTAAAGATCGTGGTATCGTTTTCGTCATCCTCCCTCAAAAGGCTTAGAATTTTTAATCGAGAGTTGAACATCACAAGAAATGAAAGCAATTTGAATATAGTGAATACGAATGGATTGATTCAAAACAGACATATGCGATGCATTAATGAAATAAAAAAGTTTTCCATGACAATAATTGTTTGAATAAGCAAAGAAAAATACAACTTGAAAATTCAAATGAACAAAAGGTCTTCTCGTCTCAGGACTTGTCACTTCAAATGGTGAACCTTGGAGGGATAGTAGAAGAACTCATCCTGACCATCTTGTGCGAACTCCAATTCTCCTTCATCAATCAGGTTTTGGATTTTGTATCTCAACTTCCAACAGTCGTCAGTATCATGCCCCGGGCTGTTAGAATGGTATGCACACCTGGCATCAGGATTGTAGTTGGGTGAAGAAGTCTTAGGATTCGGGTGAGGTCCTACCAACGTTACCAGATTCAAATTCAACAGGTGTTGCAAAGCTTGGGACAGCGGCATGTTGAGCTTGGTGAACGGCCTCGGAGTAGCCTGTTGCTTATGGTCAGGTTGTTGTTGGACCTGTGAGGTAGTGGCACCCTGGAGAGGTCTATTCTTCATCAAACCAAACCTTTGACTTCTCGGAAGTTGATTAATGACTTGATCCTCAGCCTTGACTATTTGCTCCATACTGTTGTATCTGTCTTGACGAAGCTGGCTGATCACGGTTCTCAACTCTTCTTGCTCCCGAGCTAAGCCTTGGATAAGAGCCATCTGCCACAGCATCTGGGTTTTCATTGCATCTACCTCAACTTGCAGATGCTTCAGCCGTTCGTCTTCACTGGAGGGAAATCCTCTTTTGTAGGTAGGCGATGAACCACAATGTCAGTGTCAAGTCCTGGCATGTCTTCTTATGACCAGGCAAAAACCTCAACATAGTCATGTAGCATCTGTATTGTGATCGGTGGAAATAGAACTGACTGTTTTGAAATGCTGGTTCGCGAAATGTCGCGGTAAGCAAGAGTCGCCACCGTCTTTTATTTTCTCCAACAAGGAAAGGACAAAAGCACAGCAAAATTCATTTTCGAGATGTTTCTCGGTTCGGGAGGTAGATTATAGAAAGGGAAGGTGTTAGCACCCTTTCTATCTGTGGTTATCCACGGGCTCTTAGGTACTTGCTCACTATATTTTCAAAAAGTTTTTCTTTTCTTGTGTTTGTGGGTTTGAAAAAGTTTATTTTGAAAACTTCGCTTTAACTCTTGTATCAGTCCTCAAGAGTGTATGAAGTGTTGTTTGAAAACTTTTGTCAGAAAAGTGTAGGTGCAAAAAATGTTTTTGTTTTGAAAGAGCAAGTACCTGAGAACCTCTACCTACTCAAAGAAATTAAGCTATGTAAATGTCCTTTAGACAGTATTATCCCACTATTGAGAAGTAGGTAGCACCGTCGTTGGAGTTTCGGGTCAATTCGATTATAGGGACATGTGGTCACTAAAGCAATGGTAGGACGCCTTAGCGGTAACCCTAATGTCCTAGATCCTTTTTATCCGAGGCAACCGTTTCGAGGCAACTTGGATCTTTAGACAAGAGGGCGACCTCTAAAACACCCTATACTCAATGACCACGTCGAGGCAACCAAGTGAGGCGTACCCTAGGAGTGGCATGTGCGAGTGTGTCAGGTTTCAGTTTATATTATCTTTGCACATGTTATGGTGAGCTACGATTGATTTTATTTTAAGAGAAGTCTTGTCATGCATAGCCTAATTAGCATACATCTAACAGTTAAAAGCTTGCGGGAAATAAATCTACGCTATTACAAGGCGTCGGGTATTTACATCGCCAAAAATAAACCCTTTGAAAAGTAAATTGCGAGAAATTAAATAAAGCGATAAAAAGTCCTAATTAAAGCTATTACATCCTCGGAGCAATTACATAATAATGATCAAAAATTAATAAAACAAACATACGCGCGAGAAAAAATTGAATCGGAGAAGTCCTTTTAGGGTTTTGACCCTTTTTGGAGAAAGAAAGAAGTTTTTATCTTGTACTTAATTAAATTAAACCTAAAACTAATTAATAAAATGAAATATTTTTTAATCTTTAATGTCTCAAGGAAGTAAATAAAAAATAGTCAAAAGTTAGTAAAAACCCTAATTCTAATTTATTTTATTTATTGCAAAAAAAATATTGAAATTAACCTAATTAAAAAAGACTAAATTAATTTGTTAGTATTTATTTACAAAAATAATGAAGGGTGAAATTAATAAATAATAATAATAATAAAAATATTACATTTTTAGTTTTCTGAATTTTATTATGAAAAAAAATTAGTTTGATTAATTAAATAATAATTATAATAATAATTAATAGTAAAATAATTACAAGAAAAAAATATAAAAGAAGAAAAGAAATAATGAAACCAGGGGGTGATGGGCCAGGTTAGGAGGTGAGAAACCAATTTGAAGCCCAATATGCTGCAGGCCTTGTCGACTTTCCTAATCATCCATGGCGCGTGTTGACTGGGAGTATGATGGTCTTCCACTCAGGACCATTAGATTGATGCCTGAAGCCACATGGCGCATGGATATGTGAAGCACATGGTGGACATCCTTTGGAATTCTGCACATGAATATGTTAGGAAAAATAACATAAGCGTTTTGGGGGGACCTGGGATTCGAACCCAGGTCCCAATGGTCATATGCTAGCGCGTTCACCACTCCAACCACCTGCTTTAGTTGTTATTAGGATAGAGAGAGAATATTATATATGAAAAATAAACCATATGCTGAAAACAAAACAAAACACGCGTATTTTCAAACCAACCACTCAGAGACTAACACCTCATCATCTTCTTCGCTGTTCTGCAAAAATAAACATTAGATAGCGGGGGTTTTTAACCCCCACAAACTATGGCGACGAAAAATAGCGATTAGGGTTGTGGTTTACATAAATATTTCGCGAGGGTTGGTTTTTGTTCGTCTTGGTTCAACGAATTCAGTCATGGGTCTCACAAGTCTCAATTTTTCCTGGTTTAGGAATCCCCAATTTCAAACTCAAGAACCCTAGAAAACCGTTCATGGCATCTTGTGATTTAGGGAGTTATAGTCCAATTAAGTGATATCATTAGCTTCATATGGCCTCTAGCAACACAAAACAATCAAGAAAATATGTTAAATGCACATGAATTGAGCAATACGATTTTGGAAAAAAATGGCAAACCGTGGTTCTGTAATGGACGATTCCTTGAGCTTTGTTATTGGAATTTGATTGCAAAACACTCCTGGGGACTCCTGCAATATGTTAGAATCAATAGAAATCCTTAAATCGCACTAGAATGCAAAAGTCAGTTTTCAATTTTCTCGGATTTTTTTCAATATGCTATGGCTTTTTCTGCCGCTTTTTCACGTTTTTTGCATCAGAGTTTGCTTGCATATTTATAGAGGAATAAAATTAGGTCAAAAACTTGGCAAAAATCCATGTGCAATGGTGATTGAATCTTTGATTGGAAATCAAATCTTTTTGATTTTTCATGATTGGAAAATGTTGCCAAATTTGGAGATTTTTGCATCTTTGATTTGTGCACGAAATTGCCAGCATATCTTGACCATATTTGCTTCACCAAAAGATTGAAAAATCAAATCTTGCATTTTCCTACAATTTAAATTAATTAAATGAATTAATATTAATTAAAAATCCAATTAATCAATAAAAATAAGAAAATAAATTCAATTAAGCTTGATGGGTCGTGCATAGGCCATGGATGAAGTTTCAAGAAGAGATTTGAGGCCCATTAGCAAAAATAAGGTGTTTTGAGCAAAGTTGACTTTTGCAAATTCATAAAAATTTCCCAACTTCTCCAATGCACATCTTGCTCAATTTTGATCATATGAACATGTTCTTGGACATTTTGGAAAGGTCTTGAAGTCCTCTAACCAATGCCTTTGGTCCCATGTAATTTGGATTTACCAATCTCAAGTTATGGCCTTTGACTCAAAGTTCATTTTTGTTGACTTTTGAATTTGACCTATAATGTAGAAATTGATAACTTTTTATGAGAGCATTTCTTGAACTTGGAGTGTGAAGATGGATTGTAGGAAATTTCATCCCCTTCAAAATGAGCATTGTATGGGATTTTTCTGATGAACCATGAAAAAGTTATGCCCTGGTCAAGATACAGTTGACTTTTCTATTGTCCAAAAATAGTAACTTTTTGCATCTTGATGATTTTTGAGCTATCCTTGTGGAATCATGATCAAGACTTGATCAAATGATGATTGTGTACTCAAAATAAGATGTTGACCAAAAATATTGACTTTTGACTGTGAAATGACCATTTTGCCCTTGTAGTTGACTGTAGGTCAAATGGGGCTTTTGACTGTGCAAATTGGCACTGTGAGTCTTGAAACTTGGCATGTAGGTGCTTGAGAAGGAATATAAGCCTATGAGACTTGATTGAAGCATTGAAAACCCCAAATTCCTTGAAAGAACCAAAACCCTAATTTTAGCGGCCTCAGGAGATGGTTTGACTGTACAATCCTTGAGCAATCTTGAGCAATTTGAGGATTATTCTTGTCAAATCTTAAGGAATATGGGAGGGCAAATTTTGGGGTACAACATGTATTAACCACTATTTGAAGCTGGGATCCAAGTTAGCACCTATCTTGACTTCTTTTCTGTCCCCTTCGGTACCCAAGTTCACTGTCTCAATTGGCTCCTCATGAGGTTGTATTGCCCTTTCTTCCTGTTGTAACAGTCTGGAAAGCTTTGCTGGTACCTCACAAACTTCCTCACCTTCGTTCTCAGCTTGGTTGATCAAATTTTCAAAGTCATAATGAGAAATAACAGAACCGTTATCAATGGGATCCAGAGTGGATGTGGATCTGCATTTTGTTATGTGAGTGTGTGTAAGAGCATAGTTGTTTTAATAAAGCAAAAAGCAGAAAAGAAAGGCAAAGAGCGCAAAATTTGTATGTAAAAACGTCTAATGCTTTATTAATGACATATGATAATGAAACATGATAACCCTCACAAAATAACTATTGTGCCTCGGGTAAGACACAAAGTATTAGAGTTTGTATTATTCATTTATTACATATCCAAAAACAAAAAGAGACAATTACTTCTGAATAAAAGTAATCGGCACAAAGTCTTTAGCCTTCCAGTTGGTGAGTCCTCCACTGACAGTTGGGAAGATCCACTGGTCCATGTTACTGTCACTGTCATTGTCTTCCAAAGCATTAACCATGTGATTGCGGATGCGTAAGGGTGGTCCTCCGGCACGAGTGCAATGAACAGCCCTTTGAGCTCCTGATGTAAAACCCCAAAACAAATTTTCATATTTGTAAGGAATATCCGGGAGTTGGCCCCAAATTGTACACCCACCTTCTTTAACAACTGCTCTGGCATCTTCCAGAGAGGCCATCTTCAGCAGAGGCCTAGTAGTCTTTAGAATACTGGTGGAGGTTTTGGTTGCAGCAACGGTCTATGGAACCTCCTCAAATTTCTGACATGGGGTCTCAATGAACTCGACATCCATTTCAATGTACCTGAAAGAGTTCAGGTGGCTTACCATGTACTCCTCCTCCCCATGAATTGTGATAATTTTCCCGATGACTGGGTACTTCAACATCTGATGTAAGGTGGAAGTCACAGCACCAGCCCCATAGATCCAGGGTCGACCCAACAAACTGGAGTAACATGGGCTGATGTTCATCACATAGAAACTGAAGTTAAAACTCTGAGTTCCCACTTTGATAGGGGTGTCCACCTCCCCATGCACCATTCTTTTAGAACCGTCGAAGGCTCTCACCACAATGTTACTAGGCTTCAGAGTCAAACCTTCGCAATCTAACCTGTCAATGGCCTTCTTTAGCAGAACATTTAGTGATGAACCTGTGTCCACCAGAACATAGGACAAAGTAATGCCCCTGTACTCGATAGAGACGTGTAAGGAATTATTATGTTTCCTTCCTTTGGGAGTCAGATCAGCACCAGTGAAACCTAGCCCATTGTCAGCAGTCAAACTGGCCACACAGTCTTTAAATTGACCAGCGGAGGTTTCTTGTGGCACGGGAGTAGTCTTGAGGAACTTCACTAAAGCCTTGGCATGGGCTTCAGAGCATAATAACAGGGCCAACATTGAGATCTTGGAAGGAGTCTTCCCTAGTTGTTCAACCATGTTGTAGTCACTCTTCTTGATTATCTTTAAGATTTCCTCCATCTCTTGCTTAGAGGATTCTGGGATGACTTTTGGGTGCACCTTCATCTGGACAGGCTCAACCAATATCTCTTTGCCTCGAGTCTTGACCGACTCGGTAGCAGGGGTAACATCAGGCCTAATGGCAGGAGTAGTCATAGGAATACTGATAGGAGTAGCAGCATGGATGATCACATGAGTAGTAACAGTTTTAGGAGGAGAGATCTCGGGAGATAAAACTCTTTCGCTTCTTGTTATCTTACTAGTCCCGACGATATTACTAATGTTAAGATCAGAGTCTTCGACATCTTCATCTTTAATAGTCAGCAAATCTTGCTTGACGCCATGGTAATAGACGTCATCCCCATAATTCCAGGGAACAAATTTATTCGAGGAATATGGCATAGGTCCAGGGAAAGTAATTATCAACGGAGCAACTTTCGGAACAGATGTAATCCTGATAGGTCTTTTGGAGGAAACCTTGGGAGGGTTGGCGGAAATGGTAATGATAGAAACATCTTCACATGAGAAACTTGTAATTGGAGTCTTCTCAAACAGGATTTCTTTATCATCCATCAGGCACTGAACACCTTCCTTCAACAAATGGCAACCGTTAGGGAAGGACAAACACGACTGGCAACCTTCGCCACAACCCGGAAATAAACAGACTTGCAATATATTCTTCTTAATAGTCAAGAGAGGAGTAGCCAATTTATCAACAGAAGCGACAAACATGTCATCGTCAATAGCATTGACACCACGGTCGTGCTTGGGCATAGGGGCAGTAATAACATTAGGAGTCTTAGGAGCGTCAAACTCAATCTCCTTTGATTCAATCAAATCCTGCACTTTATTCTTCAAAGCCCAACAGTCGTTTGTATCATGGCCTGGACTTTCAGAATGGTAAGCACACCGAGCATTTGCATTGTAATGAGGAGATGCAGTGTTGGGATTCTCGGGAGCCTCTTTCAGGGTAATCAAACTGGATTTCAGCATGTGTGGTAAAACCTGAGATAGGGTCATGTTGATCCGAGTAAATTGTCTCCTTGGCTTATCTGTTCTGGACTGATTATTCTGTTGTCGGTTTGATGCAGAATTGGAAATCATAACAGACCCTACCGTCGGACGACACTCAGTTTTGTTAAGATTTCTTTAGCCATAAGCAGCACTGACCTCCTTCTTCCTTGTGAATGGTTTCTTTGTAGCGCTGGAGGATGTATCTCTCTGTATCTTGCCACTTTTAATGCCAGCTTCTACTCGTTCACTCGTCAAGATCAATTCAGTAAACCCAACAGAAGGACTTCCAATCAGATGGTTAAAGAACGGCCTGGATAATATGCCCAAGAACATGTCCACCAACTCCCTATCAGACAAAGGAGGCTGGAATCTTCCCGCAAGATCTCTCCATTTTTGGGCATAGTCCTTAAAGCCCTCATCGGATCCCATAGACATACTTTGCAACTGTGTACGAGTCGGGGCAAGGTCAGCATTATATTGGTACTGCTTGTAGAAAGTAGTAGCCATATCTTCCCAATTCTGCACATTGGTTCTTTTCAGTTGATAGAACCATTCCATTTGAGTTCCTGCCAAACTTTCTTGGAAGAAGTGTACCCACAAATCCCTATCAGTAGTGTGGGATTGAATTTTCCTGACATACGACCTTAAATGTAGCTTAGGGCAGGAGACACCGTCGTACTTAGAAAATGTAGGGACCTTGAACTTCCGCGGGATGACCACCCCTGAGACCAATGTTAGACTCTTCAAAGTCCAGTCCGGGAACCCTTTGGATCTCCATGGCATTGAGCCGATCCTCCAGTTGTTTGTATTTATCATCTGCAGGAGGATACTGCTCCTCATAATAGTCAGGTTCATCTTCTTCAGACTCCCTTGTATTGTGGTCTTCTTCTCTTGTCTCTCCATCCTGATTCTCTCTCTCTCTCTCTCTCTCTCTCTCTCTCTCTCTCTCTCTCTCTCTCTCTCTCTCTCTCTCTCTCTCTCTCTCTCTCTCTCTCTCTCTCTCTCTCTCTCTCTCTCTCTCTCTCTCTTGACGGAGTTGCGAGCTCTGAAACTGGCTTCACTGGTCCTTTAAACCTTCTTCCCAAATTCAGAACACCCACTAACCTCTTTTTCTTCTTTTTGTCCTTGAGAATCAGAGCTTTCAAGTCTTCTTGTCCCTTGGCCAGATTCAGGAACCTTTCTTGGAATTGGGCATTTTGTGCCTAAAGTTCCTTGAATGTTTGTTCAAGAGCCATTGCTGAAATAAACAGCGAAGAAGATAAGAAACCTGTCCTGAAACCTGTTTATGCAATGATATGTATGGTATATGTATGCAATGTTTTCAAGGACTCCGGGAAATTTAAATTTGTGAACCAAAATGAAACAAAGATTTTATTAGTAGAATTCAAAATACAATTGCCTTTTTAGGCTTACAATTGAAAAATCCTAAAATCTAAGACATCGGGTTTCCCACGGGCGCTTCCTCTTCGTGCCGAGATAGACATTAAGATTTTTTTCTTCGTGAAGTTGCTTCGCTCCAAGACTTTATTCTCATTGACATAGAAATGATCTCTAAAGGTATCCCATTCTTTCTTCAGCTGAATCTGGGATCTTTGCAGCTCTTCAAGATCAGTGGGCATGTCAGGATGGAGAATTGTATAAGGAATATCCCCTTCAGAAATGGGTTCCACAACCACTGGTAAGATGGCAGTATACGGCATTATAAGGTTATGAGCGCGAGCTCGTACCCATTTGAGATAAGATTCCATAGGGATGGAAGTCTTAGGTCCCAAAGTCCTGGTATCAAATCTATTTACCATGCCCCAAACTCGTATAAACCTCTAACGATACCCTTAAGAATCATCCTTGTAGTTAAACACAATGCCCTGGATAAGCATATCATGGGGACCATCCCTTCGAGCATAACCAAATTGTCGTAAATCTAGGGAAGGATTATATGTTATGCCTCCCCTAATGCCAAATAGTGGGACATTAGGGAATTCCCCGCAGCGGTCAATGACAGAGATATCTCCCATGGATCAGGAATACCAGAGAATATTTGAGTGAGAAAGTAACATTATCCTTTGCGACCAACCCAAACCTTCTTCATTCTTCAATGCTGATTTAGGGAGGTGAGAAATAAACCATCTTGACAGTAAGAGCATGCAACACATAAGAAAGGGTTACGAAAGAGGAAAACCTTGATAGCATTCACATCTATGAGAAAGTCTGGATTAGGGAACAACACTAAACCATAGATTAGAATAGCCATAACCTCCTCAAAAGCTTGGAAATCCAAATCATCCCAAAATTGGTGAGCCTTCTCATACAGAAACTTGTCTAGAAAACCTTTAACACCACTTCTTGTTTCCCAGTTGGATGCAATGTCAGACCATTTCAGATGCAAAGCCATTGAAATGACCTCTGGCTTGGGAGCTTTTTCTAAACCGGTGAAAGACGTCTGATCAAGAATAGGTATACCCAATATTTGAGAGAACTCTTCCATGGTGGGTGTTGTATCCCAAAATTTTCCCTCTCATTTCTCAAGAATTTTCTCACAAGATCTTCCATGACATCAAGTTTGCAGCACTGATACACCAATTTAGGTTTGGAATTGGCATAAGGGAAAAATGGTCAATTACGCACTGAAAAGTCAAACCTTGACTTTTGGAACAAAATTAAGTATCAAGAATCATATTTAATCCATACATGTTGAAATATGAAGTTTGTTTCATCAAGAAAACCAAAAGTCAAAATTACTTTGGAAAAGGCAAAATTCTAAATACTTGGAAATTTTTCTGTGTTTAAGAAATATGATAAATTCAGAACTTCTGGCCAGATTTTCACCATGATGCAAGTTGATTCTGAAAGAACTTCTAACACAAGAGTTTTAGATCTCAATGAGATCTAAAACATTGCAGAACCAAACTTCTCCTAGAAATGCTGGAATTTCAAGTTATAACTCCTCAAAGACACGTCCTTGAAACTGAAACATTCAGTAAATTCTGGACCTTTACAAAACAGGATTTGGTTAGAACTTATGGACCAGTTTTTACGAATGTTCAATCAGAACTTACAAGAGTAATTCAAAGAGGGTCTGCAAAGCGCGTTACAAGATTTCTGGAAAGTATGAGAACTCCTTTAGAACGTGCTGGAGCAGAGAGATTCAAAGATCAAAATTTTGATGTTTATTATAAGTTACGTTCATGCTGAACTTCTGATCCATAATTAAGCTATGATGCATAATCTTATATTGCAGGATTTCTGTTTTGATAAATCTCATCATCATTTAATGCCCACAACAACTTTTGAGTCTTTATCCAAAGGATTTTCCCACGTGTGGCATAAAAGTACATTGTTGTCCTTGAAAAGCAAACTTTTGTACAAGTTTATGCTGGGCCCATGCTTTGCTTTTGCTTCTGAGGGTACTTTTCCATAATTCATGCTTACAAATCCAGCTTAGGCGCGGCTAAAAGCTGCTAACCACCTTACTTTGTGCCTTGAACCATACTTGTTTGAACTTGCTTCAAGAACAAGTCAACGCCTTGTGTATGATGGTTGTACTTTTGACTCTCCAAACTACTAAATCCTAGCCTATAAATTGAACTTCATTTGCAACTGTAAAGGGGGAGAATTTGAAAATTAGCCTTGAAACCTTGCTGAAATTTCAAAGAACTTGGAACAAAACATGAACACAAAAAATTGTTAAACTTCTGTTTCTTTTCACGCCCAAACTCCAGTGGTCTTACACATCTCTTGGCCAAATCACCCACTCAATTTCTAACACACATTTAGAAACAATTCCAACTTCTGTTTACAAACAACAATACAATCTTCATCAATCTCCACCTCAAAAAACCAGAACACTGCTTCTTGGCAGCTCCAGAATTTTCCAACCATCCATAGTTCAAGATTGTTCCAGCTTTTTTAGCACGTGAGGAAGCTGATCAGAACATCACAACAGTCAGAACCAGACTCTAGCTCACAGGACATTTTCCAGTTGCAAGGTAATTTTATGCTGACTCTCATCATATTACTTAGGCATTGTTAGACTTGCATGTTCAAAAATACAATGTAGACATCCTGAGTCTGATGATGTACATATTCATAGATTTCAAGTATTTTGCTAAAGTAGAGAGAATTTTAGTTCAGAACTTCTTGAGGAATGTAGGATTTAGAATTAGGATCAGAAAATTTCATGCTTGTTTCTAATTTACAGTCCTGATATTTTTATGTTTCTGAAATCATGATGAAACCTGCCATAACTGCTATATGTGCATTTTATGTCTTGTTGAGAAATGTTTAAGTTGCAGATGCTCTGATTGGCACGGGAAGGGAGATGAAACTCATCATCAAAACTTATTTTGTGTTATATGTTTATGTTTTTTCTTCTAATCTCGGATGTATAGCCACCCCAGTGGTAGAGAACATGTGCATAAGACATTAGTGTTAAGGATCCTGGGTTCTAGCCCGAGAAACACCTTTTTTTATGTTATGTTTATTTCCTAACATTTTTTTACCCCATTAGTTGGACCAGAACTTCTAGATCAATTCCTTTAATTGCTTATCAAAACATTGGTCCTGGACCAGAACTTCTAGACATTCCCATCCAACAACATTGACACTTCACTTACCCATCATCAGAATTTCCAGGTGTCCATCTACATCAGAACTTCCACACTCTCTCAACAACCAGAACTTCTGACCCCCCAGTAACGCTAGAATTTCTAGACTGCCAGTTACATCAGAACTTCTAGGCTTTCCTTTGTTCCCAGCAACCTCAGAACTTCAGTGTACCCAGACCCATAACTTCCGGCCTTCCCTATTCCTGCTAACATGTTATTTCTGATTTGTAGCGCACCAGAGTTAGAACTTCTGCTCCCCCAACAATGCGCTGATTCCATTTCTTTTCCCTTTTACTATTTTTTTTAATATCACTTCTATTTTCATTAATTAAAAACACCAAAAATATTTTTTTTATATTCACACACTTTGCTTTACTCCTTAAAAAAACAAAAAGACTAAAAATATTTTCCTAACCAATTTATTTTTCTCTCTCTTAACCATAACAAAACAAATCCATTTTCATTTCTTGTAAATTATTTCAATATGGTTGTAATAGATAATTAGGTGTAATTTCTTGCAATCCCCATTTGTAAATTTGTATACCCTATCCCCAAATGATGTAATAGCATAGTAAATTTACTTTCCGCAATTTATCGCTTTTCATATAAATGCTAGTAATTAGGGTTTGTATGAAAAGATAAAAAAATCAAGAAGTAGACAACCCTAATTCAAGATAAACCAAGCATGAAGAAATAAACACTTGCACACTTACACCTCTAGGGTTAACTCTACATGTTACCTTGAGAGAATGCTCATGTTACGCATGTGGGATGTCTTATCAAAAACAATCAAAAATACAAGATCATAGTCCCTCGATGACGCTTTAAATGTTGCCTTACAAATGGTCTTAGTCCCTCAAGAGAAATGCTAAGATATCTAACAACATTGCTATCAAGACTATACGATGACCCACGCCCGTCCCTTTACATCCAAAAATAAGGCTTATTACCAATCAATGGTGAGATAGCAATATCAAAGGAAGGAAGAAATGAACAAAAGACTTTTGAGTAGGTAGAGACATTCGTAGTTGCTTGCTCACTTTCAAAACAAAACACACACCAAACATATTCAAAAACAAACATCTTTTCAAATACACCAACACTTTCTATGAAATATTTTCAAAAGTCCAACACTTTATATACGTTCTTACAAAACGAGAACCATTACAAAGTTTTCCTAAACGAAGGCGCCTTTTCAAAAATACTTTCAAAACCACCACAAAGCACATTTTCAAACAAAGTAAGTGATCTAGCAAGCAATTAAGAGTCCATAGATAACTATGGATGAAAAGGGTGCTAACACCTTCCCTTTTCATAATCTACCCCTGGAACTCAAGAAATAATCTCAAAAGTCTTTCCTGTTCTTTTCCACCTTTCCATTTGGATAAAAAAAGTCGGTGGTGACTCTTGCTAACCGTAACAATTGCGATCAAACGCAAAACATCTCAAGTCAGTTCTCCCACCGTATTACATAACTGGTGTCTTACCTAAAAATTTGCCCTCTCATTTGTCAAATAATCTCTCACAAGATCTCCTTTGGGTCAAGACTGCACAAGGGTTGATCAACTCAAGACACCTCCTCAAGCACTGATGACTGAAAATTAGGGTTTGAGATTGCATAAGGAAAATTTGACTTTCAATGCCCCAAATTAATTTCATGGATCATTTTGGACCCTCAAGATTTCTCATGTCAAGTTTCAAGTCTTGGATCACATTTTTGCTCAGTTAATTGATCAGATGACCTAAAATCAACTGTATTAGGAAAAAGTCAACTGTGGTGAATTTACAGTCAATCTTCATGATTTTTGATCCATATCAACATTATGAACTCATATATATATATATATATATATATATATATATATATATATATATATATATATATATATATATATATATATATATATATATATATATATATAATATATATATATAATATATATATATAAATTGATCAAGTTTGGGTCACAATTCCTCAAGAAATTTGATCAGATCATCAAAAGGGTAAAATGGTCAAAATTAGGGTTTTCACTGAGAAGGTGCAATTTCTGATTTTCGACCTAGCAAATGACTTGGTGATTTGAGACATAATATCAAGGATTAAAATGCTTCATTTTGACCTAATGGCATGGCTTAAAACATCTCTCTAGATCAATTGATTGACAGATGAATTTCAGTCAACTGATGAAAAAGTCAATTGTCCACTAGAAAGTAAAACTTTGACTTTTTGATCAAAATCAAGTATCAAAGGTCACAATTCATCAAAACATGTCAAAATATGAAACTTGTTCATCAAGAAATCAAAAAGTTAAGATTTCATTTTGAAAAGTCAAAATTTCTAAACTTAGAAATTTTTCTAAGTGTTGGAAAATTCATATTTTTTTCATAACTTTGAGCCAAATTTTCACTATGATGCAAGATGATTCAAAGGAAACTTCCAACATGAAAGTTGTAGATCTCAATGAGATATACAACATTTTAGAACACAAATTCTTATATAAATGCATGGATTTCATGTTATGATTTTGTGAAGACATGTTCATGAAACTTGGAAACTTAGTGAAATTTTGCCCTAGTTTAGGCAGGATTTTGACCTAACTTCATGGCAATTTTTCATATAGTTCCAAGATAAATTTTCAAAAATGTCCAACATAGATGTTGTATAGGATGTTACAAGCTTTCAAAAATGTCCAAGAACTTATTGAGATCATATTTTAGCAAGGAGAATCGAAGGCAAGAAGTTAGGGTTTCATTCTTCAATTACAAATCATTTCTTGATGAATACATAATGCAATTTCAATGTTAGGCTGCATAATCTTGCTTTGCAGGCCTTATAACTTGTGTATATATCTATCATTAATGGATTACACAAAATTTTTAGCTATAATCCAAGTGGTTTAAGCTTTATCCAATTCACATTGCCATTTTGGGAAGAAAGTGAAGAATGCCATTCTTGAAAAGCAAGCTTTATGCACAAAGTCAATTCTTGAGCCTCTAACTTGTTCCCTCTGACCACAATCCATCTACAAATCTAGAAGCAAGTGTGTTTAAATCATAAACACTCTACATTAGCAAGTACACAAGACTTTGAAACTTGGATTTCTCAAAAATCACATGTTGAGCATAAACGTTTGTTTTTGAATTCTGATCAACAAAAAGTTTCCAAACTTGTTGCTTATAAATAGAGTCACTATTAATGAGCTAGAACACGAACATTAACACCCTGAAACACTCCCAAACTCCCTCAAACCAGAAATTGCCCAAAAAATCCATTGTTTCACAGTTTCTGACCTTGAACTCCAAACTCATATTTCCCTCGTGCGTTTCTTGGCCTTTTGGTTCCTAAATCTACCACACATCAAATATAACCTATCTCTGACCCTGTTTCATCACTGTAACACCATTTATCATAACCTCCATAACCAAAAATAGAGCATTGCAGGTTGAGTTCTCCAGGCCCTTTAAGCCACACTCAACTCAAGCTAAGCATTGCATTAGGTTCCTAGAGACTCAAGGAAGCTAACCTGATCATTGCAGCACCTTGAATCAAGTTCAAACTCATTTCACGATTTCCAGTTTTAAGGTATATTTTTTGAACTTCTATTTTCTCATTTAGGCATTGTTAGGCTTGTATTTGTGAAGATAAAATGTAGACATCATTGCCCTAAAACTATACATGTCCATAGATTTCATTTATATTGCTTGAGTAGGGAGAATTTTGAGTTTGAACTTCCTGAAATAATTAGGTCAATATTTGGTACTTTTAGAAATTCTCATTCATCTTTGATTTATAGCTTATAATATTTACATGGTTGGATTCGTATGGAAAAATGGAGCAACTTTCATGTTTGCATATTTTATTTTTGTTGAGAAATGGTGAAGTTACAGGATCCATGGCTGGAGGTTGAAGATGAAGTTCATTTCTGGAACTTGTTTTGTATTATGTATTTATTATTTCAGTTAAGTTAACAGATGTACATCCACCCAAGTGGCAAAGGTAGCGCGCGTATGTATGGAAGGTCATGGGTTCAACACCCAGCGCACTACCTTTTGTTCATTTTTTCACATTTTCCCTTCTCTTTTATTTTAGCAAGCAGCGCTGGGCCTCCCCCTTCGGGCCTTCCTTTTTTTTTCAAACCCCCTGTTTACTTTTGCAGCCTGGCCCAACTTTGTTTTATTTATTTCATTTTCATTTATTTCTTTTCTCATTTTATTATATTTCAATTTTACTTTATTATTTTTTATTACTATTATTATTATTATTATTATTATTATTATTTTTATTATTAAAAAATATAAAAATATTTTTATTTATTATTTACACTTATATATTTTATTTTCTCTATAAAACAAAAAGAATAAAAAACATTTTCTTAAACAAATTAATTTCTTTTTTTCTTAAATAATAAATATTTAGACTTAGGTTTAATTATTATATTATTTTATATTCTTAATTAAAATAAATTTAGAGCTTAGGTTTCTTTTAATGAATTAATTTTCATTTTATTTTTATTAATTTAAAACCCTTTCATAAAAAACCCTAAAAATACTTTTTAACCTACTTTCTTTTTTAATTAGTTTAGGTTTAAGTTGTTTTGTTTATTTTTAATTAATCATTTTCTTTAATTAGGACAAGATCAAACCCTTTCATAAAAAACCAAACAAAACCATTTCTTTTACCATTTGCATTTGTACATTATTATTTATTCAATTCTTATATATTATTCAATATGGTTGTAATAGATAATTAGGTTTAATTTTCTTGCAAAATCCCCATTTGTAAATTTGTACACCCCCTCCCCTAATGATGTAATAGCGTAGTAATTTTACTTTCCGCAATTTATCGCTTTATATAAATGCTAGTAATTAGGATTTGTATGGAAAGACTAAAACCAACAATTAGTAAACCCTAATTTAAGATAAGCAATACATGTAAATCCAATACACTTGCACACTTGCACCCTTAGGGTAATTCCACTTTGTTTCCTTACAAAAATGGCCATGTTACGCATGTGGGATATCTTAGCAAAAAGCAATCAAAAATACAAGATCATAGTCCCTCTATGACGCTATCAATGTTGTTTTTCAAAATTACCTTAGTCCCTCAAAAAGAAATGCTAAGATATCTTACAATATTGCTATCATGGCTATACGATGACCCACGCACGTCCCTTTACATCCAAAGATAAGGCTTCTTACCAAATCAATGGTAAGATAGCAATATCAAAGGAAAGGAAGAAATGAACTAAGACTTTTGAGTAGGTAGAATATTCCTAGTTGGTTGCTCATTTTTAAATCAAACATCCTTGCTTACTTTCAAAACAAACACCAACACTTTCAAAAACACTTTCAAAACCTTTTCCAAACATGAAATATTTTCAAAAGCTCAACACTTTATATACGTTCTTACGAACGAGAACTATTACAAAGTTTGCCTAAACGAAGGCGCCTTTTCAAAATACTTTCAAAAACCACACAAAGCACATTTTCAAACAAAAGCAAGTGATCTAGCAAGCAACTAAGAGCCCATAGATAACTATGGATGAAAAGGGTGCTAACACCTTCCCTTTTCATAATCTACCCCCCAAACTCAAGAAATAATCTCAAAGGTCTTTCCTGTACTTTTCAGCCTTTCCTTTTGGATAAAAGAAAAGTCGGTGGCAACTCTTGCTAACCGCAACATTTGCAATAAAACGCAAAACACCCAAGTCAGTTCTCCCTCCGTATCATAGAACTGACGAATCTGCTGGGGAGAAACTTAAAAATGGGGTTACCTTAGGGCTATATCACCTTTATTTGCTTTCATTTGTTTGACTTGCTTGATTTACATTTTGGTTCCTTGTTTGGGCTTGTTCTAATCCTCTGCCTGGATTTGGGGATACCTTATAGATAAGTAGCAATATGTTGTGGAAACTGTATGGGGTATACCGACATGGTCTAAATAATAGCTATGTTAGTGTGACATATTTGTGGGTACCGGTAGCCCTTGAGTAAGGAGAATATGGGGCCGCTGTGTGATGTCATGAAGCACTAACTGACTTTAGAACCTTTACTTGACCAACTTGGCCATTAGGACGTAGTCAGATAACCGGCTTTGGTGTAGTCCGAAGTTGGTTGATACTCGATACTACACTCATTGAGGTTTGACTTTTAGGGATATTTTGGTCGCTGTGAAAGAGGCTTGCGCTGAAACAATGCCTGAGAAGACAGATCAGTGATATTGAGATCCCTTAGAACCCGGTTACTATTTCTAGGACAGGTTTGAGCCAACTAAACTTGAAGAGGGTACTTACCTATAAGACTCCAAGCAAGCCTAAACCTAAGGACTTGTTTTCTTTGTTTGTATATGCTTACTTGTACATAACATCATAAACATCATAACATCGTACTCATTC
The DNA here is from genome assembly GCA_948472305.1 of Vicia faba. Taxonomy (NCBI): domain Eukaryota; kingdom Viridiplantae; phylum Streptophyta; class Magnoliopsida; order Fabales; family Fabaceae; genus Vicia; species Vicia faba. The sequence goes on along the minus strand of OX451741.1, from coordinate 703,714,393 downwards.
TCACTAACCATTTCAAGGATTATTAGAATTTATCTTTGTTCTATTTTGTAGGACATGGCTTCCCTCCGCAGAAATACTATCCAAGTCAATCTCCTAAGAATTCCTCCTCAACTCAAAGAGTTAGCATCAAGGGTTCCTGAGAATTCTCCATTCATCGAAAGACACGGTCGCCTCCTAAACTTGGTTACCTCCAACACTGATAAAGATATGATGAAGGTGATGTTCCAATTATTTGATCCTTTACACCATTGCTTCACTTTTCCCGATTATCAGCTTGTGCCTACTCTAGAAGAGTTCTCACAAATCTTGAGGATTACCATTCTCAATCAACTACCCTTCAACGGTACGGAAAGAGATCCAAAATCTAAAGAGATTTCCCAAGCACTACACTTGCAACAATCTGATATCACAACTAATTGGAAAACAAGGAGTGGTGTCAAAGGTTTCTTAGCCAAGCTCTTGTTTGAGAAAGCTCAAGATTGTTGGAACTCTTTGGACTTACAATATTTTGAAGAAATCTTGGCCCTTCTCATCTATGGGATGGTTTTGTTTTCAAACCCTGACCAATTCATAGATATAAATGTTGTCAAAATCTTCATGTCTCGCAATCCAGTGCCTACTTTGTTGGGAGATATCCTACATTCTTTTCACTCTTGCACTATGAGGAAGAGAGGGATACTCATGTGTTGCACTCCTGTCTTGGAAAGATGGTTTATTTCGCATCTTCCCTGATCTGTGTTGAAGAACGAGCAAGGTTTGAGGTAGTCCCATAGGTTAATGACGCTCAGACATTCAAATGTTCATTGGTGTTCCTGATCTTTGGAGAACATTACTATCATCGACCGTTGTGGGGAATTTCCTAATGTACCTTTACTTGGAATTAGGGGAGGTATCAATTACAACCCCTGCTTAGCCTTACGACAGTTTGGTTACGCCCAAAGGGATGGTCTACATGAGATGCTCATCCAAGGAGTGGTATTCGACTACGAGAGCAACGATCAAAGATATTGTCAGAGGTTCATTCGAGCTTGAAGGATGGTAAGCAAAGTGGATAGAAAGACGCTAGGACACAAGAATTCCATTCCCCTTGAGCCTTACCTTAAGTGGATACGAGTTCGTGCTCAGAAACTTGTGATGCCTTATCCCTCAATCTTACCAGTTATCATAGAACATGTGGTTGAAGGATATGTCTCATACACTGTCCTCCATCCCAACATGCCAACTTCTTTCGAGGACTTGCAAAAAGGTTAATTCATATAAAGGAAGAACTAGATTCCTTCGAAGCTCAATTCTATGCTAGTGAGAAAAGAGTCTTGGAGCTTACAAAGCAGCTACATGATGAGCAAAGCGTGAACGCTTACATTGTACCAAAGAGGATGCGCTCGGTCTTTTTATCTTAGATATTTATTTTGTAAGCCCGAGAGGCATGTTGTAGTCATTTTGAACTAATTAATGAAATTTATGTTTGTTCAATATTTTGTCTATACAAATTTAAATTTCATAAATCCTTGAAATCATTTGCATATACATCTTCCATGCATCATAACACGACATGTTTTCACATAACAAGTTTCCTTATCTTTCTACTGTTTATTTCAGCAAGATGGATCTAGAGAAAACTGTGAAGGATCTTCAGGCACAAAACTCTAAATTCCAAGAGACTCTACTAGCCCTAGCCAAGGGGCAACAAGATATGATGGCACTGGTGGAAGTTAAGAAGAAACTCAAGAAGAAAGCTATACTCAACATGAGTAGAAGGTTCAAAGAGTCGATTCGTCAGATACCGGTAGTGGAAGACTCATCTAAAGAGGACGAGAATCAGATTGGGGAGGTTAAGAGTACCCAGGATGACTGTGTTAATGATTAAGCGTTTGATGATGATTATTTTGACAAGAAGTATCCACCCTCTGATGTCAAGTATAAGCAGTTAGAAGACAGATTGAAGGCCGTCGAGATCCAAGCCGTCCCTGGTTTAGATTTTGATGATTTGGGTTTGATCTCTGGGGTTGTTATTCCCCATAAATTCAAAATACCAGTCTTTGAAAAGTACGACATATTTTCCTGTCCAAAACTCCACTTGAAATCTTATGTGCGCAAAATACAGCCGCACACCGCTGATAAGAAACTCTGGGTTCACTTTTTTCAAGAGAGCTTGATCGGGACACAATTAGAATAGTTCTACCAGTTGGATGGTTCTCGCATCAATACTTGGGAAGACATAGCTACCTCTTTCTACCATCAGTACCAGTATAACACTGACTTGGCATCGATAAGAGTTCAGTTGCAAGATATGACAATGGGAAAGAATGGAGGATTTAAAGAATACGCACAAAAGTGGAGAGACCTTTCCAGTAGGGTTCAACCGCCTTTGACTGATAGGGAGCATATTGACATGTTTATGGGAACTTTATCTGGTCCATTCTTTAATCTATTGGTTGGCTATTCTTCTTCTGGATTCACCGAGTTAATCTTAATCGCTGAAAGGGTTGAAAGCGCCATCAAAAGTGGGAAGATCTCCATGGCATCTGCCTCCACTTCCAATCCTATAAAGAAAACTTTTGCTGCAAAGAAGGAAATCAATGTTGTGTACGGGGCAAGGGCCCGTACCATGAAGAATGATCATTCGTCTGTTAATGTTGTCTGAATCTCCAATCTAACTCCTACTCAAAGACCATCTGCTAATCATCAACGGTTTGAAACTCTGAGAAGACAATTTACGAGGTTAGGCATGTCACTGTCTTAAGCCTCACAACACTTACTCAAGGCTAATTTGGTGAAATTACACGATCCTCCTGCCAACCCAGATAACTCTTCAACAAAGTACAACCCAAATGCCAAATGTGCCTACCATTCAAGTAGCCCCGGGCATAAGACTGACCAATGCTAGGCCTTGAAGAATAAAATTCAGGATTTGATTGATAACAAGACTATTGAGTTCGATCCTCCTCCAACTCTGAATGTAATCACCACGCCTATGCCAAATCATGGCAAGGGCGTTAATGTTGTTGAAAATACAATTTTTGTTGCCTCTGTTGAAGACTTGACTACTGCGCTGAATATCATTAAAAAGAACCTGTTGAAAGCCTAGATTTTCCTTGGCGGTGTAAAAGATTGTGTTTGCTGTGCCAAACAACTCAATGGATGCGAAGGGCTGAAGGAAGGCATTCAATTCCTGATGGATAGCCACGAAATTCTATTTGAGAAGACTCCGCTTGCTGAAAGTTTGACTAACAAATGTGAAGATCTCTCCATTATCACCATCTCAAACAAGCCTCTTAGGATCCCCTCCAAAGGTCCTATTAGGATTTCAAATGAATCCATTGTTGCTCCCTTAATAATTACCAATCCCGGACCAATTCCCTACTCTTCAAACAAGGCAGTGCCATGGAACTATGGTGCTGATGTGTTTTACCATGGGATTATACAAGAAACTTGGATCAAAGAAGAAAAAGCTGATGATGTTGGTAACATAAATGGTTCAAGTAAGGTAACTCGAACTGGGAGAATCTTTTCACCCAATACTTCACCGCCAGTTGTTGCAAAGACACATGTCCGTATCTCTGCCACTAAGCCAAGTACCGATACAAGAGGGAAGGAGAAGGTTGTTGAGCCAGTCGTGACAGAAATACCCGCAAAGGACGTTGCTAATGGAGTACCCTCCGCTCGTGAGATGGACGAGATATTGAAGATAATAAAAAGAAGCGAATTCAAGATTATGGAACAGTTGGGGCAAACCCCCTCTAAGATTTCTATGTTGTTGTTGCTACTATGTTCTGATGCCCATGCTCGGACATTAATCAAATTATTGAAAAAGGCTCATGTCCCCCATGAGACCACAACGGATCCATTTGAGAATTACGTGGGGAGCTTGATGGCTGATAACAGTTTGGGATTTTCAGATGCCGACCTAACACCGCTTAGGAAGAACCATAATAAAGCTCTACATGTTTTTGTCGAGTGCAAGGGGACCACCCTAGCACATGTTCTAGTCGACACTGTTTCTTCTCTAAACATACTACCCAATAGGGCATTAGACCGTCTAGACTATGAAGGTTTAGTCTTGAAACCAAGCGACATCATCATAAGGGCTTTCGATGGATAAAAAAGAACAGTACATGGAGAGGTAGATCTTCCAATCAAGGTGGGCTCCCAAATTTTCAATTCCACCTTCTACATCATGAATATTCGTCCTGCCTATTCTTGTTTGTTGGGTCACCCTTGGATCCATAAAGATGGGGCAGTAACCTCAACTCCCCATCAAAAACTTAAGTATCCTGTCAAGGGAAGAATTATCACCGTCTGTGGTGAAGAAGAGTTTATGGTAAGCCACCTCAACTCTTTCAAGTACATAGAGATGGATGGAGAATTCATTGAGACCTCGTGTCAAGCCTTTAAAGTTATTCCACCAATGGTTGCCACTACCAAATGTTCCTCTGATGAGTCCAAAGTTGTTAAAGTCGTACCAAGGATGGTTTCAGTCCAAGATGTATGTGCTGCAATTGAAGAAGGAAGTTGTGGTACTTGGGGGAAACTCCTCGATATCCCATTCAAAGTGGACAAGTTTAGTTTGGGTTTCACCGTCAAAGCTCAAAAGGAAGTGAGGCGTGCTCGTGCAGAAAGCCACCTCTACATATTGGAAGCCATGAAGTCAATACTGTAGGTGACTCTGATGAAGAAGTTGCATTTGAAGATTGGGTGTATCCTACTACAACGGAGCAAAAGAATTGGCATGCAAAGGACTTTGTGCCCATATCCTTCCTTATGTAGTAATCCACTTGTTATTTCTTTTCTTTCAATTCAAGAACATTTTGTCTGTAATATTTAACAATGACTTTTAAGCCACGTGCCTGGCCCGGAGCACTATGGTCCATTTGTCAAGGGTTTTATTTATGTTCATCTAATCATATGATCATTCAATACAAATCATTGGACTCTTTTGCATTCAAATCTTTGTGTTCATTGTCTTTCTTTTCCTTTAAATACATTTTTCAAATTAGCCATGTATCTTACATGCACACACACACACACACACTCTTGCAGGTCCTCATCCACTCTGGATCTTATTGCCAATGACTCTACTATTGCCGACTATAACTTTGAATGTCCAATTAACCAAGCCGAAGACTAAGGTGAGGAAGATTATGATATACCGGGAGAACCGGTCAGACTTCTATTACAAAAGGAAAAAGCTATCCATCCACACAAAGAGTCAGTTGAAGTCATCAATCTGGGTACCGAGACAGACAAGAGAGAGGTTAAGATCAGTGCTAACTTAGAAGACAGTGTCAAGAGCAGGTTAGTTCAAATGTTGCATGACTATGTGGAAGTGTTTTCTTAGTCGTATGAAGATATGCCAGGGTTGGATATCGACATCGTAGTTCATCGTCTACTAACAAAATAAGACTGTCCTGCTATCAAACAAAAGGTTCGTCGCATGAGGCCTGATATGTCTGAGAAGATAAAAGTCGAGGTGATGAAACAATTTGATGCTGGGTTCCTAGCTGTGACATCCTATCCCCAATGGGTTGCAAATGTAACGCCAGTGCCAAAGAAAGACGGAAAAGTTCGCATGTGCGTAGACCATAGGGATCTGAATAGGGAAAGCCCCAAGAATGACTTCCCTCTACCACACATTGACGCCTTGGTCGATAACACTGCTCAGCATAAAGTATTTTCTTTCATGGATGGCTTCTCAGGCTACAATCAAATTAGAATGGCTCCCGAAGACATGGAGAAGAATACTTTCGTTACACAATGGGGCACCTTTTGTTACAAGGTCATGCCGTTCGGATTGAAGAATGCAGGGGCAACATATCAAAGGGCTATGGTAGCTTTATTTCATGACATGATTCATCATGAAATAGAGGTATAGGTGGATGATTTTATTGCCAGATCACAAACTTAAGAGGAACATCTCGATCACCTGTACAAGCTGTTCGAAAGGTTGAAAAAGTACAAGTTGAGGTTAAACCCTAACAAGTGAACATTTGGAGTACGATCTGGAAAACTTCTAGGTTTTGTTGTCAGCAATAAAGGCATTAAAGTTGATCCTGCCAAGGTAAAGGCCATCCAAGAAATGTCAGTCCCCCACTCTGAAAAGGAAGTTAGAGGATTCTTGGGTCGTCTCAATTACATCGCTCGCTTCATATCTCACTTGACTGCTACTTGTGAGCCAATCTTCAAACTCTTGAAGAAAGATCAAGTAGTCAGATGGAATGATGAATGCCAAGCTTCCTTCGACAAAATCAAAAAATATCTACAAGAGCCTCCTATTCTCATGCCTCCAGTTGAAGGAAGACCTTTGATCATGTACTTGATAGTACTAGAGAATTATATGGGGTGTGTTTTGGGCCAACATGACGAGTCTGGCCGAAAAGAGCATGCTATTTATTACCTGAGCAAAAAGTTTACCGACTGTGAAACCAGATATTCACTGCTCGAGAAAACTTGTTGCACTCTGCCATGGGCTGCTCGCCGGCTAAGATAGTATATGTTAACTCATACCACTTTGTTGATATCTAAGATGGACCCAATCAAGTACGTCTTCAAGAAACCTGCTCTCTCCAAAAGGATAACAAGATGGCAAATGATCTTAACTGAGTACGACATTTAATACACAACACAAAAGTCCATCAAAGGAAGCGTACTAGCAGATCATTTGGCCCATCAAGCTATCGATGATTATCAGTCTATGAAATTTGACTTCCCTGATGAGAACATCATGCTGGTGACTGACTGTGCGAAACATGGACCGTATGATGGACCTGAACAAGGATCCCGATGGACTATGGTCTTCGATGGGGCTTCCAACGCTTTGGCTAACGGTAATTATGCTGTGATCATCTCTCCTAAAGGTTGCCACACTCCTTTCACTGCCATATTATGCTTTGATTTCACGAACAATATGGCTAAGTACGAAGCGTGCATCTTGGGTCTGAAAGCTTCCATTGATTTGAGGATCAAACATTTGAATGTGTTTGGAGATTCCTCTCTAGTGATTAGCCCAGTAAAAGGAGATTGGGACACTAAACACCCTAATCTCATCCCTTACAAGAAACTTGTGCTATCTCTGATTCCTTACTTCGAAAAGATCACCTTTGAACACTTCCCTAGGGAAGAAAATCAGTTGGCTGACGCCTTGGAAACCATGTCTTCAATGTTCAAGGTCAGATGGGACAACGAAGCCCCTATGGTTATAATTGAAAGATTCGACGAACCTGCACATTACTGTGATCTTGACACTGACATAGAAAAGCCATGGTACCATGAGGTGATGAGATATATCGAAGCACAAGAGTATCCAAAAGGAGCATCCATCAACGACAGAAAGTTCTTAGGAAGATTTGCAGCCAAATTATTCCTAAGTAACGAAATCTTATACAAGCGCAACCATGACTCTACTCTACTCCGATGTGTGGACAAGAAAGAGGCAGAGTAAATTATGGAAGACGTGCACGATGGTCTCTTTGTCACTCACTCAAGCGGACATACCATGGCCAAGAAAATCCTAAGAGCTGACTACTATGGGTCAACAATGGAAACCGATTGCCATCAACATTCAAGAACTTGTCATAAATGCCAAATCTATGCGAACAAGGTCCATGTGCCTCCTATCCCTCTGAATGTCATGACGGCCCCGTGGCCATTTGCAATGTGGGGCATTGACATGATTGGAGAAATCAAGCCCACTGCTTCCAATGGACATTGCTTCATTCTGGTCGCTATCGACTATTTCACCAAATGGGTCGAAGCCGCCTCATTTGCCTCAGTCACCAAGAATATGGTAGCCAGATTCATCAAACATAACCTCATCTGCCACTATGGTATCCCCGAAAGGATTATCACCGACAATGGGACTAACCTCAACAATTCTATGTGTAACACGGTGGGAGAACTGACTTGGGCGTTTTGAGTTTGATCGCAAATGTTGCGGTTAGCAAGAGTCGCCACTGACTTTTATTTTATCCAAAAGGAAAGGCTGAAAAGAACAGAAAAGACCTTTGAGATGTTTTCTTGAGTTTGGGGGGTAGATTATGAAAAGGGAAGGTATTATCACCCTTTTCATCCGTAGTTATCTACGGGCTCTTAGTTACTTGCTAGATCACTTGCTTTTGTTTGAAAATGTGCTTTGTATGGTTTTTGAAAGTATTTTGTAAAGATGCCATCGTTTAGGAAAACTTTGTAATGATTCTTGTTCGTAATAATGTATACAAAGTGTTGATCTTTTGAAAATGTTTTCATGTTTGAAATGTGTTTTGAAAGTGTTGGTGTTTGTTTTGAAAATAGAAAGGATGCTTTGGTTTGAAATTTGAGCAAGCAACTAGGAACATTCTACCTACTCAAAAGTCTTTCATGTTTATTTCCTCTTTTCCTTTGACATTGTTATCTTACCATTGATTTGGTAAGAAAACCTTATCTTTGGATGTAAAAGGGACGGGCGTGGGTCATCGTATAGCCATGATTAGCAATGTTGTAAGATATCTTAGCATTTTCTTTAGGGACTAAGATCATTTTTGAAAGGCAACTTTGATAGCGTCATCGAGGGACTATGATCTTCTATTTTTGCTTGTTTTTACTAAGATACCTCACATCTAATATTCCCATTTTATAAGGCAACAAAGTGGATTTACCCTAAGGGTGTATGTGTGCAAGTGCATTGGTTTACATGCATTGTTTTGTCTTTGAATTAGGGTTTTCTAAGCATTGATTTTATCTTCCCATACAAACCCTAATTACTAGTGTGATACGGTGGCAGAATCGGACTGGTTTAGGAAGACGCTGGTTTGCGTTTTGCGTTTGTGTTTGCAAAATGTCGCGGTAAGCAAGAGTTTCCACCGACTTTTATTTTATCCAACTGGAAAGGACAAAAGCATAGAAAAATTCCTTTTTCGAGATTTTGAGTACAGGGGGGTAGATTATAGAAAGGGGAGGTATTAGCACCCTTTCTATCCATGGTTTTCCATGGGCTCTTAGGTACTAGCTCATCTTTTAAAAATTGCTTCTGTGTTTGTGTCTTTTGAAAAGTTTTTGTTTACTTCGTTTTAACCCTTGCTTCTGTCTTCAAGAGTGTTACGAAGTGTTTTTGAAAACTTTGTTTGAAAAGTGTGTAAGTGTGGAAAAGTTTGATTTTGAGCAAGTACCTACTAGCATCTACCTACTCGGAAAAAAAAGAATGTTTTTGTTCTTGTTTCCTTTAGACAACACTATCCTACTATTAGTGAGTAGGTAGCACCGTCGTTGGAGTTGCAAGGGTCAATTCGAAAGGGACGTACGATCACTAAAGCAATGTTAGGACGTCTTAGTAATAACCCTAATGTCTTAAGATCATATTTGAGGCAACATTTCAGAGGCAACCTTTCCGAGGCAACATTTCTGAGGCAACATTTCCGAACGGGACTTTTGATCTTTGTTTAGACAAGAGCGCGACCACTAAAACACCCTATACTTAATGATCGTTTACTGAAGGCAACCGAAGTGAGAGTATACCGTAGGAGTGCGCATGTGCGAGTGATTTGATTTCAAGTTATCATCTTTGCACATTTAGGGTTTGCTAACCGTTTTAAAATTAACATACAGTCTTGTCATGCAATCCAATTATCATACATCTAGCAGTTAATATTTACGGGAATTAAAATGCGAGAAATAAAGCTACGTTATTACAAGGCTTCGGGGAGGGGGATTAATTACATAGCCAAAACCCGTAAAATGATAAATGAGAGGAAAATCCTAATTAAACTATTACATCCCATGAGCAGTTACATTAATATTTGCAAAAATAAATCAACGCGCGCGATGAAGCGAGAACGAGAGAAAATTAGGTTTTTGACCTCGTCTAAACATAATTACAAGAAAAGTTATTTTTGTGGTTTTTGATTATTTTTTGAGAAAAGAATAAGGTTTTAAATTAAATATGTACAAACCTAATTACTAATTAATTTAAATTAAGAAAAATAATTAATTTGGCTTATCTTTATATTTTGGTTATTTTAAGAAAAGAAAATAAAAAACAAATCAACCAAACCCTAATTTCTAATTTGTTTTAATTTATTTACAAAAAAGATTAAAATTTCCCGAAAATTAAATTAAACTAATTGAATTAATTTTGACAAAATATATAAAAAAAACCTAAATTTGATGAAATTGATTTTTATGAGTTTTTTTGTAAAAAGGAATTAATTTTGTGTGAGAAAATAATTAATTAAAATAATTAAAAGAAAGATATAAAAGAAAAAGGAATAAGAATATGGGTCTGGTGTGCTAGCAACTGGGGGGTGTCCATAGCAATTCTGGGCCCAAAAACCTTGGTCCACGTTGACCCTCCTGGTTCCAATGTTGCACGTTTGACCAAGATGCATGGTAGACCTTCATGTGATGGCCTTTGGATTTGATCTGCTTTAGATCCAATGGTTCCAAGCTGATGGTCCATGATGGTCCTTGTGCCTGTACACATGCCTTATCATGCAAGAAAAAATATTGTGAAATAATATGGGGGACTTTGGATTCGAACCCAGGCCCTATGGCTTTTCCCTTCGCCTCACAACCAACTGAGTCAGCACGCTTGTTTGTACATGGAATAAACAACAAATATTATATTGGAAACAAGCAAAGCAATATTGTAAAATGTGAGAATTTCAAATGGATGAATCAGGGGGTGTCACGCCACCCTTCTTCTTCCTCTCTCCGTTGCTAAAAGTCTGGTGACTTTTACCTACGGACAAAAAGCGTAGGTACAACCCCTGCATATTTCCAAAATTTCATACAAGCTCAATAAATGAAAACTAATGGTGTAGATCAATTCGTCTTGACCTCGTGAACACCATAGTACTCCTATTTTGGGCCAATTTTTCCTGCATAAGAAAACCCTAAAACGGACCAAGAAAACCTAACAATGGTGGATCTCTGTATGGTTAGTAAAAACGCAATTAATCATTACCAATAGCTTGCAAATGCTTCACTGAAGAAGAATATATAAAGAACTCATGTTACAAATGCCAAAATAATGAGATTCGATTTCATAAAAGGAGGGATGTCGTGAAGCGCTTACAATGGGTTTTTGCGTACGAAAATGCTTGCTAAGGATTGCTATGGACTCCTTGAATGCCCAGCAAGTGAAAGGAATGCTTGGAAAGCCTTGAAAGTGCCTGGAACTGTGAAAATAGATTGCACTTTTTCCTTGATTTTTTGAAAGTTGTTCTTCACTCTACACGCCTCTAACCCTTATTCTTTTGGTCTGCAAACGTTCTATATATGTCCTTGAGTGAATTAGGTTTACAAGTTTGCTCTAAATATTTTCCAATTATGGTCATTGATCAAGATTTGATTCTCATGTAAATCTTTCCAAAATAAGCCAAAAACCAATCTTTTTGTGTACAAACAGGCCTTGCACGATTTGATTTCAATGCTAGCTATATAAGAGACCTGAAATATGCACAAAATCTCAAGGTTTAAATGATTTTGATATTTCCATGATTTTATTTTGATTTAATTTGATTTAATTGAAATAAAAATCAAAATAAATGGAAAAAATAAAATAAAGGCAAGTGGGAAGGATCATGGGTCGTGTACCATGTTACAAACTCAAGACAAGTACAAAGAGTTGGGCCCATTTGACAAAAATTGCAATTTGAGGCACTTTTGATTTTTGGCAATTTTGTAAAAAAGGTCAACTTCACCAAAGCATAACTCCTTTAATTTTGACTCTATGAGGGTGTTCTTGGACTTTTTAGAAATCTTGAGATGTCCTCTCAGCAACCATTTTGGTCTCATCTCAATTGAGTCTTCCATGTTCATGTATGAAGCTTTGACAAGAAAGGTGTTTTTGTTGACTTTTCAAAATGACCTATAATGTCCAAATTCATAACTTCTTGTGAGTGCATATTTTGAACTTGGGAGATGAAGATGAATTATAGGGCATTTCATCCTCTTCAAAATGAGCTTTGTATGGTTCATTTATAATAAAGTATGATAAAGTTATGTTTGGTCAAAATTGAGTTGACTTTTCCTACAAAACCCTAATTTAGCAACTTTTGGGTTTTGATGAATTATGAGCAATCCTTGAGGAATCATGATCAACCCTTGATCAAATGATGAATAATACTTCAAAATGAGGATGTTGACCAAAAATCTTGAGGTTTGACTGTATGGGGACCACAGTTGACTTTTGCCCTAGCACAGTCGATTTTCAGGCCTTTGAGCAATTGACTGAGCAAACTTTCTCTGCAAGGCTTGAAACTTGTCATCAATGATCTTGAGAACATATTAGGACAATGGTGAGAATTTGGGATCCCTTGTACTCAAACATCTTGATGCAACATGAAACCCTAATTTGAGGTAGACTGGCTTAGGAGAGAGTTTGTCTGGTCAACCCTTGGACTTCCTTGAGCAATTTGAGGACCTCATTTGAAATGTATTGAGAAATATGGGAGGGAAAATTTTGGGGTACAACAACTGCCCCTGTTCAATCTTCTTAAACCTAAGGATGTAGATTGTCTTGCCTGCCTTTTGTGATCCGAAGGTGGAAGATGATTGAACACTAGAGTGCCCAGAAATTTGCACTCGCATGAAGTGGTACTTGTCTTGTGATGTCGGGAATGGGCTTATAGATGCCATTTGGAGATTGATGTTGGGGTATGGGCTTAAAGATTCCATCTAAAGGAGTGTCGACCGCATAATAGATTCCTTTGCGAGAGCTTGTATACTTGTTGTTGAGGAGGATTCTGCTGGGGGATGCTGGTCTCTGTCTTGGTAAAAGTTGAATTTTAGGAGCTTCGGCCATCCGTTATTCTACTGGGGAATCGTCTCTTGGTCGAAGAGGTGAAAATGAACTACTATATGGTCGTGATGCAGACCTCATAGTGACGAGATCAACTGCTATCTGGTCGTGATCCATACCTCATAGTCACGAGATCAACTGCTATCTGGTCGTGCTCCAGGCTTTACAGTGACTTACTGGGGAGATGAGATTAAACTTGATATCCGGTTGTAATCCAGGCTTTGAAATTTCTCAATTCTTATCTGGTTGTAATCCAGGCTTCAGAAGGAACTAAGTTATTATCCGATCGCATCCAGGCTTCAACTTGACTTTAGGGCACACTAATATCCGGTCGACTCCGGGCTTCTTAGTAATTGTCCAGGTAAACTGCTATTTGGTCGAAATCCAAGCTTTGTAGTGTCTCATACTGTTATTTGGTCGTAATCCCAGGCTTAAGTGTCCTTTACCGCTATTTGGTCGTAATCCAGGCTTCACGATGTTTCATACCATTATCTGGTCGAATCCAGGCTTTATGGTGTCTTGTACTATTATCTGGTCGATTCCAAGCTTCACAATACCTTACTTATTATCTGGTCATATTCCAGGCTTCAGAAGAAATCAAGAGGTTATCTAGTCGCATCCAGGCTTCCATTTGATTTTAAGGCCTACTAATATCCGGTCGAATTTCGGGCTTCATAGTAATTGGTTGAGTAAACTGCTTATTTGGTCGAAATCCAAGCTTCACAATGTCGCTCACTGTTATCTGGTCGTAGTCCCAGGCTTTAGTGTCTTTTACCACTATCTGGTTATAATCCAGGCTTCACGATGTATTGTACCATTATCTGGTCGAATCCAGGTGTGATACGGTGGGAGAACTGACTTGGGATTTTGCGTTTGTTTTCGCACTTGTTCGGTTTAGCAAGAGTCACCACCGACTTTTTATTTTATCCAAAGGAAAGGTCAAAAAGCACAGGAAAGACCTTTGAGATGTTTTCTTGGGTTCGGGGGGTAGATTATGAAAAGGGAAAGTGCTAGCACCCTTTTCATCCATGGTTATCCATGGGCTCTTAGTTACTTGTTTTAGATCACTTGCCTTTGCTTTTCACTTGTTTGAAATGGTGCTTCGTGTGTGTGGTTTTGAAAATGTTTTGAAAAAGATGCCTTATCTAGGCAACCTTTGTAATGATTCTTGTTTGAATATATACAAAGATGTGTGTCTTTTTGAAAAGATATTTCAATATTTTGAAAGTTGTTTTGAAATTGTTTTGAAGTTGTGTTGTGAAGTGTGTTTTGAAGATAGCAAGGATGTTTTTGCAATCTTTGATCAAGTAACTAAGAGTTATCTACCCTATTTTACTCAAATATCTTTCTTATGTCTTTAACCCTTTTAACAGTGTTGTTTCACCATTATATTTGATGAACAACCTTGTGTTAGGATGTTAAACGGGACAGGCGCGGGTCATTGCATACAATCATTGAAGGCAACTTGTGAGACACTCTAGCAATTTTGTAAGGGAAGAGATCATTTTATCGAAGGCAACATCGACGGTCATCGAGGGACTACGATCTTTGTTTATTTAAGGGGCATTTGCTAGAGTGTCTCATACTCGAGGGACATGATTGCATTTTCCAAGGCAACAAGCGAGGTTACCCTAGTGGTGCAAGTGTGAATTGTGTATTGATTTTCATGCATTTATCTTGTATTAGGTCATCTAGCGATTGATTTTGAATCTTCGCATACAAACCCTAATTACTATACAGTATATTGAAAGCGGTAAATTACGGGAATTTAAAGTCTAAATTATTACAAAACAGTATCCGGGGATGGGGGTACAAATGTTTACAAATGGGGATGAGTCTTATCAGAGTAATAATGTCCAAGTATATATTACAACCAAATTGAACTGTCGCATTTTCAATGTAAAATTATAACAAAGTATAAGATAATGAAAATCAAAGAAATACGAGATGTGTGTATTTATTTACAAATGATCAAATAAAAATTTTAACCTAAGAAAGATTAAGTATTTATTATTATTTATTGTGTTTTATATTTTTTAGGAACTTATGTAAAAAGATTAGTTAAACAAAAATTCTAGTATTCTTTTTGTATTTAATTAAATATAACAAATATTTAGAGAAAATTATATCAAAACAAACTTTAATCCATTATTGGTTTTCTTTATTATTAGCAAAACAAACTATTTTTTTTAAAAAAAGGAAAGTATTGGTTCAAAGAAAATTAATTAGTAAAAGAAAAGTTTGAATATTAGTTTAAAATTTGAAAAGGGAAAGATGATGGGCCTATGAGTTATGGCCCAAAAAGAATGAAGAAGAACAAATCAATAATATCAGAAATGAAAGAAAAGGGGGGGTGTGCGCTGGAAAGTGTTTGGGCTTTAGGCGTTTGTTTGGGGCGAAAGCCCAAGTGGATGTTTGAACAAGTTTTTTTAGGGTTGGTGTTTCCTTAATTCAGAATTAGGGTTTACAGTCCTTTGGGTTACGACGGCGCCGCTCCTCTCATCTTCTTCATTTCTCTTCCTCGTTCTCAACCATGCTTTGGATTTCTCTCTCCCGCCCAGCTGCCGGTGTGTTGCCTCCGCCCTCTCTTCTCCACGACTGTACAAGGCGGTGATTTAAAAGGTATCTTTTTCGTTCTAGACGCGTTTTTACAGTTTCTTGTACATTTATTGCTTGCATGTTTTCATTCTTATGGTTTTTTTTATGTTTATGCGTAGTAAAAGCTTGAGGGTTTGAGAGACGTACCTTGAACGTCTTGCTTCTGTAAACTGAAGGAGAGAGGGAAAGGGCTTAGTGGAGCCTCCTTGGTGGCCGAAGCGTGATGATCGCTTGCTGGTATTTTGTATCTTTACGTTGTTTGATGATGAGCCTTAGTTTCTGAAAACTGCTTGCTTTTTTTTTCTTCTGAAAATCTTCTTCTTTTCTCCTTGTTGGTTATTTGATGTTCGATGATCCGTTGATGATGATACTACCTTCTGAAACTTCTGCTTTTTGATATTTTTTATGTTGGCTACTGATTCATTGATGATGAAGCTATATTATGAAACTTCTTTGTTGTTTTGCTTCTACACTCTTCCTCTCTCTTTGTGAATTATTTGATGCCAATAATGATGGCGTTCTGAGATTAGCTATTGTTGTTGCTTTGATTTGACTGTGCTGATGTTTTGTGATGATGAATCTGAACATCAGTGTTGTTGTTTTGCTTGTTCTGCAAGCTCTTCCTTTCTCTTGTTGAAGAAGAGGTTATTAGTTGGCTTGTTTGGATTTGGGATTTGCAAATTTGTTGTTTTGAGAGGCAGTTTGCAGGTTTTAGTGTTTTTTGTTATTGTCACAGTTGGGGCTTTTGGTAAGCAGACTGATGAGTTTTAAGTAGGTTTTGGACTTGCAGTTTTTCTTTTGAAGGCAGACTATGCAGTTTAACAGGTT
Source organism: Vicia faba (assembly GCA_948472305.1). Classification (NCBI taxonomy): domain Eukaryota; kingdom Viridiplantae; phylum Streptophyta; class Magnoliopsida; order Fabales; family Fabaceae; genus Vicia; species Vicia faba. The sequence continues at coordinate 703,698,195 of OX451741.1, read as the reverse complement.
TTTGTTATTGCTTGACGGGCTTGTGAGTTTGGAGGCAGGCTTGCTGTTTAAGCAGGTTTGCTTGTGTTTGTTGAGTAGGCTGATGCAGTTTTAGCAGGTTTTGGGCTTTAACTGTATGTTTGTGAAAATTGCAGTTTGTATTTACTGCAGGTTTGCCATTTGTTTGTGTTTGCAAGCAGGCTTGCTTGTTTTGATTTTAGCTTGCAGTTTATGTTACAAGCAGGTTTACTCGCTTGTTTTGTGTTTTAAGAACAGGTTTTGCAATTTTTTGCCCTCTGTCTTGTGCTGGACTGTTAGATTGTTATATCCTTTCTTTTGTTCCTCTTACTGCCTTTTACAGCCTGCCAAAACTGCAAAAACCCCCACTTCCCTCTCTTTCTCTCTCCATAAAAGCACTTTCTTGCTTAATATATTTTATTCTGAAAAGCTTGTTGGGCCAGAAAATGATGATGAAATTGACAAGCCTTCTTGCTTGTATCTTGGTTTATCTCTGCATTGTGTACTTGTTTCCATATTTCCTGCATTGTATGCTTTCTTTGACAACTTTGTGTACTTTCTTGGACAGCTTTTCTGCTTTGACAACTTTGCAACTTAGTTTGACATTTAGTTTGCATTTGCCATGCTGCCTTATATCTTTGCATTTTGAAATAATTGTATGCTTGCAAATTATTTTTACTTTTCTCTTTGTGAACCAAGAAGAGAAATCTTCTTGTGATTTGCAAAGAGAACAAGTAAAAACATGATGAATCCAATAGCATTCTGATTCCGGCCAACAAGCTTTAATGGTGAATTTTTTTATTTATCTGCTTGAAAATTCTTTTCAGTTAATTGCACTGATTTCTTTTTCTTCTGTCTTTTGTAGGGAAGTACCAGTTGGATGATAGGTGAAGCAGTAAAAGTAGAAGATCTCAAAAGATTAGGCTTAGATTCATTTTTTCTCATTTATTGTAAACAAATATTTATTATAAATATTATAAGTTGTAGTCTTACAATATTCGAATAAAATTTGTAACAATACTTGAAATAAATAAAAGTATTTATCCAAAAAGAATTTTCTACTGTCAAATATTCCAATCTTTCCTTGTACTGTCTATTTAATTATTTAAGACTCTTAAATTAAAATAACTGGAAATGTATCCCAATAACTTTAATCTAGATGAAATAAATAATCAACAAACTTTGTCGTCTCGCAACCTTGCATTAATCACAATACGCCTGGTATTAACATATGCGTTGTGCAGTTTAAACAAACAAGCATTCCATACACCTTTCACTCCACTGATCAAACCAATGCCTCAGCTCCTATCCCAGATATTTAGGTTTTGAGAAACAACCGGTAATCTTGAACAGACGTAAAAATAATGTAACAGTCAACTGAATTTCTGAGGATTCAGTTTCTTCTAAGAAATGCGAGCGCAAACCCTAATCCTGGGTTACTTGCAAAGAAAGATCTGTCTGATCGATTCTTGAGTCAACCTTAACAAATCAGAGAAAACCCTAATTCTGGATTACTGCCCAAAGAAAAATCTGTCTGATTAATTCCTGAGCCAATCTCAACAAAATCAGTGGAAACCCTAATTCTGGATTACTTCCAAAGAAAAATCTGTCTGATCAATTCCTGAGCCAATCTCAACAAAATCATTGGAAACCCTAATTCTGGATTAATTGATAAAGAAGAGTCTGTTTGACCGATTCTCGAGCCGATCTTAAAAATCAGAGAAAACCCTGGGGTTGTGACTTCTTGTGAAAAAGGGAGGGCAAATTTTGGGGTACAACACCAGGCTTCGTGGTGTTTGGAGAAATCAAGATACTATCCGGTCGAACCGGGGCTTCGTAACTTGCATTAAAGATATACTACTATCTGGTCGACTCCAGGCTTCGTAGTATTCTTGGCTGCTATCTGGTCATAATCCAGGCTTCACAATGCCTTATACCATTATCTAGTCAAGTCCAGGCTTCATGGTGTCTTGTATTGTTATCTGGTCGTAATCCAGGCTTCACAATAACTTGCTGAGCTGTTATCCGATCGATTTCCGGGCTTCACGGCTTGTGTTTATAATATACCACTATCTGGTCGATTCCAGGCTTTATGGTGTCTTTGTACTGCTATTTGGTCGTAATCCAGGCTTCACAGTAACTTGCATTACTATCTGGTCGTTCTCCAGGCTTCACAATACCTTGCTGGGGATTAAACTATTTTCCGGTCGAATCCGAGCTTCATAGCTTAAATTTAAGATGAACCACTATCTGGTCGATTCCAGGCTTCGCGGTTTTTGATACTGTTATCCGGTCGTTCTCCAGGCTTCACAATATGATGGAGAAATCAAGATATTATCCAGTCGGACCCGGGCTTCATAGCTTGAACTGGAATAGAAATCTCTTAGCATTGATTAAACTGAACCAGAGAAACTTGTGAGAATTTGATTTTACCCTTCCCTGAAAGGTAAAGAGTTATTCGTATGTAATGTCATGATGTATGAAATGCATTGAGCAAAAGATGTTCTCAAAATAAATGAGATTGTGTTGTATGATGCGTATGCGCATGCCATGATGTATGGATATGCAATGTTTTTATGATATTCTTTAACTGGGGAAAATAAATCCCGGACTGCTGCTGGAGAGTGCAAGGAGTTGAATTCTTCGTTCTCGCTGGGGATGACGATCGAAGATGATTTGAGAATAAATTGGCGGGAGAATAACTCGGCTGGAGAATAAACTGGCGAGAAAATGGCTCTGTGGGGAAGAGAGATATCCTGCCAGAAGATCTGCTGATTTGGTGAAATAACCTCGGCTGGGGATGAATTACCATTGCTGGCGATGATGAACCCTGTTGAGGATTGAGTCTCTGCTTATGGAAGAAATAAACTCTACTAGGGATAGCCTTCCATTGTTGGTGATAGATGAACTCTGCTTGGGGAGAATTAACACCACTGTTTTTAGATTCCATTTACTTTGCAGGGAGTGTACGTACCTTTAGTCACTTTCTCGAGCTAGGTTTATCCCTGTACCTGATGGATAGAGCAACTGTAAGGTTTGGGCATTTTTGTTTGCCCCTGTTCCTGGAATTACGAGTAATCGTCTTTTGTTTCACATATAAATATTTGTGAGCAACAATTATTTTCAAATGCATATATCAAAAATGAATCATTGGATGTTCTTGCAAAAAAAAAAAAACAGAAAAAGAAAAACAAATTTGAAATTTTTTGTAAAATGAATTGTATTGATTTTGAAGTTGGCCTGTAATAGGCGTTTTGTACAAGAGGCTGACGTCTTAGTAAGAGAACGCCGCCAATAGATAGAAAATACAATTTTGTGAAAAACAAAGAAAAACAGCTATGTGAACAATCCCATTGGGTTCCAACTCTGCTATTGCCTTTATGTCTTCGAGCGTCTCATCACTTTGCTACTTAGTTGAAGGTAGATCAGATTGATCGGTGTCGTCCGAACTTGATAGTCGATACCGAAGTCTGGTTGCAAGATGATCCAATGAGACATAGCGTTACACTTTAATCCCTAATTTTTTCCTGGACCGCCCTTTTGGGTTTTCAGTCCACCGGGATACCCTTTTTTTCCCAAGCCGCCTTTTCAGGTTTTCGACTTGCCGGGTGTACAATTTTTTCATTTTCATCCCTTACTTTTTCCCGAACACTTTTGGTTCGCCGGGAAGCCCTCAATTTTGCCCAGGCTAGTCAACCTAGCGGGTCTTTGATTATGCATAGTATTTTTTGACTATGTCTGCATTGACGGGGTGAGGAAGGTCGTCACTATCCATGGTGGTTAGAATCATAGCTCCTCCCAAGAAAATGTTCTTAACCATAAATGGCCCTTCGTAAGTGGGGGTCCATTTGCCCCTGGGATCACCTTGCAGCAGTATGATGCGCTTGATCACCAGATCCCCGACTTGATATTCTTGTCGTCTAACTTTCTTGTTAAATGCCTTGATCATCCGCTTTTGATACGTCTGACCATGACAAATAGCAGTAAGTCTCTTTTCATCGATTAAGTTCAGCTGATCAAGTTGGGTCTGGATCCAATCGTCCTCGTTCAAACCTGCATCCTTCATAATCCGAAGAGAGGGTATCTGGAATTCAATGGGCAGGACTGCCTCCATGCCATAAACCAAAGATTAAGGTGTTTCCCTCGTTGAGGTCCTTGCTGAGGTACGGTACCCATGAAGAGCGAATGGTAACATCTCATGCCAGTCTTTGTATGTCACCGTCATCTTCTGCACAATCTTCTTGATGTTCTTATTAGCCGCTTCAACAGCCCCATTCATCTCCGGTCGGTAAGGAGAAGACTTGTGATGCTGTATCTTAAACTGTTTGCAGAGCTCGGTGATCATCGTATTGTTGAGATTTGTACCATTATCCATAATGATTCTCTCTGGTACACCATTTCGACAGATCAAATTGTGCCGGATAAACTGCGCCACGACGTTCTTGGTTACTGTAGCAAAAGAAGCTGCCTCAACCCACTTCGTGAAATAATCAATAGCTACCAAAATTAAGCGATGCCTGTTAGACGTAGTAGGTCTGATCTCGCCAATCATGTCGATGCCCCACATTGCAAAGGGCCAAGGAGCTGTCAAAACATTCAGAGGAACCGGAGGTACGTGCATCTGATCAACCTAGACTTGGCACTTATTTTGACCTCTTTCCTGTCTTCCTATGTACCCAAATTCACTTATTTAACTGTCTCTTCATGAGGCTGTATGGCCCTCTCTTCATGTAGTAACATTCTAGCAAGTTCCCCAGGCACTTCACAATCATCCTCACCTTCGTCCTCGGCTTGGTTGATCGAATTTTCGAAGTCATAACTGGAAGTAGCAGAGTCGTTATCAATGGGATCCAGAGTGGATGTGGATCTGCATTATGATATGTGAGTGTGTGTAAGACAATAGTTGTTTTGATAAAGTGCGAGATAGAAAGGAAAAACAAGGAGCGCAAAATTTGTAATGCAAGAAAACTTCCAATGCTTTATTGATGATATATGAAAATGAAAAATAATAAGCCCTCACAAACAAAACCAAAGTGCCTCGGGTAAGGCACTAGGCCGTAAAGTTTTAAATTTCCTGTTACAAATCTCAAAACAAAAGTTTATTACTGTGTAATAAAAGAAATGGGAACGAAGTCCTTCGTCGTCCAGTTGTTCAAGCCACCGTTGGTAGTCGGATAAATCCAGCTGTCGATATCTGACTCTTCTTCATCATCCTCAATTGCATTTACTCCCTGATTACTGATGTGCGGAGGAGGTCTTCCAATCTGTGCGCGCCGAACAGCCCTTTGAGCCTCTACAGTAAAGCCCAAACTAAACCTGTCAATTTTGTGTGCAAAGTCGGGGAGCTGACCCCAATTTGCACACCCACCTTTTTCAATTACAGCCCTGGCATCCTTGAGGGAAGCCATCTTCATCGGAGGCTCGTCAGCAGCAACTTCAGTCGACGCTAAAGTCTGGGGGACCTCTTCAAAGTTCTGACACGGGGTTTCGATAAACTCCCCATCCATCTCCATATAGCAAAAGGAATTAAGATGACTCACCATGTACTCTTCTTCACCTTGCACCGTAACAATCTTCCCCTTTACCGGATATTTCAACATCTGATGGAGCGTAGAAGTCACTGCCCCAGTCTTATGAATCCAAGGGCTCCCCAGCAAGCAAGAATAAGATGGTCGGATGTCTATCACATAGAAATTAGATGAAAAAGTTTGAGAGCCAACTTTAACAGGGACGTCCACCTCCCCGTACACCATCCTTTTTGACCCGTCGAAAGCCCTGACCACAATATTACTCGGCTTCAGAACCAAACCTTCACAGTCCAGACGATCTAATGCTTTCTTTGGCAAAACATTTAACGAGGACCCAGTATCCACCAGTACATGGGCCAAAGTAGTGCCCCTGCACTCGATCGAGACGTGCAGAGCATCATTGTGATTTCTTCCTTTAGAAGTTAGATCTGCGTCTGAGAAACCCAACCCGTTGTCAGCAGTCAAACTAGCTACGCAGTCTTTAAATTGATTGGTAGAAGTTTCCTGCGGGACATGCGCAGTTTTGAGGAAAGCAATTAAAGCCTTTGCATGGGCTTCCGAGCATAATAATAAGGACAACATGGAGATTTTCAACGGGGTCTGCCCCAGCTGCTCGACTATGTTGTAGTCGCTCTTCTTGATAATATTCAAAATTTCCTCTATCTCTTGCTTAGAGGTTTCTACGATGATCTTCTTAGGTGCCTCCATCCGGACAGGCTCACCTGTGATTTCTTTGCCCCGAGTGCCAAATGGCTCGGCGACAGGGGTAATAACTGGAACAGGAACTGGGACATTAGCTGATGTACCAACATATGGAATGACAACGGGTTTGTGAATAGTCGGAGGGGAAATCACAGGAGAGAATAGTATTCCACTTTCGCTGACCTTGCTAGCCCCGACAATATTGCTGACATCAACATCAACTTATTCAATCTTTAAGTCTTGCTTAACTCCATGGTAATACACATCGGCCCCGTAGTGCCAAGGGACAACCTTATCCGAAGTGTATGGGATAGGACCAGGGATAGTAATGATTAACGGAGCGATTCTTGGAACAGGTGTAATCCTAACAGGCTTTCTCGAGGAAGCCTTGGAAGGATTGGCGGAAATGGTTATAATGGCAACATCTTCAACTAATATTAACAGAATCAAAGTCTTCTCGAACAGGATCTCTTTGTTATCCATCAGGCGTTGAACACTTGATTTCAATAAATGGCAACCAGCAGGCAGGATTGAACATAGGTGGCAACCTTCGCCACAGCCCGGAAATAAACCGACCAATAAAAGATTCTTCTTAATTGTCATCAAAGGAGCAGAAATGTCTTCCACAGAGGTCACAAATAAATCATCATCCACAGCATTTACACCATGACCATACTTGGGCATAGGAGCAGTTATGACGTTGGGTTTCTCCGGAGCATCAAACTCAATTTCTTTAGCTTTGATCAAATCTTGAACCTTATTCTTCAAGGCCCAACAGTTTTTTGTATCATGACCTGGGCTATCGGAGTGATAAGCATAGCGGGCGTTCGAATTATATAACAGAGATGTGGTGCTGGGATTCTTTGGGGCTTCCCTCAGAGTTACCAGGTTGGTCTTCAACAATTGTGGTAGAGTTTGAGACAAGGTCATATTGAGCCAAGTGTATTGTCTCTGCGGTCTCTCCATTCTTTACTGATTGTTGCGTTGTGGGGAAACAGTGGGTCTTGATATTACTACCGCATTCACTGCTTAACGGTGTTCAGGTTGATTTTGGCTCCTCTAGCTGTAAACTGCACTAGCTTCTTTCTTACCGGTGAAAGGCTTCTTTACTGCACTTGACGATGTATCCTTCTGTATCTTACCACTTCGGATACCAGCTTCTACTCTCTCCCCAGTCAAAATCAATTCAATAAACCCAGATGACGAACTGCCGATCAGATGATTGAAAAATGGACCAGACAACGTCCCCAGAAACACATCAACCAATTCCTTGTCAGAAAAAGGGGGTTGGACTCTTCCAGCTAAGTCTCTCCACTTCTAAGCATAGTCCTTAAAACCTTCGCTTACACCCATAGACATACCCTCAAGTTGAGTACGGGTGCGAGCAAGGTCGGCGTTATACTGATACTGCTTGTAGAAAGCAGCAGCAAGATCCTCCCAATTTCGTACATTAGCTCCTTCCAATTGATAAAACCATTCAAGCTGAGTCCCTGACAGACTATCTTGAAAGAAATGTACCCACAAATTTCTATCAGCAGTGTAGGGTTGGATTTTTTTGACGTACGAGCGGAGATGGAGTTTTGGACAGGATACTCCATCGTACTTAGCAAAAACCGGAGCTTTAAACTTGTGAGGGATCACCACCCCAGATGCTAGTCCCAGATCTCCGAAGTCCAAACCAGGGATCTTCTGAATCTCCATAGCACTCATACGGTCTTCGAGTTATTTGTTCCTATCCTCGGCAGGAGGATATTGTTCATCATCAAAATCAGTATCATTATCAGAGACTACAGGACTAGGACCCTTTTCTTCTTCTTGGTTCTCCTCCCCTTTGGATGAAAGAGACGGATCAACTTTCTTTCGCAACCTATTCCCAAATCTGTTACCCATATTCAGAAGAACCACCTTCTTCTTCTTCTTCTTCTTCTTCTTCTCCTTCAGGATGAGAGTTTTCAAATCCTCTTGCCCTTTAGCAAAGTTCAAGAACATTTATTGGAATTGGGCATTATGTGCCTGAAGAGCTTTGATGGCTTGATCGGTAGGTATTTCAGAAGACATAATTGCTTAAATAAACAGCGAAGAAGATGAGAAACCTGTAATGGTACCCTGTAATGATGTGCATGATAATGGGATGCGTATGTAATGATTTCAAAGACTTTGGGAGATTTAAATTTGTAAAAAAAAATGAAATAAACTTTATTAGATTAACTTGTAAAAATGTTTAACAATGCCTTTGAGGCGTTACAAAAGAAATAAATGGAAAACAAATCTAAACTAGAAAAAAGTAAAAAATCAGAAATCCCATGGACGCTTCCCCTTGGTGCTGATGTAGTCATTTATTGTCCTTTCATTCTCAAGTTTCCTGGTGAGCTTTAAGATCTTCCTCTCTTACTCATGGTGCTTCTCTCGGTAGGTATCCCTCTCCTCCCATTGCTGAATCCATGATCTATTCAATGCCCCAAGATCAGTGGGCATGTAGGGATAAAGGACTGTATAAGGAACACCCTCTGCATTGGTAGGTCCACAATCACTGGCAACACAGCTTCATAAGGCATCCCAAGCTTCTGAGCACGGGCTCGAACACACTGGAGATAAGGTTGCATAGGGAGAGAAGTCTTTGGTCCTAGCTCTTGATGGTCAGACCTGTTCACCATGCCCCAGGCTCGTATAAACCTTCGGCGATGTTCGTCAATGTCCCCCTTATAGTCAAATGTAATATCTGTAAGAAGTAGCTCATGAGGGTCGTCTTTCCGAGCGCGACCAAACTATCACAAAGCTAAACAAGGACTGTAGGTTATTCCTCCTCTGATTCCGAGCAATGGGACATTAGGGTATCCCCCACATCGATCAATGACAACAATGTTTTCCATAGCCTTAGAACTCCAAAGAATGTCTGTATGGGCAAGGGACATTATCCTGTAAGACCATCCTAAACCTTCCTCATTCTTCAACACAGACTTGGGGAGGTGCGAAATAAACCACCTCGCCAGCAGCGGCATGTAACACATGAGGGTCCCTCTTCTATGCACAGTACGAGTATAGAGGGCATGTAGGATATCACCCAGAAGAGTAGGTACAAGATTACGAGACAGGAAGATGTTAACCGCATTCACGTCTATGAAGGAATCTGGATTCGGAAAGAGAACCAAACCGTAGATAAGGAGAACCAAGATGTCTTCGAAAGCCTAAAAGTCCAAATTATCCCAGAACTGCTGAGCTTGATCTATCAGAAACTTGGCTAAGAAACCTTCAACCCCGCTTCGTGTCTCCCAGTTGGATACCAAATCAGCCCGTGTTAGATGCAAAGTTAAAGCAATGTCTTCTGGTCTAGGAGCCTCTTCCAAACCTGTAAAGGGGATCTGCTCGAGGATGGATATGCCCAGTAAGTGAGAAAACTCTTCCATAGTAGGAACTAGCTGATAATCCGGGAAAGTGAAACAATGGTGCACCGGATCGAAGAACTGGAAAAGCACACTCATCATCTGCTCATCAAACTTTGAGGTAACCAAACTAAGAAGCTGGACATGTCTTCTAATGAATGAAGAAGTATCAGAAACCTTTGACACTAACTCTTTGAGTTGAGCAGGTATTTGCACAAAGTTAACTCGAATGGTGTTTCTGCGTAAGGAAGCCATAATCTGCAAAACAGAACAAAGATAAATCCCTTCGGTCTTTGAAATAGTTATTATAATGAGGTATGCATGCTATGTTATGATGCATGATGTCATGATAAAACACACAACAGGTATAGCAAATAACAGACATGGTAAAGGTAAACAAGTCACACAAGAGCCCTTAAGTTTCAGGCTCGCATGGGGTCTAGGTACTACCCTCTTGAAGTTCAGTTGGTTTCAACATGTCCTAATAATAGTAACCGGGTTCTAGAGGTTCTCAATATCACTGACCATCCTCCATCGGTCATGGTTTCAGCTCACACAATCTTTTCTTGTGGCCGGAACTATCTCGAGAGTCTGGTCTCAATGAGTGTAGTATTGAGTATCAACCAGTTCTCAGCTCTACACTGAGGCTGGCTATCTCACTACTTCCTATGGCCAAGTTGGTCAATTATAGATTCTAAGGTCAGTTGATGCTTAATGACACACATAACAGCCCCGTATTCTCCTCGTTTCTCCACAAGGGATACAGTTACCAACCAATGCGCCACATCAATGTAGCTACTGCTTCAACCGTATCGGTGTATGTCGTACAGTTCCCTCACAGTTTATTGCTACTTAACTAAAAGGTGTCCCCCAGATCCGGGTTAGGATCTATAGTAACTCCCAATACAAAGCCCTCAAAAGTAAAGCAATCAAATCAAACAAGAGAAGCAATTTATGATGAACTAAATCCTAAGGTATACCCCACTTATTAGTCCCCAGCAGAGTCTCCAGTTCTGTGATACGGTGGCAGAACCGGACTGGTTTAGAAAGATGCTGGTTTGCGTCTTGCGTTTGTGTTTGCAAAATGTCGCGGTAAGCAAGAGTCACCACCGACTTTTATTTTATCCAACTGGAAAGTACAAAAGCACAGAAAAATTCCTTTTTCGTGATTTTGAGTACGGGGGGTAGATTATAGAAAGGGAAGGTATTAGCACCCTTTCTATCCATGGTTTTCCATGGGCTCTTAGGTACTAGCTCATCTTTTAAAAATTGCTTCTGTGTTTGTGTGTTTTGAAAAGTTTTTGTTTACTTCATTTTAACCCTTGCTTTTGTCTTCAAGAGTGTTACGAAGTGTTTTTGAAAACTTTGTTTGAAAAAGTGTGTAAGTGTGGAAAAGTTTGATTTTGAGCAAGTACCTACTAGCATCTACCTACTCGAAAAAAAGAATGTTTATGTTCTTGTTTCCTTTAGACAACGTTATCCGACTATTAGTGAGTAGGTAGCACCATCGTTGGAGTTGCAAGGGTCAATTCAAAAGGGACGTACGATCACTAAAGCAATGTTAGGACGTCTTAGTAATAACCCTAATGTCTTAAGATCATATTCGAGGCAACATTTCCGAGGCAACCTTTCCGAGGCAACATTTCCGAGGCAACATTTCTGAACGGGAATTTTGATCTTTATTTAGACAAGAGAGCAACCACTAAAACACCCTATACTTAATGATCGTTTATTGAAGGCAACCGAAGTGAGAGTATACCCTAGGAGTGCGCATGTGCGAGTGATTTGATTTCAAGTTATTATCTTTGCACATTTAGGGTTTGCTAACCGTTTTAAAATTAACATATTGTCTTGTCATGCAATCCTATTATCATACATCTAACAGTTAATATTTGCGAGAATTAAAATGCGAGAAATAAAGCTACGCTATTACAAGGCTTCGGGGAGGGGGATTAATTACATAGCCAAAACCCGTAAAACGATAAATGAGAGGAAAATCCTAATTAAAGTATTACATCCCATGAGCAGTTACATTAATATTTGCAAAAAAAAATCAAACGCGCGATGAAGCGAGAACGAGAGAAAATTAGGGTTTTGACCCCGTCTAAACATAATTACAAGAAAAGTTATTTTTGTGGTTTTTGATTATTTTTTGAGAAAAGAATAAGGTTTTAAATTAAATATGTACAAACCTAATTACTAATTAATTTAAATTAAGAAAAATAATTAATTTGGCTTATCTTTATATTTTGTTTATTTTAAGAAAAGAAAATAAAAAATAAATCAACGAAACCCTAATTTCTAATTTGTTTTAATTTATTTACAAAAAAGATTAAAGTTGCCCTAAAATTAAATTAAACTAATTGAATTAATTTTTACAAAATATATAAAAAAACCTAAATTTGATGAAATTGATTTTTATGAGTTTTTTTGTAAAAAGGAATTAATTTTGTGTGAGAAAATAATTAATTAAAGTAATTAAAAGAAAGATATTAAAGAAAAAGGAATAAGAATATGGGCCTGGTGTTCTAGCAATTGGGGGGGTGTCCATAGCAATTCTGGGCGCAAAAACCTTGGTCCACGTTGACCCTCCTGGTTCCAATGTTGCACGTTTGACCAAGATGCATGGTAGACCTTCATGTGATGGCCTTTGGATCTGATCTGCTTTAGATCCAATGGTTGCAAGATGATGGTCCATGATGGTCCTTGTGCCTGTACACATGCATGATCATGCAAGAAAAAATATTGTGAAATAATATGGGGGACCTGGGATTCGAACCCAGGCCCTATGGCTTTTCCCTTCGCCTCACAACCAACTGAGCCAACACGCTTGTTTGTACATGGAATAAACAACAAATATTATATTGGAAACAAACAAAGCAATATTGTAAAACACGCGAATTTCAAATGGATGAATCAGGGGGTGCCACACCACCCTTCTTCTTCCTCTCTTTGTTGCTAAAATTCTGATGACTTTTACCTACGGACAAAAAGGGTAGGTACAGGCCCTGCATATTTCCAAAATTTCATACAAGCTCAATAAATGAAAACTAATGGTGTAGATCAATTCTTCTTGACCTCGTGAACACCATAGTACTCCTATTTTGGGCCAATTTTTCCTACATAAGAAAACCCTAAAACGGACCAAGAAAACCTAACAATGGTGGATCTCTGTATGGTTAGTAAAAACGCAATTAATCATTACCAATAGCTTGCAAATGCTTCACTGAACAAGAATGTATAAAGAACTCATGCTACAAATGCCAAAATAATGAGATTCGATTTCAAAAAAGGAGGGATGTCGTGAAGCGCTTACAGCGGGTTTTTGTGCATGAAAATGCTTTCTAAGGATTGGTATGGACTCCTTGAATGCCCAGCAAGTGAAAGGAATGCTTGGAAAGCCTTGAAAGCGCCTGGAACTGTGAAAACAGATTGCACTTTTTCCTTGATTTTTTGAAAGTTGTTCTTCACTCTACACGCCTCTAACCCTTATTCTTTTGGTCTGCAAATGTTCTATATATGTCCTTGAGTGAATTAGGTTTACAAGTTTGCTCTAAATATTTTCCAATTATGGTCATTGATCAAGATTTGATTCTCATGTAAATCTTTCCAAAATAAGCCAAAAACCAATCTTTTTGTGTACAAACAGGACTTGCACGATTTGATTTCATTGCTAGTTGTATAAGAGACCTGAAATATGCACAAAATCTCAAGGTTTAAATGATTTTGATATTTCCATGATTTTATTTTGATTTAATTTGATTTAATTGAAATAAAAATCAAAATAAATGGCAAAAATAAAATAAAGGCGAGTGGGAAGGATCATGGGTCGTGGACCATGTTACAAACTCAAGACAAGTACCAAATTTTGGGCCCATTTGACAAAAATTGCAATTTGAGGCACTTTTAACTTTTGGCAATTTTGTAAAAAAGGTCAACTTCACCAATGCATAACTCCTTTAATTTTGACTCTATGAGGGTGTTCTTGGACTTTTTAGAAATCTTGAGATGTTCTCTAAGCAACCCTTTTGGTATCATCTCAATTTAGTCTTCCATGTTCATGTATGAAGCTTTGACAAGAAAGGTGATTTTGCTGACTTTTCAAAATGACCTATAATGTCCAAATTCATAACTTCTTGTGAGTGCATATTTTGAACTTGGAATATGAACATGAATTGTAGGGAATTCCATCCTATTAAAAATGAGATTTGGATAGGTCATTTCTAATAAATTATGAGAAAGTTATGCATGGTCAAAGTTGAGTTGACTTTTCCTACAAAACCCTAATTTAGCAACTTTTGGGTTTTGATGAATTGTGAGCAATCCTTGAGGAATCATGATCAACCCTTGATCAAATGATGAATAATACTTCAAAATGAGGATGTTGACCAAAAATCTTGAGGTTTGACTGTATGGGGACCACAGTTGACTTTTGCCCTAGCACAGTCGATTTTCAGGCCTTTGAGCAATTGATTGAGCAAACTTTCTCTGCAAGGCTTGAAACTTGTCATGAATGATCTTGAGAACATATTAGGACAATGGTGAGAATTTGGGATCCCTTTTACTCAAACATCTTGATGAAACATGAAACCCTAATTTGAGGTAGACTGGCTTAGGAGAGAGTTTGTCTGGTCAACCCTTGGACTTCCTTGAGCAATTTGAGGACCTCATTTGAAATGTATTGAGAAATATGGGAGGGCAAATTTTGGGGTACAACAACTAGCATTTGTATATAAAGCATTAAATTACGGAAAATAAAAATACTAAGCTATTACATCATTAGGGGAGGGGGTATACAAATTTACAAATGGGGATTTTGCAAGAAAATTGAACCTAAATAATTATTACAACCATATTGAATATTTAACAAAAAAATGAATAAATAAAAATGAAAGAATATAAATGTAAAAAGAAATGGGATTTTTGTTTGGTTTTCATGAAAAGGCTTTTTGACTTAGTTAACTAAAATAAAATAATTAACCAAAAATAAGAAAATTAAGATTAAGTTAGTAAAATAAATTAATTTAAAGAGAACAAATTTTTTTAGGGTTTTTTGTGAATTTGATTAAATTAGTAAATAAAATTAATTAAATAAAAGTCCTAAGTTCTAAATTGATTTTTAATTTAAAAGAAAGTAATATAATAATAATTAAGACTATTTATCTAAGTATTTAAAAAAGGAAATTAATTTATTAAAGGAAATGTTTTTGTTCTTTTGATTTTTTATAAAACAAAATAAACTAAATAAATGTAAAAATAATAAATAAAATATTTTTTGGATTTTTATTAATGAAAATAATAATATTAATAATGATAATATTAATAATAATAATAAAGGAAAGAGAATAAAATAAAATATAAAATTAAAGTTAGGGGGTTAAAAAATGGAAATGGGGGTTAACAATAGTAAAAAGGGGCGCTAGGCCCAAATGTGTGTTTTTGTAATCAGAGAAAAAATATATAAAAAATGCATGAATAGGCCTGCATTAGAAAGTAAAATGGGGGTGAGAGTCAGCAATTCAGATTGGGCCAAGAACAAAGTCCATCCTCTTTTGTGATTCAGTGTTGATTGATTTCTTTGAGTGCACCATGAGCTTGAATCATGAAGTGTTGAATTTGGATTGTTGAACATCCAATGGTGTTGATGTGAGGCTCATGATAGGCGCCTTGTACATGATTACATTGGATCTGAAACAAATAAATGTGAAACAAATAAAATGGTACCATTGGGGCTCGAACCCAGGTCCCTATAGTCACAGGCGCGCGCTTCTACCACTGGAGTGGCTATACATATTTTTATTAATACAAAACCAAGAATATATATTTGAAACACATTCCTAGGTCTGTATCATCTTCAACCTCGCTCCAGACCAATCAACATGATTATTGAAATTGCTATCTCTTTCATTTCTCAACCATTTGCAAAAGTATAAACATGAAACTTGCTCCAAATTTCATCACGAGTTCAGTCATATAAATAACTAAAGATATAAACCAAAAATGAGCATGAATTTTGAATGGTACCAAATCTGACCTAATTTTTTCAGAAAATTCAACTCTAAAATTCTCACTACTCAGGCAACATAAATGAATTCTAAGGATATGGTTAGTCTCAGGACAATGATGTCTACATTTTATCTTCACAAATGGAAACCAAATGATGCTTATATGAAGAGTTCAAAAGTCAGAAAACTAACCATGCAAGAGGGTGTCGTGTTTTGAGTTTGAGCAGCTTTTGATGAGTTCCCGTGATTGGGTTAGCTTCCTCAAGTTCCCGGGAAGCTAATGTGATGCCTGGCTTGAGCTGAAAGTGGCTGAGGAGTTCTGGAGAAGTCCACTTGCAGACCCCTGTTTTTGAAAATGGAACTTGATGATGGAGGTGTTACAGTTATGAAACAAGGTCAGGGATGAGTTGTATTTGATGTTTAGAAGCTTTAGGATTGATTAGGAAGGAAAACTCACGAGGGAAATGAGAGATATAAGTTTAAGGTGAGAATTGTGCATCAATGGAGTTTTTTGTGCAAATTCTGGATTGAGGGAGTTTTGTAGTGTTTCAGCGTGCTTAAGCTTGTGTTCTAGCTCACAAATAGTGCCTCTATTTATAAGCAACAAGTTTGGAAGCTTGTTGTTGATCAGAATTCAAAATCACAAGTTTAAGCATAACATGTGATTTTTAGAGAAGTCCAAGTTTCAAAGCCTTTTGTACTTGCTAAGATAGAGTGGTTATGCTTTAAACACACTTGCTTCTGACTTTGTGGATGGAGTGTACTTAAAGAGAACAAGTTAGGAGCTCAAGAAGCTTACTTTGTGCGTAAAGCTTGCTTTACAAGAATGGAAATGGTGACTTTCTCCCTAAAATGGAAAAATGCTTAGGACAATGCTTGAATCAATTGGACAATTGATCA
Source organism: Vicia faba (assembly GCA_948472305.1). Classification (NCBI taxonomy): domain Eukaryota; kingdom Viridiplantae; phylum Streptophyta; class Magnoliopsida; order Fabales; family Fabaceae; genus Vicia; species Vicia faba. Next base: position 703,681,683 of record OX451741.1, on the reverse strand, counting down.
ATCAGTTGTGTAAACATTAAATTAAGGAGTGACAAACAAGTTTGATGCCTGTAAAGTGAATATTATGCAGCATGGCTATGGATTTGGTTCATGTTGCATCACAAATTTTGCCTTGCAAAACAACTTGAAACCCTAACTTATGACCTTTGATTCTCCTTGCTCACAAATGATATCAAGGAGTTCTTGGACATTTTGGAAAGCTTGTAATATGCTCTACAACCCCTATTTGAATCACTTTTGAAAAATAAAAATGGAACTATGTGAAACTTGGGTCAGAAGTTAGGTCAAAATCCTGACCAAAATGCTCAAAATTTCACTAAGTGTTTTAGTTTCATGACCATGACTTCATGGATTAATAACTTGAGATCCAAGCATTTCTAGAAGAAGTTGTGTAAAGTAATGTTTTAGATCTCATGGATATATACAACTTTCATATTTAAAGTTTCTTTTTAATCATCTTGCATCATGGTGAAAAATTGGCTCAAAGTTGTAAAAAAATATGAAGTTTTCAACACTTAGAAAAATTTCTAAGTTTGGAAACTTTGACTTTTTAAAATGAAATCTTGACTTTTTGACTTCTTGATGAAAAAGTTTCATATTTTGACATGTTTTGATGAATTATGATCTTTGACACTTGATTTTGACTAAAAAGTCAGAGTTTGACTTTTCAGTGTACAGTTGACTTTTGATCAGTTGACTGAAAATCAACTATCAATCAAATGACCTTGAGCAATGTTTTGAGTCATGTAATTAGGTCAAAATGATGCAATTGAACTCTTGAGATCATTTCTCAAACCGATTAACCATTTGCTAGGTCAAAAATCATAAATTGCCCTTTCTCAGTTAAAACCCTAACTTTGACCATTTTGCCCTTTTGATGATCTGATCAAATTTCTTGAGGAATTATGGTCCAAACTTGATCAAATGATACATATGAGTTCACAATGTTGATATGGATAAAAAATTATGAAGTTTGACTGTAAATTGAACACAGTTGACTTTTTCCCCATTACAGCTGATTTTTAGGTCAACTGATCAATTGACTGAGCAAAAATATGATCCAAGACTTGAAACTTGGCATGTGAAATATTGAGGGTCCATAATGATCCATGAAAGTCATATGAGGCATTAGAAGTTAAATTATCCTTGTGCAATCTCAAACCCTAATTTCAGTCATCAGTGCTTAAGGAGGTGTCTTGAGCTGATCAATCCTTGTGCAGTATTGAACCAAAGGAGATCTTGTGAGAAAATATTTGATAAATGGGAGGTCAAATTTTGGGGTACAACAGATTCCCCTGTTCAATCTTCTTAAACCTGAAGAGTTAGATTGGCGGATCCGCCATTCGTGACTTGAAGGTGGAAGATGATTGGGCACTAGAGTGCCCAAAAATTTGCACTCGAAGATGAAATGGGAATAGGAGGGCAAGATTGTGAAAAGATGGTAGTAACCTATAAGGACTGGCATGAGATGTTACCGTTCGCCCTTCATGGCTACCGTACTTCAGCTAGAACATCAACTAGGAAAACTCCCTTTTCTTTAGTCTATGGCTTGAAAGCTGTTTTGCCAGTGGAAGTTCAGATTCCCTCTCTAAGGATTATGAATGAAGCAGGCTTAAGGGAAGACGAGTGGATTCAAATAAGGTTTTATCAGTTGAACTTGATCGATGAAAAGCGGCTGGCTGTTGTTTGTCATGGTCAGACGTACCAAAAACGTATGATTAAGGCTTTCAACAAAAAGATCAAGCCTCGAGTATATCAAGCTGGTGACTTGGTGATAAAGCGTATCAATCTGCCATAAGGCGACTGTTGTACCCCAAAATTTTCCCTCTTACATATCAATAATTTGCTCACAAGATCTCCATTGACTCAAGACTGCATTATGGTTTGATCAGCTCAAGACACCTCCTTAAGCACTGATGACCAAAATTAGGGTTTGAGTTTGCACAAGGATTTTTGAGCTTCCAATGCCCCATATGACTTTCATGGATCAATATGGACCCCCAAGATTTCCCATGTCAAGTTTCAAGCCTTGGATCACATTTTTGATCAGTCAATTGAGCAGTTGACCTAAAAATCAGTTGTATTGGGGAAAAAGTCAACCATGGTCAATTTACAGTCAAACTTCATAATTTTAGATCCACATCAACATTCTAGACTCATATGTATCATTTGATCAAGTTTGGACCAAAACTCCTCAAGAAATTTGATCGAATCTCCAAAAGGGTAAAATGGTCAAAGTTAGGGTTTTGACTGAGAAAGGGCAATTTCTGATTTTTGACCTATCAAATGGTCAATAGGTTTAAGGAATGATCTCAAGAGTCCAATTGCATCATTTTAACCTAATGACATGGCTCAAAACATTGCTCAAGTTCAAAGGATTGACAGATGAATTTTCAGTCAATTGATCAAAAGTCAATTGTATACTGAAAAGTCAAACTTTGACTTTTTGATCAAAATCAAGTGCAAAAGATCATAATTCATCAAAACATGTAAAAATATGGAACTTATTCATCAAGAAATCAAAAAGTCAAGATTTCATTTTGAAAAGTCAAAATTTCTAAACATATAAATTTTTCTAAGTGTTGGAAATTTCATGTTTTTTTCATAACTTTGAGCAAAATTTTCACCATGACGCAAGATGATTCAAGAGAAACTTCCAACATGAAAGTTGTATATATCCATGAAATCTACAACTTTTCTTTACACAACTCCTTCCAAAAGTTCTTGGATCTCAAATTATAATTTTATGAACATGTGGTCATGAAACTAAACACTTAGTGAAATTTTGCCCTAATTTGGTCAAGATTTTGACCTAACTTCATGACACTTTTTCATATATTTCCAAGGGGAATCTTCAAAAGAAATTTAAATATGGGTTGTAGAGAACATTGCAAGCTTTCCAAAATGTCCAAGAACTCCTTGAATTCATTCTTGAGTAGGGAGAATCGAAGAGAGGAAGTTAGGGTTTTATCACTTTAATTACAAGTCATTTTAGTGATGAACAAAATTCAAGTTCAAACTATGTTGCATACACACTACTTTGCAGGCCTCAAACTTGTTAGGCACTCCATAATTAATGGTTTAAACAGTTGTTAGAGGCCTCACTTCAAGCATTCAATGTATGGACATGTTTGTTATCCATTTTTGGAAGAAAGGTTACATTGCCATTTTGATAAAGTGACTTTTTGTACAAAACTTGTTCTTGAGCCTTGCACTTGTTCTCTTCTTATCAAACAGGTCCTATAACTCATGAGAAATGTTTCAAACACTTACAATCACCCATACCATGCTTGTACCTCTTCTTGAAACTTGTTTCCCTCTTTTCTTCAAAATCAAGTAACCTAGCCAAAAGCTAGAAACTTGTACTTCTGATTGTCCAAAGCTCTCAAACACTTTTGTTTATACATACACAAACCTTAGACCATAAACACACGAATGCTCAAGCCTTGAAAGAACCTAGAACTCATAATCACACTTCACACTTCCATTTTCACACAAACTGACCAAAAACTTGAAACTCATAATCTACTCGTGTGTTTCTTGACCTTTTAGTTTCTAAAGTTCCTAAACATCATATAGAGTTGACCCCACACCCTGTTATAAAACTGTAACACCATTAACACCATCCTCCATTTCCAAAAACAGAGCTCTGCACGTTGACTTCTCCAGACCATTTCAGCCATCCATTGCTCAAGCTAATCATTGCATTAGCTTCCTGGGACCTCAAGGAAGCTAACATGATCATCACCATCACTTGAAACAAGCTCTAACTCAAAACACGATTTCTAGTTTTGAGGTAAGTTTTCTCAACTTTGAACTCTTCATACAGGCATCATCAATAGTACATTTGTGAACAAAACATGTAGATATCATTGCCCTAAAGCTAACCATGTTCATAGTTTCCATTAATTTTTCTTGAACTTAGAAAATTTTGAAACTGAAATTTCTGAGATTTTTTGGGTTCAAATTAGGGCCATTGAAATTTATGCTTATCATTGATCTATAACTTTAATGATTTATATTTCTGAAACCGTGAGAAAATTTGCTACAAGTTTCATGTTTACAGTTTTCATTTTTGATGAGAAATGAGCAAGTTACAGTTGGTCTGGCTGGAGGTTGAAGATGAAGTCATCAGGACGCGTTTTGCCTTGTATATTTATTGTTTTGCTTAAGTTAAAGGATGTGTAGCCACCCCAGTGGTGGAAGCGCGCGCCTGTAACCTTTGGGACCTGGGTTCGAGCCCCAGTGGTACCCTTTTGGATTTTTCACATTTCTTTGTTTTCTGATATTTCTTTTTGCACGCGCTGGGCCTTCTTGGGCCTGTTTTATTTTGTTTTTTTTGCTAGCTAACCCCCTGTAGGTTGTTTGCACCACTGGCTCAATTTATTTTATTTTCTTATTTTTATTTCATTTGTTTTCTTAATTATTTTTTACTAATATTAAAAATCATAAAAAATACAAAAAAAAAATAGATTTTTATTTTAACTTAGTTTATTTTATTTTTTCTCACAAAAAATATTTTTATTAATTATACTTTATTTATTTTTACTTATTATCTTGTAAATTTAATTAACACTATGTTTTTATTTATTTTCTTTCACACCACTTAAAATATATTATTTTAATATTAAAGGCCAAAAGTATTTTATAATGCTATAAATATTTCCAAGACAAAAATACCAAAAAAATACTTTTCTTAAACTTATTTTCTTTTGGTCAATTAATAGAACTAGGTTTTTTTTTATAAATCTTTTCTTAATAAATTTAAGTTTAATTAATTATTTTCTTTAATTAATTAGGTTAAAATAAATTCCTTTTTTCTCATGAAAACCAAACAAAGATCCATTTTCTTTACATTTTGCATTTTTGTACATTTATTCATTTTGTGCATTATATTCATTTAAATTCCTTGTACATCAATACCCATTCAATATGGTTGTAATAGACTAACTAGGTTTACATTCTTGCAATCCCCATTCAATTTGTATACCCCCCCTCCCCACAAATGTTGTAATAGCGTAGTAACTTTAAATTTCGCAATTTATCGCTTTTATATATAACATGCTAGTAATTAGGGTTTGTATGGAAAGACTAAAATCAATACTTAGAAATCCCTAATTCAAGACAAAAACAAGCATGAAAATAATACACTTTCACACAAACACCCCTAGGGTTATTCCACTTGGTTTCCTTATACAAAATGGCCATATTACGCATGTAGGTATCTTAGCAAAAACAAGCAAATACAAGATCATAGCCCCTTGATGACGCTATCCAAGTTGCCTTTCAAATTATCTTAGTCCCTAAAAAAGAATGCTAAGATACCTTACAACATTGCTAATCATGGTTATACGATGACCCACACCCATCCTATTTACATCCAAAGATAAGATTGCTTACCAAATCAATGGTAAGACAATAATGTCAAATGAAAAGGAAAATGAACAAGAAAGACTTTTGAGTAGGTAGAATGCTCCTAATTACTTGCTCAATTTCAAACAAACATCCTTGCTATTTTCAAAACAATCACCTACACTTTCAAACATCTTACAAAATTTGAAAACATTTTCAAAAGATTAACATCTTTGTATACATTCTTACGACCGAGAATCATTACAAAGATTGCCTAAACAATGGCCTCTTTACAAAATACTTTCAAAAACCACACAAAGCACAATTTCAAACAAAAAGCAAGTGATCTAGCAAGTAACTAAGAACCCATGGAAAACCATGGATGAAAAGGGTGTTAATACCTTCCCTTTTCATAATCTACCCTCCGAACTCAAGAAATAATCTCAAAGGTATTTCCAGTGCTTTTTCACCTTTCCTTTTGGATAAAAGAAAAGTCGGTGGCGACTCTTGCTAACCATAACATTTGTGATCAAACACAAAACCTTCAAGTCATTTTTCCCACCGTGTCACAGCGACCCCAGGGGAAAATTGACTCCCACCTACGAGGGGCCATTTGTTGTCAAGAGAGTGTTCTCTGGTGGTGCTATGATGCTGACTACCATGGATGGTGAAGACTTCCCACATCCTATAAACACAGACATAGTTAAAAAATACTACGCATAAGAGACCTGCTAGGTTGACACACCTAGGCATAATAAGGGCATCCCAGGAAACCAAAAGGTTTGGGCAAAAATTAGGGATATATGCAAAAGATTGTACACCCGACAAGTTGAAAACCCGAAAGGGAGACTTGGGCAAAATTGGGTATCCTGGTGGGCTGAAAACCCGAAAGGGAGGTCCAGGCAAAAGTTAAGGATTTAAAGTGTATGACTATATCCCGTGGAATCACTACAGTCAACTTTATCACCAAGGTCCGAATTCAAACGGTCCAAGATCAATCCAATCAACTTCTGTCAACAGCAAGGGGAATTCGAAGACATTGGGGAAATAGTAGAGTTGGAGTGTAATGAGATCATTTCACATGGCTATTTGTTTGGTTTTCAATCTTTTTTTTCCTTTCGACAATTTTATCTTACTAGGATCTCCGTCTCTTTGTACAAAAACACATATTCATGGGCAAAATATCAATACAAATATACTTTGAAGTGCAAACTTTCTATTTTGTTTTGAATGCAAAGTTGTCCAATGACTAAAATAGAACGAACATATGCATATGAGCATAATTAAAACTGTTTTTCACATATGACCTAACAGCAACAAATATCTCTTGGAATATCCCTACAGTTATTTCATTAGCAATATCCCCACCAGACGGCTACAATAAACCCATCCTCAACAAAGTTACCCACAAAGCCTCTTTGCACATGTTAAATCTACAGCCAGGGTCTCAATCTCTTAGCAGCTCTCTCCCCAGCTAATTTAATCCTACAAGTATAAGCCTTGTAGATTTCTTCCTCAAAGAACTCGCCTCGTCAGCAGTTCATCAAGTATTCATCAACAGGGTTTATTTCCATAAAATGGTTTATTTCCTCAACATGTTTTATTTCCCCAACAAACAACGAGTAGCATAACTCCCTAGATGAGTTTGTATTCCCCCAGCATAGTCTATCTTCCCCAGCTGATCCTGTTATCCCTAGCCGAGGCTTTCCTCCCCAGGCTGAGTCTGTTCTCCCTGACTGAGTCCACACTCCCCAGCTTGAGTTTGCCTTTCAGACTATTACAAGTCATAGGGCCACAACCCCTAATCCCCTGTAAAGTCATCAACAAAACCTTTACTATCTCCAAAAGATACAATGAAGCCTGCAGCCGACTAGATATTAGTACAACTTTAAAACTACTATGAAGCCTGAACCCAACCAGATAGTAGTCAACTTGTCAAGTCACTATAGAGTCTGGACCCGACCAGATAATAATGTAATCTTTCAACTAACTATGAAGACTAGATCCGACCAGATAATAGTTAACTTCGCAAGATACTATGAAACCTGGACCCGGCTAGATAATAGTTTAAACCCTTCAAGATATAGAAGAACCTGGACTCAACCAGACCAAGGTTTAACTTCTTTTTCCCCAGTAGAGTTTGCCTCTACCCCAACAAGTTATTGTGAAACCTAGAATCCGACCAGATAACAACTAATTTCCAAACAAGTTACTGTAAAGCCTGGATCCGACCAGATATCAGTTCAACTCTATCTTTTCAAACAAGTTTATTATGCAGCCTGGACCCGACCAGATAGCAATTAACCTCGTCCACCTCAGAAATCTGCAAAGCCTGGAATCTGACTAGATAGCGGTTTAATGTTATTAAGTTACTGTAAAGCCTGGATCCGACCAGATATCAGTTCGACTTCGTCTATTCAAGCAAGTTATTGTGAAGCCTGGAGTCCGACCAGATAACAACTAGCTACATTCGCCAGCAAGATGCTATGAAGCCTGAACTCGAGCAGATATAGTATAACTTTTCAAAAACTATGAAGCATGAACCTAACCAGATAGTAATTACCACTTCAAGTTACTATGAAGCCTTGACCCGACCAGATATCCGTTCAACTTCTTCCTTTCTAGCAAGTCACTGCAAAGACTGGAATCCGACCAGATAAAAGTTAACTTCCTTATCCCCGGCAAGTTGTTGTGAAGCTGAGGACCCGACCAAATAACAACCTAACTTCACTCTCCTAAAAATAAAATTCACTGCAAAGCTTGGAATCTGACTAGATAACAGTTAATTTATCCTTCCCCAATAAATTACAGTGAAGCCTGGATCCGACCAGATAGCAATTTGTCTTCCTCATCCTCAGCAAGTTGTGAAGCCAGGATCCGACCAGGTAATAGCTGACATGCAAGAGATATTCCCCAACAAAAGCATTCTTTCAATAAAGTTTGAAGATATGTATACTCTTTATCCCCAACAGCAATCCAGGATTCAGCTTCCCAAATTTCCTCAGCAGTAGTCAGGGATTTATTTTCCCGGAAAAACATACATCTCACATTCATACATCATAGCATATACATACAAAATGCATTTAGCATGATCTCATTCATCTTGTGAATATCATGCATACATCTGCACTTTACTAACCCTTTTTCCCACAGGTGAAACATCAAGTTTTAGTATAGATCGACCAAAGATTTATGTTGATACTTCTTCCAATGTTTACCAACATTCCTCTAAATGGAATCTATAATCTCATTCCCAATCCATCTTCGAGTGCAAATTTCGGGGCACTTTAGTATTCAATCATCCTCCACCTTCAAGTCACGAATGGTGGATCCGCCAATCTAACTCTTCAGGTTTAAGAAGATTGAACAGGGGCAGCTGTTGTACCCCAAAATTTTCCCTCTCATTTATCAAATAATCTCTCACAAGATCTCCTTTGGTTCAAGAATGCACAAGGGTTGATCAGCTCAAGACACCTCCTCAAGTACTGATGACTGAAAATTAGGGTTTGAGATTTCACAAGGACAAATGGACTTTAAATTCCCCAAATGACTTTCATGGATAATTTTGGACCCTCAAGATTTCTCATGTCAAGTGAGTCTTGGATCACATTTTTGCTCAGTCAATTGATCAGCTGACCTAAAATCAGCTGTATTGAGGGAAAAGTCAATTATGGTCAATTTAAAGTCAAAATTTATGATTTTTGATCCATATCAACATTATGAACTCATATATGTCAATTGATCAAGTTTGGATCATAATTCCTCAAGAAATTTGATCAGATCATCAAAAGGGCAAAATGGTCAAAATTAGGGTTTTGATTGAGAAGGTGTAATTTCTGATTTTTGACCTAGAAAATGACTTGGTGATTTGAGACATGATATCAAGTATTCAGATGCTTCATTTTGACCTAATGGCATGGCCAAAAAAATCTCTCAAGATCAATTGATTGACAGATGAATTTCAGCCAACTGATGAAAAAGTCAACTGTCCACTGAAAAGTCAAACTTTGACTTTTTGATCAAAATCAAGTATCAAAGATCATAATTCATCAAAACATGTAAAAATAAGAAACATTTTCATCAAGAAATTAAAAAGTCAAGATTTCATTTTGAAAAGTCAAATTTTTAAAACTAGAAATTTTTCTCAGTGTTGGAAAATTCATATTTTTTCATAATTTTTGAGCCAAATTTTCACCATGATGCAAGATGATTCAAAGGAAACTTCCAACATGAAAGTTGTATATCTAAATGAGATCTAAAACATTGTAGAACACAACTTATCCTAGAAATTCATGGATTTCATGTTATGATTTTGTGAAGACATGTTCATGAAACTAGGAACTTAGTGAAATTTTGCCCTAGTTTAGGCAGGATTTTGACCTAACTTCATGGAAATTTTTCACATAGTTCCAATATGAATTTTCAAAAATGTCAAACATAGAGGTTGTAGAGGATGTTACAAGCTTTCCAAATTGTCCAAGAACTCATTGAGATCAGATTTGAGCAAGGAGAATCGAAGGCAAGAAGTTAGGAATTCATTCTTGAATTACAAATCATTTCTTGATGAACACATATTGCAATTTCAATGTTAGGCTGCATAATTTTGCTTTACAGGCCTTATAAATTGTGTATATATCTATCATTAATGGATTACACAAACTTTTGAGCTATAATCCAAGTGGTTTAAGCTTTATCCAATTCACATTGCCATTTTGGGAAGAAAGTGAAGAGTGCCATTCTTGAAAAGCAAGCTTTATGCACAAAGTCAACTCTTGAGCCTCTAACTTGTTCCCTCTGATCACACTTCATCGAAAAAGTCAGAAGCAAGTTTTTTTAAAGCATAACCACCCTACATTATCAAGTACACAACACTTTGAAACTTGGATTTCTCAAAAATCACATGTTAAGCTTAAACATTTGTTTTTCAATTCTGATCAACAACAAGTCTCAAAACTTGTTTCTTATAAATAGAGTCATTATTTGTGAGCTAGAACACGAGCATTAACACCGTGAAACACTCCCAGACTCCCTCAAACCAAAAATTTCCCAAAAACTTCATTGTTGCACAATTTCTGACCTTGAACTCCAAACTCATATTTCCCTCATGCGTTTCTTGGCCTTTTGGTTCCTAAAGCTCCCACACATCAAATATAACCTATCCCTGACCCTATTTCATCACTATAACACCATTTACTATAACCTCCGTAACCAAAAACAGAGCATTGAAGGTTGAGTTCTCCAGGCCATTTTAGCCACTATCAACTCAAGCTAAGCATTGCATTAGCTTCCTAGAGACTCAAGGAAGCTAACCTGATCATTGCAACACCTTGAATCAAGCTCAAACTCATTTCAAGATTTCCAATTTTGAAGTATATTTTTTGAACTTCTATCTTCTCATTTAGGCATTGTTAGGCTTGCATTTGTGAAGATAAAATGTAGACATCATTGCCCTGAAACTATACATGTCCATAGATTTCATTTATATTGCTTGAGTAGTGAGAATTTTGAGTTTGAACTTCCTGAAATAATTAGGTCAGAATTTGGTACTTTTAGAAATTCTCATTCATCTTTGATTTATAGCTTATAATATTTACATAGTTGGATTCGTATGGAAAAATGGAGCAACTTTCATGTTTGCATATTTCATTTTTGTTGAGAAATGGTGAAGTTACAGGATCCATGGCTGAAGGTTGAAGATGAAGTTCATTTCTGGAACTTGTTTTGTATTATGTATTTATTATTTCAGTTAAGCTAACGGATGCACAACCACCCCAGTGGGAAAGGTAGCGCGCGTATGTATGGAAGGTCATGGATTCAACACCCAGCGCGCTACCTTTTATTCATTTTTTCACATTCTCCCTTCTCTTTTATTTCAGCAAGCAGCGTTGGGCCTCCCCCTTTGGGCCTTCCATTTTTTTTGCTTTTTCTAACCCCCTGTTTACTTTTGCAGCCTGGCCGAACTTTGTTTTATTTATTTCATTTTCATTTATTTCTTTTCTCATTTTATTTTATTTCAGTTTTATTTTATTATTTTTTATTACTATTATTATTATTTTTATTATTAAAAAATATAAAAATATTTTTATTTAATATTTACACTTATATATTTTATTTTCTCTATAAAACAAAAAGAACAAAAAACATTTTCTTAAACAAATTAATTTCTTTTTTTCTTAAATAACAAATATTTAGACTTAGGTTTAATTATTATTTTATTTTATTTTCTTAATTAAAATAAATTTAGAACTTAGATTTCTTTTAATTAATGAATTTTCATTTTATTTTAATTAATTAAAAACCTTTTCATAAAAAACCCTAAAAATACTTTTTAACCTAATTTCTTTCATGATTAATTTAGGTTTAAGTTGTTTTGTTTATTTTTAATTAATCATTTTCTTTAATTAGGACAAGATCAAACCCTTTCATAAAAAACCAAACAAAATCATTTCTTTTTCGATTTGCATTTGTACATTATTATTTATTCAATTCTTATATATTATTCAATATGGTTGTAATAGATAATTAGGTTTAATTTTCTTGCAAAATCCTCATTTGTAAATTTGTACACCCCATCCCCTAATGATGTAATAGTGTAGTAATTTTACTTTCCGCAATTTATCGCTTTATATAAATGCTACTAATTAGGGTTTGTATGGAAAGACTAAAACCAACAATTAGCAAACCCTAATTCAAGATAAACAAAACATGTAAATCTAGTACACTTGCACACTTGCACCATTAGGGTAATTCCACTTTGTTGCCTTACAAAAATGGCCATGTTACACATGTGGGATATCTTAGCAAAAAGCAATAAAAAATACAAGATCATAGTCCCTCGATGACGCTATCAATGTTGCCTTTCAAAATGATCTTAGTCCCTCAAAAATAAATGCTAAGATATCTTACAATATTGCTATCATGGCTATACGATGACCCACGCCCGTCCCTTTACATCCAAAGATAAGGCTTCTTACCAAATCAATGGTAAGATAGCAATATCAAAGGAAAGGAAGAAATGAACTAAGACTTTTGAGTAGGTAGATTGTTCCTAGTTGCTTGCTCATTTTCAAATCAAACATCCTTGCTTACTTTCAAAACAAACACCAACAATTTCAAAAACACTTTCAAAACCTTTTCCAAACATGAAATATTTTCAAAAGCACAACACTTTGTATACGTTCTTACGAACGAAAACTATTACAAAGTTTGCCTAAACGAAGGCGCCTTTTCAAAATACTTTCAAAAACCACACAAAGTACATTTTCACACAAAAGCAATTGATCTAGCAAGCAACTAAGAGCCCATAGATAACTATGAATGAAAAGGGTGCTAACACCTTCCCTTTTCATAATCTACCCCCTGAACTCAAGAAATAATCTCAAAGGTCTTTCTTGTTCTTTTCAGCCTTTCCTTCTGGATAAAAGAAAAGTCGGTGGTGACTCTTGCTAACTGCAACATTTGTGATAAAACGCAAAACACCCAAGTCAGTTCTCCCACCGTATCACAACTGGCGACTCTGCTGGGGACAAAGTTAAAAGTGGGGCTACCTTAGGGCTAGATCATCTTTATTTGCTTTCATTGTTTGACTTGCTTGCTTTACATTTTGGGTCCTTGTTTGGGTTTGTTTTAATCCTCTACCCCGATTTGGGATACCTTATAGGTAAGTAGCAATACATTGTGGAAACTGTACTGGATATACCGATATGGTCTAAGCAATAGCTACGTTAGTGTGACACATTTGTGGGTACCAGTAGCCCTTGAGTAGTCAAGGAGAATACGGGGCCTCTGTGTGGTGTCATGAAGCACTAACTGACTTTAGAACCTTTACTTGACCAACTTGGCCATTAGGAAGTAGTGAGATAGTCGGATTTGGTGCAGTCTGAATTTGGTTGATACTCGATACTACGCTCATTGAGATCAGACTTCTCGGGATATTTCGGTCACCATTAAAGAGGCTTGCGCTGAAACAATGCCCGACGAGAAAGATCCGTGATATTGAGATCCCTTAGAACCCGGTTACTATTACTAGGACAGGTTTGAGCCAACTAAACTTCAAGAGGGTACTTACCTATAAGACTCTGTGCAAGCATAAACCTAAGGACTTGTTTGCCTTTATGATTACTTGTACATAACATCATAAACATCATAACATCATAAGCATTCTCACTAACCATTTCAAGAATTTAGGAATCTATCTTTGTTCTGTTTTGTAGGACATGACTTCTATCCGCAAGAATACTATCCAAGTCAATCTCGTAAGAATTCATTATCAACTCAAAGAGTTATCATCAAGGGTCCCTGAGAATTATCCATTCACCGAAAGACATGGTCACCTCCTAAACTTGGTTACCTCAAGCACTGATGAAGATATGATGAAGGTTTTTTTCCAGTTCTTTGATCCTCTACACCATTGCTTCACTTTGCCCGATTATCATCTTGTACCTACTATGGAATAATTCTCTCAACTCTTGAGGATTCCCATTCTCAATCAACTACCCTTCAACGGTACAGAAAGAGATCCAAGACTTGGAGAGATTGCCCGAGCACTACACTTGCAACAATCTGATGTCACGACTAATTGGGAAACAAGGAGTGGTGTCAAAGGGTTCCTAGCCAAGTTCTTGTTTGGAAAAGCTCAAGATTGTTGGAACTCTTTGGATTTAAAAGCTTTTGAAGAAACCTTGGCCCTTCTCATCTATGGGGTGGTTTTGTTTCCAAACCCTAACCAACTCATATATGTAAATGCTGTCAAAATCTTCATGTCTCACAATCCGGTGCCTACTTTGTTGGGAGATATCCTACATTATTTTCACTCCCGCACCATAAGGAAGAGAGGGACCATCATGTGTTACACTCCTCTCTTGGCTAGATGGTTTATTTCGCATCTTCCCCAGTCTGTGTTGAAGAACGAGAAAGGTTTGAGGTGGTCTCATAGGTTGATGACACTCAGGAATTCAGATATTCATTGGTGTTCTCGATCCTTGGAGAATGTTACTATCATTGATCATTGTGGGGAATTCCCTAATGTCCCGTTGCTTGGAATTAGGGGAGGTATCACTTACAACCCTCACTTAGCCTTGCTATAGTTTGGTTATGCCTGAAGAGATGGTCCATATGATATGCTTATCCAAGGAGTGGTATTCGACTACGAGAGCGACGATCAAGGCTACCGTTAGAGGTTTGTACGAGCTTGGAGGATGGTAAACAAAGTGGACAGTAAAACGCTAGGACACAAGAATTCCATACCCCTTGAGCCTTACCTTAGGTGGGTATGAGCTCGTGCTCAGAAGCTCGTGATGCCTTACCCCTGTGGTTGAAGGAGATGTCCCATACGTTGTCCTCCATCCCGACATGCCTACTTCTCTTGAAGACTTGCAAAAGGGTTGGATTCAGCTGAAGGAAGAATGAGATACCTTCGAAGCTCAATTCTACGCTAGTGAGAAAAGGGTCATGGAGCTTACGAAGCAACTCCATGAAGAACAAAGCTTGAACGCCTACATTGCGCCAAAGAGGATGCGTTTGACTTTTTTATCTTAGAGATTTATTTTGTAAGCCCAAGAGGCATGTTGTAGTCATTTTGAACTAATTAATGAAATTTGACGTTTGTTCATTTTTTGTCTATACAAATTTAAATTTCATAAATCCTTGAAATCATTTGCATACATATCTTCCATGCATCATAACATAACAGGTTTTCCACGACAGGTTTCCTTATCTTTCTGCTGTTTATTTCAGTAAGATGGATATCGAGAAAACAGTGAAAGACCTACAAGCACAAAACTCCCAGTTTCAAGAGACTCTGATGACCCTAGCCAAGGGGCAACAAGAGTTGATGACGTTGCTGGCAACTAAAAAGAAACCAAAGAGGAAAGCCTTAGTCAACATGGGTAGAAGGTTCAGAGAGTCGATCTATAAGATACCAGTAGTGGAAGACTCGTCTGAAGAAGACGAGAATTAAATTGGAGAGGAAAGGAGTACCCAAGCTGGGTGTATCAATGATCAAGCGTCCGATGATAAAGATTATTTTGACGAGCATTATCCTCCTGCCGATGTTAAGTACAAGCATCTAGAAGGCAGATTGAAGGCCATTGAGATTCAAGCCATCCCTGGTTTGGATTTTAACGATTTGGGTTTAATATTGGGGGTTGTCATTCCCCACAAATTCAAATACTAGTATTCACTAAGTATGATGGGGTTTCCTGCCCAAAGATTCATCTAAAGTCTTATGTGCACAAAATTCAACCGCATACCGCTGACAAGAAACTTTAGGTTCACTTATTTCAAGAAAGCTTGGTTGGGACGCAACTAAAGTGGTTTTGCCAATTGGAGGGTTCCCGTGTCCATACATGGGAAGATTTAGCCACCGTTTTCTATCACCAATACCAGTATAATGCCGACCTGGCACCGACGAGAGTTCAGTTGCAAGACATGACAATAGGGAAGAATGAAGGTTTCAAAGAGTACGCCCAAAAGTGGAGAGACCTTGCCAGTAGGGTTCAACCACCTTTGACTGACAGAGAGCACATTGATATGTTTATGGGCACTTTATCTGGTCCATTTTTCAACTTGTTGGTTGGTTGTTCTTCATCTGGTTTCATCGAGCTAATCTTAACCGGTGAAAGGGTTGAAAGCGACATCAAAAGCAGGAATATTCCTATAGCATCTGCTTCCACCTCCAATCCCATATAGAAACCCTTCACTGGGAAGAAAGAAGTCAATGTTGTGTATGGGGCAAGGGCCCGTACCAAGAAGGATGACCATCCGTCCGTTAATGCTGTTCGGATTTCCAACCCACCACCTATTCAAAGACAACCCTCCAATCGTCAATAGTTCAAGGATCCACAAAGACAATATACAAGGATAGGCTTGTCGCTATCCCAAGCTTTACAACACCTGTTAAAGGCTAATTTGGTGACACTGTGTGATCCTTCGGCCAATCCAGATGCCTCTTCACCTAAATATAATCTGAATACCAAGTGTGCATATCACTCGAATAGTCTCGGGCATGAAAATGACCAATGTTGGGCACTGAAGAATAAAATTCAAGACTTAATAGACAACAAGACCATTGAATTTGATCCTCCTCCAAATGTAATCACCACGCCTATTCCAAATCATGGCAAGGGTGTCAATGTTATTGAAGATACCACTTTTGTTTCCTCCATCAAAGACTTGACTACTCTGTTAACCATTATCAAAGAGAATCTATTGAAAGCCGGTATTTTACCTGGCTGTTTTAAGGATTATGATTACTGTGCAACACAATTCAATGGATGCGAAGGGCTGAAGGAAGGCATTCAACGCCTGATGAACAACCATGAGATCCTATTTGAGAAGACTTCACCCGCCAAAAGTTTTACCAATAAGATTGAAGACCTATCCATCATAACAATCTCAAACAAGCCTCTTTGGATCTCCTCCAAGGGTCCTATCAGGATTTCAAATGAATTGACTGTTGCTCCTCTGATAATTACCTCCCCCGGGCCAAT
Source organism: Vicia faba (assembly GCA_948472305.1). Lineage (NCBI taxonomy): Eukaryota > Viridiplantae > Streptophyta > Magnoliopsida > Fabales > Fabaceae > Vicia > Vicia faba. Next base: position 703,664,842 of record OX451741.1, on the reverse strand, counting down.
TTCGTACTCTTCCAACAAAGCAGGGCCATGGAACTATGGTGCTGAGGTGTTTTACCATGGAATAAAGCAAGACACTTTTATTGAAGAAAGCAAAGCTAATGACATTGGTAACATTACTATCTCTAGTAAGGTGACCAGGACTGGGAGAATATTTTCACCCAACATCTCACCACCAACTGCTACAAAGGCGCATGTCCGCATCACCACTGCTAAGCCTAGTGCTGAACTAAGGGGAAAGAGAAAGTAGTTGAGCCTGCTGAGACAAAAATACCCACAAAATACCTTGCTGATGGGGAACCTTCCGCTCGAGAAATGGATGAGATCTCGAAAATTATAAAAAGGAGTGATTTCAAGATTGTGGAGAAGTTGGGGCAAACCCCTTCCAAGATTTCCATGTTACCTTTGCTACTTTGTTCTGATGCTCATGCTCAGGCGTTAATCAAATTATTGAAGAAGGATCATGTCCCTCATGAGACCACGACTGACCAGTTTGAAAATTGTGTGGCAAGCTTGACGACCGACAATGGTTTGGGGTTCTCGGATGCTGATCTGACACCACTTGGAAAGAACCATAACAATGCTCTGCATGTTTCTGTTGAATGCAAGGGGAATACCTTAGCACATGTTCTGGTTGACATTGTCTCTTCTTTAAATGTTCTACCCAATGGGGCTTTGGACCGTTTATACTGTGAAGGACTAGTTTTGAAACCAAGTGATATTATTGTGAGGGCTTTCGATGGGTCCAAAAGGACAGTTCATGGAGAGGTGGATCTCCCGATCAAGGTGAGCTCACAAATTGTTAACTCTACTTTCTATATCATGGATATCTGTCCTGCTTATTCCTATTTTCTGGGTCGCCCTTGGATCTATGGAGCATGGGCAGAAACGTCAACTATTCATCATAAACATCATAACATCATACTCATTCTCACTAACCATTTCAAGGATTATTGGGATTTATCTTTGTTCTGTTTTGTAGGACATGGCTTATATTCACAGGAAAACCATTCAAGTCAATCTCGTAAGAATTCCTTCTCAACTCAAAGAGTTAGCATCAAGGGTCCCTGAGATTTCTTCATTCACCAAAAGACATGATTTCCTCCTAAACTTGGTTACCTCTAGCATAAATGAAGATACGATGAAGGTGACATTCCAGTTCTTTGATCCTCTACACCATTGCTTTACTTTTCCCAATTATCAGCTTGTACCTACTCTGGAAGAATTCTCTCAACTCTTGAGGATTCATATCCTCAATCAACTACCTTTCAACGGTACGGAAAGAGATCCAAGACCTGAAGAGATTGCCCGAGCACTACACTTGCAATAATCTGATGTCACGACTAATTGGGAAATAAGGAGTGGTGTCAAAAGATTCTTAGCCAAGTTCTTGTTTAAAAAATCCAAAGACTGTTGGAACTCTTTGGATTTACAAGATTTTGAATAAATCTTGGCCCTTTTCATCTATGGGATGGTTTTTTTCCCAAACTCTGTCCAACTCATAGATGTAAAAGCTGTCAAAATTTTCATGACTCGCAATTTGGTGCCTACTTTGTTGGGAGATATCCTACATTATCTCCACACTCGCACTATGGGGAAGAGAGGGGCCCTCATGTGTTGCACTCCTATTTTGGCTAGATGGTTTATTTCACATCTTCCCAGGTCTGTGTTGAAGAACAATCAAGGTTTGAGGTGGTCTCATAGGCTGATGGCGCTCAGACATTCAGATATCCATTGGTGTTCTCGATCCTTGGAGAATGTTACTATCATCGACCGTTGTGGATAATTCCATAATGTCCCTTTACTTGGAGTTAGAGGAGGTATCACTTACAACCCTTGCTTAGCCTTACGAAAATTTGGTTACGCCCAAAGATATGGTCCGCATGATATGCTCATCCAAGGAGTGGTATTCGACTACGAGAGCGACGATCAAAGCTACCGTAAGAGATTTATACGAGCTTGGAGGATGGTGAAAAAAGTGGATATCAAGACGTTGGGACACAATAATTCTATTCCAATTGAGCCTTATCTTAGGTGCGTACGAGCTCGTGCTCAGAAACTTGTGATGCCTTATCCCTCCATCTTACCAGTTATCGTGGAACTTGTGGTTGAAGGAGATGTCACGTACACTGTCCTCCATACTGACATGCCTACTTCTCTTGAAGACTTGTAAAAGGGTTGGATTCAGCTAAAAGAAGAACGAGATACCTTCTAAACTCAATTATATGCTAGTGAGAAAAGGGTCTTGGAGCTTACAAAGCAGCTACATGAAGAGCAAAGCATGAACAACTACATTGCACCGAAGAGGATGCGTTCAGTCTTTTTATCTTAGAGATTTATGTTGTAAGCCCAAGAGGCATGTTGTAGTCATTTCGAGCTAATTAATGGAATTTGAGGTTTGTTTATTTTTTTTTCTATACAAACTTAAATTTCATAAATCCTTGAAATCATTTGCATATACATCTTCCATGCATCATAACATAACAGGTTTTCACACAATAAGTTTCCTTATCTTTCTGCTGTTTATTTTAGAAAGATGGATCTAGAGAAAACAGTGAAGGAACTTCAAGCACAAAACTCTTAGTTCCAAGAGACTCAACTGGCCCTAGCCAAGGGGAAACAAGATATGATGGCATTGTTTGAAGTTAAAAAGAAACCCAAGAAGAAAGCCTTGGTCAACATGCATAGAAGGTTCAAAGAGTCGGTCTGTCAGATCCCGGTAGTGGAAGACTCATCTGAGGAAGATGAGAATATGATTGGAGAATCTAGGAGTACCCAGGCTGGGTGTATTAATGATCAAGCGTCTGATAATGATGATTATTTTGATGAGCAGTATCCTCCTGCCGATGTCAAGTACAAGCAGCTAGAAGACAAATTGAAGGCTGTTGAGATCCAAGTCGTCCCCGATTTAGATTTTGATGATTTGGGTTTGATATCTGGGGTTATCATTCCCCACAAATTCAAGATACCAGTATTTGCAAAATACGATGGGGTTTCCTGTCCAAAGCTTCACTTAAAGTCTTATGTGCGCAAGATACAGTCGCACACCGATGATAAGAAACTTTGGGTTCACTTTTTTCAAGAAAGCTTGGCCGGAACGCAACTAGAGTTGTTTTATCAGTTGGATTGTTCTTGTATCAATACATGCGAAGACTTAGCCACCGCTTTCTACCACCAATACCAGTATAACACCGACTTGGCGCCGACAAGAGTTCTGTTGCAAGATATGACAATAGGGAAGAATGAAGGATTCAAAGAGTATGCACAAAAGTGGAGAGACCTTGCCAGTAGGATTCAACCACCTTTGACTGACAGGGAGCATATTGACATGTTTATGGGCACTTTATCTGGTCCATTGTTGGTTGACTTTTCTTCTTCCTGTTTCACCAAGCTGATCTTAACCGGTGAAAGGGTTGAAAGCGGCATCAAAAGCGGGAAGATTCCCATGGCATCTTCCTCCACTTCCAATCCTATAAAGAAACCTTTTTCCATGAAGAAATAAATCAATAATGTGTATGGGGAAAGGGCCTGTACCAAGAAGGATGACCACCCGTCTGTTAATGTTGTCCGAATCTCCAATCCAACTCCTGCTCAAAGACCATATACCAATCACCAACGGTTTGAAACTCCGAAAAGAAAATTCACGAGGATAGGCATGTCATTATCCCAACCCTTACAACACTTACTAAAGGCTAATTTGGTGACATTGTGCGATCCTCCGGCCAATCCAGATACCTCTTCACCAAAGTATAATCCGAATGATAAATATGCATATCACTCAAGTAGTATCGGGCATGATACTGACCAATGCTGGTGTTGTACCCCAAAATTTTCCCTCCCATAGTTCTCAATACATGTCAAGTGAGGTCCTCAAATTGCTCAAGGAAGTCCAAGAGTTGACCAGACAAACCCTATCCTAAGGCAGTCTACCCCAAATTAGGGTTTCAGTTTGCATCAAGGGGTTTGATTCCAAAGGATACCAAATTATCACCATTGTCGTAATATGTTCTCAAGATCATCCATGCCAAGTTTCAAGCCTTGCAGAGGAAGTTTGCTCAGTCAATTGCTCAAAGGCTTGAAAATCGACTATGCTAGGGCAAAAGTCAACTGTGGCCCACATACAGTCAAACTTCAAGATTTTTGGTCAAGATTCTCATTTTGAAGTATTATTCATCATTTGATCAAGGTTTGATCATGTTTCCTCAAGGATTGCTCACAATTCATCAAAACCCAAAAGTTGCTAAATTAGGGTTTTGTAGGAAAAGTCAACTCAACTTTGACCAAGCATAACTTTCTCATACTTTATCAAGAATGACCCATCCAAAGCTCATTTTGAAGAGGATGAAATTCCTTACAATTCATCTTCATCTCCGAAGTTCAAAATATGTACTCATAAGAAGATATGAATTTGGACATTATAGGTCATTTTGAAAAGTCAACAAAAACACCTTTTGGGTCAAAGCTTCATACATGAACATGGAAGACTCAATTGAGATGAGACCAACAATTTTGTTTAGAGGACATCTTAAGATTTATAAAAAGTCCAAGAACACCTCTCTAGGGTCAAAATTGAGAGAGTTATGCATTGTCCAAGTTGACCCTGTTTGCAAAATTGCCAAAAGTCAAATGTGTCCCAAATTGAAATTTTTGTAAAATGGACCCAACTTTTTGTGCTTGCACTGAGTTTGTAATGTGACCCACGACCCATGATCCCTTCCACTTGTCATTCTATTATTATTGTCATTTATTTTGATTTTATTTTAATTAAATCAAATAAAATAATGAAAATATCAAAAACTAATCAAATCTTGAGATTTTGTGCATGTTTAGGTTCATTACACAGCTAGAAGGAAGATCAAATCGTGCAAGGTTCATATGGATACAAAAATATTGCATTTTGCTTGATTTGGAAAGATTTGCACAAAGGATCAAATCATGAATCAATAATCATAATGGAGGGAGATTTGATACAAGTTTGCAACCCTAATTCATTCTAGAGTACATAAGGGACAAGTGCAGACCAAAAACAAAGAGGTTGGAGGTGTGCAAAACAGAAATCAAAGTTGCAAAAATTCAAGAAAAGTTGTAAATCAATTTCCAGGTTTTAGGCCATCTCAAGCCTTTCTAACCATCTCAATCGTCTGCTGGATATCTCTGGACCATATTGCAACCATTTACAAGCATCCCCACGTCCAGAATCACACTGTAAGAGTCCCACGATTTCCATGTTTTTTTGAATTCGAATATCATAATTCCGGCATCTTTAACATGATTTATTTGCATATTCTTAATACTTGAGTTATTTGCAAGCTAATGGTTGTATTTAATTGCATTTTTACTGACTATGCGCCAAGATGCCATGGTTAGGGTCTGTGGTTCATTTTTAGGGATTCTTCATACAGGAACAATTATCCATTAATAATGGTACCATGATGCTCGTGAGGTTGCAACGAGTTGATTGGTACCATTGGTTGTGATTTATCATGCTTGCACAGGATTTTGGAGATGCACAGGGTTGTACCTACGCCCAGTGTCGGGAGGTAAAAGTATGTGATCTAAAACGACAAAAGCCATGAGGAAGATGATGGTGTGGCATGCTGTGAATGGGCCATTTGAAATTCGCGCGTCTCAGAATTTGTTGTTTTGTTTTCATCATATAATATTTATTTGTTATCAATTATACAACTAACCAAGCCAGCTCAGCTGGTAAGCGCGCAGTGTGATTATGCTCAAGGACCTGGGTTCGATCCCCAGGTCCCAACTTTGCTTCCTATTATTTTTTCTTGCATAATCAGGTACACTAGCTCCCCATGAGTCCACCATACGCCATTAACATTCACCCATCAGATCATCAACCAGCCAGATCCAAGGCTTCTTCAATGAGGGTCCACCATATGCATAGGTCAAGCGTACACACATGATATGGAAAAAGTCAATAAGGCCAGGATTTGTTGGGCCCAGATTTGCAAATCACACCCCTCCTTTGCTATTTACCACATGCCCATTCTTATTCTTTTTTTTTTTTCTATTTTCATTTATTTATTTAATTTGTTTAATTTATTTTCTAACACAATTAATTTCTTTTTTCACAAAAAAAAAATCATAAAATCAAATTTCACAAATTTAGAATTAGGTTTTTATTTATTTATTTTATTTTATCAAATTTTATTTAATATTAGTTTAAATTTAAATTAGGATAATTCTAACTTTTTTTATAATTGAAAATCAATTAGAAAAAATTAGGGTTAACTCTTGATTTAATTTTTATTTCTTTTCATAAAATAAAAAATGCAAAAATAGGTTAATTTAGTTATTTTTTCTTAAATAAAATTAATTAGTAATTAGGTTTTTATTTATTCAAATTAAACTTTATTTTCTCAAAATAATCCAAAACAACACAAAAAATGATTTTTTCTTTTAAATTGCAAATAGGTAGTTGGGGTCAAAACCCTAAATCTCTCGTTTTCAATTCATCGCGCGCGTTTATTATTATTTTTACGATATTAATGTGTTATACCCCAAAATTTGCCCTCCCATATTCTTCAAAGTTTGTCAAAGAATCATCTTCAAATGGTTCAAGATTTCTCAAGGGTTGCACAGTCCAACTGCCTCCTAAGCCAGTCAAAATTAGGGTTTTGGTTCTTGCAAGGAATTTGAGGTTTTCAATGGCTCAATCAAGTCCCATATGCCATATACATTGTCAAGCACCTACATGGCAAGTCTCAAGACTCACAATGTCAAATTGCACAGTCAAAAGCCCTATTTGCTTCACAGTCAACTGCAGGGGCAAAATGGTCATTTTGCAGTCAAAAGTTAGAATTTTTGGTCAACATCTTATTTTGAGCACACAATCATCATTTGATCAAGTCTTGATCATGATTCCACAAGCATGGCTCAAAAATCATCAAGATGCCCAAAGTTACTATTTTTGGACAGTAGAAAAGTCAATTGTATCTTGACCAGGGCATAACTTTTTCATGGTTCATCAGAAAAATCCCATCCAATGCTCATTTTGAAGGGGATGACATTTCCTACAACTCATATTCACATTCCAAGTCCAAGAAATGCTCTCACAAAAAGTTATCAATTTCTACATTATAGGTCAATTTCAAAAGTCAACAAAAATGCACTTTAAGTCAAAGACCATAACTTGAGATTGGTAAATCCAAATGACATGGGAACAAAGGCATTGGTTAGAGGACTTCAATACCTTTTCAAAATGTCCAAGAACATGTTCATATGATCAAAATTGAGCAAGATATGCATTGGAGAAGTTGGGAAATTTTTGTGAATTTGCAAAAGTCAACTTTGCTCAAAACACTTTGTTTTTGCTAATGGGCCTCAAATTTCTTCTTGAAACTTTATCCAAGGCCTATGCACGACCCATCAAGCTTAAATTGATTTATTTTCTTATTTTTTTATTAATTAATTGGATTTTTAATCAATTTTAATTCATTTAATTAATTTAAATTGTAGGAAATATCAAGATATGGTTTTTCAATCTTTTCATGAAGCAAATATGACCTACAAGAGCTGGAAAACTCGTGTGCACATCAAGGGGACAAGAATCTCCAAGTTTGGCAAGATTTTCCAATCAAAAAGATTCAAAAATATATGATTTAAAATCAAATATTGAAACCATCATTCGATGGATCTTTGTACAAGATTGTAACCTAATTCAGTTCTACTATAAGTACAAAACCTAAACCTAATGCATTGGACGTGAAATTTTTTGCAGAAAAGCCATAAGCATATTGAAGAAAATCAAAGAAAAGTGAAAACTGTTTTTTGCATTCCAACACGATTCAAAGCTTTTTCTTGTTTTTAATACCTTGCAGGAACTCCCAGGGACCTTTTGCAATCAAAATCATACGCTAGAACTCAAGAAATCCTCAAGAACGAACCCACGGTTTGCTTGACTTTTCCATAATCGAAACTCATATTCCATGCGCATTTAACATGATTTATTGGTTGTTTTGCATTGCTTGAATCCACAGGAAGCTTTTGGCGTAGGTTAATTGAATTATTATGCATTGAATCGAAAGTTGCCATTGGAGAATTCTAGGGTTCTTGAGTTCTTGAATTAGGGCTTTCCAAATCCAGTAAAATTGGGACCTCTAAGACCCATGGTTGAAACCGTTGCATCCAGACGAACACACTGAGACCATCGCGCCATATTTATATTTAGCATAGAGCTATTCGCTATTATTGGTCATCTTGTTTTGTGGGGGTTAAAAACCCCCGCTATCTGTTTGTCTTTTACAGGGAAAAAGGAAGACGATGATGAGGTGTAAGCATGCTACTGGACAATTCAAATGGTGCGCGTTTTTGTTTGTTTTACAGTACATGCACTAATGTTTTAATATTATAATTGCTTATTATTATATTATCAAATGCAGCGTAATGGCTCAGTGGTGGATGCGTTGTCCAAGGATCATTGGGACCTGGGTTCGATTCCCAGGTCCCCCAAATCCCTTGTTTCTATTTTTTCCAATGTATTCACATGCAGGTTGCTGAATGTTGTCCACCATATACCCCACTCATCCAAGCGCCAGGTGGCTGGCAAGGCAGATCTGAAGGCAAAAGATGAGTGACTACCATGCTCTCTAGTCAAAGCATGCCTGGACAATTGCCAAAGTCAAATGGACTGGTGGCTTAATGGGCCTGAAATTTCCAGAACAACCCTCCTAATGGGCCCATCACCCCCCTGGTTTATTTATATTTTCTACTTTATTTATTTAATTGTTTACTATTATTATTATTATTATTTATTTAACTAATATAATTTTCATAATAACATAATAAAATCAGAAAATGTAAATATTTTCATTAATTATTATTATTAGTATTTAATTAACAAATTAATTATTTTCACAATAAATTCAGGCAATTAAAAAATGTAAATATTTTTATTTTTATTATTTATTAATTTCACCTTAATTTAATTATTTTGTAAATAAATGCTAACAAATTAATTTAGTTTAATTAGGTTTAATTTTGAATTTTTCACAATAAATAAAATCAATCTAGAATTAGGGTTTTTCTTTTGACAACTTTTAATTTCTTTTATTTTTATTTTCATTAAAGACCTAAAAAACATTAAAAAAAATAATTTTCCTTTTAATTAATTAATTAATTAGTATTAGGTTTAACATTTAATTAATTACAAAAAAAGGACCAAAATTCCATTCTTTTCTCAAAAAGGGTCAAAACCCTAAGACTTTTTCCAATTCAATTTCTTTTCGCGCATATTCCTATTTTGATCATATTTATGTATCTGCTCAGAGAATGTAATAGATAATTAGGGCTTTTATCGCTTTCTTTATTTCTCGCATTTGCTTTTCAAGGGTTATGTTTTTGGCGATGTAAATACCCGACGCCTTGTAATAGCGTAGATTCACTTTCCGCAATTTATTTTCCGCACAATTATTAATTGTTAACTATGCATGACAAGACTTGTATGGAAATAAAATCAATCCGTAGCTCACCATAATACATGTGCAAAGATAATATAAACTGAATCCTGACACACGTGCACATGCCACTCTTAGGGTACGCCTCACTTGGTTTCCTCGACGTGGTCATTGAGTATAGGGTGTTTTAGAGGTCGCCCTCCTGTCTAAAGATCCAAGTTGCCTCGAAACGGTTGCCTCGGATAAAAAAGGATCTAGGATATTAGGGTTACCGCTAAGGTGTCCTACTATTGCTTTGGTGACCACACATGTCCCTATAATCGAATTGACCCGAATAACTCCGACGATGGTGCTACCTACTCCTCAATAGTGGGATAGCACTGTCTAAAGGACATTTGCACAGTTTAATTCCCTTTTGAGTAGGTATATGTTCTTAAGTACTTTCTCCTTTTAAAACAAAACCTTTTTCACACTTACACTATTTTTCGAACAAAGTTTTCAAAAAAACACTTCATACGCTCTTGAGGACAGAAGCAAGAGCTAAATCGAAGTTTCAAACTAAATTTTTTCAAAACCCACAAACACAAGAAAAGCAAACAATTTTTGAAAACATAGTGAGCAAGTACCTAAGAGCCCGTGGATAACCACAGATAGAAAGGGTGCTAACACCTTCCCTTTCTATAATCTACCTCCCGAACCGAGAAACATCTCGAAAAGTAATTTTGCTGTGCTTTTGTCCTTTCCTTGTTGGAGAAAATAAAAGACGGTGGCGACTCTTGCTTACCGCGACATTTCGCGAACCAGCATTCTAAAACAGTCAGTTCTATTTCCACCGATCACAGAACTGGCGACTCTGCTGGGGGAAATATAAGCGAGGTGTACCTTAGGATTAGATCACCATGTTTTCAATTGTATGCTTTGTGTGCTTTAATTTTATGGGCTTGTATCGGAGTTTCATAGATCCTAACCCGGATCTGGGGAATACCCTTTAGGTAGCATAAGCTGTGAGGGACCTGTCTGGCATAGACCGACACAGGTGAAGCAGTAGCTACGTTGGTGTGACACCTTGGTCTGTACCGATATCCCTTGTGTTGGAACGAGGAGAATATGGGTCTTCTGAGGAGTCATTAAGCACCAACCGACCTTAGAACCCTAAATTGACCCAACTTGGCCATAGAATAGTAGCAGTATGCTACACTCATTGAGGCTATACTCTCGCGATGGTTCTGGCCGCAAGAAAAGATTGCGAAGCTGGAGTTATGACCGATTGAAGGTAGCCAGTGATATTGAGATCCTCTAGAACCCGGTTACTATTTTCTAGGACAAGTCTTAACCAACTGAAACTGAAAGAGGGTAGTACCTAAACTTCATGCTGGCCTAAAATCTAAGGGATGTCTTGTGTGACTTGTGTGCCTTATCATGTTTGCCTTTTGTGAATACTTGTAGTGTGCTTTTCCATAACATCATACCATCATAACATTGCATTCATCCTGCATAAGGAATAACCCATTTCAAAGACAAGAGGGCTTCATCTTTGCTCTGTTTTGTAGGACATCATGATGCCCGTGCGAAGGAATACTATCCGGCTCAACTTTGTTCACCCACCTGATTTGCTTAAAGAATTGGTTGATAGGATTCCAAACACTACTTCCTTCATCCAGAGGCATGGTTCTCTTCTCGGTTTAGTCACTTCAAAGTGGGACCAACAGCTGATGAGTGTCCTGACCCAGTTTTATGATCCGTTATACCATTGCTTCACCTTTCAAGACTTCCAGTTGGTCCCTACCCTGGAAGAATTCTCTGATTTGCTTGGTATCCCTGTTTTGGAACAAACTCCACTCACTGGTTGGGAAAAGACTCTTAGGCTTGAAGAGATTGTTGCATCCCTTCCTTTGACCAACAAAGAGGTAATGGATAACTGGGTGACTAGAAGCGGAGTTAAGGGTTTTTTGGCTAAGTTTCTGATTGGTAAAGCTAACAGTTTTTGGAATGACTTAGACTTCAGGGCGTATGAAGACATTCTGGCTCTCTTAATCTATGGTCTGGTATTGTTTCCAAATCCTGATAACTTTGTCAATGTCAATGCCATAAGGATCTTCATGTCTCGGAATCATGTACCCACTCTCTTGGGTGATATCTTGCAACAACTCTATGCTCGTACTGCCCGAAGACGGGGAACTCTGTGGTGTTGTGCTCCTTTGTTAGTGAGGTGGTTTATTTTGCATCTCCCTAAGTTCGTGTTGAAGAACAAAGAAGGAAGGGGCTGGGCTCACACGTTAATGTCTCTCACTGATAATGACATCATTTGGACTCTCAGAGGTTTGGATGAGGTAGCTGTTATTGATCGTTGCAGAGAGTATCCTAATGTTCCATTGATCGGTACCCAGGGAGGAATCTCTTATAATCCATGTTTAGCTCTCCGTCAGTTTGGAAGAGCCAGAAGAGCAGGGCCCCATGAGATGTTGGTACCTCACATCAGTTTTGAGTTTCAGGTAGATAGTGATGAGCTACGTCGTAGATTCATCCGGGCTTGGGACAGAATTCACAAAGCTGACCCACATGAGTTGGGACCAAAGACTTCTCTACCAATGGAATCCTATTACAAATGGGTCCGCATCCGTGCTCAGAAGTTAGGTATGCCATACGAAGCCGTCAGACCTATTATTCTTGAATTTCCTGATAGAGACGGGGTTCCTCCAACTATACTCCCTCCTCAGATACCCACTGATGTTGACACACTAAAAAGGTCTTGGGCGCAACTACAGGAAGAACGGGATTCTTATCGGGAAAGGTTCAACGAACAGGAACAAAAGATCTAGAAGTTGACTAAGCAATTGGAGAATGAGCGGATCCTGAATGACTATATCTGTACTGAGAAGAGGAGGCCATGGGAGCACTGATGGACCTTGGATGTTTCTTTTACAATTTTTATTTCTTTTTCAGTATTTTCATTCTTGTAACGCCTAAGGGAAATTTCTTGAACAATTTAAAGTTTGAATCTAATAAAGTGTGTTTCCTTTTTGTCTACAAAGTTGAATCCCGATTGTCTTTGAAAACATAAATCATACGCATTCCATTCATCATATGCATAACAGGTACCCTTTCTACATGTCACTTATCTTCTTCACTGTTTATTTCAGCAATTATCATGTCTTCTGAACCTACTACAGAACAAGCTATCAAGGCCCTCCAGGCCCAGAACACCCAGTTCCAAGAGTTGGTCATGAGCTTAGCCCAGGGTCAACAGGAGTTGAAGACTCTGATTCTGAAGAAGAAGAAGAAGAGGACAATGCTGTTCAACACTGGACGGGGGTTTGGAAATGGACTACAAAATGAGGCTGATCTGGCTACTTCCTCTGTAGGGAAAGACAGTCCCCAAGAGAGAAGGATTCCTAGTCCCGTGGTCTCCGACAACGAGACAGATTATAATGATGAGCAGTACCCTCCTGCTGAGGACAGGTACAAACAGCTGGAGGATCGTTTAAGTGCTATGGAGATTCAGCATGTGCCCAGGTTGGACTTCGGAGATCTAGGCTTATCTTCTGGGGTGGTGATTCCACATAAGTTCAAAGCACCTGCTTTTGCAAAGTACGACAGAGCTTCCTGTCCTAAACTGCATCTCAGATCATATGTAAGGAAGATCCAACCGTATACTGCTAACAAGAATTTATGGATCCATTTCTTCCAGTATAGTCTTTCAGGGACTCAACTCAAATGGTTCTATCAACTGGATGGAGCCAGCATTCGAAACTGGGAGGACTTGGCTACTCCATTTTATAAGCAGTATCAGTATAATTCCGACCTCGCTCCCACGCGTACCCAACTCCAGGGTATGTCACTAGGGACGGGTGAAGGATTCAAGGAGTATGCGCAAAAGTGGAGAGACCTGGCTGGAAGGGTGCAACCACCTTTGACTGACCGTGAGCTCGTTGATATGTTCTTGGGGACCTTGTCTGGTCCGTTCTTCAACCATCTGATTGGGAATTCTTCTGCTGGGTTTACAGATCTGATCTTGACTGGTGAGAGGATAGAAGCTGGTATCAAGTCTGGGAAGATACAGAAAGGTGCCTCCTCGAGCACTGAAAAGAAGCCCTTCAAGAAAGAATCTAGTGCTGTTTATGGTTCAAGGAGACAGAATAAATCGGAACGCCGCCAAGCTGTCAACGCGGTGGTAATTTTAAAGCCTGCTGCTGCTCCTCAGCAATACAACCAACCAAGGGGTGAGAGACCTAAGAGGCAGTTCACTCGACTCAGTATGACCCTATCTCAGATATTGCCACAACTACTGTCAACCAATCTGGTAACTGTCAAAGAAGCTCCAAAGGTTGTGAACACAACCTCTCCAAAGTACAATCCCAACGCCCGCTGCGCTTATCACTCTGACAGCCCGGGGCATACTACTGATGATTGTTGGGCTCTGAGGAATAAGTTTCAGGACCTTATTGATGCTAAAGAGATAGAGTTCGAGGCACCCGAAAAGGCCCAATGTTGTGAATGCTCCCATGCCCAAGCGTAGAGTGAATGCTGTGGAAGAAGACCTGTATGTAGCCTCTATGGATGATATTGTTACTCCATTGCTGACTGTCAAGAGGAACCTGTTGCTAGTCGGTTTATTTCCGGGATGTGGTAAAGGTTGCCTTCTATGTTCTGTTTCACCTGCTGGTTGTCCTTTGTTGAAGTCAGACGTCCAAAACCTGATGGATAACAAAGAGATCTTGTTCGAGAAGATTGTTGTTCCTGTTATCCCTACTAAAGAAGTGTCCATTGTTACTATTTTCAACAACTCTCCTAAGGCTCCCTCAAAGAAGCCTGTCAAAATCATGTCTACTTAGAAGATTGCACCTATCATCATCACTATTCCGGGGCCCATCCCCTATACATCTGACAAGGCTGTCCCATGGCACTATGGGGCAGATGTTTATGTTCTTGGGGTTAAACAAGAGTTTGATACTAGTACTGGCGTCAGCAACATCACCGGGCCTGCCAAAGTCACCCGCAGTGGTAGACTGTTCTCACCAGATATTGCGCCACCAGTTATTCAGAGACCTATTGTCATCACACCTGCAAGTGTGCCTGCTTCCCTGCCTGACCAAGTTCCTATTTCTACCCCTGCTGCCGAGTCATCTGACGCTCGGGGCAAAGGGATTGCTACGGATGTGCCTGCCCAGACGGAGGCACCGAAGACAACCACTGTTGAAGCTCCCAAGCAGGAGATGGAAGAGATCCTTAAGATTATCAAGAAGAGTGATTTCAATGTAGTTGAGCAGCTGGGGCACACCCCATCAAAAATTTCTATGCTATCACTGTTGTTGTGTTCAGAGGCCCATGCCAAGGCTCTGATCACCTTTCTGAAGACGGCCCACGTGCCACAAGAGACGTCGGCTGATCAATTTACCGAGTGTGTATCCAACTTAACTGCTGATAATGGTTTGGGTTTCTCTGACGCTGATCTGACTGCTAAAGGGAAGAACTATAACGATGCCCTGCATGTCTCCATTGAATGCAGGGGCACTACTCTTGCCCATGTGCTGGTTGACACTGGTTCCTCGTTGAACGTATTACCCAAGAAAGCTCTAGACAGGCTGGATTGTGAGGGCTTAGAGCTCAAGCCAAGTAACATTGTTGTCCGGGCCTTTGACGGGTCCAAAAGGATGGTACATGGTGAAGTTGACATTGCAATCAGAGTTGGTTCTCAGGTCTTTGATTCTACATTCTATGTGATGGACATCCGACCTTCCTACTCTTGTTTGTTGGGTCGTCCTTGGATCCACAAAGCTAGAGCTGTGACCTCCACACTACATCAAAAGATGAAATACCTGGTCAGAGGGAAGATTGTGACAGTTCAGGGGGAGGAAGAGTACATGGTCAGTCACCTCAACTCGTTCCGGTACATAGAGATGGATGGGGAGTTCATTGAGACCCCCTTTCAACACTTTGAAGAGGTCCCTCAGACATTGGCATCAGCAGAAATAGTGACTGAAGATCCTCCTTTGAAGATGGCTTCCTTAAAGGATGCCCGGGCTGTTATTGAGAAGGGTGACTGTGCAAGCTGGGGCCGACTTCCTGATTTCACTCTGAAGACTGACAAATTTGGTTTGGGTTTCACTGTAGAAGCTCAGAGGGCTGTTCGTAAAGCAAGGATTGGAAGACCTCATGTATTCATCACCAACCCGGGAGTAAATGCTATTGAAGACGACGTGGAGGAATCTGAATTCGACAGTTGGATCTACCCAACGACCAACGGTGGACCAAGCAACTGGACTGCGAAAGACTTCATACCTATTACTTTTGTCACTCAGTAATGAACTCCTTTGTTTTGATTTTGTAACAGACAATAAATTTGAAACTTTATGGCCCGGTGTCCTACCCGAGGCACCGTGGCTTCATTTGTGAGGGCTTTTGTGTGTCATTTTCATATATCATTAATAAAAGCATTGGACGTTTTTTTGCATTTCAAATCTTGTGCTCCTTATCTTTCTTTATTATATATTGCAAAACAGCTATATTTACACACACTCACCTATACAGGTTCCAATCCACTCTGGATCTCACTGGTAATGACTCTGCTACTGCCACTTATGACTTTGAAAATCCGATCAACTTAGCCGAAGACGAAGGTGAAGATGATTGTGAAGTGCCTGGTGAGCTTGCAAGACTGTTACTCCAGGAAGAGAGGGTCATTCAGCCACATGAAGAGCCAGTGGAAATGGTAAATCTGGGTACTGAGACAGACAGAAAGGAAGTCAAGATTGGTGCCAACCTAGAGCATAGTGTGAAACAACGGTTGATTCAGATGTTGCATGACTATGTGGAAATATTTGCTTGGTCTTACGAAGACATGCCTGGGTTGGATACCGACATTGTGGTTCATCACTTGCCTACCAGGGAAGACTGTCCTCCGGTAAAACAGAAGGTCCGCCGTATGCGTCCAGAGATGTCCGAGAAAATCAAAGCTGAGGTTATGAAACAATTTGACGCCGGTTTTCTAGCAGTGACTTCTTACCCTCAGTGGGTTGCTAATGTGGTTCCAATGCCGAAGAAAGATGGTAAGGTCAGAATGTGTGTCGACTACAGGGATTTGAACAGGGCCAGCCCTAAGGATGACTTCCCGCTACCTCACATCGACGTTCTGGTCGACAACACTGCTCAGCATAAAGTATTCTCCTTCATGGACGGGTTCTCTGGTTATAATCAGATCAAGATGGCTCCTAAAGACATGGAGAAGACCACTTTTGTTACTCAGTGGGGCACCTTTTGCTACAAGGTCATGCCTTTTGGGTTGAAGAATGCTGGGGCAACCTACCAACGTGCCATGGTTGCTTTGTTTCATGATATGATCCATCATGATATCAAAGTGTACGTCGACGATACGATTACAAGGTCCCAAACTGAGGAGGAACACCTTGACCATCTGCAGAAGTTGTTTGACCGTCTGAAGTTCTACAAGCTGAGGTTGAACCCGAACAAGTGCACCTTCGGGGTAAGGTCTGGAAAACTATTGGGCTTCGTCGTGAGCGACAAAGGTATTCAAGTGGACCCTGCCAAAGTGAAAGCCATACAAGAGATGCCAGTTCCCAAGATAGAGAAAGAAGTCAGAGGCTTTCTAGGACGGCTGAACTACATTGCCCGATTCATCTCGCACCTAACTGCTACCTGTGAACTAATCTTCAAGATGCTGAAGAAAGATCAAGTAGTACATTGGAACGATGAATGTTAGGCCACTTTCGAAAGAATCAAAGAGTATCTCCAAGATCCACCCATTCTTATGCCATCGGTTGAAGGGAGACCTCTAATCTTATACTTGACAGTACTTGACAGCTCAATGGGGTGTGTGCTAGGGCAGCATGACAAGTCTGGCCGAAAAGAGCATGCTATTTATTACCTTAGCAAAAAGTTTACCGACTGTGAGACCCGATACTAACTGCTCGAGAAAACTTGTTGCGCTTTGGTATGGGCTGCTCGCCGGCTGAGACAGTATATGTTGACTCACACTACTCTGTTGATTTCAAAAATGGATCCAATCAAGTACATCTTCGAAAAGCCTGCTCTGTCCGGAAGAATAGCAAGATGGCAGATGATCTTGACTGAATACGACATCCAGTACACGACTCAAAAGGCAATCAAGGGAAGTGTATTGGCAGACCATTTGGCACATCAGGCAGTGGATGATTACCAATCTATGAACTTTGAATTTCCAGACGAGAATATCATGGTAGTAACTGATTGTGAAGTACCTGGACCGGATGAAGGACTTGAGGAAGGATCCCAATGGTCTATGCACTTTGACAGAGCCTCAAACGCTTTGGGTAACGACATTGTTGTTGTGATCATCTCTCCTAAAGGCACTCATACTCCACTGACCGCTCGGTTGTGTTTCAACTGCACCAACAATATGGCGGAGTATGAAGCATGCATCATGGGTCTTCGAGCTACAATTGACCTAAGGATCAAGTTTCTGAGTGTCTTCGGAGATTCCGCTCTCGTGATCAGTCAGATCAAAGGCGAGTGGGATACGAAACACCCAAATCTTATTCCTTACAAGGAGTATGTGTTGACGTTGATTCCCCATTTCGAGGAGATAACCTTTGAACACTTCCCAAGAGAGGAGAATCAGTTGGCGGACGCGCTGGCTACGATGTCTTCTATGATCAAAGTCAAATGGGACAACGAGGCTCCCCGGATCATTATTTGGAAATTGGATGAACCTGCACATTGTTGTGATCTTGAGAACGAAGAGGTAACAGAAAAGCCGTGGTATCATGAAGTGAAGAGGTACCTTGAAGCTCAAGAATACCCCGAGGGTGCATCTGTTAATGACAAGAAGTTTCTGAGAAGGTTCGCGGCAAAGTTCTTCCTCAGCAATGACATTCTCTACAAACGAAACCATGATTCAACCCTACTGCGTTGTGTGGATAAGACTGAAGCAGAAAGGATCATGGCAGAGTTGCATGAAGGGACCTTCGGAATGCATTCCAGTGGACATACCATGGAAAAGAAAATCCTTCGGGAAGGATATTACTGGTCCACAATGGAAGCCGACTGTTATCAACATTCTCGAACATGTCATAAATGCCAGATCTATGTTGATAAGGTGCATGTTCCTCCGGTTCCCTTGAATGTCTTGACAGCACCATGGCCTTTTGCAATGTGGGGCATTGATATGATCAGAGAGATCAGACCTACGGAATCTAATGGCATCGCTTCATCATGGTAGCGATTGATTACTTCACAAAGTGGGTTGAAGCAGCTTCCTTTGCCACCATAACCAAGAACGTCGTAGCACGGTTCATTCGGCATAACCTGATCTGTCGATACGGTGTACCGGAAAGGATCATTACAGATAATGGTACCAATCTTAACAACAAGATGATCACTGAGCTCTGCGAGCAGTTCAAGATACAGCACCACAACTCTTCTCCTTACCGACCGAAGATGAATGGGGCTATAGAAGCGGTGAATAAGAATATCAAGAAGATTGTGCAGAAGATGACAGTGACGTACAAATATTGGCACGAAATGTTACCATTTGCTCTTCATGGGTACCGTACCTCAGCAAGGATGTCAACAGGGGAAACACCCTTTTCCTTAGTCTATGGCATGGAGGCAGTCTTGCCTATTGAAGTCCAGATACCCTCTCTCTGGATAATGAAGGATGCAGGTTTGAGCGAAGATGACTGGATCTAGACTCGGCTTGATCAACTAAACCTAATTGACGAAAAGAGACTCACTGCTATTTGTCATGGTCAGACGTACCAAAAATAGATGATCAAGGCTTTTAACAAGAAAGTCAGACGCCAAGAGTATCAAGTTGGGGACCTGGTAATCAAGCGCATCATCCTACCTCAAGGTGATCCCAGGGGCAAATGGACCCCTACGTACGAAGGGCCATTTGTGGTTAAGAATATCTTCTCAGGAGGTGCGATGATTCTAACCACCATGGATGGTGACGACCTTCCTTACCCCGCCAATGCAGACATAGTAAAAAGATACTACGCATGATTAAAGACCTGCTAGGTTGACACACCTAGGCAAAAATAAGGGCTTCCCGGCGAACCAAAAGGGTTCGAGAAAAAATAAGGGATGAAAAATGAAAAAATCTGTACACCCGGCAAGTCGAAAACCTGAAAAGGCGGCTTGGGCAAAAATGGGTATCCCGGTGGACTGAAAACCCAAAAGGGCGGTCCAGGCAAACGTTAGGGATAAGTGTAATACTATGTCTCATTGGATCACCCTGCATCCAGAATTCGGCATCAACAATCAGGTTCGGACGACACCAATCAGTCAGCTTCATCTTCAACTAAGCAGCAAAGTGATGAGACGCTTGAAGACATAAAGGCGATAGCAGAGTTGGAACCCAGTGGGATTTTTCACATAGCTGTTTTGTTTCCTTTTTCACAAATTATATAAACTCTATTCTATTCGGCGGCGTTCTCTTACTAGGACGTCAGCCTCTTGTACACAAAACGCCTATTTACAGGCAAATTTCAAAATCAATACAAACTCACTTTTCAGAAAAATTACCAATTATTTTTCTTTATCTGTTTTGTTTCGCAAAGAACGTCCAATGTTCATTTTTGATATATGCATTTGACATTGATTACTAACTCATAAATACTTGCATGCGAAACAAAGGACTAATTACAGGTAACATCAGAAACAGGGGCAATAAACCTTGTCTAAGCGATCTAGTTGCTCTGTCCCCCAAGGTACCAAGGTAGGTTCGGCTGAAGAATGCGACCAAGATACCTTCACTCCCCGGGAGTAAGACAAGAATCAACAATACTCTCCCCAAGAAGAGTTGGTCTCCCATCAGCCCGAAAAGGCACAGTATCCCTAGCAAGTCAGCAACACTCTCCCCAAGCAGAGTTAGGCTACTGTCAGCCCTAAGGAAGTTGGATATCCCCAGAAGATATCAATATTCCCTAGCAGAGCATACATATATTCCTCAACAAGCATCCCCGACAGTCTTAATATAAGATTGTTCCCCGACAGAATACCAGACACCCCAGTGGAGCCATTTCCCCAGTGCAGTCCAAAAAGCTCCCCCAGGAGAGTGAACCATCTCCCCAATAGATTCTGGAAGCTTGTCCCCTGCAGAGTACAAATATCTCTCCCCAACCATGTTCAAAGGTTATTCCCCACCAGAGTCTAACTGGGTTATCCTCAGCAAATTACAACGGAAAGATCGTCCTCAGCGAAGTTCTTCCTATCCCCAGCGGAGTTCATCAAATCCCTCAACAGAGCTTATCAACGGTATCCCCAGCAGAGTTATCGTTAAAATCTCAGCGAAGCATCTCTTCGCACAGAGTAATTCCCCGCAGAGTAATCTCTTCAAACAAGTTTATTCCCCAACGGAGTCATCTTCTCCTACCGGTTTATTCTTGCAATCATCATCCCCAGCGGAAACGAAGAACTCTACTCTTCAACATCAGCCCAGGATTTAACAAGTTCCTGGCATTCGTCAAGGATTTATTTTCCCAGACGAAGATACATTCATAAGCATTTTATAGTTCATATCTCCTACTTGCATACATGATAAAGTGCATATGACACGATCTTATTCTTGAGAACATCATGACATCATGCATTTCATACATCATGACATTGCATACGACTAATGTTTGCCTTTTCAGGAAAAGGTCAATCAAAAGATATTACCATCAACTTTTGAAGTTCCAGATTCGATACCTGTATCTAGCCAGGGCATATCTGTGAACGATTGATTGTAGGTCTATACCTGTAACTAGCCAGGAAAGTATCTGCATGAAGAGTTTGAGGATCAACACCTGTAACAGGCCAGGAAATTATCTTTCATTCTCAGGTCAGAGGTCTACACCTGTATCCAGCCAGGAAAGCTACCTCGACCAACATTTTGAAGTTCCAGATTCGATACCTGTATCTAGCCAGGGCATATCTGTGAGCGATCGACTGTGGATCTATACCTGTATCCAACCAGGAAAGTATCTGCATGAAGAGTTTGAAGATCAACACCTGTAACAGGCCAGGAAATTATCTATCATTCTCAGATTAGAGGTCTACGCCTGTATCCAGCCAGGAAAGCTATCTCGATCAACCTTTTGAAGTTCCAGATTCGATACCTGTATCTAGCCAGGGCATATCTGTGAGCGACTGATTAGAGGTCTACACCTGTATCCAGCCAGGAAAGCTATCTCGATCAACCTTTTGAAGTTCCAGATTCGATACCTGTATCTAGCCAGGGCATATCTGTGAGCGACTGATTAGAGGTCTACGCCTGTATCCAGCCAGGAAAGCTATCACGATCAACCTTTTGAAGTTCCGGATTCGATACCTGTATCTAGCCAGGGCATATCTGTGAGCGACTGATTAGAGGTCTACGCCTGTATCCAGCCAGGAAAGCTATCTCGATTAACCTTTTGAAGTTCCAGATTCGATACCTGTATCTAGCCAGGGCATATCTGTGAGCGACTGATTAGAGGTCTACGCCTGTATCTAGCCAGGAAAGCTATCTCGATCAACCTTTTGAAGTTCCAGATTTGATACCTGTATCTAGCCAGGGCATATCTGTGAGCGATTGATTAGAGGTCTACGCCTGTATCTAGCCAGGAAAGCTATCTCGATCAATCTTTTGAAGTTCCAGATTCAATACCTGTATCTAGCCAGGGCATATCTGTGAGGGATTGATTGTAGATCTATACCTGTATCTAGCCAGGAAAGTATCTGCATGAAGAGTTTGAAGACCAACACCTGTAACAGGCCAGGAAACTATCTTTATTTCTCAAGTATGCAAGTTCTCGCTAAGGAATCTCTTACGCGATCGACACCCCTGGATGGCGTCTTTAAGCCCATCTCCACAACTATCAATTACATTTCCAAATGGCATCTGTGATCGGTGGATCTGGAACTGACTGTTTAACGCTGGTTCGCGAAATGTCGCGGAAGCAAGAGTCGCCACCGTCTTTTATTTTCTCCAAATGGAAAGGACAAAAGCACAGAAAAATTCCTTATAGAGATTGCTCTCGGTTCGGGAGGTAGGTTATAGAAAGGGAAGGTGTTAGCACCCTTTCTATCCATGGTTATCCATGGGCTCTTAGATACTTGCTCATTGTGTTTTCAAATGGTTTGTTTGCTTTTCAATCGTGGGTTTTAAAAAGTTTCTTTGAAAATTCCAGTTCGACTCTTGTATCGGTCCTCAAGAGTGTTTGAAAAATTGTTTTCGAAAGCTTTTGAAAATGTGTCGGTGTGAAAAGTATTTTTGATTTGTTTTTGAAATTAGAGCAAGTATCTAGAGTCGTCTACCTACCCTAAGGAATTCGTCTGTGTAAATGTCCTTTAAAGTAGTGCCATCCCACCATTGAGAGGTAGGTAGCACCACCGTTGGAGGTGTTCGGGTCAATTCGAGGTTCGGGACATGGTGATCACCAGAGCAATAGGAAGACACCTTAGAAGCTACCCTCATGCCAGGTTCCCGGATCATGAGGACTTACTAAGACATCCTCTACTCGACGATCACCTTTCGAGGCAAGGCAACAGTGAGGCGTACCCTAGGGGTGGTGTGTGATTTGTGTGTCATGTTCAGTTATTTTGTCTTATTCATGTCAAGGTGATCTATGCGTTTGTTTTTATTTTATCATTCATTCTTGCATTCATTTATTAACAGTTAAAAAGATGCGGAAATTAAAAGTTCTAAACTATTACAAAGGCGCGGGTCCACATCGCCAAATTTAATCCAGGACCCGATTTGACGGAAAGTAAATAAAGAAATAAAATAAAGTGCGAGAAATTAAGTTTACAAGGCTTTGGGAGAATTACATTAATATTATAAGAAATAAAATAAAATGCGCGAATTGGAATTAAAATTGGAAGCGAGGGCGTTGGACCCTTTTTAATGAAATTAAATTAAATGATTAAACTAATGAAATTAAAGAGAAAAAAGAAAAAAAAATTTTTTTTGAGTTTTTGGTATTTTTGTTTTTTATGTATTTTTATGAGAAAGATTAAATGAAATTAAAATATTAACCCTAATTCTAATTTTTTTTATTTATTAAGAAAAACATGTTAAAATTAAACCTAAAATTAATCTAATTATTTACATGCAATTTTGATTTATAAAAATAAATAATTAATTATTAGTGAAATTTATTTACAAAAAAATATTAATTAAATAAATATATTTTGATTTTTATGACTTTTCTGTTTTTTACTACTTTTTTATATTTTATGAAAATAAGTTAAATTAAAGGAATTAATTAAAAAAAGAAATAATTGAAATAAATAAAATAAGGAAAAGAAAGAAAATACAATACCTTGGGGGGTTTGTCCCCTTTTTGGAGGTGAATTGGAGTGGTTTGGCCATTTGTGTTCTGGCCTCATCATGCATAAGTTGTTCTACTTTGGCCATTTGGCTTTTGGCTTTTGGCCATTTGCGTTTTGGCCTCAACGTTCCTTAATCTTCTCAGGATGTCTGTCTCGCCATGTATTGGTGTCATGTGTAAAATGTTCTATTTTGGCCATTTGGCTTTTGGCCTTTTGGCCATTTGACTTTTGGCCTCAACGTTCCTTAATGAACCTGCATGGGATCCTATCTAAATCTGCAGTTTTGAATCTCACGAACACATTAAATAAAATCATAAAATGCAAATAAAGCCAATATATGAAGAAATTTAATGTTTAGGCACAATATGGCATGTATGAATGATTATACTCTTTTGATCATGGAGATCAAATCAACCTTACCCTTACTGGAAAAGTAGTGACATGAATGCTTTTATGCCCTTTGGATCATGGAGATCAAGCCAGCCTTACCCTTACTGAAGAAGTAATAAGATGTTGGTTTGTAACTGAGATGGCTTGTTTATAGTGAGAGAGGGATTTGTAATAAGGATTTCAAGGTTTTAGGATTCTTGAAAGAATTTGATATTCTAACAGTGTTGTGGCAATGTTTTTTTCTCTCTTTTCCTCCTCTTTTCCTCCTCTTTTCTCCTCTTTTCTCCTCTTCTTTGGTTTGTGTGAAAAGAAGGTGATTATATAATGAAAATTAGGGTAAAGCAAATGGGCTTTGAATGTGCAATTGGGCCTCCAATATTCACTTGAATTCGTCACTTTCCAAGCTAAATCGCAGGGACTTAAGTGCATTTTTTGAAGTTGAAATGTGAAACAAAATGTAGCCGACATCGAGAACTAACTCCTGTCCGAAAATCGACTCAATCGGATAAACGGTGAATTAGTTATGAATTTTTGAAGTTTCAGCTCAGACAAACTTATTTTGGGCTTCAGTGTCGACTCTGACACGTTCTTCAATAAAAAACTGGTATTGATCGGTGTATAATTTGGTCTCGACTTTTGAAGCAAAGTTGTAGATCTATGAGTCAGGGACCTTGTGTAAAAATATGAGCCCAATCCGATAAAAATTGACCGAGTTATGAATTTTCGAAGTTTCGGCCCAGATGAAATAATATTCAGCATTCAGGATTTTCGGCGTGTCACGCACTCTTAGCAAAAAATGAAGGCCTTTTGAATACCTTTTGAACTCAATACCTTCTGTGAAAATGTAGCCAACTCAATTTGTGAAATTTTGGCGCCAGAACCAGCTCGATACGATGAAAATCGACCAAGTTATGATTTTTTGAACATGACGCAAATAAACTTCTGTCACAAATTTTCTGTACGAAAATACTTGATAAATCCACATTTTTGAAGACCTTCTGATCGAAATTGGCTTCCAGCCGTGAGAGATGAAAACGTAGATAATGTCAAGACGGAATTTTGTCCACCGGAACGGGTTCAAAACGAGTCACGATCTTCAAGTTATGAATTTTTTAGCGCGTAAAAACTGCACTTTCAGCACACTTTTTCACCATATTTCTTCGAGAAAACTCACACATTCGGATACCTTCTTTAAAGAATTGACTCTTGAGCCGAACCTGAATTTGAGAATACGTTATCAGAGATATATTGGCGAAAGAATACCTGAATATGACGCGCCGGGTTGGTTTTGTGAATTTTCTTGAAATGTTTTGAGCAATATGGGAGGGCAAATTTTGGGGTACAACAGCATCTATAAGCCCATTCCCGACAAGATTCTGTCACATCTCCATATGGCATCTATAAGCCCATCCTCCTATCCATCATATCTCCAAATGGCATCTGTAAGCCCATTCCCGACATCACATTGCTGATATTCTACTATGCGAGTGCAAATTTCTGGGCACTTTAGTGTTCAATCATCTTCCACCTTCGGATCACGAAAGGCACGCCAGCCAATCTACATCCTCAGGTTTAAGAAGATTGAACAGGGGCAACTGTTGTACCCCAAAATTTGCCCTCCCATATTCTTCAAAGTTTGTCAAAGAATCATATTCAAATGGTTCAAGATTTCTCAAGGGTTGCACAATCCAACTGCCTCCTAAGCCAGTCAAAATTGGGGTTTTGGTTCTTACAAGGAATTTGAGGTTTTCAATGGCTCAATCAAGTACCATATGCCATATACATTGTCAAGCACCTACATGGCAAGTCTCAAGACTCACAATGTCAAATTGCACAGTCAAAAGCCCTATTTGCTTCACAATCAACTGCAGGGGCAAAATGGTCATTTTGTAGTCAAAAGTCAGAATTTTTGGTCAACATCTTATTTTGAGCACACAATCATCATTTGATCAAGTCTTGATCATGATTCCACAAGCATGGCTCAAAAATCATCAAGATGTCCAAAGTTACTATTTTTGGACAGTAGAAAAGTCAACTGTATCTTGACCAGGGCATAACTTTTTCATGGTTCATCATAAAAATCCCATCCAATGTTCATTTTGAAGGGGATGACATTTCCTACAACTCATCTTCACATTCCAAGTCCAAGAAATGCTCTCACAAAAAGTTATCAATTTCTACATTATAGGTCAATTTCAAAAGTCAACAAAAATGCACTTTAAGTCAAAGACCATAACTTGAGATTGGTAAATCCAAATGACATGGGACCAAAGGCATTGGTTAGAGGACTTCAATACCTTTTCAAAATGTCCAAGAACATGTTCATATGATCAAAATTGAGCAAGATATGCATTGGAGAAGTTGGGAAATTTTTGTGAATTTGCAAAAGTCAACTTTGCTCAAAACACTTTGTTTTTGCTAATGGGCCTCAAATTTCTTCTTGAAACTTTATCCAAGGCCTATGCACGACCCATCAAGCTTAAATTGATTTATTTTCTAATTTTTTATTAATTAATTGGATTTTTAATCAATTTTAATTCATTTAATTAATTTAAATTGTAGGAAATATCAAGATATGGTTTTTCAATATTTTCATGAAGCAAATATGACCTACAAGATCTGGCAAACTCGTGTGCACATCAAGGGGACAAGAATCTCCAAGTTTGGCAAGATTTTCCAATCAAAAAGATTCAAAAATATATGATTGAAAATCAAATATTGAAACCATCATTCCATGGATCTTTGTACAAGATTGTAACCTAATTCAGTTCTACTATAAGTACACAACCTAAACCTAATGCATTGGATGTGAAAATTGCTGCAGAAAAGCCATAAGCATATTGAAGAAAATCAAAGAAAAGTGAAAACTGTTTTTTGCATTCCAACACGATTCAAAGCTTTTTCTTGTTTTTAATACCTTGCAGGAACTCCCAGGGACCTTTTGCAATCAAAATCATACGCTAGAATTCAAGAAATCCTCAAGAACGAACCCACGGTTTGCTTGACTTTTCCATAATTGAAACTCATATTCCATGCGCATTTAACATGATTTATTGGTTGTTTTGCATTGCTTGAATCCACAGGAAGCTTTTGGCGTAGGTTAATTGAATTATTATGCATTGAATCGAAAGTTGCCATTGGAGAATTCTAGGGTTCTTGAGTTCTTGAATTAGGGCTTTCCAAATCCAATAAAATTGGGACCTCCAAGACCCATGGTTGAAACCGTTGCATCCAGACGAACACACTGAGACCATCGCGCCATATTTATATTTAGCATAGAGTTATTCACTATTATTGGTCATCTTGTTTTGTGGGGGTTAAAAACCCCCGCTATCTGTTTGTCTTTTACAGGGAAAAAGGAAGACGATGATGAGGTGTAAGCGTGCTACTGGACAATTCAAATGGCGCGCGTTTTTGTTTGTTTTACAGTACATGCACTAATGTTTTAATATTATAATTGGTTGTTGTTATATTATCAAATGCAGCGTAATGGCTCAGTGGTGGATGCATTGTCCAAGGATCATTAAGACCTGGGTTCGATTCCCAGGTCCCCCAAATCCCTTGTTTCTATTTTTTCCAATGTATTCACATGCAGGTTGTTGAATGTTGTCCACCATATACCCCACTCATCCAAGCGCCAGGTGGCTGGCAAGGCAGATCTGAAGGCAAAAGATGAGTGACTACCATGCTCTCTAGTCAAAGCACGCCTGGACAATTGCCAAAGTCAAATGGACTGGTGGCTTAATGGGCCTGAAATTTCCAGAACAAACCTCCTAATGGGACCATCACCCCCCTTGTTTCTTAATATTTTCTACTTTATTTATTTAATTGTTTACTATTATTATTATTATTATTATTATTATTATTATTTACTTAACTAATATAATTTTCATAATAACATAATAAAATCAGAAAATGTAAATATTTTCATTAATTATTATTATTTAACAAATTAATTATTTTCACAATAAATTCAGGCAATTAAAAAATGTAAATATTTTTATTTTTATTATTTATTAATTTCACCTTAATTTAATTATTTTGTAAATAAATGCTAACAAATTAATTTAGTTTAATTAGGTTTAATTTTGACTTTTTCACAATAAATAAAATCAATCTAGAATTAGTGTTTTTCTTTTGACAACTTTTAATTTCTTTTATTTTTATTTTCATTAAAGACCTAAAAAACATTAAAAAAATACTTTTCCTTTTAATTAATTAATTAATTAGTATTAGGTTTAACATTTAATTAATTACAAAAAAAGGACCAAAATTCCATTCTTTTCTCAAAAAGGGTCAAAACCCTAAGACTTTTTCCAATTCAATTTATTTTCGCGCATATTCCTATTTTGATCATATTTATGTATCTGCTCAGAGAATGTAATAGATAATTAGGGCTTTTATCGCTTTCTTTATTTCTCGCATTTGCTTTTCAAGGGTTATGTTTTTGGCGATGTAAATACCCGACACCTTGTAATAGCGTAGATTCACTTTCCGCAATTTATTTTCCGCACAATTATTAACTGTTAACTATGCATGACAAGACTTGTATGGAAATAAAATTAATCCCTAGCTCTCCATAATACATGTGCAAAGATAATATAAACTGAATCCTGACACACGTGCACATGCCACTCGTAGGGTACGCCTCACTTGGTTGCCTCGACGTGGTCATTTAGTATAGGGTGTTTTAGAGGTCGCCCTCCTGTCTAAAGATCCAAGTTGCCTCGAAACGGTTGCCTCGGATAAAAAAAAGATCTAGGACATTAGGGTTACCGCTAAGGTGTCCTACTATTGCTTTGGTGACCACACATGTCCCTATAATCGAATTGACCCGAATAACTCCGACGACAGTGCTACCTACTCCTCAATAGTGGGATAGCACTGTCTAAAGGACATTTGCACAGTTTAATTCCCTTTTGAGTAGGTAGATGTTCTTAAGTACTTTCTCCTTTTAAAACAAAACCTTTTTCACACTTACACTATTTTTCGAACAAAGTTTTCAAAAAAACACTTCATACGCTCTTGAGGACAGAAGCAAGAGCTAAATCGAAGTTTCAAACTAAACTTTTTCAAAACCCACAAACACAAGAAAAGAAAACAATTTTTGAAAACATAGTGAGCAAGTACCTAAGAGCCCGTGGATAACCACAGATAGAAAGGGTGCTAACACCTTCCCTTTCTATAATCTACCTCCCGAACCAAGAAACATCTCGAAAAGGAATTTTGCTGTGCTTTTGTCCTTTCCTTGTTGGAGAAAATAAAAGACGGTGGTGACTCTTGCTTACCGCGACATTTCGCGAACCAGCATTCCAAAATAGTCAGTTCTATTTCCACCAATCACATAATGTAACTGCTCACGGTATGTAATAGTTTAAATTAGGATTTTCTTTTATTTATCGTTTTACGGGTTTTTTGGCTACGTAATTAATCCCCCTCCCTGAAGCCTTGTAATAGCGTAGGTTTTATTTCTCGCATTTTAAATTCCCGCAAATATTAACTATTAGATGTATGTTAATAGGATTGTATGACAAGATTGCATGACAATTTAAAATGGCTAGAAAACCCTAATATGCAAAGATAATAACTGAAATCAAATCACTCGCACATGCGCACTCCTAGGGTATACTCTCACTTCGGTTGCCTTCGATAAACGATCATTAAGTATAGGGTGTGTGATACGGTGGGAGAACTGACTTGGGATTTTGCGTTTGTATTCACACTTGTTCGGTTTAGCAAGAGTCGCCACCGACTTTTTATTTTATCCAAAGTAAAGGTCAAAAAGCACAGGAAAGACCTTTGAGATGTTTTCTTGGGTTCGGGGGGTAGATTATGAAAAGGGAAGGTTCTAGCACCCTTTTCATCCATGGTTATCCATGGGCTCTTAGTTACTTGTTTTAGATCACTTGCCTTTGCTTTTCAATTGTTTGAAATGGTGTTTTCTGTGTGTGGTTTTGAAAATGTTTTGAAAAAGATGCCTTGTCTAGGCAACCTTTGTAATGATTCTTGTTTGAATATATACAAAGGTGTGTGTCTTTTGGAAAAAATTATTCAATGTTTTGAAAGTTATTTTTGAAACTGTTTTGAAGTTGTGTTGTGAAGTGTGTTTGAAAAATGGCAAGGATGTTTTGCAAGCTTTTGATCAAGTAACTAAGAGCTATCTACCCTATTTTACTCGAAGATCTTTCTTATGTTTTTAACCCTTTTTAACAGTGTTGTTTCACCATTGTGTTTGATGAACAACCTTGCGTTAGGATGTTTAAACGGGACAGGCGTGGGTCATCGTATACAATCATTGAAGGCAACTTGTGAGACACTCTAGCAATTTTGTAAGGGACGAGATCGTTTTATCGAAGGCAACCTCGAGGGTCATCGAGGGACTACGATCTTTGTTTATCGAAGGGGCATAGAGTGTCTCATACTCGAGGGACATGATTGCATTTTCCGAGGCAACAAGCGAGGTTACCCTAGAGGTGCAAGTGTGAATTGTGTATTGATTTTCATGCATTTATCTTGTATTAGGTCATCTAGCGATTGATTTTGAATCTTCGCATACAAACCCTAATTACTATACAGTATATCGAAAGCGATAAATTGCGGGAATTTAAAGTATAAATTATTACAAATAAGTATCCGGGGATGGGGGTACAAATGTTTACAAATGGGGATGAGTCTTATCAGAATAATAATGTCCAAGTATATATATTACAACCAAATCGAACTGTCGCATTTTCAATGTAAAATTATAACAAAGTATAAGATAATGAAAATCAAAGAAATATGAGATGCGTGTATTTATTTACAAATGATCAAATAAGAATTTTAACCTAAGAAAGATTAAGTATTTATCATTATTGTATTTTTGTTAATTATATAAACAAAGAGTTTTAAAGAAAAGAAAAAATTATTTAAGTTAAAATTCTATTATTTACATATTTTTGTGTTATCTAAATGTAATAAATATTTAAGAAAAAAAACTATTAAGAAAATTTTTAACAAAAATTTAATACATTCTTTTTATTTAACAAAAGAGAAAAAAAAAGAATTAGATTATAAAAATGAAAATAAAGTGATAAAAAAGGTATTAGTTCAACAAAAAAAATGATGATGGGCCTTATGAGTTTGTGAAGGAGTAGGCCCAAGACAAGGAAAGGAGAGAAATAAGGTTTAGAAAGAAAAAATGGGGGTGTTCACGCTAGAAAATGCTTGGGCTTAGGCTGAATGGGGCGCACGGGCCCAAATGAAATATTGTTCAACATTTTTAGGGTTAACGTTTTGTGCATTCAGAATCTAGGGTTTACAGTTTTGGTCTCAATGGCGCCGCTCCTCTCATCTTCTTTGTCTCTCTTCCTCGTTTTGAGCCATGAACAACTGATTCCTCCTCTCCTGCCTTGGCCACCGGAGCATCGCCCTATCTCACCTCGAGCTCTCTTCACGGCGGTCCAGGATCTTGAATGCACGGTGTGATCGGTGGATCTGGAACTGACTGTTTAACGCTGGTTCGCGAAATGTCGCGGAAGCAAGAGTCGCTACCGTCTTTTATTTTCTCCAACATGGACAGGACAAAAGCACAGAAAAATTCCTTAAAGAGATTGCTCTCGGTTCGGGAGGTAGATTATAGAAAGGGAAGGTGTTAGCACCCTTTCTATCCATGGTTATCCATGGGCTCTTAGATACTTGCTCACTTGTGTTTTCAAAAATGGTTTGTTTACTTTTCAACTGTGGGTTTTAAAAAGTTTCTTTGAAAATTTTAGTTCGACTCTTGTATCGGTCCTCAAGAGTGTTTGAAAAAATGCTTTCGAAAGCTTTTTGAAAAGGTGTTGGTGTGAAAAGTATTTTTGAATTTGTTTTGAAATTAGAGCAAGTATCTAGAGTCGTCTACCTACCCTAAGGAATTCGTCTGTGTAAATGTCCTTTAAAGTAGTGCCATCCCACCATTGAGAGGTAGGTAGCACCACCGTTGGAGGTGTTCGGGTCAATTCGAGGTTCGGGACATGGTGATCACCAGAGAAATGGGAAGATACCTTAGAAGCTACCCTCATGCCAGGTTCCCGGATCATGAGGACTTACTAAAACATCCTCTACTCGACGATCACCTTTCGAGGCAAGGCAACAGTGAGGCGTACCCTAGGGGTGGTGTGTGATTTGTGTGTCGTTTTCATTTATTTTGTCTTGTCATGTCATGGGTGATCTACGCGTTTGTTTTTATTTTAATCATTCATTCTTGCATGCATTTATTAACAGTTAAAAAGTTGCGGAAAATTAAAGTTCTAAACTATTACAAAGGCGCGGGTCCACATCGCCAAAATTAAAATCCAGGACCCGATTTGACAGAAAGTAAATAAAGTGCGAGAAATAAAATGTCCGAGTTTACAAGGCTTTGGAAGAATTACATTAATATTATAAGAAATAAAATATAATGCGCGAATTGGAATTAAAATTGGAAGCGAGGGCGTTGGACCCTTTTTAATGAAATTAAATTAAATTATTAAATTAATTAAATTAAGATGAAAAAAGAAATTATTTTGAGATTTTTTGGATTTATGGGTTTTTTATGAGAATTAAATGAAATTGAGAGATTAACCCTAATTCTAGTTTTTTATTTTAGTGAGAAAAACATATTAAAATTAAACCTAAAATTAATCTAATTATTTAATGCAATTTGATTTATAAAAATAAATAATTAATTATTAGTGATGAGAAAATAAGAGAAAAAGTAATTAAAATAATTAAAACCTAATTCTACAAGTTTTTAATTTATTAAGAAAACATGTTAAAATTAAACCTAAATTCAAATCTAATTAATTAGTGAGACTTATTTACAAAAATATTAATTAAATAAATATATTTTGATTTTTATGACTTTTCTGATTTTTTTGTATTAGTTTTATAGTTTATGAAAATAAATTAAAATAAGGAATTTAAAAAAAGAAATAATTGAAATAAATAAAATAAGAAAGAAAATAAAAATCAAAACCTTGGGGGTCTGTCCCCAAATTGGAGGTAAAGTCAGTAATTCTGGCCCAATTGATTTCTGGCCTTATTGACTTTTCTGCTAGCGTGTAGCTCCATTGACTAACGCCCAGGGTGTTCTTCCAACCAATGCCATTGGATTGAGGTAATAGGCCATGTGGCGCACTGGATATGAAGCTGTAGGATAGGCCTTCAAACAAAGTATTGCATGGAATCACGTTAGAAAAAAATATTGAAAGAATGTGGGGGACCTGGGATTCGAACCCAGGTCCCAGAGGTTACCAATATGCTTGCTTGCCACTTGAACCAAACGCACGCTTTTATTATATAATGACAAATAATTAATATAATGGAAAAGTGGTCAGTGACGTAACAATAACAAAAAGCGCGCGTTGATTTCAAATGAGCCTATCACGCTTCGCCACCTAGTCGTCGTCCTCCTTGTTCTGCTTTTTCCTGAAACATAAAAAGGTTAGCGGGGGTTTTAAACCCCCCCAAAACATGCAGTTTTCAATAATAGCGAATAGGCCATATGGCCACATAAATTAGGCGGGAGGGGTGCTTTCAAATCGTCCAAGCTCCCTGATTTCAACCATGGTATTAAGGAGTCTAAATTTTACAGTATGTGAAAGTTCCCAAATTGAAACTTGAAGAACCCTAGCTGGCTTTAATGGTGAAATCACATACAGTACATAAAAACTCAATCAAATTATAGGGTTAGCTTCAGAATCATCTCATTAGTACAAATCAAGAATAAAAATGCATGGATATGGCCTGGATAACAAAACACGATTATGCAAAAAAAGTGATACAGGCTGACTTTTAAGTACCAATTCTTGATGTTGGGAATGATGTTTTTGATTCAGACTCCTTCCTTGAAGCTTCAGGAACACAATGGAATAAGTATTTGGCCTTGAATCGCACTGTAACCTAGTTTTCAGTTTTGGAATTTTTGTCAAAAAACTAAAACTTGGTTATTGATGTATGGCGCAGCTGGGAGGTTCTTAGGAGTAGGGTTTGCATTAGTATATATGTGTGAATGATTAGGGTTCAAAATTTGGTCCAAAGAATCAATGAATTGATGAGAAAATATTTGATTTCCATGCCATAATTTTTTCAATCTTTTTCAAGCTAATTTGATTCAAATCATGTCCAATCACCATGATTCTTTCCAAATCTGATCATGCACGAAATATTGAGTGTATTCCATGCATAAAAAGATTTAAAAACTTAGGTTTAGTATTTTCCACATATTTATTTTAATTAAATGAATTATTAGCATTTAAAAATTCAAATAAATAAATAAAAATGGTGAAAAATTTCCCTTTGGGCCAAATGGTCGTGCACATGCTTTGGATGATCAATCTTGGAAGAAAAAGAGGCCCATTAGCATTTTTAAGACATTTGAAGCAATGTTGACTTTTCAAAATATCCAAAAATTTCCCAACTTCCACAAGGCATATCTTGCTCAATTTTTAAGCTTTGCTCATGTTCTTGGAGATCTTGGAAAGGTATTTGAGTCCTCTAACCAATGTATTTGGTCCCATGTCATTTTGATTTACCAATCTCAAGTTATGGCCTTTGACTTAAAGTCCCTTTTTGTTGACTTTTGAAAATGACCTATAATGTTGAAATTGATAACTTTTTGTGAGAGCATTTCTTGGACTTGAAATGTGAAGAGGAGTTGTAGGAAATGTCTTCATCTTCAAAATGAGATTTGGATGGAATTTTTCTGATAAACCATGTGGGAGTTATGCCTTGGTCAAGTTACAGTTGACTTTTTCAACTGTCCAAAAATAGAAACTTTTGCATCTTGAGACTTTTTGAGCCAAGCTTTGAGAATCATGATCAAGCATTGATAAAATGATGTTTGTGGCTTCAAAATGAGATGTTGACCAAAAATTTGAACTTTTGACTGTCAAATGACCATTTTGCCCCTACAGTTGACTGTAGTGCAATTAGGGTTTTTGACTGTGCAATTTTGTGCTGTAAGTCTTGAAACTTGGTGTGAGGATGCTTGACCATGTTTATAGGCATGTGGGACTTGATTGGACCCTTGGAAACTTCATTTTCTTTGTCAGAACCAAAACCCTAGTTTTTGACTGTTAGGAGGCCCTTGAACTGTGCAACCCTTGGGGAGATTTTGAAGCTTTGACTTGGCAAATTTTGAAGAATATGGGAGGGAAAATTTTGGGGTACAACAGTTGCCCCTGTTCAATCTTCTTAAACCTGAGGATGCAGATTGGCTGACGTGCCTTTCGTAATCCGAAGGTGGAAGATGATTGAACACTAAAGTGCCCAGAAATTTGCGCTCACATAGTAGTGTGATATGGGGAATGGGCTTACAGATGCCATTTGGAGATTGATGAATAGGGTGATGGGCTTATAGATGCCATGTTGAGAGATGATGGATGGGCTGATGGGCTTATAGGTGCCATCTGGGTGTCGATCGCGTAAGAGATTCCTTAGCGAGAATTTGCGTACCTGCAAAAGAAAAAAAGATTACCTGACCCGTTACAGGAGCTGGTCTTCAAGTTCTTTGCGTAGATGTGTCCTGACTGGTTACAGGAGCTGAATCTGGATCATCAAAAGGTGATGAATGAACCAGGGATAGTTACTACCTCAACAGGAACGCTGAGAGAACCATGGACGATTACTACCTCAACAGGAACGTTGAGAGAATCTTGGGATTATTACTACCTCCGCAGTAACGGGGAGAGAACCATAGGCGACTTCAACCTCAACAGTATCATTGAGAGAATCTTGGACGACTTCAACCTCAACAGTAATCATTGTGAAAATCTTGGGCGACTTCAACCTCAACATTAATCATTGAGAGAATCTTGGGCAACTTCAACCTCAACAGTAATCATTGAGAGAATCTTGGGCGACTTCAACCTCAACAGTAATCATTGAGAGAATCTTGGGTGACTTCAACCTCAGCAGTAATCATTGAGAGAGTCTTGGGCGATTTCTACCTCAACAGTAATGCTGAGAGAATCTTGGATATCTTCTACTGAGTCTTTATCAGGAAAATCTGTTAGGGGTCGATTTAGCTGGACTAGAGAAGGCCTTTGACTGGATAAGAAACAGGAAAATCTTAGGGTCGATTTAACTGAACCTGTCAAGGTCTTGAAATCTTCAACTGGATAAGAAACAGGGAGATCTTAGGGTCGATCTGACTGAACCAGAGAAGGCCTTTGACTGGATAAGAAACAGAAAAATCTTAGGGTCGATTTAACTGAACCGGTCTAGGTCTTGAAATCTTCAACTGGATAAGAAACAGGGAGATCTTAGGGTCGATCTAACTGAACCAGAGAAGGCCTTGGACTGGATAAGAAACAGAAAAGTCTTAGGGTCGACTTAACTGAACCGGTCTAGGTCTTGAAATCTTCAACTGGATAAGAAACAGGGAGATCTTAGGGTCGATCTGACTGAACCAGAGAAGGCCTTTGACTGGATAAGAAACAGAGAAATCTTAGGGTCAATTTAACTGAACCGGTCTAGGTCTTGATGTCTTCAACTGGATAAGAAACAGGGAGATCTTAGGGTCGATCTGACTGAACCAGAGAAGGCCTTTGACTGGATAAGAAACAGAGAAATCTTAGGGTCGATTTAACTGAACCGGTCTAGGTCTTGATGTCTTCAACTGGATAAGAAACAGGGAGATCTTAGGGTCGATCTGACTGAACCAGAGAAGGCCTTTGACTGGATAAGAAACAGTAAAATCTTAGGGTCGATTTAACTGAACCGGTCAAGGTCTTGGAATGTAGCTGAGAACTTAACTGAATTCTTCCTGAAAGGTAAAGGTCAGTCATATGCAATGCATGATGTGGATCAAGCAATGATGTTCTCAACATAAATGAGATTTGTAAGATATGATGCATATATGCATGCTATAATGATGTATGAGATGTTTATGGATTTATGTTTGTCGTCTAGGAAAAGAAATCCTTGACGGGTGCCGGGAAGTCACTCCTGGGCTGATGTTGGAGAATAGATTTTTTCTTCCGCTGGGGATGATAATTGCAAGAATACCGGTAGGAGAAGATAACTCCGTTGGGAAATAAACTTGGCGAATGGATTACTCTGCGGGGAGAAAAGTACTCTGGCGATCTTGCTGGGAAGCAATACTCTGTGGGGAGAGAGGTACTTTGTTGAAGTGTTGATGATAACCTGCTGGGGATACCATTGTTGTGTTGGAAGTGTTAACAGACTTCGCTGGGGATAAGAAGACTTTGTCGAGAACGCTCTTTCTGTGGCTTTTGGCTGAGGATAACCCAATTATATCCTGGTAAGGAAATCACTCTTTGAATAAAGTCGGGAGACGCGTTCGTGCTCTGCGAGGGTAAGCTTCCAGAATCTACTGGGGATAAGCTTACTGCTGGGGAGATGATTCCAACTTTCCTGGGGAACTAGATTGGACTCTCTTGGGGAAGTTTTGAATTGTATCGGGGAAGTGATTCCATTGAATGTTGGATATACCGCCGGGGAACAATCTTTAGGTCAAGACTGTCGGGGATGCTTGTTAAGAGTGCATATATACTGCTGGGGAATATTGAGATCTGCTGGAGGATACTCAACTTCCTTAAGATTTGATAACTTTGCTTGAGAGAGTGTACTGACTTGCTGGCTCACTCTCTGGGGAATTGGGATGTACTGGCTATGTTCTTCAGCTGAACCTACTTGGGTACCTTGGAGGATAGAACAATTAGATCGCTTAGACAATTCTTTATTGCCCCTGTTTCTAATGTTACCCGTAATTAATCCTTTGTTTCGTATGCAAATATTCATGTGTTAGCAAATTATTGTCAATGCATATATCACAAATTGAACCTTGGACGTTCTTCGCAAAACAAAAATAGAAAAGGAAAAATAATTGGCATTTTTAACTGAAAAGCATATTTGTATTGATTTTTGAATTTTGCCTGTAAATAGGCGTTTATGTACAAGAGGCTGATGTCCTAGTAAGAGAACGCCGCCGAACAAAAGCGTTTATACAAATTTTGTACAAGAGAAAATAAAACAGCTGCGTGAAATGAATGATCCCACTGGGTTTCAACTCTGCTATTGCCTTTATATCTTTGAGCGTCTCATCACTTGATGACCTCAGTTGAAAGTGAAGCTGACTGATCGATGCCGTCTGAACTTGATGTAGATACCAGATTCTGGATGCAAAGTGATCCAATGAGACATAGTATTACGCTTTATCCCTAATTTTTGCCTGGACCGCCCTTTCAGGTTTTCAGTTCACCGGGATACCCATTTTTTCCCAAGCCGCCTTTTCAGGTTTTCGACTTGCCGGGTGTACAGATTTTTCATTTCATCCCTTCATTTTGCCCAAACCCTTTTGGTTCGCCGGGAAGCCCTAATTTTTGCCTAGGCATGTCAGCCTAGTGGGTCTTTTTCATGCGTAGTATCTTTTTACTATGTCTGCATTGGCGGGGTGAGGAAGGTCGTCACCATCCATGTTGGTTAGAATCATGGCTCCTCCTGAGAACACATGTTTAACCACAAATGGCCCTTCGTACGTAGGGGTCCATTTGCCCCTTGGATTACTCTGAGGAAGGATGATTCGCTTGATTACCAGATCCCCAACTTGATACTCTTGTGGTCTGACCTTTTTGTTAAATGCCCTGATCATCCGTTTTTGATACGTCTGACCATGACAGATAGCAGCAAGTCTCTTTTCATCAATAAGGTTTAACTGATAAAGTCGTGTCTGGATCCAATCATCTTCGTTCAGATTTGCATCCTTCATTATCCGGAGAGAGGGTATTTGCACTTCGATCGGTAAGACTGCCTCCATACCGTAGACCAAGGAGAAAGGAGTTGCCCCGGTTGACGTCCTGGCTGAGGTACGGTACCCATGTAGAGCGAACGGTAACATCTCGTGCCAATCTTTATAAGTCACTGTCATCTTCTGCACGATTTTCTTGATATTTTTATTTGCTGCTTCTACAGCCCCATTCATCTTCGGTCTATAAGGAGAAGAGTTATGGTGCTGTATCTTAAACTGCTCGCAGAGATCAGTGATCATCTTGTTATTGAGATTGGTACCGTTGTCTGTAATAATTCTTTCTGGGACGCTGTATCGACAGATCAGGTTGTGCCGAATAAACCGTGCCACAACAGTCTTGGTTACCGTAGCGTAGGAAGCTGCTTCAACCCATTTCGTGAAATAGTCAATCGCTACCAGGATGAAGCGATGCCCATTGGACGTCGTAGGTTTAATCTCACCGATCATGTCTATGCCCCACATTGCAAACGGCCAAGGAGCAGTCAGAACATTTAGAGGAACTGGAGGAACATGCACCTTGTCTGCATATATCTGGCATTTATGGCATGTCCCAGAATGTTGGTAGCAGTCAG
Source organism: Vicia faba (assembly GCA_948472305.1). Classification (NCBI taxonomy): domain Eukaryota; kingdom Viridiplantae; phylum Streptophyta; class Magnoliopsida; order Fabales; family Fabaceae; genus Vicia; species Vicia faba. The sequence goes on along the minus strand of OX451741.1, from coordinate 703,625,402 downwards.
CTTCCATTGTGGACCAGAAATACCCTGCCCGAAGGATCTTCTTTGCCATAGTGTGCCCACTGGAATGTGTCCCGAATGTCCCTTCATGTAGCTCTTCCATGATCCTTTCTGTTTCAGTCTTATCCACACAACGCAGTAAGGTCGAATCATGGTTTCGCTTGTACAAGATGTCGTTGCTAAGGAAGAACTTCGCTGCGAACCTTCTCAAGAACTTTTTATCATTGACAGACGCACCTTCAGGGTATTCCTGAGCTTCCAGATATCTCTTCACCTCATGGTACCAAGGCTTCTCAGTTACCAACTCAGTCTCGAGATCACAACAGTATGCCGGTTCGTCCAGTTTCCAGATGATGATCCGGGGAGCCTCATTATCCCATTTGACCTTGAACATAGAAGACATTGTAGCTAACGTGTCCGCCAGCTGATTCTCCTCTCTCGGGAAGTGTTCAAAGGTTATCTTTGTGAAGTGGGGGATCAATGTCAATACACATTCTCTGTAAGGAATAAGATTCTGATGTTTCCTATCCCACTCTCCTTTGATCTGATTGATCACGAGAGCGGAATCTCTGAAGACACTCATAAACTTGATCCTTAGGTCGATCTCAGCTTGAAGACCCATGATGCATGCCTCATACTCCACCATGTTGTTGGTGCAGTTGAAACATAGCCGGGCAGTGAGTGGAGTATGAGTGCCTTGAGGGGATATGATTATAGCGCCAATACCGTTACCCAAAGCATTGGAGGCTCCGTCAAAGTGCATAGACCATCGGGATCCTTCCTCAGGTCCTTCATCCGGTCCAGGTACTTCACAATCAGTCACGATCATGATGCTCTCATCTAGAAACTCGAAGTTCATTGACTGATAGTCGTCTACGGCCTGATGTGCCAAGTGGTCTGCCAACACACTTCCCTTGATGGCTTTCTGGGTTGTGTATTGAATGTCGTATTCTGTCAAGATCATCTGCCATCTTGCTATTCTCCCAGACAGAGCAGGCTTTTCAAATATGTACTTTATAGGATCCATCTTTGAGATTAACAAGGTAGTGTGAGTCAGCATATACTGTCTCAGCCGGCGAGCAGCCCATACCAAAGCGCAGCAAGTTTTCTCAAGCAGTGAGTATCGGGTCTCACAATCGGTAAACTTTTTGCTAAGGTAATAAATGGCATGCTCTTTTCGGCCAGACTCGTCATGCTGCCCTAGCACACACCCCATTGAGTTGTCGAGCACTGTCAGGTATAGTATCAGAGGTCTCTCTTCAACCGGTGGTATAAGGATGGGTGGTTCTTAGAGATACTCCTTGATTATGTCAAAAGCGGCCTGACATTCATCATTCCAACGTACTACCTAATCTTTCTTCAGCAGCTTGAAGATTGGCTCACAAGTAGCAGTTAGGTGTGAGATGAACCGAGCAATGTAATTCAGGCGTCCTAAAAAGCCTCTGACCTCTTTCTCTGTCTTAGGAACTGGCATCTCTTGAATAGCTTTGACCTTGGCAGGGTCCACTTGAATACCCTTATCACTTACCACGAAGCCTAGCAACTTTCCAGATCTTACCCCAAAGGTTCACTTGTTCGGATTCAACCTCAGCTTGTACAACTTCAGACGGTCAAACAACTTTTGCAGATGATCTAGGTGCTCTTCCTCAGTCTGGGACCTTGCAATCATGTCGTCGACATACACTTCTATCTCATGATGGATCATGTCATGAAATAAAGCAACCATGGCACGCTGGTAGGTTGCCCCAGCATTTTTCAGTCCAAAAGGCATGACCTTGTAGCAGAAGGTGCCCCACTGAGTAACAAAGGTAGTCTTCTCCATGTCTTCAGGCGCCATCTTGATCTGATTATAACCTGAAAAACCATCCATGAAAGAGAACACCTTATGCTGAGCTGTATTGTCAACAAGGACATCAATGTGAGGTAGGGGGAAGTCATCTTTGGGGCTGGCCCTGTTCAGATCCCTGTAGTCGACACACATTCTGACCTTTCCATCCTTCTTAGGTACAGGCACCACATTAGCAACCCACTGAGGGTAAGAAGTCACTGCAAGAAACCCAGCATCAAACTGTTTCATAACCTCGGCTTTGATCTTCTCAGACATCTCTGGACGCATGCGACAGACCTTTTGCTTAACCGGAGGGCAGTCTTCCTTAGTAGGCAAGTGATGGACCACAATATCGGTATCCAACCCGGGCATGTCTTCGTAGGACCAGACAAAGATCTCCATATAATCATGTAGCATCTGAGTCAACCGTTGCTTCACGCTGAGCTCTAGGTTGGCACCAATCTTTACCTCTTTCCTGTCTGCCTCAGTACCCAGATTTATTGTTTCCACTGGCTCTTCGTGTGGTTGAATTGCCCTCTCTTCCTGGAGTAACAGTCTTGCAAGCTCGCCAGGCACTTCGCAATCATCTTCACCTTCGTCTTCAGCTAAGTTGATCGGATTTTCGAAGTCATAACTGGCAGTAGCAGAGTCGTTACCAGTGAGATCCAGAGTGGATTGAAACCTGTATGAGTGAGTGTGTGTAAATACAACTGTTTTGCGATATAATGAAAGGAAAGAAAGAAAGGGAGCATAAGATTTGAAATGCGAGAAAACGTCCAAGATTTTTATTTATGATATATGAAATGACAATTTATATGCCCTCACAAATGAAGCCATGGTGCCTCGGGTAAGACACCGGGCCATAGAGTTTTTAATTGTTTATTACAAATAACAAAACAAAGAAGTTTATTACTGCGTAACAAAAGTAACAGGAGTATGGTCCTTAGCAATCCAATTGGTCAATCCGCCATCAGTTGTCGGGTAGATCCAGCTATTGAACTCTTCTTCATCCACTTCATTATCCTCCCCAACAGCATTCACTCCTGGATTGGTAATGAGCACAGGAGGTCTTCTGGTCTTTGCCTTCCGCATAGCTTTCTGTCCCTCTGCAGTAAAACCCAGTCCGAACTTGTCAGTTTTCTGTGTAAAATCAGGGAGCCTGCCCCAGTTAGTACATTCACCTTTCTGAACCACAGCCCGGGCATCCTTCAAGGAAGCCATCTTCAAAGGAACATCCCCTTCGACCGCCGTTTCTGCTGCTGCTGAAATTGGAAGTACCTCTTCGAAATGCTGAAAAGGGGTTTCAATAAACTCCCCGTCCATCTCAATATATCTGAAGGAATTCAAATGGCTCACCATATACTCCTCCTCTCCTTGCACAGTGACGATCTTCCCTCTGACAGGGTATTTTAGCTTCTGGTGCAAGGTAGAGGTCACTGCCCCAGCTTTGTGGATCCAAGATCGACCCAGTAGACAAGAATAAGATGGACGGATATCCATCACATAGAAGGTAGAGTCGAATACTTGAGAACCCACACGGATAGGGATGTCCACCTCTCCATGGACCATCCTCTTGGAACCGTCAAAGGCTCTGACGATAATGTTGCTAGGTTTTAGCTCCAGGCCCTCACAATCCAAACGGTCTAAGGCCTTCTTGGGTAGCACATTCAAGGAAGAACCAGTATCCACCAGTACGTGTGCCAGAGTAGTGCCCCTGCATTCAATAGAGACATGCAGAGCATCATTGTGATCTCTTCCCTTAGCAGTAAGGTCAGCGTCTGAGAAACCCAAACCATTGTCCGCTGTCAGATTTGCTACACAGTCAGTAAACTGAACTGCAGATGTCTCCTGTGGCACATGGGCCGTCTTGAGAAATGAGATTAAGGCCTTAGCATGGGCCTCGGAGCATAGTAATAAGGAGAGCATGGAGATCTTGGAGGGCGTATGCCCCAGCTGCTCCACAACATTAAAGTCACTTTTCTTGATTATTTTTAGAATCTCCTCCATTTCTTGTTGGGAGGCCTCAGCAGTTACAGGTCTTGGTGCCTCCATCTGGGCAGGCTCATCTTCAATCCCTTTGCCCCGAGCATTGGATGACTCGGCAGCAGGGGAAACAATTTGATCAGAAACAGGAACAGGTACACTTGTAGGTGTTATAAGGAGGGGTCTTCGAATAGCGGGTGGTGCAATGTCAGGCGAGAAGAGCCTGCCACTGCGGGTAACCTTGGCTGGACCAGTAATATTGCTGATACTGGTGCCAGTGTTGAACTCTTGCTTGATTCCATTCACATATACATCTGCCCCATAGTGCCAGGGGATAGCCTTATCAGATTCGTAGGGGAGAGGCCCCGGAACAGTAATAACAACAGGTGCGACAGTCATGATTTGAACAGGCTTCCTTGGGAGAGCCTTGATTGGATTATTGAAGATTGTAACAACAGCAACTTCTTCTACTGGAACCAACTGAACAGCGGACTTCTTGAATAGAATCTCTTTGCTGTCCATTAGGCTTTGGATGCCCAACTTCAGCAAAGGACAACCAGATAGGGAAACAGCACAGAACAGGCAACCCTCGCTGCAACCCGGAAATAAACCGGCCAGCAGTAGATTCCTCTTGACAATCATTAAGGGAGTAGCTACATCATCCACAGAAACAGCGTATACATCTTCATCAACAGCATTTACTCCATGCTGGGGCATAGGAGCAGTTACCACATTCGGCCTCTCAGGCGCTTCAAACTGTATCTTTTTTGCGTCAATAAGGTCTTGCACCTTATTTCTTAATGCCCAACAGTCATCAGTGGAATGCCCCGGGCTATCGGAGTGATAAGCACAGCGGGCATTTGGATTGTATTTGGGAGAGGCAGTGTTCACAACTTTTGGGGCCTCTCTGACAGTTACTAGGTTGGTGGATAGCAGCTCTGGCAAGATCTGCGATAGAGTCATGCTCAAACGGGTGAACTCTCTCCGGGGTCTTTCAGCCCTTTGAGGATTGGTTTGCCGAGGAGCGGCAACAGGCTTGGCAATCATCACCGCGTTGACAGACTAGCGGCGCTCAGGTTTCTCTTGTCGTCTGGAGCCATATACAGCACTGGCCTCCTTCTTGAAGGGTTTCTTCTCAGAACTTGTAGATGCACCCTTCGGAATCTTACCAGACTTCAACCCAGCCTCAATTCTCTCTCCAGTCAGAATAAGATCAGTAAACCCTGCAGATGAGTTACCGATAAGATGGTTGAAAAATGGCCCAGATAGGGTCCCCAAGAACATGTCTACCAACTCCCGGTCAGTCAACGGAGGCTGCACCCTGCCAGCCAGATCCCTCCACTTCTGTGCGTACTCTTTAAAACCTTCGCTTGAACCTAACGACATACCCTGGAGTTGGGTACGTGTAGGGGCAAGGTCGGCATTATATTGATACTACTTATAGAAAGCAGTAGCCAACTCCTCCCAGTTACGAATCTTGGTCCCATCCAGCTGATAGAACCATTCGAGATGAGTCCCTGAAAGACTCTCCTGGAAGAAGTGGATCCACAAGTTCTTATCCACTGAGTACGGTTGAATCTTCCGCACGTACGATCTGAGGTGTAGTTTGGGACAAGACGCCCCGTCATACTTGGTGAAGGATGGTGCTTTGAACTTATGAGGGATAATCACACCAGTAGACAAACCCAAATCTTCGAAATCCAGCCCAGGCACTTGTTGGATCTCCATAGCATTCAATCTGTCCTCCAGCTGCTTGTATCTGTCTTCTGCAGGAGGATACTGTTCCTCATCAAAATCAGTCTCGTTGTCGGAGACTACCGGACTAGGACCTTTTTCCCCTTGAGGGGTACCCTTGCCTATAGAAGAACCAGCCTCTTCATTCTGCAGAGTGTTGCCAAACCTTCGGCCCGAGTTAAAAAGAACAGTTCTTCTCTTCTTCTTCTTCTCCTTCTTCAGGAGCAGAGCCTTCAGCTCTTCTTGGCCCTGAGCCAAACCCATGATTAGTTCCTGAAATTGCACATTTTGCGCCTGAAGAGCCTTGATGGACATCTCAGTTGATGATGAGTCAGGATTCATGATGCTGAAATAAACAGCGAAGAACTGTAAGCAACCTGAAAAGAGGAAAACCTGCTATGCACATGATGAATGATATGTGTTTATGCAATGCATTCAGGGGTTCGAAAATTCAAATTTGTTGTAGACAAAAAGGAACACACGTTATCGTTAAGGAAATAATTTTTCAGTACATCAAAGCCTCATGGGAACAAATTACAAAGTAAATCAATCCCAAAAGACACTACGCATCCTCTTTGGAGCTATGTAGGTGTTGAGATTCCTTTCCTCGTGCAATAGGCGGGTGAGCTCCAAGACCTTCTTTTCACTGGCATGTAGACTGGTCTCAAGAGAATTCCGTTCTTCCTTAAGCTGGATCCAGCTCTTCTGCATCTCTTCCCAGGATGTGGGCATGTCAGGATGCTGAATGGTGTAGGACACTTCTCCTTCCAAGACTGGCTCTTTGATCACAGGGAGCATATGAGGATAAGGCATTACTAACTTCTGGGAGCGGGCGCGTACCCACTTGAGATAAGGTTCCAATAGGATGGAATTCCTATGCCCCAGTGTCTTACTGTCTATCCTACTTGGCATCCTCCAGGCTCTGATAAATATCTGGCGAAGTCCTTGTGCATCGTTGTCGAAGTCAAAAACTATGTCAGGAATTAACATGTCATGAGGACCATCCCTCCGAGCATAACCAAACTGTCTCCAAGCCAAGCATGGGTTGTAAGTAATACCTCCTCTGATTCCAAGTAAAGGAACATTAGGGTACTCCCCGCAACGATCAATGATAGTGACATCCTCTCTGGACCGAGGGCACCAATATATATCTTCATGTGTAAGGGTCATCAACCGTTGTGACCATCTCAAACCCCGCTCATTCTTCAAAGCTGATTGTGGAAGGTGCGAAATAAACCACCTTCCCAGGAGAGGAGTGCAACACATAAGGACACCTCTTTTTCTCATGGTTCGAGTGTAACATGAGTGAAGGATGTCCCCCAGCAACGTAGGTATAGGATTCCTGGACATGAAGATCTGGACAACACTGATATCTATAAGCTGATCTGGATTAGGGAACAACACCAAACCATAGACAAGGAGGGCCACAACTTCTTCAAAAGCTTGTAAGTCAAGGGAGTTCCAACATTCATGGGCCTTTTCAAACAGAAACCTAGCTAAGAACCCTTTAATACCACTTCTAACTTCCCAATGTCCCTTGAGGTCAGATGACTGTAGGTGTAAGGCTTTAGCAATCTCTTCAAGCTTAGGTTCCTTTTCTGTACCGTTGTAGGGTAGTTGATCAAGGATAGGGATCTTCAGAAGCCGGGAGAACTCCTCCAATGTAGGTACCAACTGATAATCCAAGAAGGTGAAACAGTGATGCAGAGGGTCAAAGAACTGGAACAGGACCTTTATCATATCTTCCTCAATGTTGGTATTGACCAAGCTGATGAGTCTTCCATGTCTCTCACTGAATGAAGAGCTCTCGGGAATCCTGGATATAAGCTCCTTAAGCTGAGGAGGGATCCTTACAAGGCTGATTTGAATTGTCTTTCTACGAACAGTTTCCATGCCCTACAAAAAAAAGAACAAAGATGAAGATTCAAACCCCTGAAATGGTTAGTCAATGCATATGATGCTGGATGATATCATGATGCTATGATTAAACACACCACAGATATTTACAAAGACAAACATGTAAGGCACACAAGGCACACAAGACAAGCCCTTAGGGTTTAAGGCCAGCATGGGGTCTGGGTAGTACCCTCTTGAAGTTGGTGGGCTCAACCTGTCCTATTAGAAGTAACCGGGTTCTAAGGGTCCCAATATCACGGGATTGCTTTCATTGTTCATCGTTTCGATTTAGCCACTGAACTGGCGACCGAAATATTCCAGGAAAGCAACCCTCAATTGAGTGTAGTATCGAGTATCAACCAACCTCGGACTGCACCAAAGTCAGTTATCTCACTACCCTAAAGAGGCCAAGATAGTTCAATTAAGGTTCCTAAGGTCTGTTGATGCTTTATGACACCACGCGGAGGCCCCGTACTCTCCTTGACTGAACTCAAGGGTTACCGGTACACACCAAAGTGCCACATCAACATAGCAGACTGTTTCAACCATGTCGGTATACCCCGCACAGTTCTCTCACAGCCTTGTTGCTACTTTCTAAGAAGGTATCCCCCAGATCTGGGTTAGGATCTATAGAACTCCCAAGAAACCCACAATAATAAAGCAAGCAAATCAATACAATTGAAAACACAGTTATGAACTAACCCTAAGGTACACCTCACTTTAAGATAGTCCCCAGCAGAGTCGCCAGTTCTGTGATCGGTGGATCTGGAACTGACTGTTTAACGCTGGTTCGCGAAATGTCGCAGAAGCAAGAGTCACCACCGTCTTTTATTTTCTCCAACATGGACAGGACAAAAGCACAGAAAAATTCCTTAAAGAGATTGCTCTCGGTTCGGGAGGTAGATTATAGAAAGGGAAGGTGTTAGCACCCTTTCTATCCATGGTTATCCATGGGCTCTTAGATACTTGCTCACTTGTGTTTTCAAAAATGGTTTGTTTGCTTTTCAACTGTGGGTTTTAAAAAGTTTCTTTGAAAATTTCAGTTCGACTCTTGTATCGGTCCTCAAGAGTGTTTGAAAAAATGCTTTCGAAAGCTTTTTGAAAAGGTGTTGGTGTGAAAAGTATTTTTGAATTTGTTTTGAAATTAGAGCAAGTATCTAGAGTCGTCTACCTAACCTAAGGAATTCGTCTGTGTAAATGTCCTTTAAAGTAGTGCCATCCCACCATTGAGAGGTAGGTAGCACCACCGTTGGAGGTGTTCGGGCCAATTCGAGGTTCGGGACATGGTGATCACCAGAGCAATGGGAAGATACCTTAGAAGCTACCCTCATGCCAGGTTCCCGGATCATGAGGACTTACTAAAACATCCTCTACTCGACGATCACCTTTCGAGGCAAGGCAACAGTGAGGCGTACCCCAGGGGTGGTGTGTGATTTGTGTGTCGCTTTCATTTATTTTGTCTTGTCATGTCATGGGTGATCTACGCGTTTGTTTTTATTTTAATCATTCATTCTTGCATGCATTTATTAACAGTTAAAAAGTTGCGGAAAATTAAAGTTCTAAACTATTACAAAGGCGCGGGTCCACATCGCCAAAATTAAAATCTAGGACCCGATTTGACAGAAAGTAAATAAAGTGCGAGAAATAAAATGTCCGAGTTTACAAGGCTTTGGGAGAATTACATTAATATTATAAGAAATAAAATATAATGCGCGAATTGGAATTAAAATTGGAAGCGAGGGCGTTGGACCCTTTTTAATGAAATTAAATTAAATTATTAAATTAATTAAATTAAGATGAAAAAATAAATTATTTTGAGATTTTTTGGATTTATGGGTTTTTTATGAGAATTAAATGAAATTGAGAGATTAACCCTAATTCTAGTTTTTTATTTTATTGAGAAAAACATATTAAAATTAAACCTAAAATTAATCTAATTATTTAATGCAATTTGATTTATAAAAATAAATAATTAATTATTAGTGATGAGAAAATAAGAGAAAAAGTAATTAAAATAATTAAAACCTAATTCTACAAGTTTTTAATTTATTAAGAAAATATGTTAAAATTAAACCTAAATTCAAATCTAATTAATTAGTGAGACTTATTTACAAAAATATTAATTAAATAAATATATTTTGATTTTTATGACTTTTCTGATTTTTTTGTATTATTTTTATAGTTTATGAAAATAAATTAAAATAAGGAATTTCAAAAAAGGAATAATTGAAATAAATAAAATAAGAAAGAAAATAAAAATCAAAACCTTGGGGGGTCTGTCCCCAAATTGGAGGTAAAGTCAGTAATTCTGGCCCAATTGATTTCTGGCCTTATTGACTTTTCTGCTAGCGTGTAGCTCCATTGACTAACGCCCAGGGTGTTCTTCCAACCAATGCCCTTGGATTGAGGTAATAGGCCATGTGGCGCGCTGGATATGAAGCTATAGGATAGGCCTTCAAACAAAGTATTGCATGGAATCACGTTAGAAAAAAATATTGAAAGAATGTGGGGGACCTGGGATTCGAACCCAGGTCCCAGAGGTTACCAATATGCTTGCTTTCCACTTGAACCAAACGCACGCTTTTATTATATAATGACAAATAATTAATATAATGGAAAAGTGGTCAGTGACGTAACAATAACAAAAAGCGCGCGTTGATTTCAAATGAGCCTATCACGCTTCGCCACCTAGTCGTCGTCCTCCTTGTTCTGCTTTTTCCTGAAACATAAAAAAGGTTAGCGGGGGTTTTAAACCCCCCCCAAAACATGCAGTTTTCAATAATAGCGAATAGGCCATATGGCCACATAAATTAGGCGGGAGGGGTGCTTTCAAATCGTCCAAGCTCCCTGATTTCAACCATGGTATTAAGGAGTCTCAATTTTACAGTATGTGAAAGTTCCCAAATTGAAACTTGAAGAACCCTAGCTGGCTTTAATGGTGAAATCACGTACAGTACATAAAAACTCAATCAAATTATAGGGTTAGCTTCAGAATCATCTCATTAGTACAAATCAAGAATAAAAATGCATGGATATGGCCTGTATAACAAAACACGATTATGCAAAAAAAAGTGATACAAGCTGACTTTTAAGTACCAATTCTTAATGTTGGGAATGATGTTTTTGATTCAGACTCCTTCCTTGAAGCTTCAGGAACACAATGGAATAAGTATTTGGCCTTGAATCGCACTGTAACCTAGTTTTCAGTTTTGGAATTTTTGTCAAAAAACTCAAACTTGGTTATTGATGTATGGCGCAGCTGGGAGGTTCTTAGGAGTAGGGTTTGCATTAGTATATATGTGTGAATGATTAGGGTTCAAAATTTGGTCCAAAGAATCAATGAATTGATGAGAAAATATTTGATTTCCATGCCATAATTTTTTCAATCTTTTTCAAGCTAATTTGATTCAAATCATGTCCAATCACCATGATTCTTTCCAAATCTGATCATGCACGAAATATTGAGTGTATTCCATGCATAAAAAGATTTAAAAACTTAGGTTTAGTATTTTCCACATATTTATTTTAATTAAATGAATTATTAGCATTTAAAAATTCAAATAAATAAATAAAAATGGTTAAAAATTTCCCTTTGGGCCAAATGGTCGTGCACATGCTTTGGATGATCAATCTTGGAAGAAAAAGAGGCCCATTAGCATTTTTAAGACATTTGAAGCAATGTTGACTTTTCAAAATATCCAAAAATTTCCCAACTTCCACAAGGAATATCTTGCTCAATATTTAAGCTTTGCTCATGTTCTTGGACATTTTGGAAATTTCTTTGAGTCCTCTAACCAATTTCTTTGGTCCCATGTCATTTTGATTTACCAATCGCAAGTTATGGCCTTTGACTTAAAGTCCCTTTTTGTTGACTTTTTAAAATGAACTATAATGTTGAAATTGATAACTTTTTGTGAGAGCATTTCTTGGACTTGAAATGTGAAGAGGAGTTGTAGGAAATGTCTTCATATTCAAAATGAGCTTTGGATGGAATTTTTCTGATAAACCATGTGGGAGTTATGCCTTGGTCAAGTTACAGTTGACTTTTTCAACTGTCCAAAAATAGAAACTTTTGCATCTTGAGACTTTTTGAGCCAAGCTTTGAGAATCATGATCAAGCATTGATCAAATGATGTTTGTGGCTTCAAAATGAGATGTTGACCAAAAATTTGAACTTTTGACTGTCAAATGACCATTTTGCCCCTACAGTTGACTGTAGTGCAATTAGGGTTTTTGACTGTGCAATTTTGTGTTGTAAGTCTTGAAACTTGGTGTGAGGATGCTTGACCATGTTTATAGGCATGTGGGACTTGATTGGACCCTTGGAAACTTCATTTTCTTTGTCAGAACCAAAACCCTAGTTTTTGACTGTTAGGAGGCCCTTGAACTGTGCAACCCTTGGGGAGATTTTGAAGCTTTGACTTGGAAAATTTTGAAGAATATGGGAGGGCAAATTTTGGGGTACAACACACGGTATGAATTGTTAATCTTCGTTTTAGGGTTTTTTACAGTTATGTTTTTATTTTGCTCTTGCATGTTTTCAGTTATGGTGGTTGTGATGTTTACATGTAGTAAAAGCCTGAGGAACTTACCTTGAACGCCTTGTTCTGTAAAATGGAAGGAGAAGGATGGTGAGCTGGCCGGTGGCGCTCCCAGGAGGCTAGGCAGAGGAGGGCGTGATGGCTGCTCGCTTCTGGTATTTCTGTATTTATGTTGTTTGATGATGACGAGCTTTCGCTTCTGAAAACCTACTTGTTCTTGCTTGCTTCTTTGTTTGTTGATGATGATGAAACTATGAAACTTGTCTCTTTGAACGTTTGATGATGATGAATATTTCTGAAAATCTATATTGTTTGAACTTTCATTGATGTTTGATGATGATTTCGTTTCTGAAAACTATTGCTCCTTTTTTCACTTCTGGACCTCTTCCTCTTTCTGGTTTTGATATGGATATCAATGATGATAATATTCTTAGATATTGCTTGTTGTTGATTTGGTTGTTTTGACTTGATGATGAAATGGTTCTGAGATTTGCTTGCTTCTAAACTCTTCCTCTCTTTTGGCTACTGAGGTTAATGATGAAGCAGTTCTGAAACCATTTTCAATTGCTTCTAAACTCTTCCTCTTTGTGGACCCTGTTTATTTGATGATGAATATATGTATTCTGAAAAAAAATCTATTTGTTGTTGTTCTTCATGTTGTTTGAAACTTGTTGGTAAACACAACCTAGAACTTGTCGCTTGTTCTTCTTTTTGATATTGATGTTTTGATGTTTTGATGTTTGTTTGTTAGGCAGAACTGAGTTTGTGTATGCAGATTGGTAACTTGCAGTTTTGGTGACTACAGTTTGGGTTTTTGCAGTTTTGTATTCACTATAGGTTTGCAGTGATCTCTTGCAGGCAGGTTTTAGTGTTTGAGTAAACTTTGAACATGTTTGGATTGGTAGTAGAGACAGCAGCTCTGAGTTTGTTTTTGCAGTTTTAGCAGGTTTTGGGCTTTAACTGTATGTTTGTGAAAATTGCAGTTTGTATTTACTGCAGGTTTGCCATTTGTTTATGTTTGCAAGCAGGTTTCAGGTTTTGGAAGACATGCTTGTGCTTGTAGTTTTAGCTTGCAGTTATACAGGTTGAGTAGGAGGCAGTTTTGCAGGTTTTAGTGTTTGGTAAGGCAGGCTACAGGTTTTGGGCTTGCCTGACAGGCTTCTGAGTTTGGAGGCAGGCTTGCTGTTTAAGCAGGTTTGCTCGTGTTTGTTGAGCTTGAGGTGCAGGTTTGCTCGCTTGTTTTGTGTTTTCAAAATAGGTTTTGCAATTTTTGCTCTATCTCCTCTTGTGCTGGACTGTTAGACTGTTATTGTTGTACCCCAAAATTTGCCCTCCCATATTCTTCAAAGTTTTGACAAGCATCACCTCAAATGGTTCAAAGTCTACTCAAGGGCTACACAGTCAACCATCCTCCTAAGCCAGTCAAACTAGGGTTTTGGTTCTTGCAAGGAAGTTGAGGTTTTCAAGGGCCCAATCAAGTCCCATATGCTCATATACATTGTCAAGCACCTACATGTCAAGTTTCAAGGCTCACAAGGTCAAGTTGCACAGTCAAAAACCCTAATTGCTCCACAGTCAACTGCAGGGGCAAAATGGTCATTTGGCAGTCAAAAGTCAAAAATTTTGGTCAACATCTTATTTTGAAGCCACAATCATCATTTTATCAATTCTTGATCATGATTCCACAAGCATGGCTCAAAAAGTCTCAAGATGCAAAAGTTTCTATTTTTGAACAGCTGAAAAGTCAACTGCAAATTGACCAAGGCATAACTTCTTCATGGTTTATCAGAAAAATCCCATCCAATGCTCATCTTGAAGGGGAAGACATTTCCTACAACTCATCTTCACATTCCAAGTCCAAGAAATGCTCTCACAAAAAAGTTATCAATTTCAACATTATAGGTCATTTTCAAAAGTCAACAAAAAGGGACTTTAAGTCAAAGACCATAACTTGAGATTGGTAAATCAAAATTACATGGGACCAAAGACATTGGTTAGAGGACTTCAAGACCTTTCCAAAATGTCCAAGAACATGTTCATAGCTTCAAAATTGAGCAAGATATGCATTGGAGAAGTTGGGAAATTTTTGTGAAATGGCCAAAGTCAACTATCCTTGAAACTTCATTTTTTACAAAAGGGGCCCACTTTTTCCACTTGTTTCAGCTTGGCCATGCCTCCCACGTGTCCCACAATTTATTTCAAGATTTAAAATTAATTCTTCCATTTTTATTTAATTTTATTTGATTTAATTCATTTTAAATCTTTAAAATTCAAATAAAAATCAAAGAAATTAATGGAGGGATATATTTTGTGTTGAATAGCTTTGAAACACCTTGAAACACATTCCAAATTCGTGCAAGGCCTATTCCAAGCAAGAAAATTCAAATTTTCACAAATATGGCAAATGGTTCAATGTTGGTTATGGAGGAAATCAAGAACATTATTGCAAGGCTTCAATGACCATTATTTGGATGGATACTCATTCAAAACTATATATACAAGCCTTCCCAACCTCATTCAAAAAATAGTGTGTGCAGAAACGACCAAGAGCAAAACCAAAAATTATTCAAAAAGTGAGAGTTCTAAAATATAGTTGCGAGCATCTTCAGGTCAAAACAAGCACGTGGTTCTATTCCTTGCCACACCCTGAAGCTAAAGCAACCTTTGCCAAGTCCTGAGGCTCATACCGCGCTGTAAGTTCTTCCCAGGTCCCCTATAATTTCCATATCATTTTTTTTCATTGCTTTCATGTGCAGATTCTCAAAGGAGGAACACCATAAACCTCATATCCCAGCGCTCCAAGTGTTCACCAGCATAGATCCAAAGGTCCAAAAGGCTAGCACACCATACTCTGGAGTCAAGCGTGCTGCAGGCAATCAGGAAAGTCAAATGTGGCTTAGATTTCAGTGGGCCTGAATTGCTTCATCACACCCCCATTCCTGGCCCAGTACCCCTTCCATTTGGTTTATTTATTTTTTCTTTTCATTTTTTTTATTTTCCAATTTGATTTCTAACCTTTTTATTTTATTATTAACAAATTAATCAATTAACGCATTTTCATAAAAAATCAAAAAAAATAGAACTAACATCATTATTATTATTATTATATTATTTTGTAAATAAACATTAATTGAAATAGTTTAATTAGGCAATTTTGACTTTTCTTTTAATAATTAAAATAATTTAGAATTAGGTTGACTTAATTTTGTTTCTTTTTATTTTATTTCATAAAAAACATAAAAAACACAAAAATATATTTTCTTTTAATTAATTAGTTTAATTATTTAATTAATTGCATTTAATTGACAAAAAGACAAAAAATCAATTTCTTTTCCAAAAAGGGTCAACACCCTTAAGACGTTCCCGATTATTTTATTCGCGCGCATTTACTTTATTTGATTATTATGTAATTGCCTTCAAGAATGTAATAGTTAAATAGGTTTATCGCTTTATTTAATTTCCGTACTTATTTACTAAAAACGGGTCTTTGTAATTTTTGGCGATGTATAGACCCACGCCTTGTAATAGCGTAGGATTTATTTTTCCGCAATTTACTTTCTGCACCCCTTAACTGCTAAACTTGCATGAAAGAATGTATGTAAATAAAAACAACTCGTAGCTCACTAATTACAAAGACAAACATAACATGAATACAACACACAATGCACACACCACTTCTAGGGTACGCCTCACTCGTTGCCTTCGAAACGTGGTCGTCAAGTATAGGACGTCTTAGCGGTCCTTATGTCCATGATCCAGTTGCCTCGAAACAGTTGCCTCGAAATAGTTGCCTCGGAACAGTTGCCTCGAAAACGGTTGCCTCAGATTAAAAAAGGATCAAGGACATAAGGGTAGCTTCTAAGGTGTCCTACTGTTGCTTCGGTGACCACACTGTCCCTACACTCGAATTGACCCGAACACCTCCAACGGTGGTGCTACCTACCTCTCAATGGTGGGATGGCACTACCTAAAGGACACTTACACAGCTTAATTCCTCAGGGTAGGTAGATGACTCGTAGATACTTTCTCTCTTCTAAAAAACAAAACAAAACATCTTTTCACACCGACACTTTTCAAAAAGCTTTCAAAACAATTTTTCAAACACTCTTGAGGACAGATACAAGAGTTATTCAGAAATCTTTCAAAGAAACTTTTTCAAACCCACTCACATTTTGAAAAGCAAACATTTTGAAAACATAAGAGCAAGTACCTAAGAGCCCGTGGATAACCACAGATAGAAAGGGTGCTAACACCTTCCCTTTCTATAAATCTACCTCCTGAACCGAGAAACATTCTCGAATAAGGAATTTTGTTGTGCTTTTGTCCTTTCCATGTTGGAGAACATAAAAGACGGTGGCGACTCTTGCTTACCGCGACATTTCGCGAAACCAGCTAAAAAACAGTTAGTTCTATTTCCACCGATCACAGAACTGGCGACTCTGCTGGGGATATTTTAAAGTGAGGTGTACCTTAGGATAGATCATACTTATGTTTTCAATTGCATGATTTGTGTGCTTTAATGTTATTGGGCCTGTCTTAGGAGTTCTATAGATCCTAACCCGGATCTGGGGGATACCTTCTTAGAAAGTAGCAACAAGGCTGTGAGGGAACTGTGCGGGGTATACCGACATGGTTGAAGCAGTCTGCTACGTTGATGTGGCACTTTGGTGAGTACCGGTGACCCTTGAGTCCAGTCAAGGAGAGTACGGGGCCGCCGCGTGGTGTCGTGAAGCATCAACTGACCTTAGGAACCTTAATTGAACCATCTTGGCCTCTTTAGGGTAGTGAGATAATTGACTTTGGTGCAGTCCGAGGTTGGTTGATACTCGATACTACACTCAGTTGAGGGTTGTTTTCTTGGAATATTTCGGTCGCCAGTTCAGTGGCTAAATCGAAACGATGAACACAGAAAACAATCCAATGATATTGAGATCCTTAGAACCCGGTTACTTCTGATAGGACAGGTTTGAACCCACCAACTTCAAGAGGGTAATACCTAGACCCCATGCTGGCCTGAACTCTAAGGGCTGTCTTGTGTGACTTGTGTGCCTTCAACTTGACTACTTGCATGCTTGTTATCTGACACCTGAGTTTCTTGCAGGTTCTGTTTACAGTCCTTAATCTGGACTCATAACAGGGTTTACCTACATTACCCCACAGCATAACATCATACCATCATACCATTGCATACATCCTACATAAGGACTAATCCATTTCAAGGATCTTAAGGGCTTGTGATGCAGGTCATGATGAATCAAATGTCTAGCAAGGGGCAAAGGGGATTTATTTTCCTCTAGCCAAGGTTAACAGCTTGAGTCAGGGGCTATGACCCACTCGATATGGTGAGCCTTGACTCTTGAAGAAGGACTCTCAACAATATGCAGTTCCTTCAATCAAGCCACCGGATTCAAATTCTAACAAGCTTCTTTGTTTATCCTGCGAGGTCCTTGAAAACATTGCATGCATATCATACATATCATTGCATTACAGGTACACTTGTTGCAGGTCACTTACCTTCTTCGCTGTTTATTTCAACAATCATCATGAATCCTGAATCATCCAATGGACAAGCTATCAAGGCCCTCCAGGCCCAGAATGCCCAGTTCCAGGAGTTGATTATGAGCCTAGCCCAGGGTCAAAAGGAATTGAAGACTCTGATTCAGAAGAAGAAGAACAAAAGGACTGTTTTGTTCAACCCTAGACGCAGATCTGGGAACACACTGCAGAATGAAGCTGAGAGGACTACTCCACCTGTTGGGGAAGGCAATCACCAAGGGAGAGAGGTTCCTAGCCCTGTGGTCTCTGACACCAAGACAGGCTTCAATGATGAACAATACCCCCTGCTGAAGACAGGTACAAACAGCTGGAGGACCGGTTAAATGCTATGGATATCCAACGTGTGCCCGGGTTGGACTTTGGGGACCTAGGTTTATCTTCCGGGGTGGTGATCCCTCACAAGTTCAAGGCACCTGCCTTTGTAAAGTACGACGGGGTTTCTTGTCCTAAGCTGCATCTCCGTTCATATGCAAGGAAGATCCAGCCCTACACGGCAGACAAGAATCTATGGATCCATTTCTTCCAGGAGAGTCTTTTAGGGACTCAACTTGATTGGTTCTATCAGTTGGATGGAACCAGTATTTGTAATTGGGAGGACTTGGCAACTGCTTTTTATAAGCAGTATCAGTATAATGCCGACCTCTCTCCCACGCGTACCCAACTCCAGGGTATGTCACTTGGGACGAGTGAAGGTTTTAAGGAGTATGCGCAAAGGTGGAGAGATCTGGCTGGAAGGGTGCAGCCGCCCTTGACTGACCGTGAGCTCGTTGACATGTTCTTGGGGACCCTGTCTGGTCCCTTCTTCAACCATCTGATTGGAAATTCTTCTGCTGGGTTTACAGATTTGATCTTGACCGGGGAGAGGATCGAAGCTGGCATCAAGGCTGGAAAGATTCAAGAAGCTGCACCTTCTAATACTCACAAAAAGCCTTACACTGGGAAGAAAGAGGCCAATGCTGCGTACAACCAAAAGGGTCACCATGATCAACATGTAGGGGCAGTCCAGATCTCTAATCCTAGGCCTGCTCAACAGGGACAGGGGCATCAACGTAAGGAGGTCGCACCCAAGAGACAATTCACTAAAATCAACATGTCACTGGATCAAGCGCTACAACAAATGTTGAAGGCAGGGCTGATTACCTTGAGGGCTCCTCTCCGGAATCCAAACACCTCTGCTCCCAACTACCATCCTAATGAGAGGTGTGCATACCACTCCGATAGCCCGGTCATACTACGGACAACTGCTGGCCTTTGAAGAACAAGATTCAAGATATGATCAACGCCGGAGAGATTCAGTTTGAAGCGTCAGAGACTCCAAACATAATCAATGCTCCTTTGCCCAATCATTGAAGGCTTTTGTTTATTTGAATTTCCGAGTTGTAATTTTTTGCTTATACAAACAATTAATGTCATAGCAAACTCTTTTATTTCACTAATGCACTGCATATGTCTGTTTTTGAATTAATCCAATTATTTTCATTATATTCAAATTGCTTTCATTTTTTGATGATCAACTCTCAATTAATAATTCTAAGCCTCTTGAGGGGGGATGACGAAAACGATACCACAATCTACAGTATGCTTTTGAACAGACCCCGCTGATGAGGTACAGGCATTGTTTCAATTCCTAAACACTGGAGTTATAAGGATGATAATCCCTCGTCAACCCCTTTGAGCCAAAGAAGTAGGAGTTTTTCTTTTCGAAAATTAAAACCCTTAATCATAACCTGGGGCAGGGTAGTTCTCTCAGTTGATCCGAGTGCACTACGAATGGCACCAAAAAGTCCGTACAAAACAAAAGACAGTGATGGTTCCGAATAATCATAAAGATAGGCAGTCATCATTTCCCAAAATAAAAGCCCAACAAGTCAAAACCTATGAAGGAGACTTACAAAAACTGGGGCATCCAGCCGACTGTAATCACAAAAAGGAACAGTTCAGGCAAAAAACAGGGATAACACAATCAAAAAAAGAAAGAGGTCCTACAAACCCTCAACAAAAAAGAAATGACTGCCTATTCAAAATAAGTTATCAACATCCGAACCATCACCGGAATATCAGAGCAAAGACTCAAACATGGTCTAACGCACGATCAACTGAGTTTAGGTTTGAAGAACATCACGAAGAGCGGGTGGGTACAGATAAATTTGAGCCTTTATCCTTTGTTTCTTAAACCGTGAACCAGGCCACATTATAACCCTCAAAAGTCCTAGCTGAAGCATGGTTCAATTCGAAAGCATACTGTTACGAAAGGTATCCTAACTCCTTAAGGCTTGCGGTAAAATAACGAGTTGACATCACAGTTTACAAAAAATTCACTTGTTTTTATAAAAAAAATGCATTTTCAAAAACTTCAAGACAGACATAAGCTTTGCATTCTTGATATAACACTGTTTGCATATGACTATTTGTTCGAACAGCAGAGAAATTCGCACGACGAATATCTAAGTGAACAAAAGTACTTCCAACCAAGGGGCAGACATGATCATGGTCTATTATCTGGGACAGTTAAGTCAAGATTCGGAGAATCTCTCAAAAGGCCAACCAACTTGGGGCAAATCTCCATATGGATCACTTGGGGCATTGGACATGAATTCCAGCGACGAATCTTGCACGATCAACATTTTCTGGTAATACGATAACGCAACACTACTGACAGGGGCACCTCCCTACATCCTGAGAGCGTGGACATAGTCGAAAAATACTGCGCATAATCAAAGACCCGCTAGGTTGACACACCTAGGCAAAAATAAGGGCTTCCCGGCGAACCAAAAGGGTTTGGGCAAAAATAAGGGATGAAAATGAAAAAAATCTGTACACCCGGCAATTCGAAAACATGAAAAGGCGGCTTGGGCAAAAATGGGTATCCCGGTGGACTGAAAACCCGAAAGGGCGGTCCAGGCAAAAATTAGGGATCAAAGCGTACGACTATGTCCTATCATCTCGTCACTTGCCTACCAGAAGAAGATTTGTCAATCGGCAGTCATCAAGCACCTCCATAAGGTATCTTCTTCTCCCACATCAGAAACAGGGGCAATAAGAATTGTCTGAACGATTTAGTTTCTCTGTCCACCAAGGTACCAAGGTAGGTTCGGCTGAAGAACGTAACCAAGATACCTTCACTCCCCATAGAGTAAGATCAATCAGCAATACTCTCCCCGAACAGAGTTTGGTCTCCCAATCAGCCCTGAAAAGGCACAGCATTCTCCAGCAAGTCAGCAACATCATCCCCAGCAGAGTCGCCAGTTCTGTGATCGGTGGATCTGGAACTGACTGTTTAACGCTGGTTTCGCGAAATGTCGCGGAAGCAAGAGTCGCCACCGTCTATTATTTTCACCAACATGGACAGGACAAAAGCACAGCAAAATTCCTTATGAGATAGTTTCTCGGTTCGGGAGGTAGATTTATAGAAAGGGAAGGTGTTAGCACCCTTTCTATCCATGGTTATCCATGGGCTCTTAGATACTTTCTCATTGTGTTTTCAAAAGGTTTTCTTTTCAATTGTGAGTGAGTTTTGAAAAAGTTTCGTTTAAAGATTTCAGATCGACTCTTGTATCAGTCCTCAAGAGTGTTTGAAAGATTGTTTTGAAAGCTTTTTGAAAAGTGTCGGTGTGAAAAGAAGTTTTGATTTGTTTTTGAATAGAGAAAGTATCTACGAGTCATCTACCTACCCTAAGGAATTAGGCTGTGTAAATGTCCTTAAGGTAGTGCCATCCCACCATTGAGAGGTAGGTAGCACCACCGTTGGAGGAGTTCGGGTCAATTCGTTTGTAGGGACAGTGTGGTCACCAGAGCAATAGTAGGACACCTTAGAAGCTACCCTTATGCCATTTATCCTTTTTTTATTCCGAGGCAACCGTTTCGAGGCAACTGGATCATGTTGTGGGCAAAAGGACTTACTAAAACGTCTTGTACTCGACGACCACGTTTCGAGGGGCAAGGCAACAGTGTGGTCATCAGAGCAACAATAGGACACCTTATAAGCTACCCTTATGCCATGGGTCATGGACATAAGGACTTACTAAAACGTCCTATACTCGACGACCACGTTTCGAGGGGCAAGGCAACAGTGAGGCGTACCCTAGAAGTTGTGTGTGCATTTGTGTGTTGTATTTAGTTATATTTTATCTTGTCATGCATTATAGTGATCTACGCTTTGATTTTATTTGGGCCATTCATTCTTTCATACAAGTTAACAGTTAAAAGGGGTGCGGAAAATAAATTGCGGAAAACGTAAATCCTACGCTATTACAAGGCGCGGGTCTATACATCGCCAAATCTTTACAAAGACCCGTTTTAAGTAAATAAGTGCGGAAAATAAAAAAAAACAGTAAAAGGTCCTATTTACTATTACATATCCGGAGCAATTACATAATAATCGAACAAATTAAATACGCGCGAATAAAGAAAAGGGAATTAATTTTTTTTGTCTTTTCTTGTAATTAAAATAATTAATTAATTCTTAATTTCATTTAATCACCAAAAAAGACAAAAAAATTAATTCCCTTTTCTTTATTCGCGCGTATTTAATTTGTTCGATTATTATGTAATTGCTCCGGATATGTAATAGTAAATAGGACCTTTTACTGTTTTTTTTATTTTCCGCACTTATTTACTTAAAACGGGTCTTTGTAAAGATTTGGCGATGTATAGACCCGCGCCTTGTAATAGCGTAGGATTTACGTTTTCCGCAATTTATTTTCCGCACCCCTTTTAACTGTTAACTTGTATGAAAGAATGAATGGCCCAAATAAAATCAAAGCGTAGATCACTATAATGCATGACAAGATAAAATATAACTGAATACAACACACAAATGCACACACCACTTCTAGGGTACGCCTCACTGTTTCCTTGCCCCTCGAAACGTGGTCGTCGAGTATAGGACGTTTAAGTAAGTCCTTATGTCCATGACCTATGGCATAAGGGTAGCTTCTAAGGTGTCCTACTGTTGCTCTAATGACCACACTGTTGCCTTGCCCCTCGAAACGTGGTCGTCGAGTACAGGACATTTTAGTAAGTCCTTGTGCCCATAACATGATCCAGTTGCCTCGAAACGGTTGCCTAGGAATAAAAAAAGGATCAATGGCATAAGGGTAGCTTCTAAGGTGTCCTACTATTGCTCTGGTGACCACACTGTCCCTACAAACGAATTGACCCGAACTCCTCCAACGGTGGTGCTACCTACCTCTCAATGGTGGGATGGCACTACCTTAAGGACATTTACACAGCCTAATTCCTTAGAGTAGGTAGATGACTCGTAGATACTTGCTCTATTAAAAAACAAATCAAAACTTCTTTTCACACCGACACTTTTCAAAAAGCTTTCAAAAAAATCTTTCAAACACTCTTGAGGACTGATACAAGAGTCGATCTGAAATCTTTAAACGAAACTTTTTCAAAACTCACTCACAATTGAAAAGAAAACCTTTTGAAAACACAATGAGCAAGTATCTAAGAGCCCATGGATAACCATGGATAGAAAGGGTGCTAACACCTTCCCTTTCTATAAATCAACCTCCCAAACCGAGAAACTATCTCATAAGGAATTTTGTTGTGCTTTTGTCCTGTCCATGTTGGTGAAAATAAAAGACGGTGGCGACTCTTTCTTCCGCGACATTTCGCGAAACCAGCGTTAAACAGTCAGTTCCAGATCCACCGATCACAGTTATCTTTTCTTTTGTTCCTCTTACTGCCTTTTTACAGCCTGCCAAAACTGCAAAACCCCCACTTCACTCTCTTTCTCTCTCCATAAAAGCACTTTCTTGCTTAACATATTTTATTCTGAAAAGCTTGTTGGGCCAGAAAATGATGATGAACTTGATAAGCCTTCTTGCTTGTAACTTGGTTTATCTCTGCATTGTGTACTTGTTTCCATATTTCCTGCATTGTATGCTTTCTTTGACAGCTTTGTGTACTTTTACCTTTTGCACCTAGTTGACTTGTAACTCAGTTTTACATACTTGGTTACTGCATTGTAGTTTAACTAATGCAGCTTGGAATTTAGTTTGTAGTACAGTTTGCCTTGTGTGCAGCCTTGTGCCTTTGCATTTTGAATAACTTGTATGCTTGCAATTTTATATATTTATTTTTCTCTCTGTGAACCGAGAAGAGAAATCTTCTTGTGATTTACAGAGAGGAAAATGAAACATGATGAACACAGCATTTCTGATTCCGGCCAACAAGCTTTAATGATGATTTTTTATTTATCTGCTTAGAAATGCTTTTCAGTTAATTGCATTGATTTCCTTTTTCTTCTGTCCTTTGCAGGTAAGTACCAGTTGAATAATGGAGGACGCAGTAAAGGTCAAAGATTTCAAGAGATTTAGGCTTTAGATTTATTTTCTTTTCTTTTCATTTATTGTAATAAATATTATTGTAAACACTGTAAATTGTAAATTTACAATATTCGAATAAAATTTGTAACAACATTTGAAATAAAATAAATAAATAAATAAATAAGTCTTTGTTAAATAAGAATTTTCTACTGTCAAATATTCCATTCTTTCCTTGTATTGTCTATTTAATTATTTAAGACTCTTAAATTAAAATAACTGGA
Source organism: Vicia faba (assembly GCA_948472305.1). Classification (NCBI taxonomy): domain Eukaryota; kingdom Viridiplantae; phylum Streptophyta; class Magnoliopsida; order Fabales; family Fabaceae; genus Vicia; species Vicia faba. The sequence continues at coordinate 703,601,308 of OX451741.1, read as the reverse complement.
AATATATCCCAATAACTTTAATCCAGAATAAATAATCAACAAACTTTTACGTCTCGCAACCTTGCATTAATCACCATACGCTTGGTATTCCAATTAACATATGCGTTGTTCAGTTTAAACAAACAAGCATTCCATACACCTTTCACTCCACTGATCAAACCAATGCCTCAAAGTTTCAAACAAAAGCCTCAGCTCCTATCCCAGATATTTAGGTTTTGAGAAACAACCAGTAATCTTGAACAAGCGTAAAAATAATGTAACAGTAAACTGAATTACTGTGGATTCAATTTCTTCTGAGAAATACGAGCGAAAACCCTAATTCCAGATTTGTTGTCAAAGAAAAGTCTGCTTGATCAATTCCTGAGCCAATCTCAACAAAACCAGTGGAAACCCTAATTCTGGATTTACTGTCAAAGAAAAGTCAGTTTGACCGATTCTTGAGCCAATCTCAACAAAATCAGTGGAAACCCTTATTCCAGATTGACTGATAAAGAAAAGTCTTTTTTAATCGATTCTTGAGCCAATCTGAAAAATCAGAGAAACCCCCTGAGGTTGTGATTTCTTTGTGAAAAAGGGAGGGCAAATTTTGGGGTACAACAGGGTGTTTTAGTGGTCGCCCTCCTGTCTAACAAAGATCAAAAGTCCCGTTCGGAAATGTTTCCTCGGAAAGGTTGCCTCGGAAATGTTACCTCGAATATGATCTTAAGACACTAGGGTTATTACTAAGACGTCCTAACATTGCTCTAGTGATCGTACGTCCCTTTCGAATTGACCCTTACAAATCCAACAACGATTCTACCTATTTCTCAATAGTAGGATAGCATTGTCTAAAGGAAACAAGAATATAAATGATCTTTTTTCGAGTAAGTAGATGCTAGTAGGTACTTGCTCAAAATCAAACTTTCACACTTACACTTTTCAAACAAAGTTTTCAAAAAAACAACTTCGTAACACTATTGAGGACATAAACACGGGTTAAAATTAAGTTAAACAAAAACTTTTTCAAAACAAACACACACAAGCAATTTTAAAAGATGAGCAAGTACCTAAGAGCCCATGGAAAACCAAGATAGAAAGGGTGCTGATACCTTCCCTTTCTATAATCTATCCCCCGTACTCAGAATATCTCGATAAAGGATTTTTTCTGTACTTTTTTCCTTTCCGGTTGGATGAAATAAAAGTCGGTGGCGACTCTTTCTTACCACGACATTTTGCGAATAAAAAATGCAAAACGCAAACCAGTATTAAACAGTCAGTTCTGCCACCATATCACAGAACTGGCGACTCTGCTGGGGACAATTTATAAGTGGGGTATACCTTAGGATTTAGTTCATCATAAATTGCTTCTCTTGTTTATTTTGGTTGATTTACTTTTAAGGGTTTTGTTTGGGAGTTACTATAGATCCTAACTCGGATCTGGGGACACCTTTTAGGTAAGTAGCAATAAACTGTGAGGGAACTGTACGACGTAGACCAATACGGTTGAAGCAGTAGCTACATTGATGTGGCATATTGGTTGGTATCGGTATCCCTTGTGGAGAAACGAGGAGAATACGGGGCCGCTACGTGTGTCGTTAAGCATAAACTGAGCTTAGAACCCTTAATTGACCAACTTGGCCATTAGGAAGTAGTGAGATATCCGGCCTCGGTGTAAAGCTGAGAAATTGTTGATACTCGATGCTACACTCATTGAGACCATACTCTCGAGATAGTTCCAGCCTCAAGAAAATATTGCGTGAGCTGAAACCATGACCGATGGAGGATGGTCAGTGATATTGAGAACCTCCAGAACCCGATTACTTTTGCTAGGACAGGTTGAAACCAACTGAACTTCAAGAGGGTAATACCTTTGACCCCATGAAAGCCTTAAACTTAAGGGATTTTGTGTGACTTGTTTTCCTTTGCCATGCCTATTATCTGCTATATCTGTGTTTCTTTTTAATAACATCATGCATCATAACATAGCATGCATACTTCATTATACTAACCATTTCGAAGACCGAGGGGATTTATCTTTGTTCTGTTTTGCAGATTATGGCTTCCGTGCGCAGAAAAACCATCCGAGTTAAATTTGTGCAAATACATGCTCAACTTAAAGAGTTAGCCTCGAGAGTTTCCGAGACTTCTATGTTCATTAAGAGACATGGTCAGCTTCTTAGCCTGGTCACCTCAAAGTTTGATGAGCAGATGATGAGTGTGCTTTTCCAGTTCTTCAATCCTGTGCATCATTGCTTCACCTTTCCAGATTACCAGCTGGTTCCCACTTTGGAAAAGTTTTCTCACTTATTGGGCATATCCATCCTTGAGCAGATGCCCTTCACAGGTATGGAAGAGACTCCTAGACCAGAAGACATTGCCTCAGCTCTGCATCTGAAACGGGCTGATGTAGTGTCCAATTGGGAAACACGAAGCGGGGTCGAAGGTTTCTTAGCCAAGTTTCTGATAGATCAGGCTCAACTGTTCTGGGATAACTTGGATTTTCAGGCTTTTGAAGATATCTTGGCTCTCCTTATCTATGGGTTGGTCCTCTTCCCGAATCCAGATTCCTTTATAGATGTGAATGCGGTTAAGATCTTCCCATCTTGCAATCCTGTGCCTACTCTACTGGGTGATATCTTGCATGCCCTCTACACTCGTACTGTGCAAAGAAGAGGGACTCTTATGTGTTGAATGTCATTGTTGTTGAGGTGGTTTATTTAGAACCTCCCTAAGTCTGTGTTGAAGAACGAAGAAGGTTCGGGTTGGCCTACAGGATAATGTCACTTGCCCATACAGACATTCTTTGGAGTTCCAGGGCTATGGAAGACACTGCAGTCATTGATCGTTGTGGGGGATACCATAATGTCCCGTTGCTTGGAATCAGAGGGGGTATAACCTACAATCCTTGTCTAGCTTTGCGACAATTTGGTCGTGCTCGGAGAGACGGTCCCCATGAGCTACTTCTTACGTATATTGCATTTGACTACAAGGAAGACGTTGACGAGCACCGCCAGAGGTTTATACGAGCTTGGGGCATGGTGAACAGATCTGACCCCCAAGAGCTAGGCCCAAGGACTTCCCTCCCTATGCATCCTTATCTCTAGTGGGTCCGAGCTCGTGCCCAGAAGCTTGGGATGCCTTATGAAGCCGTATTGCCAGTGATTGTGGAGCCCACTAATGAAGAAGGTGTTCCTTACACAGTCCTATATCCTTACATGCCCACTGATCCTGGGGCATTGCAGAGGTCTTGGATTCAGCTGAAAGAGGAGAGAGATACTTACCAAGAGAAGTACCATGAGCAAGAAAGGAATATTTTGAAGCTCACCAGGCAACTCGAGGAGGAAAGAGTGATCAATGACTACGTCAGCACAAAGAGGAAGCGTCCATGGGACTTTTAATTTTGCTTTTTCTAGTATAGATTTGTTTTCCATTTATTTCTTTGTAACGCCTTAAAGGCATTGTTGAACCTTTTTTACAAGTTAATCTAATAAAGTTTGTTTATTTTTGGTTTGCAAATTTAAATCTCCCAAAGTCTTTAAAATCATTACATACGCATCCCATTATCATGCACATCATCACAGGTACCATTACAGGTTTCTCACCTTCTTCGCTGTTTATTTCAGCACAAAATGTCTTCTTATCAAGCCATCAAAGATCTTCAGGCACAAAACGCCCAATTCCAACAGATGTTCTTAAGCTTGGCTAAAGGGCAAGAGGATTTGAAGACCCTGATTCTGAAAGAGAAGAAGAAGAAGAAGAAGAAGAAGGTCGTTCTTCTGAATATGGGCAAAAGGTTTGGGGATAGGTTGAAACAACAAGCTGATCTGACCTCTTCGTCCAAAGAAGGGGAGAACCAAGAAGAAGAAAAAGGCCCTAGTCCTGCAGTTTCTGATGATGATACGGATTATGATGATGAGCAATATCCTCCTGCTGAGGATAGGTACAAGCAACTTGAAGACCGTCTGAGTGCTATGGAGATTCAGAAGATCCCTGGTTTGGATTTCGGAGAACTGGGACTGGTATCGGGAGTGGTGATCCCTCATAAGTTCAAAACTCCGGTGTTTGCCAAATACGATGGAGTATCCTGTCCAAAAATCCATCTTCGCTCGTACGTCAGAAAAATCCAACCCCACACCGCTAATAGAAATTTGTGGGTGCATTTCTTTCAAGATAGTCTGTCAGGGACTCAACTTGAATGGTTTTATCAATTGGAATGAGCCAACGTCTGAAACTGGGAAGACCTTGCTGCTGCTTTCTACATGCAGTATCAATATAATGCCGACCTTGCTCTCACTCGTACTCAGCTTCAGGGTATGTCAATGGGTGCAAGTGAAGGTTTTAAGGACTATGCTCAAAATTGGAGAGACTTAGCTGGAAGAGTCCAAACCCCATTGTCTGATAAGGAGTTGGTTAACATGTTTCTAGGGACGCTATCTAGTCCATTTTTCAATCATCTGATTGGAAGTTCGTCATCTGGGTTTACTGAGTTGATCTTGACTGGAGAGAGAGTAGAAGCTGGTATCCGAAGTGGTAAGATACAGAAGGATACTTCATTAAGTGCAGTAAAGAAGCCTTTCACCGGTAAGAAAGAAGCTAGTGCGGTCTACGGCCCGAGGGGCCAAAGCAGACCTGAACACCGTCAAGCAGTGAATGCGGTAGTGATATCAAGACCCACAGTTGCTCCACAATGCAACAATCAACAAAGGATGGAAGACCACAGAGACAGTACACTCGACTCAATATGACCTTGTCTCAAATTCTACCAAAATTGTTGAAGACCAATCTGGTAACTCTGAGGGAAGCCTCGAAGAACCCCAACACCACTTCTCCTCATTATAACCCGAATGCCCATTGCGCCTATCACTCCGAAAGTCCAGGTCATGATACAAACAATTGTTGGGCCTTGAAAAACAAGGTGCAAGACTTGATCGAAGCCAAAGAGATTGAGTTTGACGCTCTGGAGAAGCCCAACGTCATAACTGCTCCCATGCCCAAACATGGTCATGGAGTAAATGTTGTGGATGATGATTTATTTGTGACCTCCGTGGAAGACATTTCTACTCCTTTGATGACAGTTAAGAAGAATGTGTTGTTGGCCGGTTTATTTCCGGGTTGTGGTGAAGGCTGCCACATGTGTTCAATTATGCCTACTGGTTACCACTTGTTGAAATCAAGTGTTCAGCGCCTGATGGACAACAAAGAGATCCTGTTCGAAAAGACTATGATTCTGTTGGTTCCAATTCAAGATGTTTCCATCATAACCATATCTGCCAATCCTTCCAAGGTTTCCTCGAGAAAACCTGTTAGGATTACACCCGTCCCGAGAATTGCTCTGTTAATAATTATTGTCCCTGGTCCTATCCCATATACTTCGGATAAGGCTGTCCCTTGGCACTATGGTGTCAATGTGTATTACCATGGAGTTAAACAAGACTTTAAAAGTGAGGAAGTTGATGTCAGCAATATTGTCGGGGCTAGCAAGGTCACCAGAAGCGGAAGACTCTTTTCTCCCGAGATTTCCCCATCGTAGAAACCTCTAAGCAAGAGATAGAAGAAATTCTGAAGATTATCAAGAAGAGCGACTACAACGTAGTTGAGCAGCTGGGACAGACCCCGTAAAAAATATCCATGTTGTCCTTGTTATTATGTTCTGAAGCCCATGCAAAGGCTTTAATTGCGTTCCTCAAGACTGAGCATGTGCCGCAGGAAACTTCAGCCGATCAATTCAAAGATTGCGTAGCTAGCCTTACTGCCGACAATGGGTTAGGTTTCTCAGACGCAGATCTGACTGCTAAAGGAAGAAATCACGATGATGCTCTACACGTCTGGATCGAGTGTATGGGCACTACTATGGCCCATGTACTGGTGGATATCGGGTCCTCATTGAATGTTCTACCGAAGAAAGCGTTAGACCTTCTGGACTGTGAAGGCTTAATTCTAAAGCCGGGAAATATTGTGGTCAGGGCTTTCGACGGGTCAAAAAGGATGGTGCACGGGGAGGTGGACATCCCTGTTAAAGTTGGCTCTCAGACTTTTGCATCTACCTTTTATGTGATGGATATCAGACCATCATATTCTTGCTTGCTGGGTCGTCCTTGGATTCATAAGGCTGGGGCAGTGACTTCCATGCTCCATCAAATGTTGAAATATCTGGTAAAGGGGAAGATTGTCACGGTACGAGGAGAAGAGGAGTATATGGTGAGTCATCTCAATTCCTTTCGCTATATGGAGATGGATGGGGAGTTCATCGAAACCCCTTGTCAGAACGTTGAAGAGGTCCCCCAGACTTTAGCATCAACTGAAGTTGCTACCGACAAACCTCCTATGAAGATGGCTTCTCTCAAGGATTCCAGGGCTATAGTTGAAGAAGGTGGGTGTACAAATTGGGGTCAACTCCCTGATTTCATGCACAAAACTGACAAATTTGGTTTGGGCTTTCTACAGGGGCTCAAAGGGCTGTTAGACGCGCGCGTATTGGAAAACCTTCTCTACGTATCAACAATCAGGGAGTTAATGCGATAGAAGATGGTGAAGAAGATTCAGATATCGACAGCTGGATCTACCCTACAACCAACGGTGGATTGGACAACTGGACGGCGAAGGACTTCATACCTGTTTCTTTTATTCCACAGTAATTGACTTTTGTTTTGAAAGTTGTAATAGACAGTTTAAAACTTTACGACCGGGTGCCTTGCCTAAGGTACTTTGGCTTTGTTTGTGAGGGCTTATTATTTGTCATCATTAATAAAGCATTGGACGTTTCTTGCATTACAAATTTTGCGCTCCTTGTTTTTCTTTTTTTTGTCTCTCGCTTTATCAAAACAATTATTCTCTTACACACACTCACATATCATAATGCAGATCCGTATCCACTATGGATCCCATTGATAACAACTCTGCTACTGCCAGTTATGACTTCGAAAATCCGATCAACCAAGCCGAGGACGAAGGTGAAGATGATTGTGAGGTGTCTGGAGAACTTGCTAGACTGTTACTGCAGGAAGAGAGGACCATACAGCCACATGAAGATCCAGTTGAATCAGTGAATTTGGGTACATAGGAAGACAGGAAAGAGGTTAAGATAGGTGCGAATCTGGAGCCTAGTGTCAAACAACGGTTGATACAGATGCTACGCGGCTATGTTGAGATATTTGCTTGGTCTTATGAAGATATGCCTGGTCTGGACACTGATATTGTGGTACACCGCCTACCAACTAAAGAAGACTGTCCTCCGGTAAAGCAGAAGGTTCGCCGTATGCGCCCCGAGATGTCAGAGAAAATCAAAGTCGAGGTCATGAAACAGTTCGATGTAGGATTCTTAGTTGTCACTTCTTATCCGTAGTGGGTTGCCAATGTTGTTCCAGTACCTAAGAAGGATGGTAAGGTACAGATGTGTGTGGACTATAGAGATCTGAACAGGGCAAGCCCCAGGGATGATTTCCCACTTTCTCATATTGATGTTCTGGTCGACAACACCGCGCATCATAAGATCTTCTCCTTCATGGACGGTTTTTCTGGTTACAATCAGATCAAGATGGCTCCCGAGGACATGGAGAAGACAATCTTCGTCACACAGTGGGGCACCTTCTGTTACAAGGTAATGCCTTTCGGGTTGAAGAATGTTGGGGCAACGTATCAGCACGCCATGGTCGCTTTGTTCTACGACATGATTCACCATGAGATTGAGGTTTATGTCGATGACATGATCGCCCGATCCCAGACTGAGGAAGAACACCTTGACCATCTCCAGAAACTGTTTGACAGGTTGAAGACGTACAAACTAAGGTTGAACCCGAACAAGTGCACCTTCGGGGTGAGGTCTGGTAAGCTGCTAGGTTTCATCGTCAGTGATAAGGGTATTCAGGTGGATCCTGCCAAGGTAAAGGCCATACAGGAGATGCCATCTCCCCGCACAGAAAAGGAAGTTAGAGGCTTTTTGGGACGTCTGAATTACATCGCCAGGTTCATTTCACATCTGACTGCTACTTGTGAGCCAATCTTCAAGCTGCTGAAGAAAGATCAAGTGGTAAAATGGAATGATGAATGTCAGACCGCTTTCGAAAAGATCAAGTAATACCTCCAAGAGCCACCTATTCTGATACCTCCAGTTGAAGGAAGACCTTTGATCTTATACTTGACAGTACTGGATAATTCAATGGGGTGCGTGTTGGGGAAGCATGACGAGTCTGGCCGAAAAGAGCATGCTATTTACTACCTTAGAAAAAAGTTTACCGACTGTGAGACCCGATACTCACTGCTCGAGAAAACTTGCTGCACTTTGGCATGGGCTGCTCGCCGGCTGAGACGGTATATGCTGGCTCACACCACCTTGTTGATATCAAAAATGGATCCAATCAAGTATATCTTAGAAAAGCCTGCCTTGTCCGGAAGAATAGAAAGATGGAAGATGATCCTAACCGAGTACGACATCCAATACACCACCCAGAAAGCAATCAATGGGAGTGTGTTGGCGGATCATTTGGCGCATTAAGCTGTGGATGACTACCAATCCATGAATTTCGAGTTCCCGGATGAGAACATCATGTTGGTGACCGACGGTGAAGAACCTAGACCAGATGAAGGACCCGAGGAAGGATCCTGATGATCTATGTATTTTGACTGAGCCTCAAACGTGTTGGGTAATGGCATCGGTGCTGTAATTATATCTCCTGAGGGCTGTCATACTCCATTCACCGCCCGATTATGTTTTAAATGCACCAACAATATGGCGGAGTATGAATCATGTATCCTAGGTCTTCGAGCTGCTATTAACCTGAGGATTAAGTTCTTGAGTGTATTCAGAGATTCTGCTCTAGTGATCAGTCAAATCAAAGGCGAGTGGGATACGAAGCACCAAAATCTTATTCCTTACAAGGAGTATGTACTGACATTGCTCCTGCACTTTGAGGAGATAACCTTTGAACACTTCCCAAGAGAGGAGAATCAGTTAGCGGACGCGCTATCTACCATGTCTTCTATGTTCAAAGTCAAGTGGGACAATGAAGCTCCCCAGATTACCATCGAGAGGTTGGACGAACCCGCACATTGCTGTGACATTGAGAATGAAGAAGTGGAAGATAAACCCTGGTTCCACGAGGTAAAGAGGTATCTTGAGACTCAAGAGTACCCCGAGGGTGCGTCTGTTAATGATAAGAAGTTCTTGAGAAGGTTCGCTGCAAAGTTTTTCATCAGCAATGGCATTCTCTACAAGCGTGACCATGATTCAACCTTACTGCGATGTGTGGACAAAAGCGAGGCAGAAAGGATCATGGCAGAGTTACATGAAGGTACGTTCGGAACTCATTCCAGTGGACATACCATGGCAAAGAAGATCCTACGGGAAGGATATTGTTGGTCCACTATGGAAGCCGATTCTTATCAGCACTCTCGAACCTATCATAAGTGCCAAGTCTATGCTGATAAATTGCATGTACCTCCAGTTCCTCTGAATGTTTTGACAGCTCCTTGGCCTTTTGCAATGTGGGGCATCGACATGATCAGCGAGATCAGACCTACTGCGTCTAACGGACATCGTTTCATTTTGGTGGCCATTGATTACTTTACGAAGTAGGTTGAGGCAGCTTCCTTTTCTACAGTAACCAAGAACGTCGTGGCGCGGTTTATCCGAAACAACTTGATCTGTCGATATGGTGTACCGGATAGAATCATTATGGACAATGGTACAAATCTCAACAATACGATAATCACCAAGCTCTGCAAACAATTCAAGATACAGCATCATAACTCTTCTCCGTACCGGCCGAAGATGAATGGGGCTGTTGAAGCGGCTAACAAGAACATCAAGAAGATTGTGCAGAAGATGACGGTGACATACAAAGACTGGCACGAGATGTTACCATTCACTCTTCATGGGTACCGTACCTCAACACGAACTTCGATAGGGGCAACACCCTACTCTTTGGTGTATGGCATGGAGGCAGTCTTACCCATTGAGGTGCAGATACCCTCTCTCCGGATTATGAAGGATGCAGGTTTGAGCGAAGATGATTGGATCCAAACCCGGCTTGATCAGTTGAACCTAATCGACAAGAAGAGACTTACGGCTATCTGTCATGGTCAGACGTACCAAAAGCGAATGATCAAGGCTTTTAACAAGAAGGTGAGACATTAAGAATATCAAGTCGGGGATTTGGTGATCAAACGCATCATACTACCGCAAGGTGATCCCAGGGGCAAATGGACCCCTATGTATGAATGGCCATTTGTGGTTAAGAACATTTTCTCGGGAGGAGCTATGATTCTAACCACCATGGATGGTGACGACCTTCCTCACCCCGTCAATGTAGATAGTGAAAAAATACTACGCCTAATCAAGGACCCGCTAGGTTGACTGGCCTAAGCAAAAATAAGGGCTTCTCGGCGAACCAAAAGGGTTTGGGCAAAAGTAAGGGATGATAAAAAAAACTATACACCCGGTAAGTCGAAAACCTGAAAAGGCGTCTTGGGCAAAAAAGGGTATCCCGGTGAACTGAAAACCCGAAAGGGCGGTTCAGGCAAAAATTAGGGATCAAAGCGTAACACTATGTCTCATTGGATCATCTTGCAACCAGACTTCGGTATCGACTATCAAGCTCGGATGACGCCAATCAATCTGATCCACCTCCGACCAAGTAGCAAAGTGATGAGACGCTCGAAGATATAAAGGCAATAGCAGAGTTGGAACCCAGTGGGATTGTTTCATATAGCTGTTTTTCTTTCTTTTCACAAATTGTATAATTTCTATCCTTCGGCGGCGTCCTATTACTAGGACGCTAACCTCTTTGTACAAAATGCCTATTACAGACCAACTTCAATACAATTCATTCACAAGAAATTTCAACTTGTTTTTTCTTTTTCTGTTTTGTTTTGCAAGAACGTCCAATGATTCATTTTTGATATATGCATTTGAAAATAATTGTTGTTCGTAAATATTTACATATGAAACAAAAGACAATTACTCGTAATTCCAGGAACAGGGGAAAACAAGAAGTCTCCAAATCTTACAGTTGCTTCACCCACCAGGTACAGGGATAGAGCCAGCTTGAGAATATGACTAAATGTACATAAACTCCCCGTAGAGTAGGAAGTACCCAATGACAGTGGTGTCAACTCTCCCCAGCTGAGGTTCACAATCGCGAATGAGTCAGCAAAATTCTCTCCCAACAGAGTTTATCTATCACCAGCAATAGAAGATTACCACCCGCTGAGTTTATTGCTCCCACAGGCAGAAATTCAATACCCGACAGAGTTCATCATCACCAGCAACGGTAATTCATCCCCAGCGGAGTGATTTCCCCAAATCAGCGGATCGTCCAACAAATTATCTCTCTTCCCCACAAAGCTATTCCACCACAGGATTATTCTCAAACAGAGTCTCTCCCGGCGGAATATTCTCAAGCAGGACAAACGCAAGTCTCCAGTTAATCATCTTCGGTCACTATCCCCAACGAGAACGAAGAACTCAACTCCTCATACTCTCCAATAGCAGTCCAGGATTTATTCTCCCCTGCCGAAGAATATCACAAGAACATTGCATATCCATACATCATGGCATGCACATATACATCATACAGCATAATCTCATTTATTTTGAGAACATCATTATTCAATACATTTCATACATCATGACATTACATACGACTAACTCTTTACTTTTCAGGGAAAGATACAGTCAAGTTCTCGTAAGTTTTCTCTGGTTCAGTCAAATCGATACTAAGTTTTCTATTCCAGTTCAAGCTATGAAGCCCGGAAATCGACCGAATAATATCTTGATTTCTCCAAAATACTACGAAGCCTGGAATCGACCAGATACTGGTATATATTAAATACAAGCTATGAAGCTCGGGAACCAATCGGAAAATAGCTTAACTCCTCAACAAGTTATTGTGAAGCCTGGAAATCGACCAGATAACAATAAAAGATACCATGAAGCCTGGAATCAACCAGATAATGGTATAAGACGCTGTGAAGACTGGAGCACAACCAGATAGCAGCAAAGGATACTGGAGCCTGGGACACGACCGGATAACAGTATAAGGTACTGTGAAGCTTGGAATTCGACCAAATAGCAGTTTACTCGTCCAATTACTATGAAGCCCGAAAATCGACTGGATATTAGTATGCCTTAGATTCAAGCGAAAGCCCGGATGCGATCGGATAACCACTTAATTCCTTCTGAAGCCTGGAGCATGACCAGATAAGAATTGAGAAGTTGCGAAGCCTGGAAGACGACCAGATAGCAATCCTAATCTCACCTCCCTAGTAAGTCGTTGTAAAACCTGGAGCACGACCAGATAGCAGTCAGCCTTATTTTCCTCAGTAAATCACTGTAAAGCCTGGAGCACGACCAGATAGCAGTTCATTTTCACCTCCTCGACTAAGAGATGATTCACCAGTAGATTAATGGACAACTGAAGTTCCTAAAGCTCTACTTCTCTCAAGACAGAGACCAGCATTCCCCAGCGAAGTCCTCCTCAACAACAGGTGTACGGGCTCTCGCAAAGGAATCTCTTATGCGATCGACACTTCTTATGATGGCATATTTAAGCCCATCTTTTGTCATTGACTTCAAAATGGCATCTATAAGCCCATTCCCGATATCACCAGACCAGTACCACTTCATGCGAGTGCAAATTTCTGGGCACTCTAGTGTTCAATCATCTTCCACCTTCGGATCACGAAAGGCAGACAAGCCAATCTACATCCTCAGGTTTAAGAAGATTGAACAGGGGAAGCTGTTGTACCCCAAAATTTTCCATCCCATTGTTCTCAATACATGTCAAGTGAGGTCCTTAAATTGCTCAAGGAAGTCCAAGAGTTGACCAGACAAACCCTCTCCTAAGGCAGTCTACCCCAAATTAGGGTTTCAGTTTGCATCAAGGGGTTTGAGTCCAAAGGATCCCAAATTCTCACCATTGTCATAATATGTTCTCAATATCATCCATGCCAAGTTTCAAGCCTTGCAGAGGAAGTTTGCTCAGTCAATTGCTCAAAGACTTGAAAATCGACTATGATAGGGCAAAAGTCAACTGTGGCCCACATACAGTCAAACTTCAAGAATTTTGGTCAACATTATCATTTTGAAGTATTATTCATCATTTGATCAAGGGTTGACCATGTTTCCTCAAGGATTTCTCACAATTCATCAAAACCCAAAAGTTGCTAAATTAGGGTTTTGTAGGAAAAGTCAACTCAACTTTGACCAAACATAACTTTCTCATACTTTATCAAGAATGACCCATCCAAAGCTCATTTTGAATAGGATGTAATTCCTTACAATTCATCTTCATCTCCCAAGTTCAAAATATGCAGTCACAAGAAGATATGAATTTGGACATTATAAGTCATTTTGAAAAGTCAACAAAAACACCTTTTGGGTCAAAGCTTCATACATGAACATGGAAGACTCAATTGAGATGAGACCAAAACGTTTGCTTAGAGTACATCTTAAGATTTCTAAAAAGTCCAAGAACACCTATCTAGGGTCAAAATTGAGAGAGTTATGCATTGGCCAAGTTGACCCTTCTTGCAAAATTGCCAAAAGTCAAATGTGTCCCAAATTGCAATTTTTGTCAAATCGGTCCAACTTTTGGTGCTTGCACTTAGTTTGTAATGTAACCCACGACCCATGATCCCTTCCACTTGTAATTCTATTATTTTTTCATTTATTTTGATTTTATTTCAATTAAATCAAATAAAATCAAAATAAAATAATGAAAATATCAAAAACTAATCAAATCTTGAGATTTTGTGCATGTTTAGGTTCATTACACAGCTGGAAGGAAGATCAAATCGTGCAAGGTTCATATGGATACAAAAAGATTGCATTTTGCTTGATTTAGAAAGATTTGCACAAAGGATCAAATCATGAATCAATAATCATAATGGAGGGAGATTTGATACAAGTTTGCAACCCTAATTCATTCTAGGGTACATGAGGGACAAGTGCAGACCAAAAACAAAGAGGTTGGAGGCGTGCAAAACAGAAAACAAAGTTGCAAAAATTCAAGAAAAGTTGTAAATCAATTTCCAGGTTTTAGGCCATCTCAAGCCTTTCTAACCATCTCAATCGTCTGCTTGATATCTCTGGACCATATTGCAACCATTTACAAGCGTCCCCATGACCAGAATCACACTGTAAGAGTCCCACGATTTCCATGTTTTTTTGAATTCGAATATCATAATTCTGGCATCTTTAACATGATTTATTTACATATTCTTAATCCTTGAGTTACTTGCAAGCTAATGGTTGTATTTAATTGCATTTTTACTGGCTATGCGCCAAGATGCCGTGGTTAGGGTCCGTGGTTCATTTTTAGGGATTCTTCATACATGAACAATTAGCCATTAATAATGGTACCATGATGCTCGTGAGGTTGCAACGAGTTGATTGGTACCATTGGTTGTGATTTATCATGCTTGCACAGGATTTTGGAGATGCACAGGGTTGTACCTGCGCCCAGTGTCCGTAGGTAAAAGTATGTGATCTAAAACGACAGAAGCCATGAGGAAGATGATGGTGTGGCATGCTGCGAATAGGCCATTTGAAATTCGCGCGTCTCAGAATTTATTGTTTTGTTTTCATCATATAATATTTATTTGTTATCAATTATACAACTAACCAAGCCAGCTCAGCTGGTAAGCGCGCATTGTGATTATGCTCAAGGACCTGGGTTCGATCCCCATGTCCCAATTTTGCTTCCTATTATTTTTTCTTGCATAATCAGGTACACTAGCTCCCCATGAGTCCACCATACGCCATCAGCATTCACCCATCAGATCATCAACCAGCCAGATCCAAGGCTTCTTCAATGAGGGTCCACCATGTGCATAGGTCAAGCGTACACACATGATCTGGAAAAAGTCAATAGGGCCAGGATTTGTTGGGCCCAGATTTGCAAATCACACCCCTCCTTTGCTATTTACCACATGCCCATTCTTATTCTTTTTTTCTATTTTCATTTATTTATTTAATTTGTTTAATTTATTTTCTAACACAATTAATTTCTTTTTTCACAAAAAAATCATAAAATCAAATTTCACAAATTTAGAATTAGGTTTTATTTATTTATTTTATTTTATCAAATTTGATTTAATATTAGTTTAAATTTAAATTAGGATAATTCTAACTTTTTTTATAATTAAAAATCAATTAGAAAAAATTAGGGTTAACTCTTGATTTAATTTTTATTTCTTTTCATAAAATAAAAAATGCAAAAATAGGTTAATTTAGTTATTTTTTCTTAAATAAAATTAATTAGTAATTAGGTTTTTATTTATTCAAATTAAACTTTATTTTCTCAAAATAATCCAAAACAACACAAAAAAATGATTTTTTTCTTTTAAATTGCAAATAGGTAGTTGGGGTCAAAACCCTAAATCTCTCGTTTTCAATTCATCGCGCGCGTTTATTATTATTTTTGCGATATTAATGTAATTGCTCATGGTATGTAATAGTTTAAATTAGGATTTTTCTTTTATTTATCATTTTACGGGTTTTTTGGCTATGTAATTAATCCCCCTCCCCGAAGCCTTGTAATAGCGTAGGTTTTATTTCTCGCATTTTAAATTCCTGCAAATATTAACTGTTAGATGTATGTTAATAGGATTGTATGACAAGATTGCATGACAATTTAAAATGTCTAGAAAATCCTAATGTGCAAAGATAATAACTGAAATCAAATCACTCGCACATGCGCACTCCTAGGGTATACTCTCACTTCGGTTACCTTCGGTAAATGATCATTAAGTATAGGGTGTTTTAGTGGTCGCCCTCCTGTCTAACAAAGATCAAAAGTCCCGTTCAGAAATGTTGCCTCGGAAAGGTTGCCTCGGAAATGTTGCCTCGAATATGATCTTAAGACACAAGGGTTATTACTAAGACGTCCTAACATTGCTCTAGTGATTGTACGTCCCTTTCGAATTGACCCTTACAACTCTAACGACGATGCTACCTATTTCTCAATAGTAGGATAACATTGTCTAAAGGAAACACGAATATAAATGATCTTTTTTCGAGTAAGTAGATGCTAGTAGGTACTTGCTCAAAATCAAACTTTCACACTTACACTTTTCAAACAAAGTTTTCAAAAAAACAACTTCGTAACACTCTTGAGGACAGAAACAAGGGTTAAAACGAAGTTAAACAAAAGCTTTTTAAAAACAAACACACACAAGCAATTTTAAAATATGAGCAAGTACCTAAGAGCCCGTGGAAAACCACGGATAGAAAGGGTGCTAATACCTTCCCTTTCTATAATCTACCCCCCGTACTCAGAATATCTCGAAAAATGATTTTTTCTGTACTTTTTTCCTTTCCGGTTGGATGAAATAAAAGTCGGTGGCGACTCTTGCTTACCGTGACATTTTGCGAATAAAAAACGCAAAACACAAACCAGTATTAAACAGTCGGTTCTACCACCATATCACAACTGGGCACTGAAGAATAAAATTCAGGACTTGATAGATAACAAGACCATTGAATTTGATCCTCCTCCAACTCCATATGTAATCACCGCGCATATGCCAAATCATGGCAAGGGTGTCAATGTTGTTGAAGATACAATTTTTATTTCCTCTGTCGAAGACTTGACTACTCCATTGGACATCATCAAAAGGAATTTGTTGAAAGCTTGGATTTTCCCCGGCTGTTTGAAGGATTGTGTTTGCTGTACCAAACAACTCAATGGATGCAAAGGGCTGAAGGAAGGTATTCAACGCCTAATGAATAGCCATGAAATCCTATTTGAGAAGACTATGCTTGCAAAAAGTTTGACTAATAAATGTGAAGATCTCTCCATTATAACCATGTCAAACAAGCCTCTTAGGATCTCCTCCAAAGGTCCTATTAGGATTTCAAATGAACCAACTGTTTCTCCCCTAATAATTACCAATCCCGGACCAATTCCCTACTCTTCTAACAAAGCAGTGCCATGGAACTATGGCGCTGAGGTGTTTTACCATGGGATAAAACAAGACGCTTGGATTGAAGAAGACAAAGTTGATGACGTTTGTGATACGGTGGGAGAACTGACTAGTGTTTTGCGTTTGTATTCGCACTTGTTCGGTTGAGCAAGATTCGCCACCGACTTTTTATTTTATCCTAAAGGAAAGGTTAAAAAAGCACAGCAAAAACCTTTTGAGATATTTCATGGGTTCGGGGGGTAGATTATGAAAAGGGAAGGTATTAGCACCATTTTCATCCATGGTTATCCATGGGCTCTTAGTTACTTGGTTTTTAGATCACTTGCCTTGA
The DNA here is from genome assembly GCA_948472305.1 of Vicia faba. NCBI lineage: Eukaryota > Viridiplantae > Streptophyta > Magnoliopsida > Fabales > Fabaceae > Vicia > Vicia faba. Next base: position 703,584,075 of record OX451741.1, on the reverse strand, counting down.
TTTTCGATTGCTTGAAATGGTGCTTTGTGCGTGGTTTTGAAAATGTTTTTTTGAAAAAGATGCCTTGTCTAGGCAACCCTTGTAACAATTCTTTACTCGAATGTTTTACAAAAGGTGTTTGTCTTTTTGAAAAGGTGTTTCAAGGTTTTTGAAAGTTGTTTTGAAAGTGTTTGTGAAGTGTGGTTTGAAAAAATAGGCAAGCGTTTTTGTTTTGCAAGTTGACAAGTACTTAAGAGCTATCTACCCTAAAGTTCTCAAAGATTTTTGCTATGTTTTAACCCTTTTAACAATTTTGTTCCACCATTGCATTTGGTGTACAATCTTGTGTTAGGATGTGAAAGGGACGGGCGCGGGTCATCGTTTAGACCATAATTGCAATGGTGCCAAGTATCTTTGGGCAATTTTCCTTTAAGGGACTTGATCATTTTTTAGGCAACTTTCGCAAGCGTCATCGAGGGACTATGATCATTTGAATTGTTTTGTTTTGCCCAAAGAGACCTAACATGCAATATGGCCCATTATTGAAGGCAACAAGTGGAATACCCTAGGGGGTGCAAGTGTGATTGGTGTTGTCCATTTTCATGCTTGTTTATCTTGAAATTAGGTCAAACTATTTTTGGTTGATTGATTTGCATACAAACCCTAATTCTAGCATGGTATAATTAGAAAGCATTAAAGTGCGAAAAATAAAGTTCCTAAGTTATTACAACACAATATATGGGAAGGGGGGTACAAATGTTCAAATGGGGGTATTTTGACAAGGAATTTAAACCTAGACTATTACATCAAATATTGAATTATACAAATTATTTAATATACAATAATTAAATAAAAATGGAATAAATATGCAAGATGCAAAAAAAATGTTTTTTTTTATGTGTATGAACAAAAGGTATTTTTTACGTGTCAAACAAACAAAAGTAGAAAAAGTATTAATTTTTGGATTTTTTATGTATTTAGGGCAAAACCCTAATTTATTAAATAAAAGTATTAATTATTTAATATGTATAATATTTATTTATTATATACAAAAATAAAATAAAAATGAAGTATATTTGTAAAAAAGGTATTTTTAATATTAAATATTAATAAGAATAAAAATGTATATATTTTGTATTTTTTTCTAAATATGCTAATAAATATGTATGTATTTATATTATATGATAAATATATTAAACATGTATAAAAATAAAATATTTAATATTTACAAGAAAAGTATATTTTCATAAAATATTTTCACAAGATAAAATAAAATAAAAATCAGAAAAATAAAATGTATTGGTATTAATTTTAGTATTTTTAAATAATAGTATATAAGTTTTTATTTATGTACAAATATCAATTTAAACAAATAAAAGCCTAATAAATATAAAAATGGTGTAAAAATATTTTTTTATATTTTTAATATTGTGAGGAAAAATAAATAAGTCAGAACAAAAAAGAAAAGATCAAAAAATCAAGAAAATAAGCATAATGGGCCAAGGGGGTTTAAAAGTAACAAAAGGGTGCAAATAGGAAACTGAAACAAAGCCCAGCCCAAAAAGTCCTTCTTCAACCTCTGAACCTGTATGAACAATAATCAACACGCATTTTCTATCTCCCAATTCTTGGACTTTCAAGCAAAACTCACAACATGAAAAATGTAGAGCATTAAGAGACGAATCCAGACATATAAAGAACTTGACTTAACTCTCTAAGATGAGAGAGAATTTCTTCTCCCCCAATTCCTGACCTAGTTTTTGTTCCATGTTCAGACATTAAATTCTCACAGCACACATAATATAAATGAAAACTAATTACATGGGCATGTTCAGGGCTATGAATGTGACATATTTTCTTCACAAACCTAAAGCTAACAATGCCTGGATAGAGAGATATGAGTTCATGAACTTACCTGTTCAGTTGGAATCGTATCTGGTGATGGAGGTACTTTCAGTGCAAGGTGATGATTGGTACAACTTCCTTGATGTCCAGGGATGCTATTCCAAGTTTTACTTTGCTTTGAAACTAGCTGAATCGAGTTATAGAACTCCACCTGCAAAACAGAAAAATGAAAATGGTGATGTTGAATGGGAGTGTTACAGGTCGTGTTTGAGGTTTGGAATAGCTTCAAGGGATGTTGTGGGATGTGTTTGAAGTGTTTTTAGCAAGAATGCACGAATGGGATGAGTTATGGAACTCAATCTGCAGCAGGTCCCCTGTTTTGGCAGTTTGAGGGTGATTCTATGAATGGGGAGGTATTGGAGATGATAGGCTCATGTCTCAGGTCAGGATGGATGTTTAGAATGTGTTTGACAAGTTTTCTTAAGCCTGTGTTAGCTGAGATGAGAGTTGTGTATGGTTATGCTATGTTTCTTCAACTTTAAGCAACAAATGTCCACTTGAGTTTTTAGACTGATAAAGGCCCCCCTAATGTGCTGCATACATTGGCCTTGATCAGTGTAATTAGCTCATAAACTTGTGCCAAAGAGATTTGCACTGTACTTGCTTGGATTGCTAATTGACATAAAGCTTACTTTTGCAAAAATGGACATTATGCTTTTTCTATTTTGGGACTTAAACCTTTATGTAATGCTTGAACACATAAAATATGGTCTTGGCACAATGAGTTTGCATTAAATTTATGAGTGCAAAAGGGACATAGGACCTGTAATCAAGTTGTGCAAGCTGATTTCAAAATGGCCTAGATGTATGAACATGTAACTTGGCCAAATCAAAAGTGAGTTTTTCCCAACTTGCCAAATTCGATTCTCTCTAACCATAAGGTTGTTTGATGAGTTCTTAGACATTTTGGAAAGCTTGGAATGTGTACTACAATCCATATTTGAAGTGAAAATTGAAATTCCAAGTGGAAGTATGTGAAAAATGGTCTTGAAGTTAGGCAAAAATCCTGCCTAAAATGGTTCAAAATTTCTCTAAGTTAAGAATGGTTTGGTACCCTTGTTCCAAAAATTGTAACTTGAGATACAAGCTTCTTTTGAGAAAACTTTGTGAATCAAAGTTGTAGATTTTGCAATGGACTACAACTTTCATGTTTTGACTTTTGCTTGAATCCAAATGAATCTTGGTGAGAAAGTGGGACAAAGTTAGGAAAAAATTAGGGTTTTTCATAACTTAGAAAAATTCTAAGTTATGAAAAATCTTCATTTCAAACCCTAATTTGCAATTCTTGATTTCTTGATGAACAAGTTTCATGATTTGGCATGTTTTGATGAAAAATGAATCTTGACATTTGATTTTGACCAAAAAGTCAAAGTTTGACTTTTCAGTATACAGTCAAAATTGATCAATTGACTGGGAAATTCAACTGTCAATTTGGTGCATTTGGGATCTTTTGAACTTGTTGAGTATGTCAAGACAACTCCATGGGGTCCTTGAGTCCATATGTGAGCTTGGTTTGCCATTTGCTAGGTTAAATAGTCAAAAATTGCCTTTGTGCAGTCAAAACCCTAAAAATGACCATTTTGCCCTTTTGGTGATCTGATCAAATCTATTATGGAATTGTGATCCAAACTTGATCAAATGGTCCATATGAGTTCATAATGTTGATGTGGGTCAATTTTCATGATATTTGACTGTCAATTGGCCACAGTTGACTTTTCCCCAATACAGTTGATTTCTAGGTCAACTGTCCAATTGACTGGGCAAAATTTGGAATCAAGACTTGAAACTTGGTATGGATAAACTTAGGAGTCCAACATGAAGCATGAAAGTCATCTTAGGCATTTTAGGTCAAAATATCTCTGTTCAAACACAAACCCTAATTTGGGTCAACAGTGCAAGGAGAAGTCTTGAGCAGAGGAAACCCTAACTGGATCTTGAGCTTCAAGGGTCTTGTGATGAGAAAATGTTGAGAAAAAGGGAGGGAAAATTTTGGAGTACAACAATTTCCCCTGTTCAATCTTCTTGAATCCGAAGAGTTAGATTGGCAAGTTTGCCTTTCGTGACTCGAGGGTAAAAGGAGATTGGACACTAGAGTGCCCTTAAATTTGCACTTGTCAAAGCAATGGATGCGGGAATGGGCTTAGAGATGCCATTTGGAGACGGGCTTAACGATGCCATCGGGGGGAGTGACAGAAACTTGTCGGGGATGGGCTTAAAGATGCCATCTGGAATGAGTATCAGAGAGGTGCCCATGTTTAGGACCATCTCTGAACTGGGTTCTGAATAAGCAATAGATTGACATCCGTATCTGGAGGCATCCGTAAACTGTTTTCAAAAGTTGAGAAGAGTATGAATAAGCGATAGATTAACATCCGTTGTTGGGAAGAATCTGTAAACTGTTTTCAGAAGTCTTCGAAGAAGAATCTGAACAAGCGATAGGTTAACATCCGTTACTGGAGAACCCGTGAACTGTTTTCAGAAGTCTTGAGGTTGAATAAGCAATAGAGTAGCATCCGTTGTTGGGAAGCATCCGTAAACTGTTTTCAAAAGTTGCATCTGAACAAGCGATAGATTAACATCCGTTGTTGGGAAGAATCCATAAACTGTTTTCAGAAGTCTTGAGAAGAAATTGAACAGGCGATAGGTTAACATCCGTTACTTGGAGAACCCGTGAACTGTTTTCAGAAATCTTGAAGTTGAATAAGCAATAGAGCAGCATCCGTTGTTGGGAAGCGTCCGTAAACTGTTTTCAAAAGTTGCATCTGAACAAGCGATAGATTAACATCCGTTGTTGGGAAGAATCCATAAACTGTTTTCAGAAGTCTTGAGAAGAAACTGAACAAGCGATAGGTTAACATCCGTTACTTGGAGAACCCGTGAACTGTTTTCAGAAGTCTTGAAGTTGAATAAGCAATAGAGCAGAATCCGTTGTTGGGAAGCGTCCGTAAACTGTTTTCAAAAGTTGCATCTGAACAAGCGATAGATTAACATCCGTTGTTGGGAAGAATCCATAAACTGTTTTCAGAAGTCTTGAGAAGAAACTGAACAAGCGATAGGTTAACATCCGTTACTTGGAGAACCCGTGAACTGTTTTCAGAAATATTGAAGTTGAATAAGCAATAGAGCAGCATCCGTTGTTGGGAAGCGTCCGTAAACTGTTTTCAAAAGTTGCATCTGAACAAGCGATAGATTAACATCCGTTGTTGGGAAGAATCCATAAACTGTTTTCAGAAGTCTTGAGAAGAAACTGAACAAGCGATAGGTTAACATCCGTTACTTGGAGAACCCGTGAACTGTTTTCAGAAGTCTTGAAGTTGAAGAGGAACCGGTGTAGGGTTTCCTGATGATGAGCTCGTATAAAACTGCATCTGGATGAATCTGGAATAAGCATCAGAATGTTGCCATGTCTGGGTCACATCTGGACTATTTCTAGAAAGAATCTCGGAAGATAATGATTTTTGTCTGTTGACTGTTCTTACCTGAAAAAGGTAAAGAGTTAGTTGTGTGCAATGTCATGATGTATGATGCAATGTATGTTATATGAATGTAAATGAATGCGCATGTAAGCTGGAGAGCTGTCTTGCGGAGGATAGATGAATCCGAGATGGCTGAAGATAAAAGCATCTTGACTGCTGCCGGGAAGAAAAATTCCTTGGCTGTTGCTGGGGAATTAGGAGCTCGGGTTATCTACCAATCTTCTAGGGAATTCCCGTCTTGTGGAGATCTTCACTGGAGAATCTTCGAATATTCAATGAGGAACTGAAAATGAAAGTCTTCATATTTTCTTGGGGAATACCAGATCTTCAATCGTTGAGGGGCCTTAGAATCACTTGCGGGGATTTGGAATTTCCTTGGTGACTTACAGGGTAAGAGAATTTCTGATGATGTCTACTGGGGATTTTAGAACCTGGCAAACTCATGCTGGGGAGGTATGATTTGAGAATCTTCAGTTTGGTGGGAAGCATCTCTGTGGGGAGAAGATTCACTAGTCTGGTTTCGCTGGGGATCGATGGTTTGAAGTTTTAGCTCCGCTGGGGATACTGAAACTTAACTCTGAGGGGAATTGAGTTCTGGAGGGTTCTCTGGCTGGGGAAAACAGTTTTGAGAGAGCTTTTATTGATGAGGACCCTGAAATCTGACTCTGTTTAGGGAATTAAGTTATGACAGAGGAATGGGGATTTCAAATCTGCTCGGGACTTCCTTTGACAGGGTATCAAGATATCTGACCGCACCTTCAACTTTTTAGTGATCACCTTCCTTGATTCATAAGGAAATGATTATGTTCAAATGCATATGCCTATTTAACAAAACATTGGACGTTTCTCAAATAAAACATAAGTGCAAAAGAAAAGAGAAAAGGAACGGCGCGAATTTCTGGAAAAGTATTTGTATTAACTTTCTATGAGTATATTTGTACAAAGGAGACAATCATCCTAATAAGAGGATTTCGTCGTAAATATTGAAAAATTTATACAAAAGAAAGATGGCTATGTGAAATAATTCCATGGGATTCCATTCCGCTATAGCCTTCACAACTCTAAATATCTGTCCATTCAATGCTTCGTCTGCCGATGACTGGATTAATCAGAAGCCTGGAACTGGTTGATGAAGAGATTGTCTTTGAAGTGATCCGACGAGACATAGTCATACGCTTTAATTCCCTAACTTTTGCCTGAATCGCCCTTTCGGGTTTTCGATCCACCGGGAAACCCCTTTTTGCCCAAGCCGCCCTTTCGGGTTTTCAACTTGCCGGGTGTACAGATTTTTTTTGTTTTTATCCCTAATTTTTGCCTGAACCGCCCTTTCGGGTTTTCGGTTCACCGGGATGCCCATTTTTGCCCAAGCCGCCCTTTCGGGTTTTCGACTTGTCGGGTTATTTTATGCGTAGTATCTTTTGACTATGTCTGCGTTCGTAGGGTGCGGAAAATCGTCGCCGTCCATGGTGGTCAGAATCATTGCACCACCAGAAAATATGCTCTTGATCACAAATGGTCCTTCGTACGTAGGAGTCCATTTGCCCCTGGGATCACTTTGCGGCAAGATAATCCGCTTGATTACGAGATCTCCGACTTGATACACTTGACGTCTGACTTTCTTATTGAAGGCCTTGATCATTCGTTTTTGATACGTCTGACCATGGCATATAGCAGCGAGTCGCTTCTCGTCGATCAAATTGAGTTGATCAAGTCGGGTCTGAATCCAATCATCTTCATTCAAACCTGTGTCCTTCATAATCCTTAGAGAAGGAATCTGAACCTCCATAGGCAGGACAACTTCCATGCCATATACCAAAGAAAATGGGGTTGCCCCGGTTGAAGTACGTGCCGTCGTACGGTATCCATGTAGAGCAAACGGTAACATCTCATGCCAGTCTTTGTAAGTGACTGTCATTTTCTGAATGATCTTCTTAATGTTTTTGTTCGCAGCTTCAACATCATCGTTCATCTTCGGCCGATAGGGAGATGAATTGTGATGATAAATCTTGAACTGTTCGCACAATGCGGTGATCATCGTGTTATTCAGATTTATACCGTTGTCTGTATGATCCTGTCTGGAACACCATACCGGCATATGAGATTTTGCTTGATGAAGCGGGCAACCACATTTTTAGTAACAGAGGCGAAGGAAGCTGCTTCGACCCATTTGGTGAAATAGTCAATGGCAACTAGGATGAAGCGATGTCAGTTGGAAGCCGTGGGCTTGATCTCTCCAATCATGTCAATGCCCAACATTGCAAATGGCCAAGGAGCAGTCAGAACGTTGAGAGGAACCGGAGGGATATGAACTTTGTCAGCGTAGACTTGACATTTGTGGCAAGTACGAGAATGTTGATGGCAGTCAGCTTCCATGGTAGACCAGTAATAGCCTGCCCTTAGGATCTTCTTAGCCATTGTATGCCCGCTCAAGTGAGTGCCAAATGTGCCGCTGTGTATCTCAGTCATGATCAACTCTGCTTCAGCTTTGTCTACGCATCGGAGTAATACACAATCATGGCTTCATTTGTAAAGGATGACGTTGCTCAGGAAGAATTTGGCAGCAAATTTCCTTAAAAACTTCTTGTCATTTACGGAAGCTCCTTCGGGATAATCTCTAGTCTGGAGATACCTTTTGATTTCATGGAACCAGGGTTGTTCCACTACTTCTTCGGTATTAATCTCGTGACAATGTGCAGGTTCATCCATTCGCTCGATGGTGATTTGGGGAGCCTCATTATCCCAATTGAGTTTAAACATGGAGGACATTGTAGCCAGAGCACCCGCTAGCTGATTCTCTTCTCGCGGGAAATGCTCGAAGGTAATTTGCTCGAAGTGAGGCAGCAATGTCAAGACATGTTCTTTGTATGGGATAAGATTAGGATGCTTGGTATCCCACTCTCCTTTGATTTGACTGATAACCAAAGTCGAGTCCCCAAATACGATCAAAGATTTGATCCCCAAGTCTATAGCAGCCTTGAGACCAAAGATGCAAGCTTCATACTCAGCCATGTTGTTTGTGCAGCTGAAGCAAAGTCGGGCCGTGAAAGGTGTGTGACAACCTTCCGGGGAAATGAATACCGCACCGATACCGTTTCCAAGTGCATTTGAAGCACCATCAAAGTACAGGATCCATCGGGATCCCTTTTCGGGTCCGTCATATGGTCTGTTACCTTAATGTTGTCCAAATTCATGATGTCCTCGTCTGGGAAGTCGAATCTCATGGGTTGATAGTCTTCGATAGCTTGATGAGCCAGATGGTCAGCTAGTACACTCCCTTTTATAGCTTTTTGGGTGGTGTACTGGATGTCATACTCAGTTAGGATCATTTGCCATCTAGCTATCCTTCCAGATAAGGCGGGCTTTTCGAAGATATACTTGATAGGATCCATTTTGGAAATCAACAGGGTAGTATGAGTCAACATATACTGCCTTAGTCGGCGAGCAGCCCATACCAAAGCGCAACAAGTTTTCTCGAGCAGTGAGTAGCGAGTCTCACAGTCGGTAAACTTTTTGCTAAGGTAATAAATAGCATGCTCTTTTCGACCAGACTCGTCATGCTGGCCCAAAACACACCCCATTGAGTTATCCAAGACGGTCAGATACATGATCAATGGTCTTCCTTCGACAGGTGGCATCAGAATAGGAGGTTCTAGCAAATACTCCTTGATCTTATCAAAAGAAGCTTGGAAATCGTCGTTCCATTCGACTACCTGATCTTTCTTCAAGAGTTTGAAAATTGGCTCACAGGTAGAAGTCAGATGAGAGATGAATCTGGCAATATAGTTCAAGCGCCCCAAGAACCCTCTAACCTCCTTTTCAGTACGGGGAGCAGGTATCTCTTGTATTGCTTTCACTTTTGCTGGATCGAATTCAATGCCTTTGTTGCTTACAATGAATCCTAGAAGTTTACCAGACCTAACTCCAAAAGTGCACTTACTTGGATTCAGCCTGAGTTTGTATTCTTTCAACCTGGCAAACAACTTTTCTAGATGTTCAAGGTGCTCCTCCTCTGTTTGCGACCGAGCTATCATATCGTCTACGTAAACTTCAATCTCATGATGTATCATATCATGAAACAAAGCTACCATGGCGCGTTGATAAGTTGCCCCTGCGTTCTTTAGCCCGAACGGCATCACCTTGTAACAGAAAGTGCCCCATTGCGTGACAAAAGTTGTTTTCTCCATATCCTCGGGGGCCATTTTGATTTGATTGTAGCCCGAGAATCCATCCATGAAGGAAAACACTTTATGCTGAGCTGTGTTGTCGATCAAAATGTCAATGTGTGGAAGTGGAAAATCATCTTTGGGGCTGGCCCTATTCAAATCCCGGTAGTCCACACACATCCTGACTTTGCCATCTTTTTTAGGTACTGGCACGATGTTAGCGACCCATTGAGGATAAGATGTAACAGCCAGAAAGCCAGCATCGAATTGCTTCATCACTTCTGCTTTGATCTTTTCAGACATGTCAGGCCTCATTCGGCGGACTTTTTGCTTGATTGGTGGACAATCCTCTCTTGTGGGGAGACGGTGAACCACGATGTCTGTGTCTAAACCCGGCATGTCTTCATAAGACCAAGCGAAGATTTCAACATACTCATTTAACAACTGTATCAGACGCTCCTTGACACTTGGTTCCAGATTGGCACCCACTTGCACCTCCTTCCGGTCTTCCTCGGTTCCTAAGTTGACAGTCTCCAACAACTCTTCATGAGGTAAGATGGCCCTTTCCTCTTGCTGTAGAAGTCTGGCTAGTTCCCCTGGTACTTCATAACCTTCGTCATCTTCATACTCGGCTTGATTGACCAGATCTTCAGAGTTACTGAAGGATGTAGCAGAATAGTCACCCATGGAATCCAGAGTGGATGGGTACCTGCATTTGTGAGTGTGGGTGTGTGTAAGGGATAGCCATCCTTAAACAAAAAATGCAAAAGTAAAGAAAATGAACACAGCAGTTTATCAAATGAAAAACGTCCAATGAATCATTAAACATGGCATATGGATATGAAAATAATCAAAACCCTTACAAATGGACCTACATGCCCCGGGCAAGGCATGAGGTAAAAAGATAGTGTACGGATTGTTCGGAAATAAATATTACAGACCAATAGGAAATGTTTGACAGATAAATTACTGATGAATAAAAGTGATGGGGACAAAGTCTTTTGCCTCCCAGTTGCATAATCCTCCTTTGATAGTTGGGTAAATCCACTCTTCGATGCTGCTCTCTTTGTCTTCATCCTCCAAAGCGTTGATTCCGTAGGGAGAAATTTTGATTGGCGCTCTTTCAATCTTCGAACGGCGCATAGCTTTCTGGCCCGCGGCAGTGAACCCTAATCCAAATTTGTCTGTTTTATGTGGAATATCGGGCAACTTCCCCCATGCTGAATTCTTCCCCTCCTTTATTGCGGCCTTTGCGTCTTCCAGAGATGCCATCCTGGCCATCTGCTTTGGTACTTCAGCTACCAACTTTGCTACTGTTATCTCAGGAGAGACCTCTTCGAAATGCTGGAAAGGTGTCTCAATGAACTCACCCTCTACCTCCACATACCGGAAGGAGTTCAGGTGGCTGATCATATACTCCTCTTCGCCATGGACGGTTATGATCTTCCCCTTGACAGGGTACTTCAACATTTGATGCAAGGAAGAGGTGACTGCCCCAGCATTGTGTATCCAAGGCCTACCCAACAAGCAAGAGTATGACGGACGGATGTCCATCACATAGAAAGTAGATTTAAACATCTCAGTGCCCACCTTGATGGGAATATCAACCTCCCCATGGACCATCCTCTTCGAACCATCGAAAGCTCTGACAACAATATCACTCAGCTTCAGCTCTAACCCTTCACAATCTAGTCGGTCCAAAGCCTTCTTAGGCAGTACATTCAGCGACGAACCAGTGTCGACCAAGACATGTGCGAGAGTAGTTCCTCGGCACTCGACCGAAATGTGCAAAGCATCATTGTGGTTTCTACCTTTAGGAGTTAGGTCGGCATCAGAGAAACCTAATCCATTGTCCGCAGTAAGGCTGGCCACGCAATTTTGGAACTGGTCTGCAGAGGTTTCCTGGGGCACATGAGCTGCCTTTAGGAATTTTATCAAAGCTTTGGCGTGTGCTTCTGAGCAAAGTAGTAGTGCCAACATGGAGATCTTTGAGGGGGTTTGCCCCAGTTGTTCTACCACGTCGTAATCACTCCTTTTGATTATCTTCAAGATCTCTTCCATTTCTTTCTTGGAGGTTTCCGGGATGACCAAGGGTTGAGCCCTCGTCCTGACGAGCTCATCTTGGGTTCCCTTACCTTTATCAGCAGCGGTAGGAGGGACAATACTAGGAACAACAACATCTTCAATCAATGGGGTTCTAGCGGAGAGTTTTATTGGTGCAGGAATAAGCTTGTCAGCAGATGAGGGTCCAAAGATTGCTCTTGGAGGGGCAATCTCTGGAGAAAATATTCTCCCGCTCCGGGTGATTTTGCTTGTGCCCGCAATGTTACCAATGCTGGCTTCTTCTTCATCTGAACTTTCTTCAGTTATTTCAATTTGTTTAATACCATGGTAGTAGACGTCACCGCCATAGTTCCATGGTATCGACTTCTCAGAAATGTAGGGGACAGGCCCTGGCATTGTTATCTTCAACGGAACAGATTTCGTAGCTGGTGTAATCTTAACAGGCTTTCTGACGGCCTTGGAAAGATTGGCGTGAATGGTTATGATTGAGACATCTTCAGTATGGGTTGGAATAGCAGAAACTTTTTCAAACAAAATTTGTCGACTGTCCATTAGGCCTTGGATGCCTTTCTTTAGCAACGGACAATCAAACGGCAGAGAGTAACAGCAGTAGCAATCTTCTTTACATCCCGGGAAAATCCCGGCCTTCAATAGATTTAGCTTGATGGTTAGCAACGGAGTTATCAGATCATTGACATCAGCAACATACAAATCTTCTTCAATGGCATTAACATTTCGGTCGTGCTTCGGCATTGGAGAAGATATCAGGTTCGGCTTCTCTGAAGCGTCGAACTCCACCTCCTTCGCCTCTATCAGGTCTTGGATTTTATGCTTGAGTGCCCAACAATCGTTGGTGTCGTGCCCGACACTGTCAGAATGGTAGGCGCATTTAGCATTAGGATGATAATGCGGAGATGACGTATTCACATTTTTTGGTGCCTCCTTGATAGTGGCGAGATTCAACTTTAACAGATGGGGAAGCACTTGCGCTGGCGTCATATTAATGCGGGTGAACTGCCGTTGTGGCCGTTCCACCCGTTGTTGATTTGGTCTGGACTGGTTATAGTGAGGCTGCTCACTTGAAGGGTTTTGAATCATTACGGCCCCCACAGTTGGCCGGCGTACAGTCTTCCCTGCTCTTCTCTGAGAGTATACCACAGTCGTTTCCTTCTTGAAAGGCTTCTTCTCAACACTTGCAGCGGCACCCTTCTGAATCTTCCCTGACTTAATGCCAGCTTCTATTCTCTCACCTGTTAAGATTAAATCGGTAAACCCCACGGAAGAGTTACCAATTAGATGGTTGAAAAATGGACCAGACAGGGTCCCTAGAAACATGTCAACAAGTTCACGGTCGGTTAAAGGAGGCTGCACCCTGCCAGCCAAATCCCTCCATTTTTGTGCATATTCTTTGAATCCTTCGCCTGTTCCCAGTGACATACCCTGAAGTTGGGTACGCGTGGGAGCAAGGTCAGAATTATACTGATATTGTTTGTAAAAGGCGGTGGCCAAGTCTTCCCAGTTTCGGACGCTGGTTCCCTCTAGCTGATAGAACCACTCCAGTTGAGCCCCAGAAAGGCTGTCTTGAAAGAAATGGATCCAAAGGTTCTTATCTGCCGTATAAGGTTGGATCTTCCTTACGTAGGACCTGAGATGCATTTTTGGACAGGACAGCCCGCCATACCTCACAAAAACTGGCACTTTGAACTTTGGGGGAATCACAATCCCGACAACTAAACCTAAGTCTTCGAAATCCAAGCCCGGCACTCTCTATAGCTCCATGGCTGCCAACCTGTCTTCTAAACCTTTGTATTTATCATCAGCCGGAGGGTATTGTTGATCAGAGTAGTCTTCATCCTCTTCAGCCTCCTCTTCTTCCATGTCGGACTCGGAAGGTACCGCAGTCGCACCCCCTTTACTGGTTCCCTCCTCAGAAGTAGGAGGAAATTCAAGCACTCTTCTGGCTTCTCCTTCAAATCTTCTCCCTAAAGTAGCCACCCCGAGTCTCTTTTTCTTCTTCTTCACTGGGTCCTTATTCCCCAGCAAGGTCTTTAGATCCTCCTGACCCTTAGCCAAGGTCATCAGGAGTTGCTGAAACTGTGCATTTTGAGCCTGTAGGTCCTTGACTGTTTGCTCGAGATCCATCCTACTGAAATAAACAGCAGACAGATAAGGAAACCTGGCGTGAGACCTGCTTATGCACATGATGAATGGTATGCTTATGTATGCAATGCATTCAAGGATTTAGAATATTCAAACTTGTTGCAGACAAAAAAGAACGCACGTCATATTAATAAGAAGAAATTTGTTAGTACATAAATGCCCCATGGGCCAAATATTACAAAAACAACTTCTCAAGGTAAAAAGACATTGCGCATCCTCTTTGGTGCGATGTAGGTTTTGAGGGTCTCTTCCTCATGGAGTCGGCGGGTAAGCTCTAGAACCTTCTTCTCACTAGCGTAGAAGCTGGCTTCAAAAGTGTTCCGTTCCTCCTTGAGCTGAATCCAGCTCTTCTGCATTTCCTCCCACGATGTAGGCATGTCAGGATATAGGATGGTGTAGGGTACCTCTCCTTCCTTAACAGGCTCTTTAATCACAGGGAGAACATGAGGATAAGGCATCATTAGACTCTGGGCTCGGGCTCGTACCCATTTGAGATAAGGCTCGAGAGGGATGGAGTTCTTGTGCCCCAGTGTCTTGCTATCAACCTTGTTGGGCATCCTCCAAGCTCTGATGAATCTTTGGCGAAGTCCTTGCGCATCGTTGTCGAAGTCAAAAACTAGGTCAGGAATCAACATGTCGTGAGGGTCATCCCTCCGTGCATATCCAAATTGCCTCAAAGCTAGGCAAGGGTTGTAGGTAATGCCCCCTCTAATGCCAAGTAAGGGAACATTAGGGAACTCTCCACAACGATCGATGATGATGACATTTTCTCTGGACCGAGAACACCAATGTACATCAGAGTGAGTAAGAGTCATCAACCGTTGGGACCACCTTGAGCCTTGGTCATTCTTCAAGACAGATTGCGGAAGGTGCGAAATAAACCACCTTGCAAGGAGAGGAGTACAGCACATGATAACACCCGTCTTTCTCATTGTTCGTGTGTAAAATGAGTGAAGAATGTCCCCAAGCAATGTTGGTATTGGATTTCTGGATAAGAAGATTTTGACGGTGTTGACATCTACGAGCTGGTCAGGGTTTGGGAACAAGACCAACCCATAGATAAGGAGTGCCACAATTTCTTCAAAGGCTTGTAGGTCCAATGAATTCCAACATTCTTGTGCCTTCTCAAATAAGAATTTTGCTAAGAATCCTTTGACGCCGCTTCTGGTTTCCCAATGCCCCTTGATGTCAGATGGTTGTAGATGTAATGCTCGAGCAACATCTTCCGGCTTTGGTTCCTTTTCCGTACCGTTGAAGGGTAGTTGATTAAGGATAGGGATTCTTAGGAGTTGAGAAAACTCCTCCAAAGTGGGCACCAACTGGTAATCGGGGAAAGTGAAGCAGTGATGAAGAGGGTCAAAGAACTGGAATAACACTTTCAACATGTCCTCTTCAATGTTGGTGTTGACTAAGCTGAGCAGTCTACCATGTCTTTCACTGAAGGGCGAGCTTTCCGGAATCCTTGATGTGAGCTCCTTGAGTTGAGGAGGGATTCTCACAAGGTTGACTTGGATGGTTTTTCTTCGAAGAATTTCCATGACCTACAAAACAAGAACAAAGATGAAGATCTAAACCCTTGAAATGGTTAGTGAATGCATATGATGCTTTATGATGTTTATGATGTATGCACAAAACATATGTACAAGCAATTCACACCAAACCCTAGTTTCAGGCTTGCATGAGGTTTCATACGTAAGTACCCTCTTGAGTGTAGTTGGCTTAAAAACCTGTCCTATAAATAGTAACCGGGTTCTAAGGAGCTCAATATCATTGGATTGTTTTCATCGTTCATGGTTTTGGTTTAGCCACTTAACTAGCGACCAAAATATTCCAAGAAAAAACCCTCAATGAGTGTAGTATCGAGTATCTACCAACTTCGGACTGCACCAAAGCCGGTCATCTCACTACCCCTAATAAAAGGCCAAGATGGTCAAGTAAGGTTCTAGGTCATTAGTGCTTAGTGACATCACTCAGCGGCCCCGTACTCTCCTTGATTGAACTCAAGGGTTACCGGTACTCACAAATATGTCGCACTAATATAGCTATTGCTTCGACCGTGTCGGTATACCCCGCACAGTTTCCACAACGTATTTCTATCTATGAATGTTTCCCAAAATCCGGGTGTAGGATTGCAAACCCAAACAAAAGAGCCAAGATATAAAGCAATCAAAACAAACAATTAGTCATGCAAGAGGGTGATCTAAGCCCTAAGGTTACTCCACTTTTAAATTTATCCCCAGCAGAGTCGCCAGTTCTGTGATACGGTGGGAGAACTGACTAGTGTTTTGCGTTTGTATTCGCACTTGTTCGGTTGAGCAAGAGTCGCCACCGACTTTTTATTTTATCCTTAAGGAAAGGTTAAAAAAGCACAGCAAAAACCTTTTGAGATATTTTGTGGGTTCGGGGGGTAGATTATGAAAAGGGAAGGTATTAGCATCCTTTTCATCCATGGTTATCCATGGGCTCTTAGTTACTTGGTTTTTAGATCACTTGCCTTGATTTTCGATTGCTTGAAATGGTGCTTTGTGTGTGGTTTTGAAAATGTTTTTTTGAAAAAGATGCCTTGTCTAGGCAACCCTTGTAATAATTCTTTACTCTAATGTTTTACAAAAGGTGTTTGTCTTTTTGAAAAGGTGTTTCAAGGTTTTTGAAAGTTATTTTGAAAGTGTTTGTGAAGTGTGGTTTGAAAAAATAGGCAAGCGTTTTTGTTTTGCAAGTTGACAAGTACTTAAGAGCTATCCACCCTAAAGTTCTCAAAGATTTTTGCTATGTTTTAACCCTTTTAACAATTTTGTTCCACCATTGCATTTGGTGGACAATCTTGTGTTAGGATGTGAAAGGGACGGGCGCGGGTCATCGTTTAGATCATAATTGCAATGGTGCCAAGTATCTTTGGGCAATTTTCCTTTAAGGGACTTGATCATTTTTTAGGCAACTTTCGCAAGCGTCATCGAGGGACTATGATCATTTGAATTGTTTTGTTTTTCCCAAAGAGACCTAACATGCAATATGGCCCATTATTGAAGGCAACAAGTGGAATACCCTAGGGGGTGCAAGTGTGATTGGTGTTGTCCATTTTCATGCTTGTTTATCTTGAAATTAGGTCAAACTATTTTTGGTTGATTGATTTGCATACAAACCCTAATTCTAGCATGGTATAATTAGAAAGCATTAAAGTGCGAAAAATAAAGTTCCTAAGTTATTACAACACAATATATGGGAAGGGGGGTACAAATGTTCAAATGTGGGTATTTTGACAAGGAATTTAAACCTAGACTATTACATCAAATATTGAATTATACAAATTATTTAATATACAATAATTAAATAAAAATGGAATAAATATGCAAGATGCAAAAAAAATGTTTTTTTTTATGTGTATGAACAAAAGGTATTTTTTACGTGTCAAACAAACAAAAGTAGAAAAAGTATTAATTTTTGGATTTTTTATGTATTTAGGGCAAAACCCTAATTTATTAAATAAAAGTATTAATTATTTAATATGTACAATATTTATTTATTATATACAAAAATAAAATAAAAATGAAGTATATTTGTAAAAAAGGTATTTTTAATATTAAATATTAA
This sequence comes from Vicia faba, assembly GCA_948472305.1. Lineage (NCBI taxonomy): Eukaryota > Viridiplantae > Streptophyta > Magnoliopsida > Fabales > Fabaceae > Vicia > Vicia faba. The sequence goes on along the minus strand of OX451741.1, from coordinate 703,566,740 downwards.
TAAGAATAAAAATGTATATATTTTGTATTTTTTTTCTAAATATGCTAATAAATATGTATGTATTTATATTATATGATAAATATATTAAACATGTATAAAAATAAAATATTTAATATTTACAAGAAAAGTATATTTTCATAAAATATTTTCACAAGATAAAATAAAATAAAAATCAGAAAAATAAAATGTATTGGTATTAATTTTAGTATTTTTAAATAATAGTATATAAGTATTTATTTATGTACAAATATCAATTTAAACAAATAAAAGCCTAATAAATATAAAAATGGTGTAAAAATATTTTTTTATATTTTTAATATTGTGACGAAAAATAAATAAGTCAGAACAAAAAAGAAAAGGTCAAAAAATCATGAAAATAAGCATAATGGGCCAAGGGGGTTTAAAAGTAACAAAAGGGTGTAAATAGGAAACTGAAACAAAGCCCAGCCCAAAAAGTCCTTCTTCAACCTCTGAACCTGTATAAACAACAATCAACACGCGTTTTCTATCTCCCAATTCCTGGACTTTCAAGAAAAACTCACAACATGAAAAATGTAGAGCATTAAGAGACGAATCCAGACATATAAAGAACTTGACTTAACTCTCTAAGATGAGAGAGAATTTCTTCTCCCCCAATTCCTGACCTAGTTTTTGTTCCATGTTCAGACATTAAATTCTCACAGCACAGATAATATAAATGAAAACTAATTACATGGGCATGTTCAGGGCTATGAATGTGACATATTTTCTTCACAAACCTAAAGCTAACAATGCTTGGATAGAGAGATATGAGTTCATGAACTTACATGTTCAGTTGGAATTGTATCTGGTGATGGAGGTACTTTCAGTGCAAGGTGATGATTGGTACAACTTCCTTGATGTCCAGGGATGCTATTCCAAGTTTTACTTTGCTTTGAAACTAGCTGAATCGAGTTATAGAACTCCACCTGCAAAACAGAAAAATGAAAATGGTGATGTTGAATGGGAGTGTTACAGGTCGTGTTTCAGGTTTGGAATAGCTTCAAGGGATGTTGTGGGATGTGTTTGAAGTGTTTTTAGCAAGAATGCACGAATGGGATGAGTTATGGAACTCAATCTGCAGCAGGTCCCCTGTTTTGGCAGTTTGAGGGAGATTCTGTGAATGGGGAGGTATTGGAGATGATAGGCTCGTGTCTCAGGTCAGGATGGATGTTTAAAATGTGTTTGACAAGTTTTCTTAAGCCTGTGTTAGCTGAGATGAGAGTTGTGTATGGTTATGCTATGTTTCTTCAACTTTAAGCAACAAATGTCCACTTGAGTTTTTAGACTGATAGAGGCCCCCCTAATGTGCTGCATACCTTGGCCTTGATCAGTGTAATTAGCTTATAAACTTGTGCCAAAGAGATTTGCACTGTACTTGCTTGGATTGCTAATTGACATAAAGCTTACTTTTGCAAAAATGGACATTATGCTTTTTCTATTTTGGGACTTAAACCTTTATGTAATGCTTGAACACATAAAATATGGTCTTGGCACAATGAGTTTGCATTAAATTTATGAGTGCAAAAGGGACATAGGACTTGTAATCAAGTTGTGCAAGCTGATTTCAAAATGGCCTAGATGTATGAACATGTAACTTGGCCAAATCAAAAGTGAGTTTTTCCCAACTTACCAAATTCGATTCTCTCTAACCATGAGGTTGTTTGATGAGTTCTTTGACATTTTGGAAAGCTTAGAATGTTTACTACAATCCATATTTGAAGTGAAAATTGAAATGCCAAGTGGAAGTATGTGAAAAATGGTCTTGAAGTTAGGCAAAAATCCTGCCTAAAATGGTTCAAAATTTCTCTAAGTTAAGAATGGTTTGGTACCCTTGTTCCAAAAATTGTAACTTGAGATACAAGCTTCTTTTGAGAAAACTTTGTGAATCAAAGTTGTAGATTTTGCAATGGACTACAACTTTCATGTTTTGACTTTTGCTTGAATCCAAATGAATCTTGGTGAGAAAGTGGGACAAAGTTAGGAAAAAATTAGGGTTTTTCATAACTTAGAAAAATTCTAAGTTATGAAAAATCTTCATTTCAAACCCTAATTTGCAATTCTTGATTTCTTGATGAAAAAGTTTCATGATTTGGCATGTTTTGATGAAAAATGAATCTTGACATTTGATTTTGACCAAAAAGTCAAAGTTTGACTTTTCAGTATACAGTCAAAATTGATCAATTGACTGGGAAATTCAATTGTCAATTTGGTGCATTTGGGATCTTTTGAACTTGTTGAGTATGTCAAGACAATTCCATGGGGTCCTTGAGTCCATATGTGAGCTTGGTTTGCCATTTGCTAGGTCAAATAGTCAAAAATTGCCTTTGTGCAGTCAAAACCCTAAAAATGACCATTTTGCCCTTTTGGTGATCTGATCAAATCTATTATGGAATTGTGATCCAAACTTGATAAAATGGTCCATATGAGTTCATAATGTTGATGTGGGTCAATTTTCATGATATTTGACTGTCAATTGGCCACAGTTGACTTTTCCCCAATACAGTTGATTTCTAGGTCAACTGTCCAATTGACTGGGCAAAATTTGGAATCAAGACTTGAAACTTGGTATGGATAAACTTGGGAGTCCAACATGAAGCATGAAAGTCATCTTAGGAATTTTAGGTCAAAATATCTCTGCTCAAACACAAACCCTAATTTGGGTCAACAGTGCAAGGAGAAGTCTTGAGCAGAGGAAACCCTAACTGGATCTTGAGCTTCAAGGGTCTTGTGATGAGAAAATGTTGAGAAAAAGGGAGGGCAAAATTTGGGGTACAACAACATTGGTAACGTAACTGGCTCTAGCAAAGTGACCAGAACTGGGAGAATCTTTTCACCCAACATCTCACAACCAGTCGTTACAAAGGCACCTATCCGCATCACTACTACTAAACCAAGTACTGATACAAGGGGAAAGGAGAAGGTATTTGATCCTGTTGAGACGGAAGTACCCGCAAAAGATATTGCTGATGGAGAACCTTCTACTTGTGAAATGGATGAGATCTTAAAAATTATAAAAAGGAGCGACTTCATGATTGTAGAACAGTTGGGGAAAACCCCTTCCAATATTTCCATGTTATCCTTGCTACTATGTTCCGATGCTCATGCTCGGGCATTAATCAAATTCTTGAAGAAGGCTCATGTCCCTCATGAGACCACGACTGACCAATTTGAGAAATGCGTGGCAAGCTTGACGGCCGGTAATGGTTTAGGGTTCTCAGATGCTGATCTAACACCGCTTGGGAAGAACCATAATAAAGCTCTGAACATTTCTATCAAGTGCAAGGGGACCACCCCAACACATGTTCTGGTCGACACTGGCTCTTCTTTAAATGTGCTACCCAAGGGGGCGTTAGACTGTCTAGACTGTGAAGGATTAGTCTTGAAACTAAGTGATATTATTGTGAGGGCTTTCAATGGATCAAAATGGATAGTTCATGGAGAGGTGGATCTCCCGATCAAGGTGGGTTCATAAATTTTTAACTCTACCTTCTACATCATGGATATCTATCCTGCCTATTCCTGTTTGTTGGGTCGCCCTTAGATCCATGGAGCTGGGGCAGTAATGTAAACTCTCCATCAAAAGCTCAAATATCTGGTCAAGGGAAGAATTGTCACTGTCTGTGGTGAGGAGGAGTTCATGGTAAGCCACCTTAACTCTTTCAAATACGTGGAGATGGATGGAGAATTTATAGAGACCCCATGTTAAGCTTTTGAAGTTGTGCCACCAATGATTTCTACTATCTAATGTTCCTCTGATGTGTCCCAAGCTGTTAAGGTTGTGCCAAAGTTGGTTTCATTCAAAGATGCTCGTGCTGTGGTTGAAGAAAGAAGTTGTGATACTTGGGGGAAACTCCTCGAGATCCCATTCAAAGCGGACAAATTTGGTTTGGGTTTCACCGTCAAGCCTTAGAAGTAAGTGAGGCGCGCTCGTGCAGGGAAGCCCCCTCTCTGTATTGGAAGCCACATAGTCAATGTTGTAGGAGATTCTGAGGATGAATGTGCATTTGAAGATTGGGTATATCCTACTACAACAGAACTCAACAATTGGCAAGCAAAGGACTTCATTCTCATCTCCTTCATTGAGGAGTAATCACCTGTTTATTACTTTCTTTTAATTCAAGAACATTTTGTCTGCAATATTAAACAATTACTTTCATGCCATGTGCCTAGCCCGGGGCACTATGGTCCATTTGTCAAGGGTTTTATTTATGTTCATCTTATCATATGATCATTAAATACAAACCATTGGACTCTTTTGTATTCAAATCTTTGTGCTCATTATCTTTCTTTTGCTTCAAATACATTTTTCAAAATAGCCATGTATCTTACATGCACACACACACACACACTCTTGCAGGTCCTCATCCACTCTGGATCTTATTGCAAATGACTCTACTATTACCGACTATGATTTCAAATTTCTAATTAACCAAGTCGAAGACGAAGGCGAGGAAGATTGTGAAATACCGAGATAACTAGCCAAACTTCTATTACAAGATGAAAAAGCTATTCAGCCGCATGAAGAGTCAGTTGAAGTCATCAATCTGGGTACCTAGGCAGACAAGAAAGAAGTCAAGATCGGAGCTAACCTGGAAAGCAGTGTCAAACGCATATTAGTTCAAATGTTGCATGATTACGTGGAAGTGTTTGCATGGTCGTATGAAGATATGTCAGGGTTGGATACCGACATTGTAGTTCATCGTCTGCCGACAAAAGAAGATTGTCCTCCTGTCAAACAAAAATTTCGTCGCATGAGGCCTGACATGTCTGAAAAGATAAAAGCTGAAGTGATGAAACAATTCGATGCAGGATTCCTAGCTGTGACATCTTACCCCCAATGGGTTACCAATGTGGTTCCAGTTCCAAATAAAGACGGAAAAGTTCGTATGTGCATAGATTATAGGGATCTGAATAGGGCAAGCCCCAAGGATGATTTCCCTCTACCTCATATTAATGTCTTGGTTGATAATACTGCTCAGCATAAAGTCTTCTCTTTCATGGATGGTTTCTCCAGCTATAATCAAATTAGGATGGCTCCCGAAGACATGGAGAAGACCACTTTCGTTACCCAATGGGGCACCTTTTGCTACAAGGTCATGCCATTTGAATTAAAGAATGCAAGGGAAACATATCATAGGGCTATGGTAGCTTTGTTTCATGATATGATCCATCATGAAATAGAGGAATATGTGGATGATATGATTTCCAGATCACAAACTGAGGAAGAACATCTGTATCACCTGTACAAACTATTCGAGAGGTTGAAAAGTACAAGTTGAGGTTGAACCCTAACAAGTGCACATTTGGAGTACGATCTGGAAAGCTTCTAGGTTTTGTTGTCAGTGGTAAAGGCATAGAAGTCGATCCTGCCAAGGTAAAGGCCATCCAAGAAATGCAAGTCCCCCACTTTGAAAAGGAAGTTAGAGGATTCTTGGGTCATCTCAATTACATCGCTCGTTTCATATCTCACTTGACTGCTACTTGTGAGCCAATCTTCAAACTCTTGAAGAAAGATCAAGTAGTCAGATGGAATGATGAATGCCAAGCTGCCTTCGACAAAATCAAAGAATCTCTGCAAGAACCTCCTATTCTCATGCCTCTGGTTGCAGGAAGACCCTTGATCATGTATTTGACAGTACTAGAAAATTCTATGGGGTGTGTTTTGGGCCAACATGACGAGTCTGGCCGAAAAGAGCATGCTATTTACTACCTGAGCAAAAAGTTTACCGACTGTTAAACCAGATATTCACTGCTCGAGAAAACTTGTTGCGCTCTGGCAAGGACTACTCGCCGGCTAAGACAGTATATGTTGACTCATACCACTCTGTTGATTTCTAAGATGAACCCAATCAAGTACATCTTTGAGAAACCTGCTCTTTCCGGACGGATAGCTAGATGGTAAATGATCTTGACTGAGTATGACATCCAATACACAATGCAAAAGGCCATCAAAGGAAGCGTACTAGAAAATCATTTGGCCTATCAAGTTGTTGATGATAATCAGTCTATGAACTTTGACTTCCCATATGAGAACATCATGCTAGTGACCGACTGCGTGAAACCTGGAACGTATGACAGACCTGAACAAGGATTCCAATGGACTATGGTCTTCGATGGGGCTTCCAACACCTTGGGTAACGTAATCGGTGTTGTGATCATCTCCCCTGAAGGTTGCCACACTCCATTTACTACCAGACTGTGCTTTGATTTCACGAATAATATGGCTGAATACGAAGCGTGCATTTTGGGTCTGAAAGCTGCCATTGATTTGAAGATCAAGCATTTGGATGTGTTTGGGGATTCCGCTCTAGTGATTAGCCAAGTAAAAGGATATTGAGACACTAAACACCCTAATCTCATCCCGTACAAGGAACTTGTGTTATCTTTGATTCCTTGCTTCGAAGAGATCACCTTTGAACACTTCCCTAGGGAAGAAAATCAGTTGGCTGACGCTTTGGACACCATGTCTTCTATGTTCAAGGTCAGATGGGACAACGAAGCTCCTATCATTACCATTGAGAGATTCGACGAACCTGCACACTGCTGTGAGCTTGACGCTGACACAGAAAATCCTTGGTACCATGAGGTAAAGAGATACCTTGAAGCACAAGAGTATCTCGAAGGAGCATCCATCAACGATAGAAAGTTCTTACGAAGATTTTCAGCCAAATTGTTCCTAAGTAACGAAATATTATACAAACGCAACCATGATTCTACTCTACTCTGATGTGTGGACAAGAAGGAGGCAGAGGAAATTATGGAAGACATGCATGATGGTCTCTTCGGGACTCACTCTAGCGGACACACTATGGCCAAGAAGATCCTGAGAGCGGGTTACTATTGGTCAATGATGGAGACTGATTGCCATTAACACTCTAGGACTTGCCACAAATGTCAAATCTATGCTGAAAAGGTCCATGTGCCTCCTATCCCTCTGAACATCATGACCGCTCCGTGGTCATTTGCAATGTGGGGCATTGACATGATTGGAGAGATCAAACCCACTGCTTCCAATGGGCATCGCTTCATTCTGGTCGTTATTGATTATTTCACCAAATGGGTCGAAGCCGCCTCATTTTCCTCAGTCACCAAGAACATGGTAGCCAGATTCATCAAACATAACCTCATCTGCCGCTATGGTATCCCCGAAAGGGTCATCACCGATAATGGGACTAACTTCAACAATGCTATGATTACAGAACTTTGCACTCAATTCAAAATCAAGCATCACAATTTTTCTCCTTATAGACCTAAAATGAATGGCGCAGTCGAAGCGGCCAACAAAAACATTAAGAAGATTGTGCAGAAGATGGTAGTGACCTACAAGGACTAGTATGAGATGTTACCGTTTGCTCTTCATGGCTATCGTACTTCAGTTAGGACATCAACTGGGGCAACTCCCTTTTCTTTGGTATATGGCATGGAAGTTGTTCTGCCAGTGGAAGTTCAGATTCCCTCACTAAGAATTATGAAGGAGGCAGGCCTAGGCGAAGACGAGTGGGTTCAGACAAGATTGGATCATTTGAACTTGATCGATGAAAAGTGATTGGCGGTTGTTTTTCATGGTCAGATGTACCAAAAATATATGATTAAGGCTTTCAACAAAAAGATCAAGCCTCAAGTATATCAAGTTGGTGACTTGGTAATAAAGCACATCATTCTTCCGCAAGGCGACCCCAGAGGCAAATGGACTCCCACCTGCGAAGGGCCATTTGTTGTCAAGAGAGTGTTCTCTGGTGGTGCCATGATGCTGAATACCATGGATGGCGAAGACTTTCCACATCCTGTGACTGCGGACATAGTTAAAAAATACTATGCATAAAGGACCCTCTAGGTTAGCACACCTAGGCAAAAATAAGGGCATCCCGGCAAACCAAAAGGTTTGGGAAAAAATTAGGTATATATGCAAAATATTATACACCCGGCAAGTTGAAAACCTGAAAGGGTGACTTGGGCAAAAATGGGTATCCTGGTGGGCTGAAAACCCTAAAGGAAGGTCCAGGCAAAAATTAAGGATTGAAAGTGTATGACTATGTCCCGTGGAATCACCACAGTCGACTTTATTACCAAGGTTCGAGTTCAAATGGTCCAAGATCAATCCAATCAAGTTGTGTCAACGGCAAGGGGCATTCGAAGACATTGAGGCAATGTTAGAGTTGGAATGCAATGAGATCATTTTCACATAGCTATTTGTTTTAGTTTTCAAAATGTTGTTTTCCTTTCGACGATTTCCTCTTACTAGGATCTTCGTCTCTTTGTACAAAAACGCCTATTCATGGGAAAAATATCAATACAAATATACTTTAAAAGTGCAAAATTTATGTTTTTGTTTTGAATGCAAAATTGTCCATTGACTAAAATTGAACGAACATATGCATATGAACATAATTAAAACTATTTGGCACATGTGTCCTGCTAAGCAGCAGCAAGCATCTCTTTAATGTATATGGAATATCCCCACAAATTTATTTCATTATCATTATCCCCACAAAGACGATTACAATAAACCTTTTCCCTCAACAAAGTTACCCACGAAATCTCTTTGCATAGGTTGATACCCAGCCAGAGTCTTAATCTCTTGATAGACCTCTCCCTAACTAAGTTGGTCCTAAAAGAAGAAGCCTTGCGGATCTCTTCCTCAAAGAACTCACTTCGTCAACAGTCCGTCGAGTATTCATCAACAAGGCTTATTTCCCAAACATACAACAATCAATGAACCGCAAAATTCCTCGGGCATAGTCTATCCTCCCCAGCTGAGTCTGTCTTCCCCGGATGAGTCTATACTCTCCAGCATGAGTTTGCCTCTCAGACTATTACAGATCAGAGGTCCACAACCCCTAATCCCCAGTAAAGTCATCAATAAATTCTTTACTATCTCCAAAAGTTGTTGTGAAGCCTGGATCCTACCAGATAACAGTCAACTTCATTCATTCAAAACACTGTGAAGCCTGGACCCGACCATATATTAGTGTAACTTTTTAGATACTATAAAAACTGGACCCGACCAGATAATAGTGCAACTTTCCAAATGCTATGAAGACTGGACCCGACCAGATAATAGTGTAACTTCTCCAATTACTTTGAAGCATGGACTCGACCAGATAAAAGTTTAAGATCTTCGAGATATTGAAGAACCTGGACTCAACCAGACAAGGGATTAGCTTCTTTTCCCCAGTAGAGTTTGCCTCTACCCCAACAAGTTACTGTGAAGCTTGGACCCGACCAGATATCAGTTTAACTTTATCTTTTCAAGCAAATTATTGTGAAGCCTGAACCTGACCAGATAGCAATTAACTTTATTCCCTTAGAAATTCGTTGTGAAGCCTGGAATCTGACTAGATAACAACCAATCCCCAGCAAGTAACTAGGAAGCCTGGACCCGACCAGATAATAATATAACTTTTCAAAGAAAAATTATGAAGCGTGGACCCGACCAGATAGTAGTTACCACCTCAAGTTACTGTGAAGCCTGGACCCGACCAGATGTCAGTTCAACTCTATCTCTTCAGACAAATTTATTGTGAAGCCTGGACCCGACCAGATAACAATTAATTTTATCCACCTCAAAGATCTGCGAAGCCTGGAACCCGACCAGATGACAGTTCAATTTCAAGAAATCTTCTGCGAAGCCTGAAATTCGACCAGATAATAGTTAATTTATCCTTCCCCAGTAAGTTGCCGTGAAGTATGGATCCGACCAGATAGTAGTTGACTTCCTCATCCTTAGCAAGTTATTGTGAAGCCTGGACCCGACCAGATAGAAGCTAACATTCAAGAGATAATCCCCAGCGGAAGCATTCTTTTAACAAATTTAAGATGTGTATATTCTTAATCCCCAACAGCAGTTCGGGATTCAGCTTCCCAGGAACTTCTCAGCAGTATTCAGGGATTTATTTTCCCGGACAAACATGCATCTCACATTCATGCATCATATCATATTCATACGAAACACATTTAGCATAATTTCATTCATCTTGTGAACGTCATGCATACATCTGCATTTAACTAACATTTTTTCCCACAGGTAAAATATCAAGTTTTAGTATAAATCGACCAAAGATCTGTGTTGATACTTCTTCCAGTATTTACCATCATTTCTCCAAATGGCATCTATAAGCCCATTCCCAATACATCTTCGAGTGCGAATTTTTGGGCACTCTAGTGTTCAGTCATCTTCCACCTTCAAGTCACAAATGGCGGATCCACCAATCTAACTCTTCAGGTTTAAGAAGATTGAACAGGGGAAGCTGTTGTACCCCAAAATTTTCCCTCTCATTTCTCAAGAAATCTCTCATAAGATCTCCATGGATTCAAGACTACACAAGGTTTGATCAGCTCAAGACACTTCCTCAGCACTGATGACTCAAATTAGGGTTTGAGATTGCACCAGGACAAATGGACTTTCAAAGCCTCAAATGACTTTCATGGATCATTTTGGACCCTCAAGATTTCTCATGTCAAGTTTCAAATCTTGGACCACATTTTTGCTCAGTCAATTGATCAGTTGACCTAAAATCAGCTATATTGGGGAAAAAAGTCAACTGTAGTCAATTTATAGTAAAAATTCATAATTTTTTATCCATATCAACATCATGAACTCATATATGTCATTTGATCAAGTTTGGATCACAATTTTTCAAGAAATTTGATCAGATCATCAAAAGGGAAAAATGGTCAAAATTAGGGTTTTGACTATGAAGGTTCAATTTATGATTTTTGACCTAACAAATGACTTATTGATTCAAGACATGATCTCAAGGATCCAAGTACATAATTTTAACCTAATGGAATGGCTCAAAACATTTCTCAAGTTCAATTGATTGATAGTTGAATTACAGTCAATTGTACAATTGAAAAGTCAAACTTTGACTTTTTGATCAAAATCAAGCTCCAAAGATTACAATTCATCAAGACATGTCAAAATATGAAACCTTATCATCAGGAAATCAAAAAGTCAAGATTTCATTTTGAAAAGTCAAAATTTCCAAGACTTAGAATTTTTCTAAGTGTTGAAAATTCATGTTTTTTTCATAACTTTGTGCCAAATTTACACCATGATGCAAGATGATTCAAAGGAAACTTCCAACATGAAAGTTGTAGATATCAATGAGATCTAAAACATTATAGGGCATATATTTTCCTAGAAATGCTTATATTTCAAGTTATGATTTTGTGAAGACATGTTCATGAAACTTGAAAAACTTAGTGAAATTTTGCCCTAGTTTAGGCAGGATTTTGACCTAACTTCATGGCAATTTTTCACCTAGTTCCAAATTGAATTTTCAAAAATGTCCAACATGAAGGTTATAGGGGATGTTACAAGCTTTCCAAAATGTCCAAGAACTCATTAATATCATACTTGAGCTAAGAGAATCGAAGGCAAGAAGTAAGGGTTTCAAACTTGAATTACAAGTCATTTCTTGTTGAACACATAATCCAATCTCAATGTTAGGCTGTGTAACACCCCTTCTAAATAACCCGCAAATATATTAATTAAATCAGAGTAACATGGAAAACAGGGATGTCACAATTCAAGATAAATATAAAAACCTCAATTCTACAGTTATCATGCTTTACTGAAGGAATTATTAAAATAAATATCCAAATCAATATCATGTTCTACACAGCGGAAATGTCTCAAAACCGGAATAACTTCACTTCATAAGTATTCCCAACATAAATTAAACAATAGAGTATAAAATAAAACTCATCATTCAAATGTTTCCCCCAGTGTTACAACCTATCAGAGCACGACACTGACACGCGGACTTAAAGTAACATAGCTCTAGAGCCATCCTCACCAACTCCTGAGCTGCTAACTTTAATCTGAAATCATTAAAGTAAGGGTGAGATTTCTCATAATTAACATGCATTATAAGCTTCTCAATCAACATTATATCACAAGCATATTATTTCACCCATTTTAGCATAAATCCAGATTCAACACACAGTTTCAATCATACAAGTCATTATGCACAAATCAATAATCAACCAAAGAATTGTAACACTGGAAGTCATCCTAACATGTTACAATCCCATGCAAACACAAATGCAGACTCAATGCATGTGGTACCAATCACGTGACCAAGTCACCCAAGACTGATCCATCATCGACCGGATACAGCAACCATCGATTCGTCCATAAACACTCAGACACGAATCCAACTGATCCATCATCAACCGGATACAGCAATCATCGATTCGTCCATAACACCGGACACGAATCCAGCCTAACCACCCATCATCACCCGGGTATCGGTTAACGACAATACAAGTCAAATTCCACACAATGGGAATTAACTTCACCAAAACAATGCATATGCATGCACATCACCAGCATGCAATATCAAATCAGTCTATGAAATACATCAATTTATCATAATTGAACCAAAACCGAAAGAAACATGATATCATTATTTATCATACACATATCAAACAGCATAAACATGCACTTCATCCACAAGGACCTGATACAATCAATTATCATGGATACCCCATTACATATACACCAAATATGCACATAATAACAAACCGCATAATCGGAAAGTCAACATCAAATCAACGGAATATGATCACAACATAATTCCAAATAATGCCAAAACCAATATATCACATGATCACATCTCAATCATAATGGATAGCAGGCACAACACATAAGTATCAGTTCTCATTCACCAAATCAGAACAATTTACAAACAATTCTACATCATTCTCAAAATACCAAGTTTACAAAAATCGGGAATTCGACTCTTTTTAAAATAATTTTCATAAAATAATATTTTTCTTATTTTATAAGATAGAATTTTAAATTTAAGAAATACTTCCGAAAACGGCACTCAAATCGGACTTACGGTTTGAAAGTTATGAATTTTCAAAGTTTAATATTTTTCAAAAAGTTACGTTTCTGGAAAATATACTGGAACCCGGTTCCTACCTATACAGGAACCGGTTCCTGCGACCAATTTTGCAAGTTTTTGTACGTTCACACAGTGGAACCCGGTTCCTCCCCACCGGGAACCAGTTCCCACGACCTGTAGAGTCAAAATCTGCTATTTTGACAGCATTATTCATTCCAATCCCATCCAATTCATACCCATACGAATTATAACATTTGGAACACCAAAATGCAACCAATACACATCAATACAACATCATAAATCATGTTTCCATCACTCCTATTAATTATTCATCACATTAATGGTTCCAATTCCTATACTCTGACACAATTAGGGATAATCCCACAAACCTAGAATTCCAAAATTGAGATTCCTAACATGCTTAATCAATTCTATTGATCTCAAAATCTATAAGGCATATTAAATAATTGAAATCACCCATTACCTCGCGATGATCCTTCGAATTCACGGCGTTTGGCTTTTTCCTCTCTTCTCTTCTCTTCTCCAATTTCACGTACAATGACTTTCTCCCAATAACATTCTTTTTCTTTTCCTTTTATCCTTCTTTTTATTTCATTTTATTATTTGCCAAATAATAGAAATAAATTAGTCATTATTTAGTAGAGTTTTTTACTCCACACACTTCTAATTCAACCTTACACCCCCCCCCCCCCGGTCTTCCTTTTTAATTCCATAATTAATTCATCCATTTAATCCAAAATATTATTAATTAAGCCTTTAATTAATTTAATAATTAAATTCTTAATTATTTAACACTTGAATTAATTTGGGGTGTCACAACTCTCCCCTACTAAAAGAGTTTTCGTCCTCGAAAACATACCTTAGACGAACAGTTCGGGATACGAGTCCTTCATCTGGCTCTCCAGCTCCCAAGTGACATTTCCATCTGCTGGTCCTCCCCAAGCCACTCTTACCAACGCGATCTCATTGCCTCGCAACTGTTTCAACTTCCGATCCTCAATTCTCGTAGGTACCGCTTCCACAGTCAAATTCTCTCGTACCTGTATATCGTCTACCCGAATCTCATGAGACGGATCAGCAATGTACTTCCTTAGCTGAGATACATGAAAAACATCATGCAAATTTGCAAGTGACGGCGGAAAAGAAATCTGATAAGCAACTTTCCCAACTCTCTTGCTAATCTGAAACGGACCAATAAAACATGGAGTCAACTTCTTTGACTTCAAAGCTCGACCAATACCAGTCATCGGAGTAACTTGCATAAAAACATGTTCTCCTTCGCTAAACTCAAGATCTTTCCTCCTCTTATTGTGATAACTTTTCTGACGACTCTGAGAAGTCCTCATCTTCTCCTGAATCATCTTAATCTTTTCCGAAGTCTGTTGGACAATTTCTGGTCCAATCACAGCACTCTCTCCAGATTCATACCAACACAACGGTGTCCGACACCTCCTACCATACAATGCCTCAAATGGAGCCATACCAATGCTCGAATGAAAACTATTATTCTAGGTAAACTCAATCAATGGTAGATAACTATCCCAAGCTCCACCTTTCTCCAACATGCAAGCTCTTAACAAATCTTCTAACGACTGAATCGTTCTCTCCGTCTGACCATCTGTCTGTGGATGATAAGCGGAACTCAAACGCAACTTAGTACCCAAAGCTTCTTGCAATCCCGTCTAAAATTTAGATGTAAACCTCAGATCTCGATCCGACATAATACTAGAAGGAATACCGTGCAAACTCACAATCTTCTCAACATACAATTCTGCCAACCTTTCCCTCGGATAATCCATTCTTATCGGAATAAAGTGAGCAGATTTCGTCAGCCGATCAACAATAACCCAGATAGAATCACAATTCTTCGATGTCCTTGGCAAACCAGACACAAAATCCATAGAGATTCCATCCCATTTCCATTCCGGAACAAACAACGGTTCCATCAATCCTGACGGTTTCTGATGCTTAATCTTCGACTTCTGACAAACCAAACAAGCATACACAAACTCAGCAATTTCCTTTTTCATTCCCGGCCACCAAAACAACTTCTTCAATTCATGGTACATTTTAGTAGCACCATGATGAATACTCAATCCACTACGATGTCCTTCTTCCAAAATACTCTTCCTAATCTCTACAACATCCTAAACACACACCCTATTACCAAATCTCATAACACCATTCTCATCAATCCGGAACTCGCCTCCTTGACCTTGATTGATCAATGTCAATTTATCAACTAACCCAACATCGGACTACTGTCCATTCCGAATTTCTTCCAGAATACCACTAGTCAGTTTCAACATACCCAATTTCACACTATTCGGAGTAGTTTCGCATACCAAACTTAAATCTCTGAACTGCTCAACCAAATCTAACTCACGGACCATTAACATCGACATATGCAAGTACTTCCTACTCAAGGCATCCGCAACAACGTTTGCCTTACCAGGATGGTAATTCAAACCGAAATCATAATCCTTTAGAAATTCTAACCATCTCCTCTGTCTCATATTCAACTATTTCTGATCAAAGAGATACCTCAGACTTTTGTGATCACTGAACACCTCAAACCGAGAACCATATAAATAATTCCTCCATAACTTCAAAACAAACACAACAGCTGCCAACTCCAAATCATGAGTCGGATAATTCCTTTCATGTACTTTCAATTGTCTCGAAGCATAAGCCACCACCTGCTTATCTTGCATCAACACACCACCTAATCCCATTAATGATGCGTCACAATACACAACAAAAGACTTAGTCGGATTTGGCAAAATCAAGATCGGAGCACTTGTCAACCTCCTCTTCAGCTCTTGAAATCCTTTCTCACATTCAACATCCCAAACAAACATCTGACCCTTCCTGGTCAACTTAGTCAACGGTAACGCTAATTTGGAAAATCCTTCTATAAACTTCCTGTAATAACCTGCAAGACCTAGAAAACTACGGATCTCAGAAGCATTCTTCGGCGCTTCCCACTGAGATACTGCTTCTACCTTCGTAGGATCCACATCAATTCCATTCTTGGAAATTACATGGCCAAGAAAACTTACTTCACTTAACCAGAATTCACACTTGGACAACTTCGCATAAAGCTTCTTCTCTTTCAACAATTCCAACACAACTCTGAGATGTTCTGCATGCTCTTCATCGCTCTTTGAATAAATTAGAATATCATCAATGAACACCACCACAAACTTATCAAGATACGGATGAAATATCCTATTCATATACTCCATGAAAACACCAGGTGCATTAGTAACTCCAAACGGCATAACAGAATACTCGTAATGTCCATACCTCGTTCTAAATGCAGTTTTCTGAATATCTTCCGACTTCACACGAATCTGATGATATCCAGATATCAGATCAATCTTACTAAATACACAAGCTCCAACTAGTTGATCCATCAAATCATCGATCCTCGGAAAAGGATACCGATTATTGATTGTAACTTTATTCAGCTGTCTGTAATCAACACATAATCTCATTGAACCTTCTTTCTTCTTAACCAACAACACCGGAGCACCCCACGACGAAACACTCGGACGAATAAACTTCTTCTCAAACAAATCCTCAAGTTGACTCTTCAACTTTCTCAATCTAGAAGCAGACCTCTTATAGGCATCCTCGAATTCGAACTAGTTCTAGTAACAAAACCCATTAAGACTTCACCTTGCACTCTCACACTGTTCCACTTACTTCATCACGGAACACTTCATAAAAAATTACATCCAATAGGTCACATGCCTTTTTCTTGCTCTCGCCGAGATCTAAATATCTCGTTACGCAAACCATAACGCTTCTCTTCTTGCCGACTCAACTAATTTCACACACTGTAAGGCTGGCACAATAAGTACATCCCATCCAACGCGATCCCGACTACTATCAACAAGAGATTAAGGGTGATCAGTTCCTCAATTTGTCAATAGATAGTCAACAATCATGAGGTGGCATCAACCATCGTTACCAAACCACAACAGCATCTTCAATCTTGCCCTTCAAGCTACTTAAACATAACCATGCTTGAAGCATCAACTGCTCGGCAATACTTACATCTTACAATCGGCGGTATACTGAACCCACCTCTTGTACAAAACTTCAGAGAAGAAACTTCTCCCCCACTTATTTCACACTTACCTCTGCAGACAACGAAAAGGAAACAATCAAGTACCGACAGTGTTTCACACACATGTCGCATACCAAAAGGGAGTAAACACATAAACAACCTGGCCGATAGACCGACCTGCTCTGATACCACTATTGTAACACCCCTTCTAAATAACCCGCGAATATATTAATTAAATCAGAGTAACATGGAAAACAGGGATGTCACAATTCAAGATAAATATAAAAACCTCAACTCTACAGTTATCATGCTTTACTGAAGGAATTATTAAAATAAATATTCAAATCAATATCATGTTCTACACAGCGGAAATGTCTCAAAACCGGAATAACTTCACTTCATAAGTATTCCCAACATAAATTAAACAATAGAGTATAAAATAAAACTCATCATTCAAACGTTTCCCCCAGTGTTACAACCTATCAGAGCACGACACTGACACGCGGACTTAAAGTAACATAGCTCTAGAGCCATCCTCACCAACTCCTGAGCTGCTAACTTTAATCTGAAATCATTAAAGTAAGGGTGAGATTTCTCATAATTAACATGCATTATAAGCTTCTCAATCAACATTATATCACAAGCATATTATTTCACCCATTTTAGCATAAATCCAGATTCAACACACAGTTTCAATCATACAAGTCATTATGCACAAATCAATAATCAACCAAAGAATTGTAACACTGGAAGTCATCCTAACATGTTACAATCCCATGCAAACAAAAATGCAGACTCAATGCATGTGGTACCAATCACGTGACCAAGTCACCCAACACTGATCCATCATCGACCGGATACAGCAACCATCAATTCGTCCATAAACACTCGGACACGAATCCAACTGATCCATCATCAACCGGATACAGCAATCATCGATTCGTCCATAACACCGGACACGAATCCAGCCTAACCACCCATCATCACCCGGGTATCGGTTAACGGCAATACAAGTCAAATTCCACACAATGGGAATTAACTTCACCAAAACAATGCATATGCATGCACATCACCAGCATGCAATATCAAATCAGTCTATGAAATACATCAATTTATCATAACTGAACCAAAACCGAAAGAAACATGATATCATTATTTATCATACACACATCAAACAGCATAAACATGCACTTCATCCACAAGGACCTGATACAATCAATTATCATGGATACCCCATTGCATATACACCAAATATGCACATAATAACAAACCGCATAATCAGAAAGTCAACATCAAATCAACGGAATATGATCACAACATAATTCCAAATAATGCCAAAACCAATATATCACATGATCACATCTCAATCATAATGGATAGCAGGCACAACACATAAGTATCAGTTCTCATTCACCAAATCAGAACAATTTACAAACAATTCTACATCATTCTCAAAATACCAAGTTTACAAAAATCGGGAATTCGACTCTTTTTAAAATAATTTTCATAAAATAATATTTTTTATTATTTATAAGATAGCATTTTAAATTTAAGAAATACTGCCGAAAACGGCACTCAAATCGGACTTACGGTTTGAAAGTTATGAATTTTCAAAGTTTAATATTTTTCAAAAAGTTACGTTTCTGGAAAATATACTGGAACCCCGGTTCCTACCTATACAGGAACCGGTTCCTGCGACCAATTTTGCAAGTTTTTTTACGTTCACACAGTGGAAACCGGTTCCTCCCCACTAGGAACCGGTTCCCATGACCTGCAGAGTCAAAATCTGCTATTTTGACAGCATTATTCATTCCAATCCCATCCAATTCATACCCATACGAATTATAACATTTGGAACACCAAAATGCAACCAATACACATCAATACAACATCATAAATCATGTTTCCATCACTCCTATTAATTATTCATCACATTAATGGTTCCAATTCCTATACTCTGACACAATTAGGGATAATCCCACAAACCTAGAATTCCAAAATCGAGATTCCTAACATGTTTAATCAATTCTATTGATCTCAAAATTTATAAGGCATATTAAATAATTGAAATCACCCCTTACCTCGCGATGATCCTTCGAATTCACGGCGTTTGGCTTTTTCCTCTCTTCTCTTCTCTTCTCCAATTTCACGTACAATGACTTTCTCCCAATAACCTTCTTTTTCTTTCCCTTTTATCCTTCTTTTTATTTTCTTTTATTATTTGCCAAATAATAGAAATAAATTAGTCATTATTTAGTAGAGCTTTTTACTCCACACACCTCTAATTCAACCTTACACCCCCCCCCCCCCCCCCCTCCCGATCTTCCTTTTTAATTCCATAATTAATTCATCCATTTAATCCAAAATATTATTAATTAAGCCTTTAATAAATTTAATAATTAAATTCCTAATTATTTAACACTTGAATTAATTTGGGGTGTCTTAGGCTGCATAATCTTGCTTTGCAGGTCTTCTAACTTGTGTATCTATCCATAATTAATGGATTACACAAACTTTTGAGCTATAATCCAAGTGGTTTAAGCATTGTCCAAGTCTATTTGCCATTTTGGGAAGAAAGCTAACATTGCCATTCTTGAAAAGCAAGCTTTATGCAAAGTCAATTCTTGAGCCTCTCACTTGTTCCCTCTGATCACACTCCATCTACAAAGTCAGAAGCCGATTTATTTAAAGCATAACCACTCTACAATAGCAAGTACAAAGCATTGAAACTTGATTTTTCAAGAAGATTACATGTTGAGCTTAAACATTTGATTTTGAATTCTGATCAACTACAAGTCTCCAAACTTGTTACTTATAAATAGAGGCCCTATTTTCAAGTTAACAGACGAGCTTAAGCACCCTGAAACTCTCCCAAACTCCCAAAATCAGAACTTGCATCAAAACTCCATTTATGTGCACATTTTGACTTTGAACTTGTAACTCACAATTCCCTCATGTGTTTTCCTTCCTAATCAATCATAAAGCTCCTATACATCAAATATAGTCTATCCCTGTCCCTGTTTCATAACTGTAACTCCATCTTCATCCTCCTCCATAACCAAAAACAGAGCACTGCAAGTTGACTTCTCCAGGCCATTCCAGCCATCCATTGCTCAAGTTAATCATTGCATTAGCTTCGTGGGAACTTGAGGAAGCTAACCTGATCACTGCAGCACCTTGAATCAAGCTCATTTTCATTTCACGATTTCCAGTTTTGAGGTATCTTTTTTGAACTTCTATCTTTTTATTTAGGCATTGTTAAGCTTGCATTTGTGAAGATAAAATGTAGATATCATTGCCCTGAAACTGTACATGTCCACAAATTTCATTTATATTGATTGAGTTTAGAGAATTTTAGGTTTGAATCTCTAAAAAAAGTTAGGTCAGAATTTGGTACTTTCAGAAATTCTCATTCATCTTTGAGTTATAGCTTATGATATTTATATGGTTGGATTCGTATGGAAAAATGGAGCAAATTTCTTGTTTACGTCTTTCATTTTTGTCGAGAAATGAGCAAGTTATAGGAACCATGGCTGGAGGTTGAAGATGAAGTCATTTTTAGGACTTGATTTATGTTATGTATTTGTTGTTTTGCTTATGTTAACGGATGTACAGCCACCCCGGTGGCAAAGGTAGCGCGCGTGTATGGTAAGGGTCACGGGTTCAACCCCCAACGCTACCTTTTGTTTTAATATTCAAACATTTTCCTTCTTTTTTTTCCAGCAACTAGCGCGCTGGGCCTCCTGCAGTGGGCCTTCCATTTTTGCTAACTTCTCACCTCTCCATTTACTTTTGCATAATTGGCCCAAACTCTTTTATCATTTTAATTCATTTTATTTTCTTTTTCTTATTTTGTTTTATTTCATTTTTCTTTATTATTTTTATTACTATTATTATTATTTTTTTTATTAATAAAAAATCCAAAAATATTTTTATTTATTATTTTCACACTTATTTATTTTTATTTTCTTTATAAAGACAAAAGACAAAAACATTTTCTTAACAAATTAATTTCTTTTTTTTCTTAATAAATTAATAATTAGATTTAGGTTTAATTATTTTTCCTTTTTTATTTTAAATTAATTTAGAACTTAATTTTCTTTAAATTAATTAGTTACCATATTATTTTCATTAAGTTTAAACTTTTTCATAAAAAACCCTAAAAAATGTTTCACACTTAATTTCTTCTTAGTTAGTTTAAGTTTAAATTTGTTTTAATTTTAATTAATCATTTTCCTTAATTAGATCAAAACTAAACCCTTTCATTTGAACCAAGCAAAAAACATTTCTTTTTCATTTATCTTCTTGTACATTATATTTTTAATTCTTGTACATTATTCAATATGGTTGTAATAGATAATTAGGTTTAATTTTCTTGCAATCCCCATTTGCAAATTTGCATACCCCCCTCCCCTAATAATGTAATAGCGTAATAATTTTACTTTCCTGAATTTATCGCTTTCATATAAATGTTAGTAATTAGGGTTTGTATGGCAAGATAAAAATCAACAATTAGTAAACCCTAATTCAAGATAAACAATGCATGTAAATCAAACACACTTGCACACTTGCACCCCTAGGGTTAACTCCACTTTGTTGCCTTACAAAAATGGTCATGTTATGCATGTGGGATGTCTTATCAAAAACAATAAAAAATACAAGATCATAGTCCCTCGATGACGCTATAAATGTTTCCTTTCAAAATGATCTTAGTCCCTCAAAGAAAAATGCTAAGATATCTCACAACATTGATATCATGACTATACGATGACCCATGCCCGTCCCTTTACATCCAAAGATGAGGCTTCTTACCAAATCAATGGTAAGATAGAAATATCAAAGGAAAGGAAGAAATGAACAAAGACTTTTGAGTAGGTAGATTGTTCCCAGTTGCTTTCTCACTTTCAAAACAAACATCCTTGCTTATTTTCAAAACAAACACCAAACACTTTCAAAAACAAACTTTCAAAACATAAAATATTCTCAAAAGTCCAACACTTTGTATGTGTTCTTACGAACGAGAACCATTACAAAGTTTTCCTAAACGAAAGCGCCTTTTCAAAATACTTTCAAAACCACCACAAAGAATATTTTCAAACAAAGCAAGTGATCTAGCAAGCAACTAAGAGCCCATAGATAACTATGGATGAAAAAGGTGCTAACACCTTTCCTTTTCATAATCTACCCCCCCCCCCCCCCCCCCAAACTCAAGAAATAATCTCAAAGGTCTTTCCTGTTCTTTTCCACCTTTCCTTTTGGATAAAAGAAAAGTCGGTGGCGACTCTTGCTAACCGCAACAATTACGATAAAACGCAAAACCTCCCAAGTGAATTCTCCCACCGTATTACAATTATGATAATGAAGATGATGAGGTTTTAAAAGATAATTTTCCAGCTTTGATAGATATTGTTTTTGATATCATTATATCTGATTTGTATGACATATTGACAAGGGTTGTTACCTGTACTTGATGAGTTACTGCCAGAAGTGGACCAAAGGTTTTGTGTTAGGTAAACATTTATTTTTAAGTCATATTTGAAACTTTTTATTCTTGTTAGTTTTTGATGTGGATGTTTGACATGTGTTATTGGTAGGCACTTGTATAACAATTTCATGAAGAAATTTCCTGGTGTCAAATTAAAGGAATTGATGTGGAAGGCTGCTAATGTAAGTTATTCAAATTCTTGGGAAAAATTATGCGTGAAAGCCATTCAGCAGCTGCTACATCAAGCCATCCACCACCAGTTACTGCTACATCAAGCCAACCACCACCAGTTGCTGCTACACCAAGCCAACCACCACCAGTTGCTGCCTTAAGCCAACCACCACCAGTTGCTGCCTTAAGCCAATCATCACCAGTTGATGTTACACCAAGAAAACCACCACTAGTTGCAGCTACACCAAGCCAACCACCACCAATTGCTGCCTCAAGCCAACTAATCAAAAAGAGAAAGAGTCTTGAAAAGGGTCTAAAACCAGTTCTGAGCCAACCTTAAGATTTAAGTTTATCTTTGATTTATATTTTATGAGTAAGGCTTATAATGCCACTTTTGGCCTATAACATATGACTATGGCTTATTTTGTGTACTAAGGCTTCTACTAATGTAACATGTGACTATGGCTTATACTGCCATTTTTGTGTACTAAGGCTTATATTGTATTTTTTTTTGTACTAAGGCTTATACCAATGTAACATATGTTATGGCGTATAATGCATTTGCTCTTAGTTTATATTGCAACTTCTGTTATGGTTTAGTAACTATCATTATGACCAATTTAAGGTTTGCATTTGTTCTTGTATATTATGGGAAACAAACAACAATAGGATTTCAGCAAATACATTTCATTGATAAACAAACAAAAGTAACATTTCAACTGATACATTTCAACCTCCTTGTTCATAAATACATCTCATTACACAAACAAATAACCAACCTAAAAACAAATGGTTACAAATACAACATTACACATTAAGCTTAGTATTCCAATGATTACCGACACTTTCAACCATCCCCTAGTGTTGATGATCTCATTCTTCAATTTGTAAATTTTCTTCTTTTGCCTTTGGATATTCAAATCCCTTTCATCAATAATGTCGTCGTCGAACCATTTGAAGAAATTACATCTCTTATTCACATGATTTCTGAAATTACTGCAACCCTAAATTTTTTTCCCAAAATTAACACTATTCATGTCACGCACGGTATGAATCATACGTTCATCTTGGCAAAAACACACCCACCTCTTATTTCTTCGAATAACCAACCCAAATGTTCCAATGGAGACACTCCTTGACAACTTAGACACTGGAGAGAATAATAAAACCCTAGGAATGGAGACAAGATAAAAAGAATAAGATGAATAGAAGGAACCAAACACAAAAATGAAGTTGTGAGTGGCAATAAACATAAGAGGGATGAGTGATAATACGCACAAAAACGAAGAACACGATGAATAGAAGGAACAAGATGAAAGAAGAGATTAGGAATGAGTGATAATACGCAGAGAGGGATGAAGAAAACATGGAGACAACATTTATCCCTTTAGATAATGATTTATTTATTCATTTGATGACTAAGCACACAGTTGACATGCCACCCTGGCACTTACTAACGATTTAACACCATATGTAACATAAGGGATCAAATATATTAACGAAAGTAATATTGCGGGACTAAATCAAAACGATTTTTTATTGAGGGACTAAATCGCAACTCAAAATTAACTTACGAGACTTGGGGATTAATTATGCCTTTAATAAAAGGTGGTCTAATGAATTTTAGGTATATTTTAATACTGTATCATATTATGAGTCAGTTTATTTTTAATTTTTTAAAATGATTTTTATATTGCATATTTGATTTAATTAGCTTTTTAAAAATGTTATTTTAGATACTTTATTTTTTTAAATAATTTTTTTAATATTAAAATTTTAAAAAATTACTTAAATTTGAAATTATTTTAGATTTATAATTTTTTTGAAATATATCTTTTTGAAAAATGTATGATTTTAACTATGTTTTAATTTTTAATATTTGATGTTAAAATTAATTTTTTTTTAATTTATAAAAATGAGTTAAATATTTTTTTTTTAATAATTTTAAATTTTTTTTCATAAAAATCATTTATAAAAATAAAAAATTATTTTTTTAAAGGTAAAACAAACTAGTCCTAAATTTAGACTTAATTTAATTTATTCTTATAAAATCAAGTTGTAGTTAGACATATCAATAAAATGGATTGAAATGGTTTTTATCTTTCCATGTTCAAATTTTAATCTCCGAATGATTCTTATTCTCTGCCTTGATCTTCGACAAAGATGAAGAATTAAGACTCAAATTCATTTCAGAAAAGTTATGGTATCTCCGTTCCGTCACCATCTATATATTAAAATCGTTTTTTTATTGTAAATATTTATTTTTTTTGACATCAAATTACATTATAAATAGTGATAAGTGAAGTAGCTCAACTAATATGTGTTAGTTGAGCTAAATAAGCACAAACTGTTAGGTTAAAGTTCAATTCCAAATGACAATATTTATTTATATTTATGTATTGATGTAAACTAGTTGTTGATATTTATAAATAAATAACTTTTAAAATTACATTACAAATAATAAAATAAAACATTCTCAAAAAATTTCATACATAATATTTTAAATAATAATAAAATACACATCAAAATATCAAATCAATAATTATATATTTAATATTCTAAATTATCAAAATTAAATAATAAAATACATGATAAAATAAACGAGGTGAATTTGGAGTGAGTATGAGTGTCCTCATACCCATTATTATATTTTGTAATTGGAGAAAACGTAAATTCCAATCCAAATCCACTCAAGACGGGTTTTTCTCATCAAACTCAATCATGTCTAATTGTAGTATTATAATTGCTCTTATCTATAATATGTTGAGTTTCATTAAGGTATGAGATGGAAAGAGATGGCATTCTATTGTTTGTATTAATTACAAATGGATGGAATAGAACGGAACCAGATGGAATACATTCCATCACCTTTTGTACCGTCTGATTTGGGCGGAATGAAAAAATTGGTTTATTCCGTAGTAAAATACCCAAACAATGAAATGACATTTTATTCTATTCCTCTTTATTTCATTCCACTCATTTCTGCTCCGTCCATTTTATTGTATCTAAACATAACCTTAGGCAATGTTTGAGTATCATGAAATGAACTGAGCGGAATAGAGTAGAGCAGAGTGAGGTGTAGCAAAATGGAGCAGAGTAGAGTGGAATGTAGCGGAGTAGAGCGGAGCGGAACGAAGATATCATTTCATTGTTTGAAAATTATCGAATAATGTAAGTTGTTCATTTCATCCAAATTGGAGAGGAAGAAATATGGTGGTAAATGATGGAATATAATGAAATCTATACCATTCCATTCTGCTCCGCTCCATCCATTTTAAAATTATCCAAACAATGAAAAATCATTTCATTCCATCACATTTCGCTCCGCTTCATCCAATTCCATCAATCCAAAGAAAGCCTAGGACTCTTAACAAATACTTTGATATTTTTTACAAGAGACAATTATGTTAGCAAAAATTAAAAAAGTTAATGTATTTGGTTCATATATTAAATCAAATACATCAAACTTTGATGATTTAAATAGAGAATTTCTTATGGCACCCTATATAGGGGGAAAAAATACCCTATGTAAAACTAAAAATATTCCCCAAAAATGTATTTCCGGGACACACTTTTTTTTTGAAAAAACAAGTATGAAACCGGAAATGCAACTAAGATTTGAAACTGCATATGCATATTCAATTCCTGTACAGACAGTTCATACCATGTTTTTATGCAGGTTTTGGTGCATAAATACGTAGTAAAATACGATGTCGATTAAATATAAAATAATCACAAAATACATACAAATACTCATAAATATTATGTTCCAAAAATACGATACGTAAAATAATCTTCAAAGTGTTATCCAAATAATCAAAAATATGAAAAACATAATAGTACTATAAACAAAATACAAGTAAAACTATCAGACTACTAAGTATGGCGGATAATGAGTCGGCTCGTGATATTCGCGACATTACTTTTCCGCCGTCTGTAACATAGAGCCTCTGCCATGATGGCATCTATAACACCTCTAACATCAGAGCCATCAGGAAACAGACCACTATCAATACGCGTCTGCGTGATCTGCATGATACGATGACACCTAGGCAACACATCAATGACATGATCGACCTGTGCCTGCTCCTCCTCTAGAATCTCTACATGTGCTGGTCTAGGTGGGTTACCTGGAGCCTCCTGTACCAGATATGGATGTGACATCTTGAAGAACCAAAAGATATATCCATCCTCATAGCTCCAATATTTTGCTGTTATGGTACTCTGAGCCTCATCCAACACGAGATGGTTAAGTTAATCATTAAATATGTCATCCATATCCCTCCATTTCACCATGGGAGGGGCACACTCATAGGATGGTATAGGAATGTGTTGCATGTACCTGAACTACTGCTCGCACTCAGGAAAATAAGCATTCGTCTTGCACGTCCTGCATGCCAACCACCCAGTGAACAACACAATGTCATCAAAGGGAACCGTCTCACGGCAAGCCTCGTATGCATGAAAGCATATATCCTCATAGGCCAGGAGGTCTATATACACCCTGAATGGCTATGTGACCTGGTTCCATCAGAGTGGGTCAAATAAAGCGGCACGTGGCTGAACCTCAATATATGTAGGCTCAAGTGACCATCTGAATATGTGAGGGAAATGATGTAGAATCCAGGCCTGAAATGTTATCGTCATTAGTAAGTAACGACAACAAAGTAATTTATATAACAAGACAAAAATAACATAAGGACAAGAAATGTTACCGTAAAAAGTGTGATGATGTCGGGTATCTGCTTTGTATTCCACTTAGCACCTTCAGACACTTTATGGTACAAATACCCCAAACAATCTGCCCCCCCCCCCCCCTCAGTTCCACTCAGCGATCCATTGAAAATTGTTAAGAAATACATGTACATGATATCAGTGTAAGTGGCACTAGTGTCCAAAAAAAATTGCTGCCAACCAGATACAAAAGATATGCTCTCATAGCACGTGCTCTATGCTGGGCTACCTACAGATCGTCCCCAGCAGTCTGACGTGCACGCCCTAGCTTAGCTGTGAACATCTTCTGCAAGTATCTAAATCTGATATGACACCCATAGGTTTTATCGATCTCAGCCATAAAATCCTCTGGAGTAACTCCTAAGTACTCCACCAACATATCCAACACCTCCTCTTTAGTGCACCTCTCATGATATAAAAACCACCCTCTAATCGAAAGGTGCAACAGACACGCAACACCGTCTAATGTGATTGTCATGTCACCATGTGGTAGGTGGAACGACGATGTCTCGTGATTCCATTTCTTAACAAAAGCCTTAATCATACCATGATTAATGGTAGTATATTCACATAAGACCAAATCACGCAGCCCAGTGATGTGCAATAGCTCTCGGAACCATGGCTCGGCGGGTGGTACTAGGCGACTGATCCTCCTAGCATGATTAATAATCTTGAGTGGATCGCAGTCCTGCATGCATAGATAAACACCCAAGACTTAAATAAACATAATACTTAGCAAAAAAAAGGTAACACAATACGTAACAATTGTTAAATGAAATATTTACCTTTTCATCCAATAAGTGTCTTGCAACATGGTCCGGATAAAAGGGAAATAATGACAAATCAGAAGGTTCACCTTCAAAGGCCCGAAGCGCCTCTGGTGCCACCTCTTGTGTTGCCTCTGGTGATGCCTCTGGATGGGCCTCTGGTGAAGGCTATGGATGGGCCTCTGATGCATGTTGTGGATGGGCCGCCGGTGCAGACTGGGTAGCCTCTGGTGTCAGCTGGGTGGGAAACGGTGTAAGTCAGGTGGGAGCAGGTGTCGGTTGGGATGAAGAAGATTGTCCTGTCTCAAAGACCATAGGGCGTCCGTGGGAGGAAAGAGGTGGAGAGGTATGGACTGAATGTGGTGTAGTTTATGAGTGAGATCTAGATGTCTCTCCTGGTCCGGATACCTATGGTGAGGATGTATGTCTGCGGGAGGACGGAGGAGGAGATAGATGGACAGGAGACTCTCGCCAGCTAGTCGACGGAGTGGAAGTGGAAACACCATCGATAATGGGCGCATCCGGTACAACCTACCTAGGAGCCTGAAAAGACTGAGTCCTTTCCCTACGCACAAAAGCATGTTGTGAAAGTCTCTTGTGTCACAATTTGGTTGTCTCTCAGTCATAATACCTGTAGAATAAACTAATAAAGTATTAAACAATAACACTCATGTACAAAAAATAGGAAAAAAAACTATATGTTGCATAACCGGAAGTGTACTTCCGGTTTTGGTCAAGAACAAAATTGGAAATACACTTCCGGTACAACCTGCAACTTAACATGTACGTCAATGGCATAGCTGACGCCCAATGGGGACCAAAAAAAAGACATTAATCGTCAAAAACACATAGCTAACACTTTCGTATTGACTTCAAACATTGCAAGAACTAAAAAAAACTACATTTTACTATCCTAAAACACAATTTGTATGTAAAATAAAAAAAAAAAAACTCAAAAATGCTCAAAAACAATTTACAATGATTGATTCTCCTTAGTTGATTTCGATTATGCTTGATGGCTTCCTTATGTGTTGCGATAAATTGATGGACTTTGAAACAATAAGTATTTTGGAATAATGGAGTTTTGGGAGGTTTTTTTGTGTTTTGTTTGTGTTTGCAGCAAATAAGTAAGGGGAAGAGGTAACACGGATATATGTCAAAATACAAATCGAAAATACACTTACGGGATGTAACCAGTGTTGTATTTTCGGTTCGTATCAACGTGGTAGGGTGTAGATACTCATAATATTATTATTAAATTCATTTAGAGTATAACCGAAAATACAATATCGATTTGAATACCGTAAATGTACTTTTGATTTGTATATTTTTTTTCATAAAAATAATGCGCATCAGAGATACATTTCCGATTCTTAAAGTATTTTTGAAAATTCATACTAGTCCTTAAGAAAAACTTATGATGCATTAAAAAAATTCTCATTAAGTATCTCTTATAAAAAAGATGGGAGGGGTATTCGTTAATGTTGTGATTTTGTTTGTAAAACTAGCTAGACAGATCCAATGTTGTGAAGACTGCTTCTTCCTTTAGTCACGCTGTCATATACTCTTCTCTATAACAACCATTACTATTTCCAGTTCCCTTTAATTAAACATTTTTACTTAATAATGCTCAGCAACACGTTTTATTTAAATAAAAAATAACTAAAATCGTTTTGATTGATATTGCAAACTGTTTCGTTTTATGATTAATCTTATTTTCTATTGAGATCTATGTCCAACCCATATTGTTTCAACAACATGTGTCTATAGCTATGATCTTTGAATATATTAGAATGTAATATGCTCTGTGCTTATGGTTGATCAACTGCTACCTTTCTTAATTTTAGTGGTTCCATAAATATTAAATGTGTTTGGATCTATCAGGGATCTTCAATACCTACTTTTTATTGACTAAATTTCAATACTTGGTTTTTATAGTATATTATCTATATCTAGGAAAAAAATTATTTTCTATTTTATCCTTCATCTATTAAATTAAAAATATTTTTTTAAAAAATAAAAACGGTAAGTGGAATTCGGTTATTTTTTCTATATATAACTCACACAATCAATAACTTCTTAGATTTATAATTTTATTATTTTATAAAACTAAAATTAATTTTAAAAATAAAATTATATTATTTCATACGTGTATACATTAAAAAAAAAATTGACAAACAAGTATCCCTTTAGATGCTATTGATAAATAAGGGGATAAAGATGCACACAGACATAATACTCTAGTGTAGTTATACTGGTAATAATTTCTTGCAGCAGCAATTACAAACTGCAACATCATTCACAATATACTAGTACTCAATTAATTGTATGCTTAAATACAATCACATTAGAGTTAGTGAGTGTAGTACCTTTCAAATAAAATCAACCAATAATAAATCGTAGGAGAGGTTTTCTCATTCTTTATTCTACTTTTATATATATATATATATATATATATATATATATATATATATATATATATATATATATATATATATATATATATATATATATATATATATATATATATGTATGACATCTAATTAAATAATTGGGCCTAATTTATGAGGTCTTGAGTCTACGGCTAACATATACGTTAGTAATTGGAGGTCTATTAACAATATTTCTAAAAGTTTCACCTTGTCCTCAAGGTGATAACCAGGTTGATGACCTTAAAAGCTTTCCATGTTGCTTCAAATTTCGGTAAGTATTTTTATTGAATGAGCACCTCCACCATGTTGGCAGCATTAGTACGCATAGTCAGAAGAACTTGAAGTTCCACTTGAAGTTATAAATCTTCTGACAACATAGGTGATAATGGTTGAGGATTTGGGACTGATGTGACAGCTTTCTTCAAGAGAGTCAAAGAGACATAAAATACATGTTGAATATTACTTTCAACATGAAGGTTTGATTGTTAGGCAACCAAATCTACGAGCTTAGTAATTTGATAAGGGACATAAAAACGATGACTAAGTTTTTCATTGATATTCTTTGCCAAAAATTCGAGTCTACAAGGCTGCAATTTGAGATAAACCTAGTCCCCAACAATAGATGATACATCTCTCCAATGTTTATTGGCTTGAGTTTTTATCTGGTTCTGGGCTTTTGCTAAGTTGGAATGAACACCATGCAGAATGATGTGGTGTCCTTGAGTCAACCTTTTAACTTCCTTAGCTGCTG
The DNA here is from genome assembly GCA_948472305.1 of Vicia faba. NCBI lineage: Eukaryota > Viridiplantae > Streptophyta > Magnoliopsida > Fabales > Fabaceae > Vicia > Vicia faba. Next base: position 703,535,423 of record OX451741.1, on the reverse strand, counting down.
AAGGAACAATGTTACCCTTAACCAAATATGGTGGATCACGACCGTATAAAGTTTGGAAAGGAATGGTTTTTGTTTATTTGTTGTAATTGGAATTAAACCAAAATTTTCCCTAACCTAGCCACTTAACCCATTGTTGTAGTTTGTGCTCCGTTAAGCATCTTAAATAGGTCTCCAAACACCAATATATTACCTCAGTTTGACCATCTATTTGAGGGTGATAAGTTGTACTGAACTTCAGTTTGGTACCAGCTATTTTGAATAACTTTTTCCATAAATGACTCAAAAAATCCTGTCCCTACAGAGACTATGGTGGAAGAAAAATCATGAATGCGACCACTGATTGTCGATTTGCCTTCCAGTTTATAGTTGTCCCAAACAATCTAAACACAAAATTTAATAAGGATTTTCTAGTGTCCATATTACCTGCACAGTCAGAATCTACAAAACCCTCTAAAGTGTATTCCTCTTGAGTTGACTTTGTGTATTTTAAACCACTCTTTAGCATACCATTCAAATACCTCAACACCCATTTCAAAGCTTCTCAATGAACCTGGCCAAGATTTGCCATGAGTTGACTTACTATGCTGATTGCATATGCTAAGTACGGTCTACTACAAACTATACCATACATAATGCTTCCAACCCCAATTGCATTGGGAGTACTCTCCATTATCTTCTTTTATTCTTCAGTTTGATTACATTGTTTAATCAAAAGCTTTGTGTGATGATCCAAAGAAGTGTTGAAAATTTTATCATCTTGTATTCTAAACCGCTCCACCACTTTCTTCCAGTAACTAGATTGAGATAAGAAAAATGCACTCTTCTTGTGGATTCTCATGATATCCATACGCACAATTCTTTTAGCTTCACTAATATATTTTATCTCAAATTCATTATTCAAGATCTCTTTGAGCTTACCGATCTCGTTTTTGCTAGAGCTTGCCATCAAAATATCATCAACATATAGAATGAGGTAGATAATGAATTTCTTGTTCCTCTTCAATATATATACACAACTATCATAATTACTTCTTACAAAACCATATTTAAAAAGAAATTAATCAAAACGATGACACCACTCCCTTAGGCTTTATTTCCACCATACAAAGATTTCTTCAACAAATATACCTTAGCCTTATCTTCTACAAAATCTTTAGGTTGTTCTATGTAAATTGTTTCTTCAAGATCTCCATGTAAGAAAGTTATTTTACCACTGGTGAAAAAATTTCATTGTAATCAATCCCTTCCACTTGAGTGAAACTGATCTTACCTGATCAGACTTGGACCGTCACGACTGGCTCCGAGCTGAAGTTTGAACGAGATGGGGGGGGGGGGTACCTGCAAGGCACTCCGATGCTGAAGTAAGTGAGAGTACGAGCAGGCAAAAGTATGAGTATGGGTAAAAGAATGAATACCTGACCCTCTGGGAACAGAGGGTATTTATAGCCCCCAACGCTGGGCCAAGGTCCCTTCATTGGGCCGGGCAGGTTTGGCCCAATGAAGGAACTGCCAGGTTCTACGTGTGTAGTGGGGACTCACACGTGGTCTCCTTCCTGGATATTCTGCGAGAAGTACGGACGGACGAGGACGCGGTCTTTTCGGGATCCAGGTGATGGTGTAGTGGTCAGAGTCTGCCCTACGAGGGGCGCTCGAGTTGAGGTCGAGCTAGACTGCATGAGGTCGAGGATGGCGTACCAGCGGAGAGTGTCGGGCACGACTATGGCTTCTTGGTTGGTGCGACCCCCTGCAAGGCCGTTTGGATTGGGCCTTCATCCATGCTTTTGGACCAGCCCGGACCAGTCTAGAACAGGAGCCCCCCAAGTCGTGGTTCTTGGAGTAGGAGCCATGACTTGATCTTAGGCCGCCTTCGTCACGGGGTCCCGTGCCCGGCTAAGAGATGTAGTTCCCTGCTGTTTGCTCAAGGAGTTTCCCATGTGTCGGGCTCGCGAGATAATTCCTTTCGAGGAGTGCTCGGGGGAATCTCGACGGGCTGTGTTCGTTGAGCACACGAGGCATCTCTTGGGAACCGTGCCGCCACCCTACTGACGATAGGGTCATCATTGCCTAGGGGAGCTACGCGTCGAGGAGGGAAGTTTTGTGGTTCCCCGGGGTGACGTTTCATATTCCACGTCATCACTATAAATAGGGTCCTTGGGCCCCAGAACGTGTTTTTCCTCTTCGCGCTTCTCCTCTTTCCTCTGCTTCTGCTGCTGCTGTTCTTCCCAGATATTCATAGGACCGCCGTGATCTCCGTCGCCGATTCCCCTTTCCGCCGTCGCACTTCTTTCCTGATTCCAAGTAAGCGTCTCGTCTCCTTTGCTTTTCCTCTGTAATACATGATATTTTTCATTGTTTTTAGACGTTTAGAGACTTTACGCCTGGGATTTTCCCCGGTATATTCGTATTTAGCTCGACAAATCCATGTTTATGCCCGGCGAACGCATGTTTGCGCCCGGTAAATGCGTAGTTTAGGTATTTGACTCGCAGTGCTGCCTGGGATCTTCATGATTCAGGGCGCCTAATTCTTGGTAATGCCCGGTAAACTCATGGCTCTAGTTTTGAGATTCATGATATCGCTCGCCACGTTCATAGCCTAGGTCGAAATATTCGTGAGTGGTCGAGATGTTGGCCTACTTAGGCGATCTGTAGGGAGACTTGTCGTGGTACCTGGGAGTCGGGGAGGTGACTTCTCTTTTTGTTTCGAGACACCAACTTTTTTAGTCGCGCGTGGAGTGATATGGCTTGTCGCGCTCTTCATCCCGTCCGTTATGGAGAGCGTGAGGATTTGCTCCCCAATTGACCGGTTTCCTGTGCTTTGTAGGTAACCATGGCCGACGAATCGTGTTCTTCGGGGTGCACTGAGGTGGAAGACCAAAGTGCCGAGGAGAATGTGAATTTGGTCGATACCATCGACAACCCTTTGCTGGAATGGGTGGGCGCCGATCCCAGAGGGATTGCTTCGGCATATAGTCGACGCAGTCGAAGTGCGTTCACCATCATCGAATAGGGCGGTAGTCAGCCCAGTTTTCAGAAGAACTTTGTCGTCACTAGGCCGACTCTTACTGCCCGGATTTGCTCGGAGTTCCCCGAGTATGGGTTCCCGATGTACGAGATTGCTTTCAAGGACCTGGGGTTAAAGCTCCCCTTCAGCGATTTTCCGGTCGGGGTTTTCAGCCATCTGGAGCTGGTCCCATCGCAGCTTCACCCAAACTCGCTTGCTTTCATCCGGGCGTTCGAGCTGACGTGTCAGTTTCTAAGGATTGGGGCGACCATACCCCTCTTCTTCAGAGTCTTCCACTTACAGCGCCAGTCCCGGGGAGGTGGGCATAGCTGGGTTTCCCTGAAGCAGTCGAAGAGACTGTTCAGGATGTACAAGGATTCCGTGCGGGGCTTCAAGGACAAGTGGTACATTGTGAGGCCGGTTACCACAACAGGTTTAGAGTCTGTATATGAGGAAGAAGCGGTCGTGACCGACGATCACGGGGAAGCCCTTCTAGATGACGAGGGACACCCGATGTTAGGGCGCGTGGCCAAATTTCCCTTGCATTGGACCTCGCGGCACTACGAGCATGGCACCGAGTACTACCATACGTCCGCGGGCGAGATGAGCACCGAAGACGATAAGGCTTATGGTACTCTCTGCCGATATGTCGACAGTTTCTTCCCCGCCCGATGGGCCACGAGGGAGGGGAAGGATATTCTTGACGAAGAAGGTTATCCGACCTTCGAGGCCCGACCGATCGATACGAAGGCACTTGTGGAGTGCCAGTCCTTCGGGCAGGCCACGAACCTGCTAGGTCGTTATTGTTTTGTCTTGTTTGAATTTCTTCACTTGTTACTTGTTCGTCACTAACCCGGGGTCATTTTATGCAGATCTCATGGCTGGACGAAAGGAGAGGCTCCTGAAGCTGACACAGGATAAGAAGGTTAACAAGAGGTTGGTGCGAGCTCCTCAGGCGACGAGGATGGGCCCGCCAACTAGCCCGGGCGCTTCTCAGGCGACGAGGATGGGCCCGCCAACTAGCCCGGGATCTGCTTCAGGAGGGACCCCGGACGCTCAGGATGTCGAGCCACACATCGATCTGATACCGAGGAAGAGGAATCGGGTGGAAAGCCAACCGGAGGTCGGCGAGGATTCCAGCGCGGTGAGGTCCTTCGGGTTGCCCGCTTGTTTTAAAGAGGAGGGTTTCTTCGAGGGATATCCCTTGTCCGTGAGTGCTGATGAAGCTGACACCATTAGGCGGATGAGCAAGGAGAATCAGAGAAGGCATCTGGCCGCCAATATGGTCGGGCTGGTCAAGATGGCTGAGATGGCCGTCGTGCTGGCCGAGGAGGGGGTAGATTCTGATCGTGTCAAGGAGCTGGAACAGGAGAAAGCTGCCCTTACCTCGAGTTCGCGAAAGTTGAAGGCTGCCCTGGAGCGCTCCGAGGAGATGTTCCGCGAGCAAGCCGAGTTGTTGGCGGCGGAGAAAGAGTTGCTTGCTGTAGAGAAAGAGAACTCGGAGAAGATTGCCGAGGAGAGGGACTACTTCCGGGAGGACCGGGAACGCCTGGAAATTGACAACGGACGCCTCGTCAAAGAGGTCGAGGACCTAAAGGCCGCCATTCTCCCTGTCGAGGATGAGTCCAAGGAGACGACTCCTCTGCGGAGTCGATCGGAACTGGTCGCTCGTATTCAACTCCTCGAGCTGGACTGTATCGGTGCTATGGCGGATGGCTTTGAAGCTGCGGTCAGCCAGCTCTCCCTGTTGAATCCCGGTCTAAATACTGAAGGAGTGGGTTACATGTCCCAGATCATTGATGGCCAGGTCATGCCTCCGCCCGAGTCTCCTGCTGTCGGTGGTGATAGCTCTGGGGAAGCTGAGTTGTGAGGTTCTGATAGGGCCTGCGCGCCTTTGTTGATGTTCGTTTTGGGTCTGCGTGCCCGTTCATATTTTATTTTTTGGGCCTGCGTGCCCGTTCTTTGTATTTCCTGAACATCGTCGGCCTTCTTGGTCGGTTTATATCTATTTTCTTTGTTGCCCACGGGCCTTTCAGCTGAATGTTTGTTTCGATTCTTAATTGTTTGCCCGTGTTCGTGTTTAACATTTTTTTACGCTAAAATTGGCCTAAGTCACGGGCCCGAGTCTTGCCCGTATGTGGTTGTGACTTTGTTGGCAAATTTGCCTAAGTCTTTTGTTCGTGCCTGTGCTCGGCTTTCTATTCGGTGGCCGAATTCGCCTAAGTCATGACCCCGAGGAGAGATTTCTTTTTCGACCCTTTTGGATGGCCCGACGTTCTTCGAGATTCATTGGGCGTGCGGAGCGAAGCCGCTTGTTCGGGTACATGACCCGGATCGGGGTTATTCACCCGCGGCGTGAACTGCCCATCGCGAGCTGGGTGTTCTGCCCTGCAGGTACTTCGACGGCGGAGCTCGATTGAGGTGTCCACGTCGGGCACTATCATCCACTCTCGTCTGTTTGAACGATGTTATGCCGTTTGGGCGTAGGTCGGGCCTGTACCTTGGCCTTTCTACGGAGTCGGACGTTTTTCCTCGTTGACCGGGCGCGGGTGTCGACGGTCGAGGGTCCTCGGTGTTGATGGTTTTTAACTATAGTACTGCTTTAGTTTAGCAGCGTTCCAGGGTCGTGGTAGTGGTTCTCCGTCTAGTTGCTCGAGGTAGTATGCCCCGGTACCAGTGGTGTCGTGGACGCGATAAGGCCCTTCCCAGTTCACGGCCAACTTCCCTTCGCGGGAGTCTTTCTGTTTCCTTCGTAATACCAGGCTGCCGATTTTGAACTCGCGCTTAATGACCTTGTCGTTGTGGCGCAGAGCCACTCGTTGTTTTAGGGTGGCTTCACACAGGGCCGCCCCAGATCGAATTTCCTCGACTAAGTCGAGCTCGTCCCTAAGTGCCTCGTCGTTCATTTCTTCGTCGAGGGGGTTCTCTGTCCGTCTGGATGGTTCCATAATTTCTACCGGGATAACGGCCTCGGTGCCGTATGTTAGTCGGAATGGGGTCTCGCCCGTTGTTGAGTGGGGCGTGGTACGTTATGCCCACAAGACGCTGTGCAGCTCCTCGACCCATCCCCTCTTCACTTTGCCGAGTCGGCGTTTGAGTCCCCAGAGGATGACTATGTTCGCGGCTTCGGCTTGCCCGTTGGTTTGAGGGTGCTCAACCGAAGTGAAGTGTTGTTTTGTTCCTAGTCTGGTGACGAAGTCTTGGAACCCGTGGTCGGTGAATTGGGTGCCGTTGTCGGTCACCAGTGCCCTCGGAATTCCGAACCTGGCGAGGATGTTTCTCTTGTAGAAGCGGAGGATGTTGTGCGAGGTGATCTTCGCGAGAGCCTCGGCCTCGATCCATTTCGTGAAGTAATCCATGGCCACGATGAGGAATTTATTTTGGTAAGTCCCCTATACGAAGGGACCGAGGATGTCCATACCCCACCATGCGAACGGCCACGGGGACGACAGTATGCTCAGTTCGTGAGGGGGGGCGAGGTGCATGTCACCGTGCCTCTGGAACTTGTCACACTTCTTAACGTGTTCCTTGGCGTCCTGCTGCATCATCGGACAGTAATACCCCGCTCGAAGAGCTTTCCTCGCCAAGGACTTACCGCCCATGTGCTGGGCGTTAATCCCTTCGTGTATCTCCCGCAGTACCTCGGGGACTGTGGATTCGTCGATGCATTTTAGGAGGGGGATGGAAAATCCCCTGCGATACAGTTTGTGCTCGAGCACCACGTAGGAGCATGCTCGTCGCTTTGTGATGGTCGCATCGGTCTGGTTCGAGGGGAGTTCGCCCTTCGTCAAGAAATTGTAAACCGGGGTCATCCAGGACGAGGCATCCCCTATGGCGTGGACCTCGACTAGCATCGAGGATCTTTCAATGCTCGGGTGTGATAGGGATTCTTGGATGACGGATTTGTTCCCGCCCTTCTTTCTCGTGCTCGCGAGTTTGGACAATATGTCTGCCCTTGTGTTTTGCTCATGGGGGACATGTGAAATTTCCGCTCGTTCGAACTTTGTCATGTATTTTTTGACTAAGTTTAAGTATTCGGCGAGGTTGTCGTTCTTGGCTTGGTAACTCCCCTGGACTTGGGAGGCGACGAGTTGGGAGTCCGTGTAGATCTGTATCTCGCAGGCTCCCAGGTCCTCGGCTAGCCTCAGACCTGCGAGCAGGGCTTCGTACTCTACTTAGTTGTTCGACGTCGGGAAGGAGAGAGCTAAGGAGTGTTCGATCACTACGCCTTCCTCGTTCTCCAAAAGGATTCCTGCACCACTTCCGGACGAGCTGGATGCCCCGTCGACGAAGATGGTCCACTTGTGTTCCTTCCCCGCGGGTGGGTCATGAGTGGTCATTTCCGCGACAAAGTCGGCCAGGGCCTGTGCTTTCAGGGCTTTCCTACTCTCGTATTGAATGTCAAATTCGGAGAGTTCCAAGGACCATTTCAACATTCTTCCCGCCATGTCAGGCCGACCCAGGAGTTGCCTCACTGGCTGGTCGATTCGCATGATGATTGTGTGGGCCAGAAAATAGTGTATGAGTTTCCTCGCCGCGTTGACAAGGGCTATACCTACCTTTTCTATCTGTTGGTACCTACTTTCGGGTCCTTGTAGGGCTTTGCTCGTGAAGTAGACAAGTTTTTGTCCGTCGGTGGTCTCGCGGATAAGAGCCGCGTTGATGGCTTCGTTCGAGACGGCCAAGTATAAGAACAGTGGCTCCCCATCGGCTGGTCGAGATAGTACGGGTGGTTGAGATAGACTTTGCTTTAGGTGGCGCAGCGCCCGTTCACACTTCTCGTTCCATTCGAAGGCTGCTTCCTTATGAAAGAGTTTGAAGAAGGGGATAGCGTGCTGAGCGGACCTCGCGACGAAGCGGGACAATGATGTGAGCATGCCGTTCATGATTTGTATTGACTTCTTCGACGTTGGTGTCGGGAGGTCGGAGAACGCCCGACATTTGTCGGGGTTGGCTTCAATTCCTCGTTCTGTTAGGTAGAATCCGAGGAACTTTCCTGCCTTGACTCCGAACGTACATTTCTCGGGGTTGAATCTCATTTTACATTGTCTTGCTTGGGCAAAGAATGACCTGAGGTGGGCTGCATGGTCGGTGTCTGCTCGGGATTTAACGATCATGTCGTCCATATACACCTCGAGCATGTCCCCAATCTGTTTGTGGAAAACCTTGTTCATCATGCGCTGGTAAGTTGCCCCAGCGTTTTTCAGTCCAAAGGGCATTACGTTGTAGTAATAGTTGCCCGAGATGGTCATGAAAGCCGTGCAGTGTTTGTCGCCCACGGCCATCGGGGTTTGGTTATAGCCCGAGTAGGCGTCCATGAACAACAGCGTTTTGTAGCCGACCGAGTTGTCGACCAGCATGTCTATGTTCGGCAAAGGGAAAACATCTTTCGGGCAGGCCCGGTTGAGATCGGTATAGTCAGCACACATCCTCCATTTTCCATTATTCTTTTTAACAAGTACAACGTTTGACAGCCAGGTGGAATACCGGGCTTCATAAATAAAATTTGCCTCTAGGAGGTCTTTTACAACTTTTTCAGCAGCCTCCGTTTTTTCTAGAGACTTCCTACGCCTACGTTGTACTACGGCCCTAACGGCAGGATCTATGGCGAGGTGGTGACAGGCGACCTCAGGGTCGAGTCTGGGCATCTCCGTGACGCTCCAGGCGAATAGGTCAGCATTCTCGCGCAAGCAGGCCTTGATTTGCTTCCTTTCCAGGTCGGGGAGATCCTTGCCAATCTTCACTCCTTTGGTCGGGTCGGTGCCGAGGGGGACGAGCTCAAAATCCCCGTCCGGTATTGGTCGGAGTGGAACTTGCTCGCCGTTGGGAGGTTCGTCCTGGTCGAAACGAGCGTCCAGAGCTATAGAGTCGACCTTAGGTGGAGCTTTCTGGACTTCTTCTTTGACGGACTCCTGCTTGTCGGGCTCCTGTCGTGTCCTTTTGGCGGGCCTTGTCCCCACGTCGACCGTGTCGCGTCCCTTAGATGCAGCGTTAAAACACCTCCGAGCGGCGGCCAGGTCTCCTTGGATAGTAGCTACCCGTGCCCTTTTGGTGTATAATTTCATCTTCAGGTGGACGGTTGAGGGCACCGCTGCCAGTTCTTCCAGTGTTGGTCTCCCCAGGATGCAGTTGTATAGAGACGGGCAGTCGATGATGAGGAAGCGTACTTTGACCTGTCTTGTCGTCGTTCCTTCGCCGAATGTAACCAGGAGCTCGACATACCCCCAAGGCTTAGAGGTCGAGCCGTTGAAACCTTGTAATTCCGACCCTACATATGGAGAGAGATATGAGTCGTCCAGCTGTAGAGTTCGGAACAGTTGGCTGTACATTACATCGACGGAACTTCCTTCGTCGACGAGGATGCGATGCACATAAAAGTTGGCCATTCTTGCCCTTATCAGTAAGGGGATGACCGCGTTTGGGGCTCCACCAGGGAGTTCTTCTAGGTAGAAGGTGATGGGTTCTGACCTGCCCTTCACCCTTTCAAACGTCACTGTTTGCGGGGGCGCCGCATCGACCACCTCGTCCAGCTTCCTCTTAGCCGAATTAATGGTCAAGTCGTTGAATCCTCCGCCGTTGATGACCATGGCGGAGGGGAAATATTCCCACCTGCTGTGCGTTGTGAGCGGCTCCTGCAGGTGTTCGGGGACGTCGAAGTCCTCGGGTCTGGTCACGGAGAAGGCGGTCTTGATGGGGACCGACTCGTCAGATGGTCGGGCATCTTCCTCCGACTCCCTTGTCTCCTGGGCGTCCCGACGGGGAGCGTCGCTTCACCGATATTGTGCGAGCCTCCCTCCCTTGATGAGGGTTTCGATGGCGTCCTTGAGGTGGACGCAATCCTCAGTCAGATGACCATGGCTCCTATGGTACTGATAGTATTTGTTCTTGTCTGCTCCGGGCTTGGCGGGAGCAGGTCGGGGATATTTGACACTGCCTTCCTTGAAGTCAGTGCTGGCACACTCCGCCAGAATGCGCTCGCGGGAAGCTGTGAGCGGAGTGTACTTGGTAAAATGCCCCGAGGGTCCCCTTTGTTCTCGGACTTCCCGGGGTCTGTCTTCTTTTCTTTTCTCCCTGGTTCGTCGAGGAGGAGGAGCTTCTTGGCGTGAGTTGCTGTTGGACCCGCGGGTCCTAGGGTCTCGGGCTCTGTTGGCCGCTTCCCTCTCCTCGTAGTCCATGTATGCCCAAGCTTTTTCGAGGAGGGCGTCGAATGTCCTGGGTGACTCAATGCCCACGGCTTTTCTGAATTCCGTGCCGGGGAGGAGCCCCCTCTCCAACAGATATCTCTTCATATGGTCCGTGCAGGGGACCTGTATAGCTTCCCGGTTGAAGCGATTGATGAAATCCCTCAAGGTTTCATCCTGTCTTTGGATGATGGCCTCGAGAGCCGCCTCAGTCTTTGGATGCCGCCAAGAAGCTGTGAACGAACTAATGAACTGGTTTTTCAGATTTTGCCACGAGGTGATTGAGCCCGGGGCGAGTCCTTTGTACCAGTCCATTGTCGCCTTCCTGAGAGTCGTGGGGAATAGTCAGCATTTGATGGGCCCCCCGACATTATGGTAATGCAGCATAGCCTCGAACCCGTCTATGTGGTCGACCGGGTCCGCGACTCCATCGTACTCCTTCAAGTGCGGGGGTTTCTCCATGCCCGGAGGGATGGGCGCTTCCATGATAGCTTGCGACAGGGGACCGCAGGGATCGTCCTCGTCGCTCCTCTCCGGAGACAGAGATGGGGACCTGTAATACTGTCGGGCACGACGGTTCTGGTCGTGCTGGGCCTCTCTCGAGCATGGTGCTCGTTGGTTGATTCTTACACGCCCGTCTCCGGAGTGCCTTTTTTCCTGTCTCGCCGGGTCGCGACCACGTCCTCCGGCTTGGATGATGGGCTGCCTCTCCAAAGGGGGCCGTTTCCCTGATGGTCGGGGTGACTGGCTTCGAGAGGTTTCTCTGTAATATCTCCGCGGGGGAGACGGGAGTTGGACTTCAGTCACTCGAGGAGGTGGAGTCTGGGGCCTCCGATGCCTCCTCGGGGGTCTTCGGTCGTCTTCAAGCGCCCTCAGTCTTTCCCCTTGGGCGAAGATGAGGTAATTTGTTTGATTGATCGCTGCGAACATCGCTCGAGTTGTGGCGTCCGCCCCGGCGGGGACGGGGACTTCCTGGAACTGGGCAGCCCGATAGTTCGCGAGAGCTGCCTTGTCTTCTTCGAGTTGTGAAGGGACCGAGGAAGACGATGCAGTAGCTCCGTCGCGGTAGGTTGAAGGTCCGGGGGCAGTTGACGCAGGGATGGTGTTGTGACCGGAGTTTTCGGCATTGTCAAGGTGTCCGTTTTTGTCCGCGGGGCCGTTGTTGGTGTCGACGACGCGGACGTTTTGTTCATCGCGAGCTTGATCATCCATGACAGTGGTAGTTGAGTTGAGCTTTGGTCTTTGAGTTTTGCAAGACGGGGAAGCTAGTTTCCCACAGACGGCGCCACTGATCTTACCTGATCAGACTTGGACCGTCACGACTGGCTCCGAGCTGAAGTTTGAACGAGATGGGGGGGGGGGGGTACTTGCAAGGCACTCCGATGCTGAAGTAAGTGAGAGTACGAGCAGGCAAAAGTATGAGTATGGGTAAAAGAATGAATACCTAACCCTCTGGGAACAGAGGGTATTTATAGCCCCCAGCGCTGGGCCAAGGTCCCTTCATTGGGCCGGGCAGGTTTGACCCAATGAAGAAGCTGCCAGGTTCTACGTGTGTAGTGAGGACCCGCACGTGGTCTCCTTCCTGGATGTTCTGCGAGAAGTACGGACGGATGAGGACACAGTCTTTTCGGGATCCAGGTGATGGTGTTGTGGTCAGAGTCTGCCCTACGAGGGGCGCTCGAGCTGAGGTCGAGCTGGACTGCATGAGGTCGAGGATGGCGTACCAGCAGAGAGTGTCGGGCACGGCTATGGCTTCTTGGTTGGTGCGACCCCCTGCAAGGCCGTTTGGATTGGGCCTTCACCCATGCTTTTGGGCCAGCCCGGACCAGTCTAGAACAGAAACCCTTCTCTACAAGTCTTGCCTTAAATCGTGGTTATTCAATTCCTGAAATACCTTCCTTCTTGAAAATACACTTGCATCCAACCACCATTTGTTTCTTAGTTAGTCTCACAACCTCCCAAGTATGGTTCTTATTCAGTGAATTCATCTTATCACTTACTAAAATCAACCATCTTTTCTATATTTTCTTTTCAGTGCTTCCTTGAAGGTCTTTGGTTCTGAGTCTTGCAACCCGTCAACCACATTCAAAGCATAATAAATAAGATCATCATAATCCTACCTTTGAGGTGGTATAATCTCCCTCCTAACTCTATCATGAGCCAATCTATAATTAGGAGAACGGTATGTTGCCCTTCAATAGTACTAGAAATAGGATTCTCTATTACCTCCTCGTCTCTAGTCTCACTAGTAAGAACCTCTACCTCAAACTGAGTCTTTTCCACCATATTTTCTGATTATTTAACATCTAATTCTTTGCACTTCATCTCCATATAGGTCTCATCAAAAGTAACATCTCTACTTAGGATAAATTTTAATCCTCCAGGATCCATCTTCCACATTTAGTAATTTTTCACCCCTTCAGGATAACCAATGAAAGACACACTTTACAACCCTAGCATCAAGTTAGTCTTGTTTGATATGAGAAAACTCTAAGGCTCCAAAAAATATTCAAATTTGAGTAGTCTAGTGATTTCCCACTCCAAACTTCCATAGGTGTCTTGAAGTTTATTCACGTGGATGAACATCTGTTGATCAAGTAAGTTGTTGTAGCAACAACTTCACCCCATAAACTCTTTGGTAATCCAGCTCCCAACAACATATACCTTACTCTCTCTTTATAATGGTTTTATTCATGCGTTTTACTAAGTCATTTAATTGAGGTGTTCCAGCATCGGTTATATGCCTCTTGATACCATATTTCCTGCAAAACTCATTAAACTGCCCTGAAACTAACTCTAGGCCATTGTTAGTTCTTAATACATTCAGTTTAGTTTTCAATTGATTTTCTATAAGAGCATACCATTCATCAAACTTTTCAAAGATGTCACTTTTACTTTACATAATATAGATCGACACTCTTCTAGAGAAATCATCAATAATATAGAGAAAATATAATCCACCTCCATGAGTTTTCATCCTTGTCGAACCCCATTGATCTGAGTGAACATAATCAAAAGGTCTACTAGAATTATGCACACCACTCCCAAACTCCACCCTGTGTTGTTTTCCTAGAATTCAATTATCACAAAATTCCAGTTTATTTAATTTCTCACTCCCTATAAAACCTTGTTTAGCAAGTTCAACTAAACCTCTTTCATCAACATATCCTAATCTCAAATACCACAACTTAGATTTATCAAGAAGGTCTTGACTAGCTATTGATGCATGACCAATAATAGTGGAACCATCCCAAACAGGCAACCCACATATTTTGGATCCTTTAGCCATTATTAATGCACCATGCAAAATTCTTAACCCCTATGTTCAATTCTAGTGCAGTAGCCTAGATCATCCAACATGCTTATGGATAACAAATTTTGTTTAAGCTCAGGAACATACATCATATTACGTAGAAGGAACCCATGATCATCGAACATTTTCAGTCTGACTGTATCAATACAATGAACTTTACAAGCCTTATTGTTTCCAAGTCGAATGATTCTACCTTCTTTCAAATCCAAATTTTCAAAATATTATTCCTTTCACACATGTGATAAGAGAAACATGAGTCCATAACTCAACCCTTTTCTATTTTCAAACTTGTTACCACTAGTGCACCAACATTTTCATTGTTCCCTCTTTCAGGACAATCCTTCTTGAAGTGACCAGTTTTGGGCCAAGTGAAGCATTTAAACTTTGACTTATCAAAAACCTTGGACTTGGACTTTGATCTGGATCTCTTTCCTTTCTGGTTTCCTCTACTCTTACTCCTTCCTCTTGAGACAATTAAGTCTTCATCACTATCGTCAAACTTCAAACCTTTCAACTTTGATAACTCTTTTGATCTTATGGTTGTCTGAACTTCATCTAAAGTGATAATTCCTTCCTTACCATAAATAAGGACATCCTTAAAGTGCTCAAATGATCTGAGTAATGAGCTTAACAAGAGTATAGTCTTGTCCTTATCTTCAATTTTCACATCTATATTTTGTAAATTATCAATGATCTTGTGAAATTTTGTCAGCTGCTCCACAATAGATTTATTCTCCATCACACGGAAGGAATAAAGTTGTTATTTCAGACATAACCTGTGAGCTAATGACTTTGTCATATATAATCATTCAAGCTTGACCCACATCTAAGTCGCAGTCTTCTCCCTCACGACTTCCCTTAATACTTTATCTATGAGGCACAAGATAATGGCACTTTTAGTCTTATCCACCATCTCGGTCTTCTCAGCTTGTGTAAGGTTTGCATGCATCAATGCATCTCCCTTCAATATTTCTGCACATTTTTGTTGAATTAGTATTACTTGCATCTTTACCTTCCACAATCTGAAGTCGTTGTCTCCGGAAAACTTCTCGATGTCCCATTTAGAACTCATGGTGCTCAGTTGTAGACTTAACCCCTTTGCCCCACGGTGGATTCCACTTGTTGTGATAATGACAAGGTTCATTTTAAATCAACACTTTGATACGTGGGGCAAAAAACAATGGAAATCAAACAAATAGCCTCAAGCAATAAAAATAATAACAGGCGAGAACATAAGAAATTTATTTACGCAGTTTGATCAAATGATTTACGTCTGAGGAAGAGAGCAATTATTCAATTCACTATATTACAAAAGTTGTTACAAGAGATTACAAATGAGTTGCAAGAAACTAGCCTTATAAGCTCTCAAGAACAAACTGTGTTTTCTACCCCGAGTGTTTTTCAATCTCTGCAACTCTCAATATAAGAATCACACAAATCCAATGTGTTTAAAGTGTTTACCAATCTCTATGACAATCCCAAAATACTACCAAACCCCTAAAATATAACTCTAAGAATTTTACCCTTTGCTTTCTCAATGGGATTTCTAGCTTATGCAACTTGTGCCTAACAAATGAGAGAAAACTCATATTTATAACTAACAAAATATTTAAGGGTCCAAGTTATGATCCATTAACAAACGGATCTACAAACATGCTCAAAAATATTAGTACCGGAATGTCTCTCTTTTTTTTTTTTTGCACTTGAGATTTTAAGACATATTACAACAGATTCACTAGGGCACGTGTTATGAAGGAAATAAAGAATCTATTATATTTTAATTTTGTAGGAAAGAATTTTACAACGATTGCAAATACAACTGTAGTGAAATATGACACATATAATTATAGTTGATAAAAATATTCGTACTTAAAAAGTTTTCAACTTTTTATTTAACCATACATGTTAAGGGACACATATTTTTTATTGAAAAAATGAATAAATCTTAATGTTGAGATTCAAAATTTGTAACTCTTAATATATGATCACGGTTGTTATTATGAACCGTGATGAAAAATCTTTTAATAAAATGACTATAATAATATGGTATTACAAAAGATATATTTTATAGTAGTGTTAATTTTTTACTGGTACATAATACGGTAAACAGTTTGTTGTTAGCACTACATTTATCATTCATTACCTTTTACTGAAGTATTTTTTTAAACAGTCAATTGAAGGTTTTCCGATCTCTACTATGTGCTTGTTTGATATTGCTATGTGTTTGAAAAGATCACAGTAAACCTGTCTGTCTTTGTTATTGTAAAACTATACTAGGAAAACTGTAATTGGTATTGCTCAAAAAACTGTGATTAATTTTAATGGCTTTTCTAAAACAAGCTTAATATAAAAATATAAAGGTAGACAAACTATACGCAATAATACATAAAACCACCAACTCACACTAGGAAAAGTGAACATTTAACAGGGGATATTATTTGATGTGTAGACTCATACTTATAAATAAGGAAAATGAAATGATGGTGGCTTAATGTGTAAGCCAAGTATGTTAATTAGAGGAAGAAATGCTTCAAAGATACAGCACTTGGCTTCAAAGTATCAACGTTTCCATTCACACTAATTACACCACTATCTATAGCCACTTGCTGGCTAGGGAGTATCCAATGATTCATGTGTGTTAAAGACACACTGTTTTTGTTTTTGTGACCCTACATCATTATTGTTGTTCTACAAATGGCTTAGTTCCTCACCAACTGCACCTTGGCATTTACTACTTGCCGAGATATTGCCTCTAGGATTCAGTCATGAATGATCATAACAATGAACAAAAAAGATGGATAATTTGTTTGTTTAAATATTTTCGGTTAAATATTAACTATTATGACCCACCAATATTCTATATATACATATATAACTCGTACAGTGGATGCTACTAGATGTGGTGGCGTGGTTATTAATCAGTAATCACTTTATAACTAACCATCATGGCTTCGTTGATATAGTTTTACCTCAAGCTTAGGGCTTGGACTACCGCTTAGGTCTCCACGACGATTCCAATCTTTTTTTTAATGCGTTTAGTAGGATTTAATAACCTAATAAATTCTCCGCAAAATATTGATGAACAGTCTATTTTTTTTTATGAATAGTAAAAAAATAGTGGGATTTTGAACCCAAAAAAAAATATAGCACAGGAAACGACACCCAAGTTTAGGTAGTTAGTATTAGGAATGTCAATGGGTAGAGTTTAGGCAGTAGTATTCATTTTCATGTTTGTAGTCTAAATAAATTTTCGTACCTAAGCACATATCTGCGTGGTTATCAACATTTATACTCGCACTCATACCTTATAGATATCTAAGTATCCACACCTACCTGTTTACCTGTATTTCTAATAAAAATTATGGATCAATTATTGTTAGTACTATGATTTTAGGATTGACATAATTTTGCTAAAACATAGTTTACAATAAGGATGTTATGGAAGATGTTCTAACATGTTGGTCAGGTTCATTTGGAGGCAGATATTCTGGCAGATGTTGTAACATGATGTACCAGAACATCAGTAAATGTTGTTTTAAATCTTCACTGATTTAATTAGATTATGTGATATTCCTTTTGGATATATCTCAGTAAATTTCGTAGATCATGAAGATTTAATCTGGAACAAGTTTTGCATCTCCAGTTGTACATAAGTTACTAAATTAGGCCTTGAGACAATTTAAGAAATTTGATATTGCTTGTTCCAAGATTTAAAGAGATTTTGCTGCACAATTGATGCATCACTCAGCTTGTGGATCAAGATACTTCTGGATGCAGAATTCGAAACCTATAGACTGCATAGGTGTATTTAAAGAGAAGACCTAACCTAATGTAATTTAAACTTTCAATAATTTGTAAATTAGGAGAAGTTTAGAGTCTTAGGTTTTGAGAGTCTCTTGTGTAGTTGTAAGTTACCCATCTATCTTTTGATATTGTATGGTAGACTAATTGTTACTTGACAGTTTGTCAAATTATTGTTCTCACTCTTAAATCTTTTAAGTAAAAAGTTTGAGTTTTGTATTTAAAGTGTAATCTTCTAAATTGGGTTGTTCTTGATACAATCATTGAGATTGAGACTGTTAGATATCACTGAGGTGATTTAGGGAGTGAGATGAGATTTCGCATATATAGATGATGATTTCTAGGTAGAAGTTGCATTGGGTATTGATTAAGTGAGAAATTGTATATTGGGGATGTTTAGGCTTCAATTGATAATGCTAATAGTGGATTTCCTTCATGGCTTGGTAGTCCCGATGTAGATGATGTTACACCGAACTGGATTAACAACTCTTTGTGTTATTTATCATTTTGCAGTTTTTTGTTTCATTATATGTTTCAGTCTGATTTGTCTAGTCTGTTTCTAGATGTTGTAACATATGTCTTGACATTGTTCTGATGTTAAGATATCAGTATGAACAAGTGTTGTATGTGCCAGAAAATTTCAATTATAATTTATCATATTATTTTAATTTTTTACCAACAATTATATTAAAATGCGTATAATTTTATTATTGAGTTAAGAAACAAATAAAAACTTATATTAAAAAGTGTAAAGGTTTAAAGATAGGTGAGTTCTTATTTACCCAACTCAAAGAGTTGGGTAAGGTTGTCTTTAGTGTAAAATGTTTTGAAAACAACAAACATTTATATTATTTAATAAAGCATTAAATATAGTAAAATTAAATGACATCATGTCATTGGTTGAAGGTACACTATCTAATTTTTTGTGATGGGTAGAGAAGTTGTCCCCAGATAATGTATTTAATAAAATTGATAAACATACATATACATATAATAATAAAATATATAAATATATAAAGCGAATATGGGGCGGGGTGGGTACTAGGATACTCATACCCACGCTCATACCCGTTTATTTTTGTGGGTAATTGTCTGTGCTCGTGTTCGTGTCTATTTTGCGGGTTTTTACCTTATCTGTTGTGGGTAATTTTAGTGGATACTTATTGGCAATGAGTCAATTTGTCATCCCTAGTTAGTATCTTAGTGGTTGAGATAAATAAAATTTATAATGTATATTTTGTTTATAGTTGTAGATATGAATGACAACGAGGCGGGTCGATGACGATTTTTATCCTCCCAAACTTAACCCTGAATCCCCAAATAATTTGTGTTCTTCGCCTTAAACCCTAACAGAGATGAAGAATTAAAACTCAAACAAGTCTCAAACAAATTCTGGTTGGTTTCGGGTTTCCCTGCCCCACCATCCATTTAGTGAAATGGTTTTTTTAATTAAAATATTTATTTTTTGCAAAATAAATTACATTACAAATGATAAAATAAAATAATCTCAATAAATTGCATTCATGCAATTCAAATATTTTTAATAATAAATACAAAATCAAAATATCAAAATATTGACCACATATTTAATATTCTAAATTATCAAAACTAAATAATAAAGTACATAATAAAATAAACAGGACAGGTTTGGGGACAAATTTAGGATGGATACTGGTGTCTCCATTATCCGACCCGTCCTCATATTTTGTAATCGATGAAAATCCAAACTCAAACTTAGTTAAAGTGGGGTTTCTACGTCAAATTTGAGGCAGGTTCAGGTAAGTACATGCGGTACGGGTTATGTTGTCATGCCTAGTTGTAGATAAACAAAAAATATATATTTGAAAATCAAAATAGTTAATTAATGACTGACTTGAGGACTTATTTGTAACTTTGATATATTCGAAGTTTATAATGACAATGTTTCACACATTTAATGACAATGCTTCACACATTCAGAGATTAAAATGTTTTTTTTATTCAAGTAAGTGAGAGGGTTTATATATACCTTGAGATTTTTGGAAAAAAACATAATGTTCCAATCAACTTGTGTAGTTGTTCAAAGTATAATTTTATGATCGCGAGGCTCATCTCAAGACTAAAAATGACATATGGGTCGATGATCAGACTAAATGTGACCCTCTCTGTATCATAAATCTTCATGATAATGGTTATTATGAGGGATGTCTAGTTGATGTGTGTAACCAAATAATAATACAATAATAATATAAGCATATGTGGGTGAGAAAACTTTCACTTAAGGGAGAGTATCTCATACGAATGAATGGATTTACATTTAAGCTGACATTGAATGGAAAAGTGAGTGCAAAATAATCTTTATAAGTTGGGTAAAAATGACTTCTTAATGTATTGAGTTAAGATGTGGTATCTAGTCCACTTATGTGTTTGCTTTTAGTTTAATGTGATGAACCCTTAATCTTTAGGCTCTCTTTTCATCAAATGCCTTCTTAACATCATGTGGTCATTGTTGTACCCCAAAATTTTCCCTCCCATTTCTCATTGATTTCTCATCACAAAGCCTTTGGAACTCAAGATCCAGTTAGGATTTCATCTGCTCAAGACTTCTCCTTGCACTGTTGACCCAAATTAGGGTTTGTGTTTGCACAAAGATGTTTTGACCAAAATTCCCTAAGATGACTTCCATGCTTCATATTGGACTCCCAAGTTTATCCACATCAAGTTTCAAGTCTTGATTCCAATTTTTGCCCAGTCAATTGGACAGTTGACCTAGAAATCAGCCGTATTGGGGAAAAAGTCAACTGTGGCCAATTGACAGTCAAATCTCATGAAAATTGACCCACATCAACATTATGAACTCACATGGACCATTTGATCAAGTTTGGATCATAATTCCACAAGAAATTTGATCAGATCACCAAAAGGGCAAAATGGTCATTTTTAGGGTTTTGACTGCACAAAGGCAATTTTTGACTGTTTGACCTAGCCAATGGCAAACCAAGCTCACATATGGACTCAAGGACCCCATGGAATTATCTTGGCATGCTCAACAAGTTCAAAAGATCCCAAATGCACAAGATTGACAGTTGAATTTCCCAGTCAATTGATCAATTTTGACTGTATACTGAAAAGTCAAACTTTGACTTTTTGGTCAAAATCAAGAGTCAAGATTCATTTTTCATCAAAACATGCCAAATCATGAAAATTGTTCATCAAGAAATTAAGAAATGCAAATTAGGGTTTGAAATGAAGATTTTTCATAACTTAGAATTTTTCTAAGTTATGAAAAACCCTAATTTTTTCCTAACTTTGCCCAACTTTCTCACCAAGATTCATTTGGATTAAAGCAAAAGTCAAAACATGAAAGTTGTAGCCTATTGCATAATCTACAACTTTGATTCACAAAGTTTTCCCAAAAGAGGCTTGTATCTCAAGTTACAATTTTTGGAATAAGGGTACTAAACCATTCTTAACTTAGTGAAATTTTGACCTTTTTAGGCAAGGTTTCTACCTAACTTCAAGACCATTTTTCACATACTTCCACTTGGAATTTCAATTTGCATTTCAAAGATAGATTGTAGTACACATTCCAAGCTTTCCAAAATGTCCAAGAATTCATCAAACAACCTCATGGTTAGAGAGTATCGAATTTTGCAATATGGCAAAAACTCACTTTTGAATTGGCCAATTTCCATGTTCATAACTTGTGCAATTTTTCAAATCAGCATGCTTCCCTTAATTACAGGCCCCTAAACCATCCAACACTCATAAATTTAATGTAAACTCTTTGTGCCAAGACCATGTTCTATGTATTCAAGCATTGCATGATGGATTAATCCCAAAATAGATAAAGCCCTTTAACCATTTTTGCAAAAGTAAGCTTTATGTCAAAATGAAAATCCAAGAAGTACAGATCAAATCCCTTTGGCACAAGTTTAGGGACTAATCACACTGATCAATGCCAAGGTTTTCAGCATGTTATGGGGGCCTCTACCTGTCTAAGCACCAACTTGGCTTTTGGTTGCTTAAAGTGTAAGAAATATAGCATATCACAACACAACTTTCATCTCAGCAATAGAACCCTTAAGAAAATACTTTGTACACATTCAGGATATCTTAACTGAGCTAGAACACGACTCCAACACCTCCATTTCCCTCTAGAACACAGAACCACCATCAAACTGCACAAAAACAGGGCCTACTGCAGTTTGAGTTCCAACTCTCATCCCTTCCATGCATTCTTGCTAAGAACTCATCAAACACATTCCATAACATCCCTTAAAGCTAACCCAAACATCAAACACGACCTGTAACTCCTCTAATCAGTTCCACCATTTTCACTTTCTTGTTTTGCAGTTAAAGTTCCCTAGCTCGATTCAAAGTGTTTCAAAGCAAAGTAAAACTTGGAATAGCATCCCTGGACATCAAGGAAGCTGTACCAATCATCACCTTGCTCTGAAAGTACCTCCATCATCAGATACAACTTCAACTGAACAGGTATCTTCTTGAACTTCTAACTCTTAGTGTAGGCATCATTAGCTCTAAGTTTGTGAATAAAAAGTGTTCTACTCATGCCCCTGAATCTGTACATACTTTTACTTTCCATTTATTTTGCCTGAGCTATGAGAATTTAAGGTCTGAATATTGATAAAAACTTAGGTTAGGATTTGGTAATGATGAAATTCTCTCTCATTTCTGAGAGTTAGGATGAGTTCTTTACATATTTAGAATCGTGATTCAATGCTTAACATTTCTTATGTTGTAAGTTTGTGCAAAAGATCAAGGAATCCAGATGTTTGAATTGGTGTTCAGGCGCGCGTTTTTGAACATCTTTCTGGCTGGAGGTTGAAGAAAGGCTTGGTGGGCTGGGCCTTCTGTGCTATTTCTTTCCACACCACATTTTTCACTTTGATACCCCCTGAGCCCATTTTGTTTGTTTTAATGATTTTTTGACTTTTCTTTTTTTATTCTGACTTGTTTATTTTTGCTAATAATATTAAAAACATAAAAAATATTTTTTTACATCATTTTTACATTTTTTAGGCATTTATTTGTTTAAGATTAGTTATTTGTACATAAATAATTATATAAACTTACTTTTTACTTAAAATACTAGAAAATAATGTAAGCATATTTTATTTTCATTTTTATTTTGTTTTATCTTCTTAAAATATTTTATAAAAAATATACTTTTTTTATAAATATTAATTATTATTATTTTTATATATATAATACATATTTAGAAATTAATACATATATATATATATATATATATATATATATATATATATATATATATATATATATATATATATATATATATATATATATATATATATATATATATATATATATATATATATATATATATATATATATATATATATATATATATATATATATATATATATATATATATATATATATATATATATATATATATATATATATATATATATATATATATATATATATATATATATTTATTAGAATATTTAGTAAAAAAATACAAAAATATATACACTTTATTTTTTATTAACATTTAATAGTAAAAATATCATTTTGACAAATATACTTCATTTTTATTTTTATTTCATATATAATTGATAAATATTAGTATATATTAAATAATTAATACTTTTATCTAAGAAAATTAGGGTTTTGCCCCAAACATTAAAAAGCTCCAAAAATAATACTTTTTTTATTTTGTTTATTTGACATAAAAAATACTTTTTTTCATACATATAAAAAACCCTTTTTGCATCTTGCATATTTATTTTATTTCTATTTAATTTGTGCAAATTAATTATCTTGTAAATAAATTCCAAATTGATGTAATAGTCTAGGTTTAAAATCCTTGTCTAAATATCCCCCCATTTGAACATTTGTACCCCCCTTCCCATATGGTGTTGTAATAGTTTAGAACTTTATTTTTCGCACTTTAATGCTTTCTAAATATACCATGTTAGAATTAGGGTTTGTATGCAAATAAAAAGAACAAAATAGTTTGACCTAATTTCAAGAAAATCAAGCATGAAAATGGACAACGCATATCACACTTGAACCCCTAGGGTATTCCACTTGTTGCCTTCAATAAATGGGCCATATTGCATGTTAGGTTTCTTTGGGTAAAACAAACACAATTCAAATGATCATAGTCCCTCGATGACGCTTTCGAAAAGTTGCCTAAAATGATCAAGTCCCTTTCAATGAAAAATTGCCCAAAGATACTTAACACCATTGCAATTATGGTCTAAACGATGACCCGTGCCCGTCCCTTTCACATCCTAACACAAGATTGTCCACCAAATGCAATGGTGGAACAAAATTGTTAAAAGGGTTAAAACACAACGAAAATCTTTGAGAACTTTAGGGTAGATAGCTCTTAGGTACTTGTCAACTTGCAAAAACAAAAACACTTGCCTATTTTTCAAACCACACTTCACAAACACTTTCAAAACAAACTTTCAAAAAACCTTGAAACATCTTTTCAAAAAGACAAACACCTTTTGTAAAACATTCGAGTAAAGAATTGTTACAAGGGTAGCCTAGACAAGGCATCTTTTTCAAAACCTTTTCAAAACCACACACAAAGCACCATTTCAAACAATTGAAAATCAAGGCAAGTTGATCTAAGCAAGTACCTAAGAGCCCATGGATAACCATGGATAGAAAGGGTGCTAATACCTTCCCTTTCTATAATACTCCCCGAACCCAAGAAAATAATCTCAAAGGTTTTTGCTGTGCTTTTTAAACCTTTCCTTAGGATAAAATAAAAAGTCGGTGGCGACTCTTGCTCAAACGAAACATTTCCGAAAACAAATGCAAAATCAATAGTCAGTTCTCCCACCGTATCACAGAACTGGCGACTCTGCTGGGGACAATTTTAAAAGTGGAGTAACCTTAGGGTTTAGATCACCCTCTTGCATGATTAATTGCTTGTCTTGATTGCTTTACATCTTGGCTCTATTGTTTGGGTTTGCAATCCTACACCCGGATTTTTGGAAACATTCATAGATAGCAATACGTTGTGGAAACTGTGCGGGGTATACCGACACGGTTGAAGCAATAGCTATATTAGTGCGACATATTTGTGAGTACCGGTAACCCTTGAGTTCAATAAAGGAGAGTACGGGGCCGCTGAGTGATGTCACTAAGCACTAATGACCTAGAACCTTACTTGACCATCTTGGCCTTTTATTAGGGGTAGTGAGATGACCGGCTTTGGTGCTGTCCGAAGTTGGTAGATACTCGATACTACACTCATTGAGGGTTGTTTTCTTGGAATATTTTGGTCGCTAGTTAAGTGGCTAAACCGAAACAATGAACAATGAAAACAATCCAGTGATATTGAGCTCCTTAGAACCCGGTTACTATTTATAGGACAGGTTTTTAAGCCAACTACACTCAAGAGGGTACTTACCTATGAAACCCCATGCAAGCCTGAAACTAGGGTTTGGTGTGATTTGCTTGTACATATGTTTTGTGCATACATCATAAACATCATAAAACATCATATGCATTCACTAACCATTTCAAGGGTTTAGATCTTCATCTTTGTTCTTGTTTTGTAGGTCATGGAAATTCCTCGAAGAAAAACAATCCAAGTCAACCTTGTGAGAATCTCTCCTCAACTCAAGGAACTCACCTCAAGAATTCCGGAAAGCTCATCCTTCAGTGAAAGACATGGTAGACTGCTCAGTTTAGTCAACACCAACATTGAAGAAGACATGATAAAAGTACTATTCCAGTTCTTTGACCCTCTTCACCACTGTTTCACTTTCCCTGATTACTAGTTGGTGCCCACTTTGGAGGAGTTTTCTCAACTCCTGAGAATTCCTATCCTTAATCAACTACCCTTCAACGGTACGGAGAAGGAACCAAAGCCTGAAGATGTTGCTCGAGCACTACATCTACAGCCATCTGAAATCAAGGGGCATTGGGAAACCAGAAGCGGCGTCAAAGGATTCTTAGCAAAATTCTTGTTTGAGAAGGCACAAGAATGTTGGAATTCATTGGACCTACAAGCCTTTGAAGAAATTGTGGCACTCCTTATCTATGGGTTGGTCTTGTTCCCAAATCCTGACCAATTGATAGATGTCAACGCCGTCAAAATCTTCTTGTCCAGAAATCCAATACCAACATTGCTTGGGGACATCCTTCACTCATTTTACACACGAACAATGAGACAGAGGGGTGTTCTCATGTGCTGTACTCCTCTCCTTGCAAGGTGGTTTATTTCGCACCTTCCACAATCTGTCTTGAAGAATGACCAAGGCTCAAGGTGGTCCCAATGGTTGATGACTCTTACTCACTCTGATGTACATTGGTGTTCTCGGTCCAGAGAAAATGTCATCATCGTCGATCGTTGCAGAGAATTTCCTAATGTTCCTTTACTTGGAATTAGAGGAGGCATCACCTACAACCCTTGCCTAGCTTTGAGGCAATTTGGATATGCACGGAGGGATGGCCCTCACGACATGTTGATTCCTGACCTAGTTTTTGACTTCGACAACAATGCGCAAGGACTTCGCCGAAGATTCATCAGAGCTTGGGGGAGGCCCAACAAGGTTGATAGCAAGACTCTGGGACACAAGAACTCCATCCCTCTTGAGCCATATCTCAAGTGGGTACGAGCCCGAGCCCAAAGTCTAATGATGCCTTATCCTCATGTACTCCCTGTGATTAAGGAGCCCGTCAAGGAAGGAGAGGTTCCCTACACCATCCTACATCCTGACATGCCTACATCATGGGAGGAAATGCAGAAAAGTTGGATTCAGCTCAAGGAGGAACGAAACACTTTTGAAGCTAGCTTCTACGCCAGTGAGAAGAAGGTTCTAGAGCTTACCCGCCGACTCCATGAGCAAGAAGCCCTCAACACCTACATCGCACCAAAGAGGATGCGCAATGTCTTTTTACCTTGAGAAGTTGTTTTTGTAATATTTGGCCCATGGGGCATTTATGTACTAACAAATTTCTTCTTATTAATATGACGTGCGTTCTTTTTTGTCTACAACAATTTTGAATGTTCCAAAATCCTTGAATGCATTGCATACATAAGCATATCATTCATCATGTGCATAAGCAGGTCTCACGCCAGGTTTCCTTATCTGTCTGCTGTTTATTTCAGTAGGATGGATCTCGAGCAAACAATCAAAGACCTACAAGCTCAAAATGCACAGTTCCAGCAACTCCTGACGACCTTGGCTAAAGGTCAGGAGGATCTCAAGACCTTGCTGGGGAATAAAGACCCAGTGAAAAAGAAGAAAAAGAGACTCGGGGTGGCTACTTTAGGGAGAAGATTTGACGGAGAGGCCAGGAGAGTGCTTGAATTCCCTCCTACTTCGGATGAAGGGACCAGTAAAGGAGGTGGGGCTGCGGTACCTTCCGAGTCCGATGTGGAAGAAGAAGAGGTCGAAGAGGATGAAGACTACTCTGATCAGCAATACCCTCCAGCTGATGATAAATACAAAGGTTTAGAAGACAGGTTGGACGCCATGGAGCTACAAAGAGTACCGGGTTTGGATTTTGAAGACTTGGGTGTGGTTGCCGGGATTGTGATTCCCCCAAAATTCAAAGTGCCAGTTTTTGTGAGGTATGATGGGCTGTCCTGTCCAAAAATGCATCTCAGGTCCTACGTAAGAAAGATTCAACCCTATACGGCAGATAAGAACCTTTGGATACATTTCTTTCAAGACAGCCTTTCTGGGGCTCAACTGGAGTGGTTTTATCAGCTAGAGGGAACCAGCGTCCAAAATTGGGAAGACTTGGCCACCGCTTTTTATAAACAATACCAGTACAATTCTGACCTTGCTCCTACTCGTACCCAACTTCAGGGTATGTCATTAGGAACATGCGAAGGATTCAAAGAATATGCACAAAAATGGAGGGATTTGGCTGGCAGGGTGCAGCCTCCTTTAACCGACCGCGAACTTGTCGATATGTTTCTAGGGACCCTATCTGGGCCATTTTTCAATCATCTGATTGGTAACTCTTCCGCGGGGTTTACCGATTTGATCTTAATAGGCGAAAGAATAGAAGCTGGAATCAAGTCAGGAAAGATTCAGAAGGGTGTTGCTGCAAGTGTTGAGAAGAAGCCTTTTAAGAAGGAAACGGCTGTGGTATATTCTCAGAGAAGAGCAGGGAAGACTGAGCGCCGGCCAACTGTGGGGGCCGTAATGATTCAAAATTCGTCAAGTGAGCAGCCTCGCTATAACCAGTCCAGACCAAATCAGCAATGGGTGGAACGGCCACAACGGCAGTTCACTCGTATTAATATGACTCCAGCGCAAGTACTTCCCCATCTGTTGAAGTTGAATCTCGCCACTATCAAAGAGGCACCAAAGAATGTGAATACGTCCTCTCCGCATTATCATCCTAATGCCAAATGCGCCTACCATTCTGACAGTGTCGGGCATGACACCAATGATTGTTGGGCACTCAAGCATAAAATCCAAGACCTGATAGAGGCGAAGGAGGTGGAGTTTGACGCTCCGGAGAAGCCTAATGTGATATCTGCTCCCATGCCAAAGCACGGCCGAAATGTCAATGCCATTGAAGAAGATTTGTATGTTGCTGATGTCAATGATCTGATAACTCCATTGTAACCATCAAGTTGAATCTGTTAAGGGCTGGGATTTTCCCGGGATGTAAAGAAGACTGCTATTGTTGTTACTCTCTGCCGTTTGATTGTCCGTTACTGAAGAAAGGTATCCATGGCCTTATGGATAGTCGACAAATTTTGTTTGAAAAAGTTTCTGCTGTTCCAACTCATACTGAAGATGTCTCAATCATAACCATTCACGCCAATCTTTCCAAGGCCGTCAAAAAGCCTGTTAAGATTACACCAGCTACGAAATCTGTTCCTTTGAAGATAACAATGCCAGGGCCTGTCCCTATGTTTCTGAGAAGTCAATACCATGGAATTATGGCGGTGACGTCTACTACCATGGTATTAAACAAATCGAAATAACTGAAGAAAGTTCGGATGATGAAGAAGCCAGCATTGAAAACATTGCGGGCACGAGCAAAATCACCCGGAGTGGGAGAATATTTTCTCCAGAGATTGCCCCTCCAAGAGCAATCTTTGGACCCTCATCTGCCGACAAGGTCATCCCTGCACCAATAAAACTCTCCGCCAGAACCCCTTTGATTGAAGATGTTGTTGTTCCTAGTATTGTCCCTCCTACCGCTGTTGATAAAGGTAAGGGAATCCAAGATGAGCTCGTCAGGACGAGAGCTCAACCTTTGGTTATCCCGGAAACCTCCAAGAAGGAAATGGATGAGATTTTGAAGATAATCAAGAGGAGTGATTACGATGTGGTAGAACAATTGGGGCAAACCCCCTCAAAGATCTCCATGCTGGCACTACTACTTTTCTCGGAAGCGCACGCTAAAGCTCTGATAAAATTCCTGAAGGCAGCCCATGTGCCCCAGGAAACCTCTGCAGATCAATTTCAGAATTGCGTGGCTAGCCTGACTGCGGACAATGGATTAGGTTTCTCTGATGCCGACCTAACTCCTAAAGGTAGAAACCACAATGATGCTTTGCACATTTCAGTCGAGTGCCGAGGAACTACTCTCGCACATGTCTTAGTCGACACCGGTTCGTCGCTGAATGTACTGCCTAAGAAGGCCTTGGACCGACTAGATTGTGAAGGGTTGGAGTTGAAGCTGAGTGATATTGTTGTCGGAGCTTTCGATGGTTCGAAGAGAATGGTCCATGGGGAGGTTGAAATTCCCATCAAGATAGGCACTGAGGTGTTTAAATCTACTTTCTATGTGATGGACATCCGTCCGTCATACTCTTGCTTGCTGGGTAGGCCTTGGATACACCATGCTGGGGCAGTCAGGTCCTCCTTACATCAGATGTTGAAGTATCCTGTCAAGGGAAAGATCATTATTGTCCATGGAGAAGAGGAGTACATGATTAGCCACTTGAATTCCTTCCGGTATGTGGAGGTAGAAGGGGAGTTCATTGAGACGCCTTTCCAGCATTTCGAAGAAGTCCTTCCTGAAATAACAGTAGCAAAGTTGGCAGCTGAGACACCGAGGCAGATGGCCAGGATGGCATCTCTGGAGGACGCAAGGGCCGCAATAAAGGAGGGGAAGAATTCAGCATGGGGGCAGTTGCCTGATATTCCACATAAGACAAACAAATTTGGATTAGGGTTCACAGCCGCGGGCCAGAAAGCTATGCGCCGATCGAATATTGAAAGGGCGCCAGTCAAAATTTCTCCATACGGAATCAACGCTTTGGAGGATGAAGACAAAGAGAGCAACATCGAAGAGTGGATTTACCCGAATGTCAAAGGAGGATTGTGCAACTGGAAGGCAAAAGACTTTGTCCCCATCACTTTTATTCATCAGTAATTTATCTGTCAAACATTTCCTATTCGGTTTGTAATATTTATTTTCAAACAATCCGTACACTATCTTTTTCACCTCATGCCTTGCCCGGGGCATGTAGGTCCATTTGTAAGGGTTTTGATTATTTTTCATATCCATATGCCATGTTTAATGATTCATTGGACGTTTTTCATTTTTGATAAATTGCTTGTGTTCATTTTCTTTCCTTTTGCATTTTTTGTTTAAGGATGGCTATCCCTTACACACACCCACACTCACAAATGTAGGTACCCATCCACTCCGGATTCCATGGGTGACGATTCTGCTATATCCTTCAATAACTCTGAAGATTTGGTCAATCAAGCCGAGTATGAAGATGACGAAGGTTGTGAAGTACCAGGGGAACTAGCCAGACTTCCACAACAAGAGGAAAGGGCCATCTTACCGCACGAAGAGTCATTGGAAACTGTCAACTTGGGGACCGAGGAAGACCGGAAGGAGGTGCAAGTGGGTGCCAATCTGGAACCAAGTGTCAAGGAACGCCTGATACAGTTGTTGAATGAGTATGTTGAAATCTTCGCTTGGTCTTATGAAGACATGCCGGGTTTAGACACAGACATCGTGGTTCACCGTCTCCCCACAAGAGAGGATTGTCCACCGATCAAGCAAAAAGTCCGCCGAATGAGGCCTGACATGTCTGAAAAAATCAAAGCAGAAGTAATGAAGCAATTCGACGCTGGCTTTCTGGCTGTTACGTCCTATCCTCAATGGGTCGCTAACATCGTGCCAGTACCCAAGAAAGATGGCAAAGTCAGGATGTGTGTGGACTACCGGGATTTGAATAGGGCCAGCCCCAAAGATGATTTCCCGCTACCGCACATTGACATTTTGATCGACAATACAGCTCAGCACAAAGTGTTTTCCTTCATGGATGGATTCTCGGGCTACAATCAAATCAAAATGGCCCCCGAGGATATGGAGAAAACAACTTTTGTCACACAATGGGGCACCTTCTGTTACAAGGTGATGCCGTTCGGGCTGAAGAACGCAGGGGCAACTTATCAACGCGCCATGGTAGCTTTGTTTCATGATATGATACATCATCAGATTGAAGTTTACGTAGACGATATGATAGCTCGGTCACAAACAGAGGAGGAGCACCTTGAGCATCTAGAAAAGCTGTTTTCCAGATTGAAAGAATACAAACTCAGGCTGAATCCAAGTAAGTGCACTTTTGGAGTTAGGTCTGGTAAACTTCTGGGATTCATTGTAAGCAACAAAGGCATTGAAGTTGATCCAGCAAAAGTAAAAGCAATACAAGAGATGCCTGCTCCCCGTACTGAAAAGGAGGTTAGAGGGTTCTTGGGACGCTTGAACTATATTGCCAGGTTCATCTCTCATCTGACTTCTACTTGTGAGCCAATTTTCAAACTCTTGAAGAAAGATCAGGTAGTCGAATGGAACGACGATTGCCAAGCTGCTTTTGATAAGATCAAGGAGTATTTGCTAGAGCCTCCTATTCTGATGCCATCCGTCGAAGGAAGACCATTGATCATGTATCTGACCGTCTTGGATAACTCAATGGGGTGTGTTTTGGGCCAGCATGACGAGTCTGGTCGAAAAGAGCATGCTATTTATTACCTTAGCAAAAAGTTTACCAACTGTGAGACTCGCTACTCACTGCTCGAGAAAACTTGCTGCGCTTTGGTATGGGCTGCTCGCCGACTAAGGCAGTATATGTTGACTCATACTACCTTGTTGATTTCCAAAATGGATCCTATCAAGTATATCTTCGAAAAGCCCGTTTTGTCTGGAAGAATAGCCAGATGGCAAATGATCCTAACTGAGTATGACATCCAGTACACCACCCAAAAAGCTATAAAAGGGAGTGTACTAGCTGACCATCTGGCTCATCAAGCTATCGAAGATTATCAACCCATGAGATTTGATTTCCCAGACGAGGACATCATGAATTTGGACAACATTGAAAGTAACGGACCGTATGACGAACCCGAAAAGGGATCCCGATGGACCCTGTACTTTGATGGTGCTTCAAATGCACTTGGAAACGGTATCGGTGCGGTACTCATTTCTCCGGAAGGTTGTCACACACCTTTCACGGCCCGGCTTTGCTTCAGCTGCACGAACAACATGGCTGAGTATGAAGCTTGCATCTTTGGTCTCAAGGCTGCTATAGACTCGGGGATCAAATCTTTGATCGTATTTGGGGACTCGGCTTTGGTTATCAGTCAAATCAAAGGAGAGTGGGATACCAAGCATCCTAATCTTATCCCATACAAAGAACATGTCTTGACATTGTTGCCTCATTTCGAGCAAATTACCTTCGAGCATTTCCCGCGAGAAGAGAATCAGCTAGCAGATGCTCTAGCTACAATGTCATCCATGTTTAAACTCAACTGGGATAACGAGGCTCCCCAAATCACCATCGAGCGAATGGATGAACCTGCGCATTACCACGAGATTAATACCGAAGAAGTAGTGGAACAACCCTGGTTCCATGAAATCAAAAGGTATCTCGAGACTAGAGATTATCCCGAAGGAGCTTCCGTAAATGACAAGAAGTTCTTAAGGAAATTTGCTGCCAAATTCTTCCTGAGCAACGACATCCTTTACAAAAGAAGCCATGATTGTGTATTACTCCGATGCGTAGACAAAGCTGAAGCAGAGTTGATCATGACTGAGATACACAGCGGCACATTTGGAACTCACTTGAGCGGGCATACAATGGCTAAGAAGATCCTAATGGCAGGCTATTACTGGTCTACCATGGAAGC
The DNA here is from genome assembly GCA_948472305.1 of Vicia faba. Lineage (NCBI taxonomy): Eukaryota > Viridiplantae > Streptophyta > Magnoliopsida > Fabales > Fabaceae > Vicia > Vicia faba. Next base: position 703,503,005 of record OX451741.1, on the reverse strand, counting down.
TGACTGCCATCAACATTACCGTACTTGCCACAAATGTCAAATCTACGCTGATAAAGTTCATATCCCTCCGGTTCCTCTCAACGTTATGACTGCTCCTTGGCCATTTGCAATGTGGGGCATTGACATGATTGGAGAGATCAAGCCCACGGCTTCCAACGGACATCGCTTCATCCTAGTTGCCATTGACTATTTCACCAAATGGGTCGAAGCAGCTTCCTTCGCCTCTGTTACTAAAAATGTGGTTGCCCGCTTCATCAAGCAAAATCTCATATGTCGGTATGGTGTTCCAGACAGGATCATCACAGACAACGGTACAAATCTGAATAACACGATGATCACCGCATTGTGCGAACAGTTCAAGATTTATCATCACAATTCATCTCCCTATCGGCCGAAGATGAACGATGCTGTTGAAGCTGCGAACAAAAACATTAAGAAGATCATTCAAAAAATGACAGTCACTTACAAAGACTGGCATGAGATGTTACCATTTGCTTTGCATGGATACCGTACGACGGCACGTACTTCAACCGGGGCAACCCCATTTTCTTTGGTATATGGCATGGAAGCTGTCCTGCCTATGGAGGTTCAGATTCCTTCTCTAAGGATTATGAAGGACGCAGGTTTGAATGAAGATGATTGGATGCAGACCCGACTTGATCAACTCGACCTGATCGACGAGAAGCGACTCGCTGCTATATGCCATGGTCAGACGTATCAAAAGCGGATGATCAAGGCTTTCAATAAGAAAGTCAGACGTCAAGTGTATCAAGTCGGAGATCTCGTGATCAAGCAGATTATCTTGCCGCAAAGTGATCCCAGGGGCAAATGGACTCCTACATATGAAGGACCATTTGTGATCAAGAGCATATTTTCTGGTGGTGCAATGATTCTGACCACCATGGACGGTGACGATTTGCCGCACCCTGCGAACGCAGACATAGTCAAAAGATACTACGCATGAAATAACCTGACAAGTCGAAAACCCGAAAGGGCGGCTTGGGCAAAAATGGGCATCCCGGTGAACCGAAAACCCGAAAGGGCGGTTCAGGCAAAATTAGGGATAAAAAACAAAAAAATGTGTACACCCGGCAAGTCGAAAACCTGAAAGGGCGGCTTGGGCAAAAAGGGGTTTCCCGGTGGATCGAAAACCCGAAAGGGCGATCCAGGCAAAAGTTAGGGAATTAAAGCGTATGACTATGTCTCGTCGGATCAGTTCAAAGACAATCTCTTCATCAACTAGTTCCAGGTTTCTGATCAATCCAGTCATCGGCAAACGAAGCATTGAATGGACAGAGATTCAGAGTTGTGAAGGCTATAGCGGAATGGAATCCCATGGAATTATTTCACATAGCCATTTTTATTTTGTATAAATCTTTCAAATATTTACGACAAAAATCCTCTTACTAGGATGATTGTCTCCTTTGTACAAATATACTCATAGAAAGTCAATACAAATACTTTTCCCAGAAATTTGTGTCATTTCCTTTCACTTTTTCTCTTGCACTATTTGTTTTATTTTGAGAAACGTCCAATGTTTTGTTAAATAGGCATATGCATTTGAACATAATCATTTCCTTGTGAATCAAGAAAGAGGATTACTGATAGGTTGAAGGTACAGTTGGATATCTTGATACCCTTTCAAAAGAAGCCCCCCAGGAGATTTGGAATCCATATCCCCAGCAAGTCTTGAAGCTTATCCCCAATAGATTCTGGAAGCTTATCCCCCACAGAGAACGGACGTCTCTCCCGAGCTTTATTCAAAGTTATTCCTCACAAGGGCTTATAACTGGGTTATCCTCAGCTTATTGCCACGGAAGATCGCACTCGACAAAATTCTCCCTATCCCCAGCGGAGTTCGTCAGAGTTCCCCAACATAGCTTATCAATACAATCCCCAGAGGAGCCTATCTTTGTTATCCCCAGCCAGAGAATCCTCCAGAACTCAGTTCCCCTCAGAGTTTAAGTTTCAATATTCCCGGCAGAGCTAAAGCTTCAAATTATCAAATCCCCAGCGGAGCCAGACTAATGAACCTTCTCCCCACAGAATTTTGGGAGGGCAAACCTTGAGTTCCCCAGTGAAGTCGCCAGAGATACTTCCCACCAAACTGAAGATTCTCAGTCTTACATCCCCAGCATGAGTCTATTAGATTGGAACTCCCCAGTAGAAGTCATCAGGAATTCCCCAGAAGATTGGTATACAACCCAAGCTCCTTATTCTCCAGCAACAACCATGAATTATTCTTCCCGACAGCAGTCAAGATACTTTTATCTTCAGCCATCTCGGATTCATCTATCCTTTGCAAGACAGCTCTCCAGCTTACATGCACATCCATTTACATTCATATCATATAACATACATTGCATCATGCATCATGACATTGCATACAACTAACTCTTTACCTTTTCAGTTAAGACCAGTCGGCAGACTAAAATCATTATCTTCCGAGATTCTTTCCAGGAATAGTTCGGATGTGACCCGGACAGGGCAACATTCTAATGCTTATTCCAGATTCATCCAGATGCAGTTTTACGCGAGCTCATCCTCAGGGAACCCTACACCGGTTCTTCCTCCAACTTCAAGATTTCTGAAAACAGTTCACGGGTTCTCCAAGTAACGGATGTTAACCTATCGCTTGTTCAGATTCTTCTCAAGACTTCTGAAAACAGTTTATGGATTCTTCCCAACAACGGATGTTAATCTATCGCTTGTTCAGATTCAACTTTTGAAAACAGTTTACGGACGCTTCCCAACAACGGATGCTGCTCTATTGCTTATTCAACTCCGAGATTTCTGAAAACAGTTCACGGGTCCTCCAAGTAACGGATGTTAACCTATCGCTTGTTCAGTCTCTTTTCAAGATTTCTGAAAATAGTTCACGGGTTCTCCAAGTAACGGATGTTAACCTATCGCTTGTTCAGATTCTTCTCAAGACTTCTGAAAACAATTTATGGATTCTTCCCAACAACGGATGTTAATCTATCGCTTGTTCATATGCAACTTTTGAAAACAGTTTACGGACGCTTCCCAACAACGGATGCTGCTCTATTGCTTATTCAACTCCGAGATTTCTGAAAACAGTTCACGGGTCCTCCAAGTAACGGATGTTAACCTATCGCTTGTTCAGTCTCTTCTCAATACTTCTGAAAACAGTTCATGGATTCTTCCCAACAACGGATGTCAATCTATTGCTTGTTCAGACCCCCAATTCAGATGTGGTTCAAAACATGGACACCTTTCTGATACTCATTTTCAGATGGCATCTTTAAGCCCATCCCCGACAAGTTTCTGTTACTCTTCCAGATGGCATCGTTAAGCCCATCTCCAAATGGCATCTCTAAGCCCATTCTCGCATCCATTTCTTTGACGAGTGCAAATTTCTGGGCACTCTAGTGTCCAATCTCCTTTTACCCTCGAGTCACGAAAGGCAAACTTGCCAATCTAACTCTTCGGATTCAAGAAGATTGAACAGGGGCAACTGTTGTACCCCAAAATTTGCCCTCCCATTTCTCATTGATTTCTCATCACAAAGCCTTTGGAACTCAAGATCCAGTTAGGGTTTCATCTGCTCAAGACTTCTCCTTGCACTGTTGACCCAAATTAGGGTTTGTGTTTGCACAAAGATGTTTTGACCAAAATTCCCTAAGATGACTTTCATGCTTCATATTGGACTCCCAAGTTTATCCACATCAAGTTTCAAGTCTTGATTCCAATTTTTGCCCAGTCAATTGGACAGTTGACCTAGAAATCAGCCGTATTAGGGGAAAAGTCAACTGTGGCCAATTGACAGTCAAATCTCATGAAAATTGACCCACATCAACATTATGAACTCACATGGACCATTTGATCAAGTTTGGATCACAATTCCACAAGAAATTTGATCAGATCACCAAAAGGGCAAAATGGTCATTTTTAGGGTTTTGACTGCACAAAGGCAATTTTTGACTGTTTGACCTAGCCAATGGCAAACCAAGCTCACATATGGACTCAAGGACCCCATGGAATTATCTTGGCATGCTCAACAAGTTCAAAAGATCCCAAATGCACAAGATTGACAGTTGAATTTCCCAGTCAATTGATCAATTTTGACTGTATACTGAAAAGTCAAACTTTGACTTTTTGGTCAAAATCAAGAGTCAAGATTCATTTTTCATCAAAACATGCCAAACCATGAAACTTGTTCATCAAGAAATCAAGAAATGCAAATTAGGGTTTGAAATGAAGATTTTTCATAACTTAGAATTTTTCTAAGTTATGAAAAACCCTAATTTTTTCCTAACTTTGCCCCACTTTCTCACCAAGATTCATTTGGATTCAAGCAAAAGTCAAAACATGAAAGTTGTAGCCTATTGCATAATCTACAACTTTGATTCACAAAGTTTTCCCAAAAGAGGCTTGTATCTCAAGTTACAATTTTTGGAATAAGGGTACTAAACCATTCTTAACTTAGTGAAATTTTGACCTTTTTAGGCAAGGTTTCTACCTAACTTCAAGACCATTTTTCACATACTTCCACTTGGAATTTCAATTTGCATTTCAAAGATGGATTGTAGTACACATTCCAAGCTTTCCAAAATGTCCAAGAATTCATCAAACAACCTCATGGTTAGAGAGTATCGAATTTTGCAATATGGCAAAAACTCACTTTTGAATTGGCCAATTTCCATGTTCATAACTTGTGCAATTTTTCAAATCAGCATGCTTCCCTTAATTACAGGCCCCTAAACCATCCAACACTCATAAATTTAATGCAAACTCTTTGTGCCAAGACCATGTTCTATGTATTCAAGCATTGCATGATGGATTAATCCCAAAATAGATAAAGCCCTTTAACCATTTTTGCAAAAGTAAGCTTTATGTCAAAATGAAAATCCAAGAAGTACAGATCAAATCCCTTTGGCACAAGTTTAGGGACTAATCACACTGATCAATGCCAATGTTTTCAGCATGTTATGGGGGCCTCTACCTGTCTAAGCACCAACTTGGCTTTTGGTTGCTTAAAGTGTAAGAAATATAGCATATCACAACACAACTTTCATCTCAGCAATAGAACCCTTAAGAAAATACTTTGTACACATTCAGGATATCTTAACTGAGCTAGAACACGACTCCAACACCTCCATTTCCCTCTAGAACACAGAACCACCATCAAACTGCACAAAAACAGGGCCTACTGCAGTTTGAGTTCCAACTCTCATCCCTTCCATGCATTCTTGCTAAGAACTCATCAAACACATTCCATAACATCCCTTAAAGCTAACCCAAACATCAAACACGACCTGTAACTCCTCTAATCAGTTCCACCATTTTCACTTTCTTGTTTTGCAGTTGAAGTTCCCTAGCTCGATTCAAAGTGTTTCAAAGCAAAGTAAAACTTGGAATAGCATCCCTGGACATCAAGGAAGCTGTACCAATCATCACCTTGCTCTGAAAGTACCTCCATCATCAGATACAACTTCAACTGAATAGGTATCTTCTTGAACTTCTAACTCTTAGTGTAGGCATCATTAGCTCTAAGTTTGTGAATAAAAAGTGTTCTACTCATGCCCCTGAATCTGTACATACTTTTACTTTCCATTTATTTTGCCTGAGCTATGAGAATTTAAGGTCTGAATATTGATAAAAACTTAGGTTAGGATTTGGGAATGATGAAATTCTCTCTCATTTCTGAGAGTTAGGATGAGTTCTTTACATATTTAGAATCGTGATTCAATGCTTAACATTTCTTATGTTGTAAGTTTGTGCAAAAGATCAAGGAATCCAGATGTTTGAATTGGTGTTCAGGCGCGCGTTGTTGAACATCTTTCTGGCTGGAGGTTGAAGAAAGGCTTGGTGGGCTGGGCCTTCTGTGCTATTTCTTTCCACACCACATTTTTACTTTGATACCCCCTGAGCCCATTTTGTTTGTTTTAATGATTTTTTGACTTTTCTTTTTTTATTCTGACTTGTTTATTTTTGCTAATAATATTAAAAACATAAAAAATATTTTTTACATCATTTTTACATTTTTTAGGCATTTATTTGTTTAAGATTAGTTATTTGTACATAAATAATTATACAAACTTACTTTTTACTTAAAATACTAGAAAATAATGTAAGCATATTTTATTTTCATTTTTATTTTGTTTTATCTTCTTAAAATATTTTATAAAAAATATACTTTTTTTATAAATATTAAATATTATTATTTTTATATATATAATACATATTTAGAAATTAATACACATATATATATATATATATATATATATATATATATATATATATATATATATATATATATATATATATATATATATATATATATATATATATATATATATATATATATATATATATATATATATATATATATATATATATATATATATATATATATATATATATATATATATATATATATATATATATATATATATATATATATATATATATATATATATATATATATATATATATATATATATATATATATATATATATATATATATATATATATATATATATATATATATATATATAAATATATATATATATATATATATATATATATATATATATATATATATATATATATATATATATATATATATATATATATATATATATATATATATATATATATATATATATTTATTAGAATATTTAGTAAAAAAATACAAAAATATATACACTTTATTTTTTATTAACATTTAATAGTAAAAATATCATTTTGACAAATATACTTCATTTTTATTTTTATTTCATATATAATTGATAAATATTAGTATATATTAAATAATTAATACTTTTATCTAAGAAAATTAGGGTTTTGCCCCAAATATTAAAAAGCTCCAAAAATAATACTTTTTTTATTTTGTTTATTTGACATAAAAAATACTTTTTTTCATACATATAAAAAACCCTTTTTGCATCTTGCATATTTATTTTATTTCTATTTAATTTGTGCAAATTAATTATCTTGTAAATAAATTCCAAATTGATGTAATAGTCTAGGTTTAAAATCCTTGTCTAAATATCCCCCCATTTGAACATTTGTACCCCCCTTCCCATATGGTGTTGTAATAGTTTAGAACTTTATTTTTCGCACTTTAATGCTTTCTAAATATACCATGTTAGAATTAGGGTTTGTATGCAAATAAAAAGAACAAAATAGTTTGACCTAATTTCAAGATAATCAAGCATGAAAATGGACAACGCATATCACACTTGCACCCCTAGGGTATTCCACTTGTTGCCTTCAATAAATGGGCCATATTGCATGTTAGGTTTCTTTGGGTAAAACAAACACAATTCAAATGATCATAGTCCCTCGATGACGCTTTCGAAAAGTTGCCTAAAATGATCAAGTCCCTTTCAATGAAAAATTGCCCAAAGATACTTAACACCATTGCAATTATGGTTTAAACGATGACCCGCGCCCGTCCCTTTCACATCCTAACACAAGATTGTCCACCAAATGCAATGGTGGAACAAAATTGTTAAAAGGGTTAAAACACAACGAAAATCTTTGAGAACTTTAGGGTAGAAAGCTCTTAAGTACTTGTCAACTTGCAAAAACAAAAACACTTGCCTATTTTTCAAACCACACTTCACAAACACTTTCAAAACAAACTTTCAAAAAACCTTGAAACATCTTTTCAAAAAGACAAACACCTTTTGTAAAACATTCGAGTAAAGAATTGTTACAAGGGTAGCCTAGACAAGGCATCTTTTTCAAAACCTTTTCAAAACCACACACAAAGCACCATTTCAAACAATTGAAAATCAAGGCAAGTTGATCTAAGCAAGTACCTAAGAGCCCATGGATAACCATGGATAGAAAGGGTGCTAATACCTTCCCTTTCTATAATACTCCCCGAACCCAAGAAAATAATCTCAAAGGTTTTTGTTGTGCTTTTTAAACCTTTCCTTAGGATAAAATAAAAAGTCGGTGGCGACTCTTGCTCAAACGAAACATTTCCGAAAACAAATGCAAAATCAATAGTCAGTTCTCCCACCGTATCACAGAACTGGCGACTCTGCTGGGGACAATTTTAAAAGTGGAGTAACCTTAGGGTTTAGATCACCCTCTTGCATGATTAATTGCTTGTCTTGATTGCTTTACATCTTGGCTCTATTGTTTGGGTTTGCAATCCTACACCCGGATTTTTGGAAACATTCATAGATAGCAATACGTTGTGGAAACTGTGCGGGGTATACCGACACGGTCGAAGCAATAGCTATATTAGTGCGACATATTTGTGAGTACCGGTAACCCTTGAGTTCAATAAAGGAGAGTACGGGGCCGCTGAGTGATGTCACTAAGAACTAATGACCTAGAACCTTACTTGGCCATCTTGGCCTTTTATTAGGGGTAGTGAGATGACCGGCTTTGGTGCAGTCCGAAGTTGGTAGATACTCGATACTACACTCATTGAGGGTTGTTTTCTTGGAATATTTTGGTCTCTAGTTAAGTGGCTAAACCGAAACAATGAACAATGAAAACAATCCAGTGATATTGAGCTCCTTAGAACCCGGTTACTATTTATAGGACAGGTTTTTAAGCCAACTACACTCAAGAGGGTACTTACCTATGAAACCCCATGCAAGCCTGAAACTAGGGTTTGGTGTGATTTGCTTGTACATATGTTTTGTGCATACATCATAAACATCATAAAACATCATATGCATTCACTAACCATTTCAAGGGTTTAGATCTTCATCTTTGTTCTTGTTTTGTAGGTCATGGAAATTCCTCGAAGAAAAACAATCCAAGTCAACCTTGTGAGAATCTCTCCTCAACTCAAGGAACTCACCTCAAGAATTCCGGAAAGCTCATCCTTCAGTGAAAGACATGGTAGACTGCTCAGTTTAGTCAACACCAACATTGAAGAAGACATGATAAAAGTACTATTCCAGTTCTTTGACCCTCTTCACCACTGTTTCACTTTCCCTGATTACCAGTTGGTGCCCACTTTGGAGGAGTTTTCTCAACTCCTGAGAATTCCTATCCTTAATCAACTACCCTTCAATGGTACGGAGAAGGAACCAAAGCCTGAAGATGTTGCTCGAGCACTACATCTACAGCTATCTGAAATCAAGGGGCATTGGGAAACCAGAAGCGGCGTCAAAGGATTCTTAGCAAAATTCTTGTTTGAGAAGGCACAAGAATGTTGGAATTCATTGGACCTACAAGCCTTTGAAGAAATTATGGCACTCCTTATCTATGGGTTGGTCTTGTTCCCAAATCCTGACCAATTGATAGATGTCAACGCCGTCAAAATCTTCTTGTCCAGAAATCCAATACCAACATTGCTTGGGGACATCCTTCACTCATTTTACACACGAACAATGAGACAGAGGGGTGTTCTCATGTGCTGTACTCCTCTCCTTGCAAGGTGGTTTATTTCGCACCTTCCACAATCTGTCTTGAAGAATGACCAAGGCTCAAGGTGGTCCCAACGGTTGATGACTCTTACTCACTCTGATGTACATTGGTGTTCTCGGTCCAGAGAAAATGTCATCATCGTCGATCGTTGCAGAGAATTTCCTAATGTTCCTTTACTTGGAATCAGAGGAGGCATCACCTACAACCCTTGCCTAGCTTTGAGGCAATTTGGATATGCACGGAGGGATGGCCCTCACGACATGTTGATTCCTGACCTAGTTTTTGACTTCGACAACGATGTGCAAGGACTTCGCCGAAGATTCATCAGAGCTTGGGGGAGGCCCAACAAGGTTGATAGCAAGACTCTGGGACACAAGAACTCCATCCCTCTTGAGCCATATCTCAAGTGGGTACGAGCCCGAGCCCAAAGTCTAATGATGCCTTATCCTCATGTACTCCCTGTGATTAAGGAGCCCGTCAAGGAAGGAGAGGTTCCCTACACCATCCTACATCCTGACATGCCTACATCATGGGAGGAAATGCAGAAAAGTTGGATTCAGCTCAAGGAGGAACGAAACACTTTTGAAGCTAGCTTCTACGCCAGTGAGAAGAAGGTTCTAGAGCTTACCCGCCGACTCCATGAGCAAGAAGCCCTCAACACCTACATCGCACCAAAGAGGATGCGCAATGTCTTTTTACCTTGAGAAGTTGTTTTTGTAATATTTGGCCCATGGGGCATTTATGTACTAACAAATTTCTTCTTATTAATATGACGTGCGTTCTTTTTTGTCTACAACAATTTTGAATGTTCCAAAATCCTTGAATGCATTGCATACATAAGCATATCATTCATCATGTGCATAAGCAGGTCTCACGCCAGGTTTCCTTATCTGTCTGCTGTTTATTTTCAGTAGGATGGATCTCGAGCAAACAATCAAAGACCTACAAGCTCAAAATGCACAGTTCCAGCAACTCCTGACGACCTTGGCTAAAGGTCAGGAGGATCTCAAGACCTTGCTGGGGAATAAAGACCCAGTGAAAAAGAAGAAAAAGAGACTCGGGGTGGCTACTTTAGGGAGAAGATTTGACGGAAGAGGCCAGGAGAGTGCTTGAATTCCCTCCTACTTCGGATGAAGGGACCAGTAAAGGAGGTGGGGTTGCGGTACCTTCCGAGTCCGATGTGGAAGAAGAAGAGGTCGAAGAGGATGAAGACTACTCTGATCAGCAATACCCTCCAGCTGATGATAAATACAAAGGTTTAGAAGACAGGTTGGCCGCCATGGAGCTACAAAGAGTACCGGGTTTGGATTTTGAAGACTTGGGTGTGGTTGCCGGGATTGTGATTCCCCCAAAATTCAAAGTGCCAGTTTTTGTGAGGTATGATGGGCTGTCCTGTCCAAAAATGCATCTCAGGTCCTACGTAAGAAAGATTCAACCCTATACGGCAGATAAGAACCTTTGGATACATTTCTTTCAAGACAGCCTTTCTGGGGCTCAACTGGAGTGGTTTTATCAGCTAGAGGGAACCAGCGTCCAAAATTGGGGAAGACTTGGCCACCGCTTTTTATAAACAATACCAGTACAATTCTGACCTTGCTCCTACTCGTACCCAACTTCAGGGTATGTCATTAGGAACAGGCGAAGGATTCAAAGAATATGCACAAAAATGGAGGGATTTGGCTGGCAGGGTGCAGCCTCCTTTAACCGACCGCGAACTTGTCGATATGTTCTAGGGACCCTATCTGGGCCATTTTTCAATCATCTGATTGGTAACTCTTCCGCGGGGTTTACCGATTTGATCTTAACAGGCGAAAGAATAGAAGCTGGAATCAAGTCAGGAAAGATTCAGAAGGGTGTTGCTGCAAGTGTTGAGAAGAAGCCTTTAAGAAGGAAACGGCTGTGGTATATTCTCAGAGAAGAGCAGGGAAGACTGAGCGCCGGCCAACTGTGGGGGCCGTAATGATTCAAAATTCGTCAAGTGAGCAACCTCGCTATAACCAGTCCAGACCAAATCAGCAATGGGTGGAACGGCCACAACGGCAGTTCACTCGTATTAATATGACTCCAGCGCAAGTACTTCCCCATCTGTTGAAGTTGAATCTCGCCACTATCAAAGAGGCACCAAAGAATGTGAATACGTCCTCTCCGCATTATCATCCTAATGCCAAATGCGCCTACCATTCTGACAGTGTCGGGCATGACACCAATGATTGTTGGGCACTCAAGCATAAAATCCAAGACCTGATAGAGGCGAAGGAGGTGGAGTTTGACGCTCCGGAGAAGCCTAATGTGATATCTGCTCCCATGCCAAAGCACGGCCGAAATGTCAATGCCATTGAAGAAGATTTGTATGTTGCTGATGTCAATGATCTGATAACTCCATTGTAACCATCAAGTTGAATCTGTTAAGGGCTGGGATTTTCCGGGATGTAAAGAAGACTGCTATTGTTGTTACTCTCTGCCGTTTGATTGTCCGTTACTGAAGAAAGGTATCCATGGCCTTATGGATAGTCGACAAATTTTGTTTGAAAAAGTTTCTGCTGTTCCAACTCATACTGAAGATGTCTCAATCATAACCATTCACGCCAATCTTTCCAAGGCCGTCAAAAAGCCTGTTAAGATTACACCAGCTACGAAATCTGTTCCTTTGAAGATAACAATGCCAGGGCCTGTCCCTATGTTTCTGAGAAGTCAATACCATGGAATTATGGCGGTGACGTCTACTACCATGGTATTAAACAAATCGAAATAACTGAAGAAAGTTCGGATGATGAAGAAGCCAGCATTGAAAACATTGCGGGCACGAGCAAAATCACCCGGAGTGGGAGAATATTTTCTCCAGAGATTGCCCCCTCCAAGAGCAATCTTTGGACCCTCATCTGCCGACAAGGTCATCCCTGCACCAATAAAACTCTCCGCCAGAACCCCTTTGATTGAAGATGTTGTTGTTCCTAGTACTGTCCCTCCTACCGCTGTTGATAAAGGTAAGGGAATCCAAGATGAGCTCGTCAGGACGAGAGCTCAACCTTTGGTTATCCCGGAAACCTCCAAGAAGGAAATGGATGAGATTTTGAAGATAATCAAGAGGAGTGATTACGATGTGGTAGAACAATTGGGGCAAACCCCCTCAAAGATCTCCATGCTGGCACTACTACTTTTCTCGGAAGCGCACGCTAAAGCTCTGATAAAATTCCTGAAGGCAGCCCATGTGCCCCAGGAAACCTCTGTAGATCAATTTCAGAATTGCGTGGCTAGCCTGACTGCGGACAATGGATTAGGTTTCTCTGATGCCGACCTAACTCCCAAAGGTAGAAACCACAATGATGCTTTGCACATTTCAGTCGAGTGCCGAGGAACTACTCTCGCACATGTCTTAGTCGACACCGGTTCGTCGCTGAATGTACTGCCTAAGAAGGCCTTGGACCGACTAGATTGTGAAGGGTTGGAGTTGAAGCCGAGTGATATT